>JAUMJK010000082.1:2523312-3154140 GCA_033558105.1 Coccyzus lansbergi | reverse complement strand
ACACTACTGCATTTTCTTGAGTCAGTTAACTCAGTGTAATTTACCCAAAAGAGTTACTCTGCATTTAGATAGGGAAATTGTTTTGTATCACTCTGATACCAGCAAATCTACCATTACCACACAGAGATTTTGAAATGAAAAGAAAAACCCAAATCCCTGCCCAATCCACTTTTATTTTTGCATTAAATTTACAGAGATTGAGAAGAATTAACATTCTCTAACTATTTTACAGTGCTCACAAAACGTAAAAACTCCAAATCTTCCTTCCATTCATCTTTAAAAGCACATAATAGAATACAAAATGACTTGTAGGCAAGTACATCTTGAGAAACATCTGGAGAAAACAGAGTAGTAGGAAATCTCTCTCTAATGCAGAGTTTTATATTTTGGATAGAAATTATGGCAATGACCCATGTATCTGCTAAGTATTTTGCAGAACCCGTAACCCTACTTATAAAGTCGTTTAATCTAATATCATATCTTCATTCTTTAAAATATTCAAGACTAAGTGCTTTTCATCATCCTTTTATTTGTATTAAAAATTGCCCAAGAGTTAGGATGAATACCTTGCTAGAAAAATGAAGATAGCATACCTAGGATTTTAAATACTCTGGTTTGGAGTACTGCAGATGCCAGGCTTACAGAGGGGCTGGGAAAGAGCAGAGTGATGAGGAGATAATGAGAAAGTAAAGACTATCAATGCAATTTTCATCTGTACACACAACACAAAGTGTACTATTGCAGATATTTGCCTTTTCTATCCAAGTACATAACAGGACAGTTAAAAAGCAGTGTGGTCATATCCTACAATCTCTTCACTGGAAAAGTGTTATCTTCTTGGGAAGAAAACTGGCACAGGATAAAGAACGTCCAACTTGCAACTTCAGGTGATAACCTGAATTCTATTCCAAATTTATAAATAACAAGAATAGCAAGCAAAATCAAAGCTATACAGAGTCCTACAAGGCTGGAAAGGAAGAAGTAGCCAAGAAGGAAGCACACACATATTTGACAATGAAAACCCACGCCCTATTCAGTGCAAAGCACTGATCTCCTGAAAAGATCCTTTCAGAATGGGAGGAATGAATAGCAAAAAGAGATGGAAGCATATGGTTAAAGAAAAGTATAGTAAGTCCCTCAACAGTGACTGTGTGAATAAAGACAACCATAAGAGTAACAACCAATAGTAAATTAGGTACATGCTGGTTCATGTAACACAGAAGCTAATGTAGAGGGCTTTGGCTGTAGGTGTTTCAGTCTTAGTTACTGAGTCAGTCACATACTATAACAGCTCTCATCCCCAACACTCAGCTCCTCCAACGCTCTGCTTCCTTCCAGTCATCTTCTCTTTGGGTTTAATTTAATTTAATTTAATCTTTACTTTGGTTCTCTTTGCCTCAAAACATCTTCAACAGCCCTTGTTCTTACAAAAGAATCCTCCATTCAACTCCAATTTGAACATGATACCTCCCAGCAGCAAGTTTGTACATTTTTAACTACACTATTCATTCCAAAGGTCACTGTTTCTTTCTCCAAAAGGTCCAAGAGCATAGCACAGAAAGCTTATTGAATTTACTTCATCAACTGTCTAACTCTTATGTGTCCCTAAGTGATTCTACTGCTGCTGAACTATGCTTCACATCAAGGCCGTCTTCAGGGTCCAGAAACAGGCATACCTAACACACTGTTTAAAAGCAAACTAAATTTAACCAGCCCCCTTGCGTAACAGGTCAACTGTGATCAGCAAAAATCCTAATTTTGCTAATCACCAGGTACTACATTATTTAACATCCCACACTAACTGATAAACATATCAAAGTTTCTTGAAAAGAGAACACCACTTTGAGACAGTTAATTTTCAAATTCAGTTAAGAATACCAATGAGGTTAGACTCATATAGATAACCCCAGAACAACTTTTCTTATGGGTCATTTAATCAAATGAGAATATACGTGTGCATGGATAGGGATGGAGGAGAGGGATAGATTAATGTGCATCTACCCCTAACCTGCATATGCCCATAAATATCTGCAGGTAAGCAAATTTTCTGCAAATCAATATATCTAGTCCAGTAATACCTAGTCATTAATACCTAGTATTTTCTGAATACTTGAGACATCATTCTGAAACAGGGCAGGGGGGGTGGAAAGGAAAAAGAAAGAACAACTACTCATTACCAGAAGCATTTTGACCAGAGTCAAAGTTTCATGTCGTCCTTGTTAAATAAAAATGGCTCTTTTAAGTGGCTGTCTTCTGACTCTCTGTACAGACATAAGGTGCAACAGGGCATCTTCATCAAATGAGGAGAATCACAATCTACTAATTTTACAGGTTACTGACAAATAGCCTTTGCCAAGCTGTCTCCAACCATCTTAAGGTTTTACAGGGTTGCCCATAACCAAGGTCCTAGTGGATTTCATAGAGTTCCCAGTGTACTTCTAAACACAAAACTTCTACAGTTCACACACTTTTCAAATCTCCTTATTCCCCAAAATATCTTTTGATCACAGGAGATTACTGAAGAGACAGAAGACCA
This sequence comes from Coccyzus lansbergi, assembly GCA_033558105.1. Taxonomy (NCBI): domain Eukaryota; kingdom Metazoa; phylum Chordata; class Aves; order Cuculiformes; family Coccyzidae; genus Coccyzus; species Coccyzus lansbergi. The sequence goes on along the minus strand of JAUMJK010000082.1, from coordinate 3,151,604 downwards.
AGAGTAATATTTTTGTGAAAAAAGGCTTTTTTCAAGACAAAAAAATTAATAAAGATATTAGAAGTTTTCAAACTCCACATTCCCTTTGTAACAATTGGCATAGTAATTTGAAACAAAAGCATATTTCAGTATCACAAGCACACTGTTGGCAGAGCAGCAGCCACTTCAGCTAGACTGGTGCTGAACAAAAGCCTATGGAGAACACTACTGTCTATCACTCCTTGCAACCTGATGGATAATCAGCAGAAATAAGCACACTGCTCCCCCTTACCTATAGTATTTTTTCCCCTACACTATCAAATCTCACTTACTTTTCTTGAACTAAAATTATAAAATTTACTCACAGCTACCAAAGTTTTTAGTTTCATATTTGGTAGTCTGCAGTGCTCATTGATCCGAAGAGTTTCTGATTTAAAGGTTTTGACTAACATCATAGAATCATAGAACAACCAGGTTGGAAGAGACACATCGGATCATCGAGTCCAAACATTGCTATCAAACACTAAACCACGTCCCTCAGCACCTCATCCATCCGTGCCATAAACACCTCCAGGGAAGGGGAATCAACCACCGCCCTGGGCAGCCTATTCCAATGCCCAATGACCCTTTCTGTGAAAAACTTCCTCCTGATCTCTAACCTAAATCTCCCCTGGCGGAGCTTGAGGCCATTCCCTCTTGTCCTGTCCCCTGTCACTTGGGAGAAGAGGCCAGTTCCCTCCTCTCTACAACCTCCTTTCAGGTAGTTGTAGAGAGTAATGAGGTCTCCTCTCCAGGCTAAACAACCCCAGCTCTCTCAGCCTCTCCTCATAAGGCCTGTTCTCCAGACCTCTCACCAGCCTCGTTGCTCTTCTCTGGACTCACTTCAGAGCCTCAACATCCTTCCTGTGGTGAGGGGCCCAGAAGTGAACACAGGATTCAAGGAGCAGCCTCACCAGTGCTGAGTACAGAGGGAGAATCACCTCCCTGGACCTGATGGTCACACCATTTCTGATACAAGCCAGGATGCCATTGGCCTTCTTGGCCACCTGGGCACACTGCTGGCTCATGTTCAGTCGGCTGTCGACCAACACCCCCAGGTCCCTCTCCTCCTGGCAGTTTTCCAGCCAGGTTTCTCCAAGTCTGTAGTTCTGCATAGGGTTGTTGTGCCCCAAGTGCAGGATCCGGCATTTGGCTGTGTTAAACCTCATGCTGTTGGACACTGCCCAGCGGTCCAGCCTGTTTAGGTCCCCTTGCAGAGCCTCCCTACGCTCCAGCAGATCAACACTTGCACACAGCTTTGTGTCATCTGCAAACTTGCTAAGGGTACCCTCAATGCCCTCATCCAGGTCATTGATGAAGACATTGAACAGGACTGGACCTAGCACTGAGCCCTGGGGAACACCACTTGTAACTGGCCTCCAGCTGGATTTAACACCATTTACCACCACTCTCTGGGCCCGGCCATCCAGCCAGTTTTCTACCCAGGAGAGTGTGCGTCTGTCCAGGCCAGAGGCTGACAGTTTCCGTAGTAGAATGCTGTGAGAAACTGTGTCAAAGGCTTTACTGAAGTCCAGAAAGACCACACGCTCAGCCTTTCCCTCGTCCAGCAGCCGAGTGACTTTGTCATAGAAGGCAATCAGGTTGGTTTGGTAGGACCTGCCTCTGGTAAACCCATGTTGACTGGGCCTGATCACCCGGTTCTCTTGTAAGTGCTTCATGATAGCACTCCAGATCACCTGTTCCATGACTTTCCCTGGCACTGAGGTCAGACTGACTGGCCTGTAGTTCCCCGGATCCTCCCTGCTACCCTTCTTGTAAATGGGAATCACATCAGCCAGCCTCCAGTCCAGAGGTACCTCCCCAGTCTTCCAGGACTGCTGGGTTTGGCCAATACATCCGCCAGCTCCCTCAAAACCCTAGGATGTATCCCATCTGGCCCCATAGACTTGTGGGTGTCCAGTTGGCCAAGCATGGCTCTGACCACCTCCTCTTGGACTATGGGAGCCTCGTATTGCTCCTCTGTTTCCCTGGTATCTACATAGAGGGAACAGCTTTCTTTACAATTAAAGACTGAGGCAAAGAAGGCATTAAGTACCTCAGCCTTCTCCTCGTCCCCTGTCACTGCTGTTCCTTCTGAGTCCAAAAGGGACTGTATGGTCTCCCTTGTCCTCCTTTTACTGTTAATATAAAAAGATTTTTTATTTTCTTTTGCAGACTTAGCTAATCTGATCTCTAGCTCAGCCTTAGCCCCTCTGATTTTTTTCCCTACATAGCCTCGCTTCCCTCCTGTAGTCCCTCCAAGAGGCCTGTCCCCCCTTCCAGAGCCTATAAATATTCCTTTTTTTCCTAATTTCACTCAAGATTTCCCTACTTAACGAAGCTGTTTTTTTCCCCTGCCGGCCTTTTTTCCAGAACACGGGGATGGCTTTCTCCTGAGCTGCCAGGATCTCCTTTTTGAAGAGCTCCCAGCCCTCATGGGCTCCCTTGCCCTCAAATGCTGTCTCCCAGGAGACTTTGCCAACCAGCCTTCTAAACAGTTCAAAGTCTGCCCTCTGAAAATTTAGTGCTACCGTCCTGCTTAGCACCCTCTTCACTTCACCTAGGACAGAAAACCCTATCATCTCATGATCACTAAGACCTAGGCGACCCCCTACTATCACATCCCCCACAAGCCCCTCTCTGTTGACAAACAGCAAGTCCAGGAGGGCACCTTCCCTCGTAGGTTCATTAACCCGCTGTGCAAGGAAGTTGTCTTCCACGCACTCCAGGAACCTCCTAGACTGCTTCCTTTCTGTTGTATTGTACTTCCAGCAGATATCAGGAATATGGAAGTCTCCCACAAGGACAAGAGGCACTGACTTGGAGATTGACCCCAGCTGTTTAAAGAAGAGCTCATCAGCTGCTTCTCCTTGGCTGGGTGGCCTGTAACAGACTCGCATCACAAAGTCTCCCTTGTTATGGGCTCCCTTGATCTTAACCCACAGGCACTCAATCTCCTCATCGCTACAGTCCATCTCAGTGGTGTCCAAGTCCTCCCTTACAAAGAGGGCTACTCCACCCCCTCTCCTACCCTTTCTATCCCTCCTGAAGAGTTTATACCCCACCATACCTGAACTCCAGTTATAAGAGTCATCCCACCACGTTTCCGTGATGGCAACGACATCATAGGCACCTTGCCCTACAACGGCTTCCAGCTCTTCCATCTTATTCCCCATGCTGCGTGCATTGGTGTAAATGCACTTCAGCTGAGTAGCTGAGCCTTCAGCCCTCCTAGAGGGGACTACTCCTCCTGGAGTAGTTGATGCCAGAATATCTATATCTCCCTTGTTGAGCGAGGCTGCATTCTCCCCCACTTCCTGTATGGTGACGCGCTGGTTGTCCTCACCAGCACGCCCCCTCCTAAACTCCAGTGGCCTACGTCCAGGTACGAAGTTGTCTAGCCTGGACTGAATCCCCTCCCCCTTGACACCTAGTTTAAAGCTCTATTTATGAGCTTAGCTAGGTTTTTAGCAAGGGCCTTAGCCCCACTAGGAGACCCACGTGTCCCAACCTTTGCACCCATGTCAGGGGGTGCACGAACCACTGCAGGTGGTAGGTTCCTACTGCAACCTGATATGTTCTAGCATACCTGACTGATCTGTATAAGGATTTCAGATAAGACAGAACCTATGAGAGACACCTCTGCCCTCTTGGGACTGCCAGGTAGACTAGAAGGGACATTACAAGGCCTCTCCAAAGATACTAGTTGCTTGTGTTGAAAGAACTAATCTGAGCCTTGTGACTTAAGGTAAATAAAGTGAACATGATTAGTTAGTACTTAATTTTTAAGAAGTTTTATCACATAGATGGTCCAGGTTATCAGAATCATCCAGGAAAATAACTAAAAACAATAAGAAAAATATGCAATTAATTACATGTTTGACTGCCCCAGACTGCCTTTGGCAAACCCATGTTGACTTGGCCTGATCACCCGGTTCTCTTGTAAGTGCTTCATGATAGCACTCAAGATCACCTAGGATCACCTGATCACTTAGGATCACCTAATCACTTAGGAACAGTGAAGCTGGCTGAACAGGAGGAAATTTATTCTTCCATTTACCCTTATCCACATTCTTTTACTATAAATAACAAATAAACATTGCTGTTTTTTAATTGTTGTCATTACATTTGCCTCTTCTGTCAGACAAGGTAGTCCAGGTGGATTAGGAGGCTTGCCCTGTAGAGTAGCTTTGCTGGTCAAGTGTCTGCAATGTTTCTGAGTGGGAGAATACAAGGCTTATTTTTGTCGCCACTATTTAAGTGTCACCATTTCATACAAGCCGTGTAAGGCTAGAATACAGAATTAGAGTAGATATTGCACCATCAGGCATTTTATATATTTTCAGCTGTGTATATCATTGGTCATGGAATCTCTGTGAACCCCAGTTGTGCTACATAGAAAGCAGTTGGAAGCAAGATGTCAAACATCCATCACTGACTGCACTGGGGTCCTGATTTAGCAACTTGGAGTCTATTTTTCTGTTTGTTCAATGATGTGTTTCTTTAATGAACACGCAGAAATACCCTGCAAAAACCAGCCTGAGCAGCACACTGCCGCAGAGGAAAGATGTCTTTGTGCTTGGGTACAAAAACAGGAGGACAGCAGACTGGCAACTCATTTGCAGTAGTTTTGAGAGTATGTCAGGTCCCTGATATTAAGAATTTAGTCTTAAAGAAATCTCAGTACTTGGAGAATCACGTCAGTGCCAAGAGTACACAGCACATGACTTGCTACTCAGCCTTGCTGATGTTAATGTATAAAGGAAAAGACAGTATCCAAGGAAGAAAGTCACTATTACTGTATATGCCTACCACACTTAAAACTCATTTTCTAAATTCAGCGGCACATAATTTACTAATAAAAACCTTAGGTTGGATGGTTTTTGCTGATCAGCCCTGGAACATTGCTGAAGCGGCATCACCTCACAGACAATACACTGATTTCAAGATGTCTTCCCATTTCTTGCATACGTTCACTGGGATTTATTATTAGCAGACTACAATTAATTTCTCCTAGTCTCTGGTAACACTAATAATTCTGTAAGAGAGATCTTGGTATCAGAGAAAGATTAATGCAATCTATATACACATAAGAATAAAAACAGTAAGCCCAGGTAAAAAAGCCTGGCTGGTGTTATTTCTGATTGGAGACTGCATCCCAACAGACAGAAGAAAAGAACTGCTCTAAGCGTGATGAAGCCTTCAGCCCTATTGCCCAGACAGAAGCAATGTAACTGTTCACCACAAAGCAATACATTTTATTCCTCCAAGGATAAGCATCTGAACTAATAACTCATTTGTAACTAGTTTGGAAGTTCAGGTACATATATTAAAAAAATGTATACGACTTTTCATACAATCTAAATCTATGCTATCTTAACGCATGAAGCTTGTGGGCTGCGGCGTGGGGCTGGGGACCCGGGCCGGGACGGGGAAGGACTTGTGAGGCGGCACCCAGGGGAGGGCGAGGCCCAGGGACCCCGGGGGTTCTCGCCCACCCCCCACCCCGGGCCCTGGTAGCTGAGGCCTGGGCTGGTACGTGGTGGTTCAGGCCTGTACTGGGAGCCGAGGCTTGGGGGCGGAGGGAGCGTGTGTGAGGGCACTGAGGCGTGATGGGGGAGCAGAAAGGGTCAGGGACTGGGGAAAGGGAGGACTGAGGCCGGGAGACAGGCTCAGGCCTGTAATGGGAGTTGAGGCCTGGGGAACCCGAGACATGAAGGCCTGGTGACTTAGACCTGGACCATGAGAAAGATGCTGAGGCTCTGGAGTGAGTGCAGAGAAGAGCAACGAAGTTGGTGAAGGGGCTGGAGAACAGGCCTGATGAGGAGCAGCTGAGAGAGCTGGAGGTGTTTATCCTGGAGAAGAGGAGGCTGAGGGGAGACCTCATTGCTCTCTCCAACTACCTGAAAGGAGGTTGTGGAGAGGAGGGAGCTGGCCTCTTCTTCCAAGTGACAGGGGACAGGACAAGAGGGAATGGCTTCAAGCTCCACCAGGGGAGGGTCAGTCTGGACATTAGGAGAAAATATTTCATAGAAAGGTTCATCGGGCAGTGTCAGAGGCTGCCCAGGGAGGGGGTTGGGTCACCTTCCCTAGAGGTGTTTAGGGGATGCGTGGACAAGGTGCTGAGGGACATGGTTCAGAGACTGATGGGAATGTTTGGACTTGATGATCCTGTGGGTCTTTTCCAACCTGGCTGTTCTATGATTCTATACACATTTGCTTGCAGCTAGAATGGATCAATTAAAATAAATGTAGATAATTTGTTTGAAAAAATTGGCAAGGGATATCTAATACATGTGAACAGAAAAATAAAGTTTGTCTTGATGTTTAGAAAGCTGAGATTGGTTACATTTCTTTCTTACACCCATCTTCAGAGGAAGAGAATATGTAAATTAAACTAAATCCTTCTATTGTATTTTATCAAAGTCCTCAAAATGCAGATAATCAGAAAAACTGAAGTTTGTCTCTTAAGAAAAATATGACAGTTGTGCAAATTAAACCTCAAGCAGAATTAAATTAAATGCAAACCCAACTAGCAAACACAATATTGTACACAGATGTTCATAAAACTGTGCTGTAAAAATCACGTAAGCAAGAAAGAATAGGGACATACAGATAACAGGGTGCATTGTTCTACAGATGCTTCGAAGCACCTATTATTCACATTTTATTTACTTCAAAAGAAAAGGAGATTCTTTTTGCCACTTCATATTCTACTGGCATTTTACATACAGTACTAGACTGCAGCTTCTCAATTAACAGTTGATTTTTTATTTCCAGAATCTCCTAGCAAAATACTACTCCTCCCACATCAATTGCTGGAATTTGAGTTTGATCACAGGTTTAAGCGTTTGGTGTTCATTAAAAGCCAAAGCCCCACCCCAAATGCTTTGCTGATTTTCCTCTGTGTGCTCTTATTGCTGATTATTTCCTTTCTCTTCCTTCATGATGGATAGAAGTAAAATAAGAAACAAGAAGTTAAACTGACCAAAATTGAAATTAACAGAAAAGACTGATCAAGAGGATAAAACGAGGAAAAAAAGGAATCCAATCAACTCCTAAAAAAGTGTGTGTACATAACTGCGCATCTCACCTCACCCAAGAAACTAGATTTCTGTATCTCTTTATCAGTGAAGTTGCTAAATGTTACAGATGAAAATAATGATTCTTAAATTTTATCAAGAAATACAAAATTAATATGGCTGGAAGGGATTTTTGGTGATATATCCTCCTAGCCTCCTACTCAAAGAAGGGTCAACTACAGCAAGTTGCTCATGACAGTGTCCACCTGGATTTTTAATACCTCCAAGGAAGGAGACTCTCTAGCCTCTTGCATCAAACTGTTCCAGTGTTCTAACACAATGCACATAATTTTCCCTTATGTTTAAATGGAACTTCCTGTATTTCAGCTTGTGCCCACTGCTTCTTGTCCTGGCACTAGATACCACAGAGAAGAATCTGGCTCTGTCATCTCTACTCCTTTCAAGAACTTAAAGCCTCCCCACAAAATCCAGGCAAATCTGAAGGAACATTTCAGTTCTTACCAAGTCTGTAAGACTAAACGGCAACATTCTGCAAGGTTCATAGAATCATAGAATCACCAGGTTGGAAGAGACCCACCGGATTATCGAGTCCAAAAATTCCTATCAAACACTAAACCATGCCCCTCAGGACCTCGTCTACACGTGCCTTAAACACCTCCAGGGAAGGGGAATCAACCACCACCCTGGGCAGCCTATTCCAATGCCCAATGACTCCTTCCATGAAAACCTTCCTCCTAATCTCTAGCCAAATCTCCCCTGGCAGAGCTTGAGGCCATTCCCTCTTGTCCTGTCCCCTGTCACTTGGGAAAAGAGGCCAGATCCCTCCTCTCTACAACCTCCTTTCAGGTAGCTGGAGAGAGCAATGAGGTCTCCCCTCAGCCTCCTCTTCTCAAGGCTAAACAACCCCAGCTCTCTCAGCCGTTTCTCATAAGGCCTGTTCTCCATCCCCTTCACCAGCTTTGTTGCTCTTCTCTGGACTCACTCCAGAGCCTCAACATCCTTCTTGGGCCCAGAACTGCACATAGTATTCAAGGAGCGAAGGAGGAGTTTACCCAACGAATGAGGAGGTTAACCAAAGCATAAGCTAATGTATATTACAGGCATCGGACAATTCATGTCTAAGGCAGAAAATGAAAAAAAAAAAAAAAAAAGTTTTCATCAAAGACCACAGCTCCTTAGACACTGGGTAACACAAGCATGATCACGCATCACAAGCCTCTTGTCTTGTGCTGTTCATAAAACCTTTCCTGACACATAGCAAGATTACGATGCAACTAACGAAAAGCAACTAAAACCAACTCATGACAATTAAGGAAAATATACAATGTTCATTGCAAGAAAGGCACTACATATGTACTGGAGTGGAGAGGGGAGCACAAAAAAAATTAACATGCAAAAGCCTGGAAATAATATGAAATGGTTACAAGAGTTTTTAAAAAACCTGTAACCCTCATGTATTCAGTAATAGATAGTGCCCCTTCCTACAAGGCACTAATCACCCTTCTAACAGTAAAATCTTGCCAGGTTTATCTACAAAAACAATATATATTGGGATGCACATACATTAGGATGCATGTAGTTCTGGGAAAATCTTCATTTGACTGATGTCATTAAAGTTCTTCTCAAGTCAATGGACTCTAAGCAATCTGCTATGAGCTAGATGGTTTGATCAGTCTCAGATGACTGAGCTATTTATGAGTGGGAGGAAGAATGAACTTCTGCACTCTGTAGTACACAAAAGTACCTATTGATCAAACTCAAACTATCTTTAATAGTCAAAAGAATATTTTTAATATTCAAATATTTTAATATTCAAAATATTCAAATTTTAATATTCATTTTCTTTTAATAGTCAAAAGAACATCTTTTGGTATTTCTCATTGTACAGTTCACATTAATAGTTCCACTTATTCATGTTACTATATTGTTACATATATATACATGATTTAATTTTTTCAGGTAAATGACCCCTCCATTGTGCTAGTACTAACAAAATGGCTGAAACATTTTCTCAAGTGCTCCCAGACTCAGCAAAGATAATGGTAATTATATTAATTTCTCAGAGAGTTTACAGTACAACAAAAAATACTTACGAAACTTCAGGACTTTGGTTCACCTTGATTTACATAAATAAACACAGGCACATACCCCCAAACCATTTTGTGTATCTATAAATATAATTTATTTTCAAAATTTCCATTTTATAACCTGTCAGTGCACCAGTTTCACATTCTCACAAGTATGATTCTGATACCTCTCATTTCTGTGTATTTGTGTGAGTGCATGGATTCCTAAGGAAAACAATTTGCTTTCCAGAACTTCCTCTGACACAGGAGTATATATTCTCCTTTGAATAAATAATAAATAATGCATACAGATTTGCAGTTTTGTATGTAGAGGAATAAAATCATTCACACACTTCATGCACTCAGCATAAGATTACTGAAGATACAGAAAAAAACCAACCATACAGTGAATAAACCAAAAGACAGCTTTGAGGAAAAAAGAAGAAGAAAAACTAAATCCCTTATTAACATGTAATAAACCATTTACATAGGGTGGAGAACACTGGCCCTTAGAGTGATACTGTTATTACTTTCTTGGTTGCAAATTAAGTAACATGCCTTTTGCATTCATAAAGCATAGGCATGAAAGACTCGACACGCTCCCCTTCTACCAGAAAACACCCATTAATCTTTTGCTATTGGCAAATCTGATGATGCCACAACTACAGCTGCCAGACAACTCCTGAGATCCTAATTTTGTTTGCTTGCCTTAAACAAGTTTTACTTTTAGGTCTGTATTTCTGCAACAAAAACTATGTGTCTGGGAATCACCTTTTTAAATAATTGCTTGAATTTCACCTACATTTTAGAAGAAGACTATGAAAAATACATTACTTCAGTGAAACAGTGAACTCATCAACTGCAGCCTTCCACTGTTTGAAAAAACTCTCTCAAGAAAAGCTACCCACACTGAGTCAAGGTAGAAGTCTCTTGAAAAATGCAATTATCACATGTTTAGTGATACTACAATAACTCTTTACAAATTAATATCAAAAGATTAGATTAGATGTTTAAACGGAATGTCATGATACCTGGATATCATTTGAACCTTGATTTCTCTGAAGTCACACTCTAGATCATTCTAAGAACAAGTAGCACATAGAGGGAACTGAAGGAACCATCTGCAGACCAGAGGCAGGAGCAGATCAGGTGGGAAAAAAGAAGATCGAGAGCTAGGCCTGAGAAGCTAAGGAACAGTAAGGCAACTGGAGAATCTCTGTGATACCACGAGTTAACAGACATGCCTCTGTCACAGAAATCCTATGTCATGTCACTTAAACTTTCCTCAAGACTCTTCTAGTTGTATATAGATACTCCAGATGCCTAATTTTGGTCTTTGAGGTCAATTCCCCCAAGTACTGAACACTCGCTACTGCAACTAACATCAGCCAACACTGACCACTGGAACTGGTGGTTTTTAAGTCTCAGTATCTTACATGCAGAGAATCAGGTCCAGATGTGCCAGAGATCGTTTCCAAAAAGTAAGGGATAGGTTTTGTTTTTGCTTCTCAGGACCTATGTTCCTTAACTATAAAATGGAGATTGTATCAATCCATCCCTATTGTGAAGCACTAAGATTATTTGAAAAGATTAGGAGATTAATACAACGCTTTTGAGAACTGGGTTGTATAGCATTTAGTAAACAAAGTGAAGGCCTAAATAAATGTGTTTGAAGGAATTCACATATTAAAGAGCTATTCATCAGCTGAATACGTCCACTATGTTGAACTAGATTGGGATTCTGTAGGAAAAAAACCCAAGTATGTTAGTACTTAGCTTAATAAAAAAAAAAGAAGGCTCAAGAAGTTCAAACTTTTAAGGCTGCAAAGGCACAACTTTTCCCTAGTGTTTCCTTGGAAGTATTTGCTTCAATGATACTTCAAACTTCATACACTTAGAGAAAAGAATACCTAACGATGTCTATGCCCTGGACTCACAGTGGAGGAAATTTACCTGATTTTAAGTGAATCTTTATTTTTCTAAATTAATTCTAGTGTGCAAACTAAAATTTAGATTTCTGGCTCAAAGATGTTGGTGGAAATAAAATGTTTACTTCTTCAATGTTATAGGTTGCACCAAAAGATTAATTCCAATGAAGAAATCTATCCTGTTTCTCCTGCAATACAGATTTACGTTTCTTATGCTCATCTAAATACTAACAGTAGCACAAGATTTTCAGAAGACATTGTCTCAGCTGCTTTCACTTGGTCAGTGTTAACTTTTCTTCAGATTCTAACTGTGGCTCCCATTTACAAATATTTTGCCCTTTTTTTTTTTTCTGTAGTGTATTTGAATTCCTTGGGATTCCCAGCTCCTGCAAAGTGTCTAGCCCTTTATCTTATTGTTGGTGTCAACTTCTGAGCTTGTTGTTTCAAAGAGGAACTTGTTTAATTTTAAAAAAAACCAAAAAAACAACCAAATAAAAAAATCCAACATAGCAACTGCTACAGCCCTTAGAGTGGGAGCACACAAATGTCATTTTTGCTCAGTCATTCAATGGAATAGAAAAGAGTCTTCCCATACTGGCAATAACCTGTGTTCTATACAGATGTGATAAAGGAAATGTAAGCAGATTGGACACATCTATTAATTCTAAACATTCTTTCATCAGTATCATCAGATTTATTTAGAACATAAGCTAATGAGGATATGCACACAATCTAACCAGTGACCTTAGTAACTGGACGCTAGTTACAATGACAAACGCAAACCTCTATGATGTTGTATTGTGTTATTGAGTCCTTTTCCTTGACTTTTACTTGAAATGATATCACTTAAAATACCTGCAATTTGTTGTCAAATTATCTGACAAGCGAGCAACCACAGTTCATGCACTAGGGTGCAGGGCTGCCTAGCCGGATCAGGATTTTTTTTTTTTCTTGCAAAGCACTGCACTATGGAATAGGTAAGCAGCTTTCTGTCTTCCCTATCCCAAAAGAATAAATACCGATCATAGCATCATCAAACAGATTTCCTGACTCAGTGCTCTAATTTGGGCAACTAACCTGTGAATTGTGGTTCCATCATCCAATTGCAAAACTACCAGAATACCCCATAAATTAAGACTTCATATTCCATAGGGAATAAAAGTGGAATAGGCTTGAAAATTAATAAACAAATAAACACAAAGAAGGGAAATAAAATATGATTTCTGGATTTCACTTAGGACTGTTACAAAGCCTGGGCATTATTAAACTAAGCACTTCTATGCCATTTGGAACAACCACTCAGCAAAGACAATGAGACTAAACAACCAAGACACAATAATTCATTTGCTTTAAGGAACATATCCCTCACAGTCCAATAGACTGTAAAAAGCTAAGTATTTGTTTAGCAGAAAGATGTATGCTACTGAACCTGAGGTCTTCTGCTGCGTACAAGGTGAGAAGTACTATATAAAAGAGAGAGAAGTATAGGAGTAAAATCCTGCCACTTGCTGCAGTCAGAAACATCATTGAGTTCAGCACATTTGTGATTTCACCCTGGCAATTTACCTGTACTTCAGACTAACAAAGTGACTCTGAAAAGTAATGACATGTACTCAAAATAATTTGAAATTATTCACCTCAAGATATTTTGGAATTGCCTAATCCAAACAAATAACAGCTCCTGATATGACTTTTATGGCAGAAATGCTGAGAAGCCCCTGATAAAAATCACACAACTGTATTCATTTATTTCATATGGTTTGCCCTTAAGTTTTTATAAATTTACATATACCTTCAAAAGGATGGTGAAAAGGGGTTAATATTATCGGTGGATAAACTAAGCACACCAAAGAGATTGAATAATCCATTTGTAGCACCACTAACACCTGCATCCCTACTACCTGAGAGCTAGCCTAAGTATCTGCAGAAAACGGTACTCAGTTCCTTCCTCATTTCTGTCTCTAGTGTACATCAGAATTTATAAGATGTTTTGTAGTTGAATATCACTTCTACTTTTAGCAGGAATGAAAGGATCATTCAAGCCTATCCATCTAGTCATATGATGTAGAAGATACTGAGTTTCCTGACAGCTATTTACAGACATTTACATCGTGGGGTGTGTGGGTGTGTGTTTGTGTCCACCCCTCAGGCTTTGTCATGAGATGTTATAATCAAGACTAAATAAAATTCCTCTATATCATACCATAAAACCAGATGGTCTTGACTGATGGAGAACTGTGAGGTATGTGGATCTGTTATCAGTCTTACAGTAAGCTACAGCAGATTTCTGTGGAAACGGGCATACAAGCACAAAAATAAAACCAAGACGCTCAGGAGATTCTGTCAACATTTAAAATGTTCTCACAAAGGCACACCTGAAATTTACACAACCTTGGACTGACTACCAGAAGGACCTGCAATTATTTGAGCAGGATATATGAACAGTGGCCTGGCAGGAAGATGAAATTCCTTAACAAGTCAATCTGTTACTACTTTCCTATCCTTCATATAGAGGAAAAAAAGTAACACATAACCATGTATAAACAAGGAATCACTTATCTAATCTCAGCAAAGAGATCCTGGAATTGCTACTGCCATTAAAAAGAATGATTCTATATTACATAAAATCTAGAAGGATTTTCAAATTTCTAAAATAAAGAAATTACGTCCAAGCCTTGAAATAATTTGTGCTTCCTAAATTCTGTGAAAAAAAATAGTTAAAGACGGAATCATACTGTCCTAAAATCTACGGAAAAACTTAATGATTCAAGTTTTCTCTATACTGAATTCTACCTTCAATTTTACAGAAGAGTACTAACCAAAAGTTCAAAGGTTCTAGAAGGGTTATAATTGATGAAATAACAACCCATTATTTTCCCATCCACGCTAAACTCTTTTCATGACTGGAAAAATCATTCTTCCAAAAAGTCTCTGTGCCTTAGTAAAGACAGGCGCCTAATTCTACTAATTCAACACTGTAATACTGGCTTTAAAGGGCTGAGTGTTAGAGAAATACCAGTCTTATACCAGCACAGAGGTTGAAAATACCTATGCAAACCTAGATAAAAACAAAAGAACTTTCCATTGCCTTCTACTGTATTTGATCAGACTCTTTCAGGATAGACTCTTTCAGTTTGGCATTCATATATGGACAAATATGGGTCTTTGCTTTTCAAGCAGTTTTATTTATTTGCTTGTGTGCTAGTTTTCTTTTAACTACTCAGCTGATTAACCTGCTGCACCAAAAGGAATAATTTCTGAAATACTTGATGTAAACATTATACCAAGTGAAAAGCAAAAGGGAATCTACAGTAAAAGCCTGAAATTGTTTAAACAACAAAAACTGAGAAAATAATCTCTAAATGCCACTTGTTAATATTGCCGCAATTTCTCCTATCCTCCTTCTTCACACACTGCAGTTTCATCTGACTGATCTCCTGAGGCACTGTTTTAGGCATCCTTATTTCCTTCTCACAATGCCCCACTTCTAGCACGTTTGTTTTAAAGTATAGAAAGCATAAGGATTTAGAGGGTGGTATATCCCTAATGCAAAGTCCTAATACAGACTACTGATTGTGTACAGAACAAACAGCTCTGAAATGATGACAGCAAGACAGCAGTTAAATCACATTGCTAATGGATACTAAGATACATGTTTTTGATACAAGGCTATGCATTTGGATAAGGGAAGACTGCCTTTACAGAAAGAAAAGGAGTTGGAGACAGTCCTTAAATCAATATCTAACATCTATCTAGAAGCTATGTTACTTAATAAATAAAAAATAATGGACTTGGTGAACACAAGTAATTACTGGCTCGTCAGGTTTTACTGCCATACTGCTCTTCTCCAGCGCGAGAAGTAAGCATGCAACTTTAGCTGAAAATACTAAACAGAGATAAGAGTTAAACCAAGAAAATCGGTGGGAATAAAGTTGCAGTTAGCCAGGACAGATATTATAAGAAGGTACCAATTTCTACAACAGAACACCTACTACACAACAGTTCAAAGACACTATAAAACCAGACAGTCCTATCATTTTTCACATTTCACATTCCTTTCAGATGATGAACTCCCCTGCCCCCAGACCTTAGTGCGTTAGTAAAGAAAGAAATTACCTGTAACCAGAGTCTGTCACCTGACTCTGTTCCACCATTAGCAGTGCACTGAAAAGTAGCAAATTGTCCTGCATTGACTTCCACACTCTGAAGACGCAAGAAATGGGGAGTTTTTGCTGTTGGAAGAAGATAAAGTAGTGAAGTTATGCAACATGGAAGTACTGTCTATGAATAATATACCAAGGAAATTAAATAGCACTGCTTTAAAAAGTTCAAATCACTGACTACACATTAGATTTTAGGTTGGTTTACTTCCATAAGAGAAGGATACTGTTTAATTGTTCCTACTGTGTAAGTTACCTCAGCTGAGCATCCCTCTTGCAATAACATTCTATTAATAAAGATCATATTGGAAACTAATTATGTTTTGGAAAAAAAACCCCTTATTAGATACTTATACTGACAAATAGACAAAACAGTAGCAAGTTGAGTGATATTGTGAGGGAAACAGATTTTTTCCTTTTAACTAGATGCAATGTCTATAGAGGAGATGTTTTAGAAATGTAGCCCACCAAACACCTCAGATACTAACATAATACTTCTCACCAACTACAGCAGTAGTCTTTAAATACAATTCTTCTCAACAACACTATAAAAGAAAACAGAACACAATGTATTCTCCATACCAATACTTATTCTTCATTTACAAAAAGAAAACACTCTCAATAAAAATTAAAGCAATACACCTACAAGTAACCTAACAAATTAAGTATATATTCAAAGAATTATATCCACTGAAGGAGGACAGATGGCACACCTATTTTTGTTTTACTGGAAAGAGTCAACCAATGACACAGAAAACTAGAAATTTAATACAGAAAATTATCCTAGAAAAGGAAGTACTCCCCAACCATTCAAAACCTACTGAAGGCAATGGGACTTTTTGCACTGTCTATACTGGCAGATAAGCTAGGCTCTGAAAATGGCTTTCAGACATGAAAATGTTAGTACTAGCAATACATTGGCAAACTGAACATACACTTTCTAGCAGAACATCACAACCATTTAAATTGCTGACAACATTTTCTTTTCAGATGTTAACACTAGGAGTAACAGCGGTTTTAAGGAATTTGTAAACAACCAGTAATCAGAATTCAAGAAAAGTTGCTTAATATCCAGTGCAAGGCACTGTGAGAGGAAAGAGAAGTAATAAAATAGCCCACATATATACTTAACCATTAAAGGAATTATTTTCATGTTAACTGTCCTTAAGGCAAATTTCTTAGACATACTGCTTCTTTTTCTTAAACACTTCTCAATTAGGACAGCCATCCTCTTTTTTTGCCTATTGAACTATTAATGTCTGACTATCCACTAAAATTCTTTAACAAGTTCCCCATTACTCAGTCACTTATCTTATACATCTCCTTTTATCCCACTTGTTTTTTCATCTGTCTTCCTAAATACTGGAAAATTAGCCTTTCTGAATTAAAAGGTATGGCCTAAGTGAACAGGGCATTAGATTTTTCAAACAAACAAACACACTCAGGTGCACACATTTATATGGATCATCCATTTCAGTTCTACATGATTAAAACTTGCTTTTCTTCTGGTCTTTGTCCATACTACTCAGACATTTCTGTTGAAAGAGTTAACAATTCCAAAGGTATTTATTCTGGCAATCGACATGAGTCTTGCAAGTTTAAGACACATGGTAGTTCTATTCCCATTTTCACAAATCTGAAATTTTCTTATAGAAAGTGTAGCTGGTGTGATGTCTTAATTTCTAACATTTTAATTACTTCATCAAAGAACTTTTCATTAAAGCTTTTGCATTTCCATACTGTCATGCAAGAACTCTACACATTATGGGATATAACTTAGCCTCCACATTAACAAGAGCTACTTGCAGGTTTTATAAGAGCTGTTTGGTACAAATGCAAAGATCAAACGTCTCAAAGTTGATATAAGAAAATCCCACATGAACCATAGACACAAATCCAAAAGGCAGAAGCATAAATACTGCCTAACAATGTGACAGCCTACTGTGTTTATTACAACTAAGTGATTCAGAAATAACAGCTGCTGATTCTGCATAACTGTCTCTGTATTTGAAGAAATGTCTCTGCCTTATATTACCATTAACACTAGAAAGATTTTTATGAGATGCTCTGGTACTGGTCAATAAACTACTTTTTATTTTAAATTGCAGCTCTTACTTACAAGCCACAAAGAATGCATACAAGTACAATATAGCATAAGAAGCAGGTGAACAGTTACACAGAAGTGCTGTCTTTTTCCCTACTCAGTCATTTGTTCACCAAGACAGCACCAAGATTTATCCTACCATGTATGATCTTAATACATATTATTTAACAAATACCAAATAGGTGAAATAGTCATTTAAACAGTCTGCTCAATTACATCTGCATTACTATACTAAACCTTTAATTTACAAGGATTTTCCTTGGCATCAGTTTTAGAAGAATTTATAGCTTATTGCTGATTCTTAATAATGGGATAAGGAAACTTTTCTGAAACATAAGCAAGTACAACAGTGCAGAAATTGAGCCATGAATCCAAACTACAGTCCCTGGGGAAGTATCCTAAGTACTTTTCTTTAGCAAAGCCTCAGCCCTCAGTCAGCTTTCTGAATTTTCTTCTTTCTAAGCCTTGAAAGAAAACATTACACGCATTCAACTCTCGTGTTGTTCACCTGTTCTCTGCCTTAGCCTGTGGCTGCACTGAATTTTTGATGGTAATACAAAACTAGTGAGCAAATCTCTATGACTTTTGGTCTGAAGGAGTCACTGCATGGCCTGGTTAGGCTCTAGGGCTTATGCCAAATGTTGTATACAAGATGCACATAAGAGAAGTCATTAAAAGGTGCAGGTGCTCAGATGCTAGCAACATGTTGAACATATTCATCCTGTACTTATAGCAGTTGTTTTCTGATATTTTCCATATCTTTTTCTGCACATTTATTGAAACAAAGTGATGCATTCATTTTAGAGGGCTGGCTTTAAAATAGTGGGTAGGTACTTACTACATGGATGTCCTAAAACTTTCACTTCATCAATAGCCACATATCCTGGGTGACCTGAAGTGACCACTTCAAAAACAACCTGAGAAGCAAAAAGAGAACTTCAGTTAGTAGCTTTGTAACACAGAAAATACCCCCTACCCCCACCAAAACTGTGTTATGGAAAATTATATTAGCTGTTTTAACACCTTGAGTACAAAATACTATAAAAACCTCAAAATGTCTTGTTTTTATCATTGAAATGAACATAAATAACAGTTTTTCATGTTTTAATACTCTCAGATATTAACAGTTGTCATCATTTATAGCACACAATGAAAACTATCAAAGCGGTTACCAATTACCTAATAATAATTCTATTTTCAATTTTTTGTCTTGCAGAATAAACTCCTACTTTTACTCTAAAAATAACAACTGTTCTGCATTATACAGAGATTTGCACGGTATCAGACACAATGATACCCATTTTTATGAATGCATTTACCATGCTCTTAATCTTCCACCAAATGTAGTGAATTAAGTATAGCAGATCCATTTGCCACAGTTTGTTTAATGGCTATAAATAGGTCACAAAATAAATGAACTGTTCGTATAGTTTGAACTAAGCACACTCAAAAGTAAACCTCTCCAAACTTTGGCAGCCTTAGATTTGAACATCCCAAGAGCATTTACATGGAACAGAAGAAAATGTGCCAGTAACATTAGCAGATATATTTCCAAACCAATGTTCAAGAAGTTCCTGTTCAAATCCAGGCTGTGGGGTTTTTTTTTAATGCTTCCCTTTTGCTTTGAAAGTTAACTCTCACTGCCTCTTGTAACTAGTCTCAGAAGTACACCAAGGAAGTCAAAGTTTAATAACTATTTTTCACACATATGCTGTATTTGACCTTGGAACAAATGCAGAAGGACACTATGTACCACATCCTTGACTGCAATTATTTCAGCAGAAAGGGGATGATACAGAATGCAAACATGTCACAAGGATAACATACAGCCCTGCAATATTATATCAGTTTCCTGGTGCTGAATAAACACTGGCAGAGTATCCATTCTGATTTTAGAACAAACTTTAAGGTGAGCAAATTCTTAACCATCTCCTGCCTCTGCGTTCTCCCATCTTTCTCATTGCTCTTTCTGTAGATGCCGATCCCATTCTTCTCTCCCAGATACCATTTTCCTTAACTTTGTCCATTGCTGTGGCAAATGCACCCACTCTGATGAAGACCTGACAAAGACCAGAGCTTCCTGAAGACTCAAGAAAAGCTGGGGCTTTCTGGCTATTGAAATCTGATAACCTTTTTCACATCCTCACCTTGCCTTTTTTGTGTTCTTACAGTAACTGTTGCCAAACTCTCAGTCCTGGAAGATGTGGGCCCCCGGCCAATCAGAGCTCATCACAGATCATGCTGGTTTTAAACAGAGCCCCACTAGAGAGCTGAGGAGTTGGTCCTCCTCAAAGCAAAAGGGACCCAGCCCTTGGATCATGACACCATCCAAGGTAAGTACCCTGGGATCGAGCGCCCTCATCTTATAGGTGAGTTTTGTGCACATTTGGGTCATCGTTCTAAAGGATTGCTCATAAAATTAAATAAAAATATTCCCGCCTGACAGCTGAACTTGTGGTCTACTTCGGTTTGTCATAGTACTAAGTATTTTGGGTTAGTTTACTTTGGCTTGTTGGAGTACTAAGTAAACCTTCATTCTGAGTGACTAGTTGTCGATTTTGTGGGTGCCTCCATGACATTTATTTTTCCCTCTCAGTCTTACTGGATTGAAATCACTGTACATGTGGCTTTAACTCTACTTGGCTGAATGGGGGAAAAAATACTTTTCATTCTAGTTCTGCCTTGTGTCTATAAAAATATTTCAACCTAGAATGCCAATGTTGCCCCTTGATGAACCAGGCAGCAGGAAAACACAAGACAGCAATGGAGAAAGTTCAAAAGCCACCAAGTAAGTTTTGAAGAAACAAATTTTGCAAAAAAAAGGATTGCTCAGTCACAAGCCCTAGCCTGTGACCTTCTAAATGCTTGATGGTGTTCTAATGGTGTTTAAAGTTGATAATACCAATTCACAACAACAGAGTGGACAGAGTATGGATTTGGGTCCCAGTATTCAGTAGAGCATCCAGAGCAAGACCGTACAAAAGTTCGAAGAATGTCTTTCCTACAAAGAAGAAAATTTCCAGGTGGAATTGGTCTTAGGAACCATCTTGGGAAGCAGAAGCTCTTAAGGAATAAATTTAATTCAAAGACCTGAAAGAGCTTTTCCAATCATGATCATTCTTACTCTCATCTCAACAGCCTCGAAATGGAAATACAGAGGGATAGGTAATGTGCACAAAGTAACCCTAAGTTTTGACAGTGATGTAAGACCCAGAATGCAGCTCCTGTTTTAAGCTTACCGAAGTCTGAAGAAAGAATAAGCATTTATCTCTATTTATAGATGCGACAAACAGTTATATGTTCTCAGTTTGTGCTCTCTGAAAAAATTAGTTATGCTGGTGCCCTTGGAAGAAGAGACTGCTCCATTTCCTGAAGAGCTACTGTTGGAGTTTGTGGTAAATTAGAGTCAGTTTTGTGACTGAGTTGCTGTATGTAATTTCATTTCTCTGAAAACTAACTGCATGTTTTTGAGACAATGCTCTTCTCTAAAAGTGGTAAGACAGGATACTGGTACACAGAAAGGCCAATGCTTATACTTAACCAAGGCCACCCTCAAGCTGGTGGAAAAGGAGTTGCCCCTGCAAGGAAGGGTGAATAGCGCAGGTGACCCTAAACTGACCAACAGAGTATTCCATCCCATATATGTCATAAATTTGGTATTAACTTGAAAGATCATGAGGTTCTTGCTCTCTTCTGTGATGGCTGACATACAGTGAGGACTTTGTTTGGTTGCTTCTGATCCCAAATCCACATGTTCCTGAATTCAGTTCCTGAGTCTAGCTACTTTCTAGTGGTGGACACATTCCCTCATGTCTGCTCTGCAGCATTTGTGTTGACACATAGCCATTGAGGGGCGGGGGTGCAATCTCATATTTGTTTATATTTTATTATTTACTAATTATGCTCATTGTTATTAGAATCATTATCATTTCGTTAAAGCTCTAGTTCTACTTTCCAATACTTAAGACTTTTTTCTCCCCTTTCCCTTTATCCTTTCCATCCAGGGGTGGGTGGACAGGAGATTTTGGAGCCTCAATTACACTGATTTAGCTGCTGAATTTGGCTGGGTGGGACTAAACTGTGACAACTACCAAGTCTATTCAAAACAGAAAAGGTTTGAAAGACTGTAGGGCGTAAGAATCACAGCACAGTTTCAGGAATCTGCAGTTAATGCAGTTATGTTACTTCATGGCAGTGAAGAACAGGGAGCAGACATTCAGGACTCAGAAACGGAAAAGGTTCTTGGGGAAATCTGCTGCCAGTAAAAAAAGTCATTGAGTTAACTTAATCTAAGCATGTAGGCAAAGACTTGTGTGTAAAAACATAGAGGGTTGTGGACATTTACAATTTCTCTCCTGTATCCTCTAGTTTTCTCTGCTAAGAAGAAAAAACAGTTAACTTTCTAGTTTTTATTGAAATGCAACTCTTTAAAGAAAAAAAAAAAAAGCCACAAAATCCTCCCTCTCTTTTGGAGCACTTGACATAAGGACAGGATCTGTGCAAAGCCATCTGGCCCATGATCCTACCACTGCAGAGCACAGGATTTTTTTTTCAGGTTCTTCACTTTTAGATATGCTAAATTCTAGAAAACCCGAGGAGTAACTAGCACATGCACACCTCTGAAGCAGCCAGCCAGCCAAACCAGTCAGAAGTTTCCTGCTAAAAATATTACTGCCAGATAACAGGTATTGTAACTATTTTTAAAAGTGGTTGCATAAAAGTTTCTTTTCCAAAGAATTACCTGACTGTCAGCAAAACCAAATACCTGGGCTTTAGAAAAAACCCCAAACATATACAATACCTGAGTAGAAGATTTCAATAATTAAGAACGCATGAGTCTAGCTACAGAGAGTACTTCGTTGTCACAATATACTTGCAGCCATAAGAAGAGTGTAGATTCTAAACACAAACTCATTCCTTCAGTTCACAGGCAAAAACTACAACCTTGGAACAACTGAATTGGTCTTTCTGATGACAACATAGAAAGAATCAATGAGTGATTTAAAATATCCTGCCATATCCCTAGACAACATACCAAAAATGTCATTACTACAACTAAGCCAGGCAACGTATCAAGAAACCACCAACTGGACATACTATTAAATTACAGTTATTGTAAAAACTATTAAATGGGCATGTTCCAAAGGAAAGCAACAGAAACTGAAATATTGTCAGTATAATCACAATTCCACTAAAAGCAATAGCCAAGCTGATATCAGCTTTAATAATCATAAGTTTTGTTCTCTTCTGACATAAAGTATGCCATTTTTAGTAAAAGGGAAGAGACACTACAGCCACTAATAACATCGAGAGACATTATTGTTGTGCCTTTTACTTCATATATCAAAGAACATGACATCTATTTCACATCTAGAAATATAATTCCTGTTCTGTTCACAGGCTGTTAACTGCTATATGTAAATCCAGTATATTGTTTATTTTAATTTAATAAATTAAGATCATGGACTAAAACATCTGCTTAACTAAGCAATTTCCCTTTTTACACTAAAAAAATAATTTTATTGTACACATGACGTGTTTCTGAAAGTCTGGAAACACTTCTAGTAGGTTATTTATTCATTGAAAAGTTTATATTAGGGATGTAAAGACTTCACAAATCTGAATCAGTTTTGTTACTAATTTCACCAGAAATGAAACCTAGAAAGTTATTTCATATGATTATTACTTCATATATTAAATTTCACGTTTTTTCCATCACTTTACATTTGAAAAGTTAATATTTTTACTCCAGCCTCGGAACTTTGCCTTTCTTCACAGCTGATGCAACATCTGAAGGCAATATAAAAGACCCCAGCAAAACCAGAAACAATACTCCAGCAACGTCAGACTAAGCAGCCCTTGGATTTTTTTTGCCTATTATTCTTTCACCTTATCAGTCCGGAAACAACCAGTTAAAATCCTGAATCATTTGGTCAGGAAAAACTCTGCTGAGTGTTGGCTTGAGAGCTGTTTTACAGCATTTTCCCTCTTGCAGGCTTGCCAAACAGGAACCGGGGAAGCAGCTTAGTGCTGCACTGTCCCTGATCCTCCCTGCTTCAGTGGAGAGCAAAATTAGCTTTTCATTCCTGCCACTTCCCCTTGCTACGTAAGAACAAAGAAAGGAGGTCTGCTAACCAACATAAATGTGTACTGCTGAAAATGTGTGACTCAAGATAACTTGTCTGTTCCAAAGAACAATAGAAATAAACAGGGTTTATTGCCACACAACCTCACTCTAAATTCCTGCCTTTGTTGTTGCAAAATTACAACACTTTTAGTCAAAAGGTGGATTGTACCTAATATAAACACTCTCTGCTTCACATGACTTAAAAATAGCACCTTGCCAGAACAAGAAAGAGAAAGGAGTATTAAGAAAGCTACTTAACATCAAGCTGCAATCCTGCTCCCTGGCACCATCACTAAGTGGGTAGTGATGAATCCCACGCTGCCTGCAGCATGCACTGCAGTCTCCTCCCCACCTGCTGTGCTTTACCACACAGAGTGTCTGTCTTTGATTATATTTTACAAGATGTTGGGAACAGCCCTCTAGAAAAATTGGCAATGTCTTATACCCCTGTGGGCTGAGTATTTCTCCCCCTTTTGACTAAACCTAGGACTATGCACTCCATCACCAAGGCACAATTATAGTGACTCCTGCCGTGTCAAAACCAAGTTTAGGGAGATTGCTGACCTGGTCCTTCCCAGACCCTGCCGACACCGGTCACAGCTTACTGACTTGGGCTGCCTAAAATGTGGTGAGGCTTTCCGGATTGGGCATTTGTTTGATGCCCTTTCTCCCCCCATCTCTCACTTCTTTTGCACATGCAAGAGAACTGGGTGATCAGGCTCAGTCAACACGGGTTTACAAAAGGCAGGTCTTGCCAAACTAACCTGATCACCTTCTACGACAAAGTGACTCGGATGCTGCACGAGAGAAAGGCTGTGGATGTGGTCTTCCTGGACTTCAGTAAAGCCTTTGACACAGTTTCTCACAGCATCTCTGTTCTTGAATACTGTAAGGCTTGGCACTATGGTTTCCCTACTTCCTAGGGAATCTGTTCCAGTGCTCTGCCTCCCTCTGGGTGAAGCACTTTTTCCTGATATCCAGTGTAAACCTTCCTTGGCACATCTTCCTGCGATTCTCTTGGGTCCTATCACTGGTCGCCAGAGAGAAGAGATCAGCATCCTCCTTCCCCTGTGAGGAATCTGAAAACTGCAATGAGGTCTCCCTTCAGTCTTCTCTTCTCCAGGCTGAACAGTGATTTTAGCTATTCCTCAATACAGCTTCCCCTCTAAACCACTCACCAACTTCATGGCCTTCCTCTGGACACTCTTCAGTAGCTTGATATCTTTTTTATACTGTGGCACCCCAAAGAGCACTCCTGCTTACTCTTGGCCATTTTTAGACTGCTGGGGTTTCAGTCTGCCAATCTGCCCTGGTACATCTTTCTCAGAATAACTATTCTCAAATAACCCAACTCAATGACAGCTATTTAAGATGCCTGACACAAGGCTGTGAATCAAAATGCAATATGCATTTTGGAGGCTTGAGTTCAAAGTACAGTTCAGGAACTGTATGCATGCAGCTGAATGATACACATACAATACACGTGAATGTGAGCCAGACCTTTACTGCACAAGAAGCTTAATTCTTTCTGTCCTCACTGGTAACTAGAGAGCATTGCATTACCCAAGTAAAGCATGTACAAAATTTAAGTCCAGACTTGAACAGGTAGGTTGGATCTACTGCTTCTTATTCCCTAAACTCCTAATTTACAAGGTAAAGTGTCAGAATGGTAAAGGATAAATCTCATCTCAATGTGAAGTGATACCATGTAAGTCCCTTTGTGTCCTTACTAAAAAAAGCCAGGAGTTACTGCCAGACTCTTATCCCATTTTCTCATTCCAGCTTCACTGAAATTTATGTTTAAAGAAGGCGCAGTAGCACAGAGAATATAGCATTACTCCACTGGAAGCTATGTTTAATCCTTTAAATTCCATGCCTGGATTTTGAAACTACTGTATTTGTTGTTTGATTTAAGCAAGATTTGTTTCAGCTCACTACTGTCATGCCTCGCTCCCAGCAAAGTACAAAGCAAATAACTCAAAATATAAAAACTGCTAGGGGGACAATGTATAACTTAGAATGGTACTGTGCCAAACTGCTTGCTTGTAGGGTAGTGAGTTAGAAATACAAGCAACTCAAGAGACTCAACCTAGTAGTGGCATTTCACATACTACAAAGTTCCAGTATCATTAATCTTTCAAAAATGTAAAAGATATTTAAAGTACTACTAGTTGATCTGAGAATCATTAAGTAATATAGTGGAAAAGAATAAAAAAATCCACCTCCAAACAAATAAAACAAGAAAACAACCTTGAAATCAACAGATTTTCCTGGAAGCAAAAAGATCTGAATGAGGGAAAAAATCAAAACTTTAAAGAAAAAAAACACATACACCTCCCCAATCCTCCAACCCTCTCCTCACTAGAGAAGCAGTCTTTTCAGGACTTACTTTTATCACAAATACATCAGTTTTAGATTCTCTCAACCTACTGAGACTTCTCCCCAAGAATCTAAAAACAAGTTCACCATGACCCATAGAAATCTACATAGTACTTGATAGTCTTTTTCTGTGTACATCCTAATTCTATTCAAGCAAGGGGGAGGGTGAAAGTCTTGGTAATTACACGAGGCCTTGTTTTGTTTGCAAGCTGTCTCTAAAGCATGATGCTCTCCTTGATGCTCTTGCTGCAGATGCACCAAGTATACAATAGCACAGTAAAGCAAACAATTTCTCCTGTGACCAATGATAAAAAGAGGAAGTCAATGTTCCCTCAGGGGAGCACTCCTAAAGGGATTTTATGATACAGAAATAAGACTAGCTCCTGTGAAAATATCCCAGCAACTTTGAAACAAATAGCTTTGAGACCAGGAGGCACAGCAGAAAAGAACAAGCTGTGCTGATTATCTTTGACCCTCAGAAGGTGTTTGGCAGCTTGAACTTATGTTACTGCAACTATACTGTAATCAGTAACTGGACTGCAACACAGACACACCCTAAAGTCAAAGGCGGATATTAAGCATTAGCATTTAGAAGGCCATTAATTATGGAATTAAATACATCCTTAATCACCAAAATACTTGAAAACTTAAGTTTAAATAAGCAGCAATTAAACTACAATTAGTGTTGCTACATGCAGGTTATCATTGTGATTTATATATGTAGTACAGCTCTCATATGGAGCGAAACCTACACAAATAATTACCTGGTAAAAAGAAAAGTGTACACTAATAGAAATTAATTATTTTGTTCAGAAACTGTGTTTCTAAAGAGTCAATTCTAAATGGAAACCCAACATGAAGGGTATGAACAATCTTGGATAACTGCTGCTGCAATAATAAAATACTGTTAATTATTAAATCTTTTGAATGCCTTGCATATGTGTGTTAATAATACATGGTTTAAACAAAATAGCTTTAGAAGTTGGATTAAAATTCACTCCACACTACACAATCTAATTTCTAATCAGCTACCATTA
Source organism: Coccyzus lansbergi (assembly GCA_033558105.1). Lineage (NCBI taxonomy): Eukaryota > Metazoa > Chordata > Aves > Cuculiformes > Coccyzidae > Coccyzus > Coccyzus lansbergi. The sequence goes on along the minus strand of JAUMJK010000082.1, from coordinate 3,124,742 downwards.
GCAGGAGTTATTTTGCCCATGTTTTTCATGAATCAACAGCAAAACAGACCAACACTACTGTATTTTTAAGTATCCAGAATCATATAAATATTATAATACTGAAATGTCATCATATATAATTTGTCTTCTGAGTTCTATAGTACATTTTGGCTTCATTAGCAGCTAGACACCTTCTAGGTATCCTACAAATGGAGCGGAATGATAAGGCATTCACATTCAGGTGCCTTCATGGATACATCATTTAAAACACAACAAAGAAAATCACACGATTACATTGCCTTGTCCTTTCATCTACTAATGCTGAGTCTTTTCCTGAAGATTACTCCTCAGGAAACTACCGATCTTCATATATGAAAAGTTAAAAAGAGACCTATCATTCCTTAAAAATCTTCCTAGCAGACTTTTCATAATTTTGTTCAATAAGGTCAGACAGCCTTAGAAAATCCATGGAAGTCAGTCTTGTACATTTTGGAGATTATGAGTCAAACACATGGACTTGCACTCAAAAGAGGCTGGAGTTTTGGAAGTAAATGAATAGTGGCAGCTTAGGAAACAGGCCTGGTGCTAAACATCCATCAGATGGGTCCTCTGCCTTCTTCCACCATACATGCAATCACCTGTGCTCTCACCTAACTTGGATGCACATTCTCACAAGGTCCACATACACGCTCTCTCCTCTTACTGCCCTTCTCCCAGCTGCTTCCTTCTAGCTTCCTGCCTCCCCCAAAACCAGACTTTCTGAAGAAGAAAAAGTATGGAAATAGATGAAAGACTTCAGAAACAATAAGAAATTGCAAGAGTCACCAGGCAAGTGAGGAAACTGCATCACAGATTTCTGAGAGGATGGAGGTAATTAAAATGGAGACAATTGACTACAAGCTGTCAAAATGGAGAAAAAGCTTCCTTAAGAATAACTAATGTTATCTACAGTGAAATCAGTGAAGTTACACTATTTTACACTAATTCCTTGGACCACCACAGATCTTACTATATCATGTGACATTTTGGCACATCGGCTAAATTGCAATACCTAACCAGGTATTATTTCAGACTATATGCAGCAAACACGAAATAAATAATTTACTATATTCCTCGGTGAAAGATTGATTATGTACAAATTTCTATATTTCCAGAGGCAAAGAGAGCATGTAGAATCCATTAGAGACAGACTAGGACGTCTATTATATATCAGCTTATGCGCAGTAACTTGCTAAAGAGCAGTACCCCATTCAAGCATGTAAAGGTTCACTTACAAATAAGGGTGAATGGCCCAGATGATAGGTCTCAAGGAGAACGTGTACTAGAAAGGTTATCTTTTCTATTTCAATAGGCAAACATCCATATTATTCAGACACCAGTTAGATGTACTGTATTGTTAGAAATTTGACACAGATTATTACTGATATCAATAACATTTAAAACTGACAGAGCTTGTCTGTATGTTTATTAACCTGTTAATTTTCTTTAAATTTACTAGTCAGAGTCAAGGTTTCTTCTGCAAAAATTTCCCTGTCCTGTTTTGTATTTTAGTTCAGAACTACAGTGCTTGAGTCTCTGAAGCACAACTCTCATCTTTACTGAATGCTGGTTCGCAGAGCAGTTCTTTTGCATAAGAAACCATCTCCTTTTAGAAGGCAAGAAACTGGAAGCTCCTCCACTAATTCACTCCAAACCCAGATTGGGACATTACAATCCAGACTTCAGCACAAGTGACACAGCAGTCATACATTCTCACCCAGTGTCTGCAAAATGTGTATGCCCCACACAGCACTCCTGAATCTTTCAGCACACTCACAAACCCCTCCAGTAGATCCCATGTTACAAATCACCCAATGTTATAGCCGATGTCAGATACAAAATTGCCTGTGGGATGCTCTACTCTTCTCCCACCATCAGCCGAGGCTAACTACAAAGACTGGTCATCACTATTTCAGTTAAGATAGAAAGGCTCTTTGGCATCACTGGAGGCATTCTCAATGCTGACAAGAACTGAGTAATGTGGGATCCACAGTCCTGCAGTAAGGTCATAGAATCATGGAGTATCTCAAGTTGAAAGGGACCCATGGAGATCATTGAGTCCAACTACCTAAAAATAAATCATATGACTAAAAGTGTCATCCAAATCCTCCTTGAAGTCTGACAGGCAACAAAATACACATTGCACTTTCCCCTAAGAAATGCAGAGGTATGGCTAAACCAAGCTTAGACTCCATGACTGGGATACAGTCTTGTGCTCCAAAGAAGCAGGTATTACACAGCTTCTCCTTCAATACTGAGGTGAGCCTCAATTTCCTTGTGGAAAAGGTGGCACTATTCCCTCATCAGGTCCGTGGCCCATTATAGATCTATATCTTATGTCCTATCAGTGAATTTGGTGACGTGTCCATAAACTTACCGTGAATCCTCTTCAGGAATCTCTAACAATGCAGTTGCAGCTCTTGGGCAGAACACTGGATGCAATTCTGAAACCCATCAATACTCCCTGCCCAATCCAGGGACACACTATCAGAGGCAAGAGAAAATGAATGAACCTGCTCTTTTGGGTGTGCAAGTATTGCACCCACTGCCAGGTATCCCATGTTCAAAGGACAAGATGGTCCTGGCACTCTGAACTCATATTTTGGAATAGGACTTCCTGTTAACTGTGGGTGAAGCAATCACAGTGGGGAAGACTCCATGAAGTTCTTCAGCTTGTTTTTTTCATTAGAGGAAAAAGGGTTCAAATGGAATGATTTCAGTTCATTTGAGACATTCTCACAGATCATCTGCTGCACAGAAATAAGTCCCTTTTACCTTGCAGTGGACATTGCCAAACTCATAAGGAGAATATAATGAGGCACTAAATACCTGATCACCCTAAACAGAACATGTAAGAACAGAGACAAGGCTCTACTACATGTGACACTGGTAGTCAGAGCACTGATGTAGGAATTAAGGTGTTGTCACTTCCTGAAAGGAGACTGAGGAATGACAACATTGTACACTTCCTAGGGAGGTCTGTAGTCAAAGAACCCCCACCTCTGGGATGGCTTTTCTTCAGAAAGTACGACAGTGTTCAGCACAGGGGATCAAATAAAATCCAACCAAAACTCTCCAAACTGCAAGTAAAGATGCGAGTAACTTCAATAATATGTTTGATGTACTGGCCTGCTCTTTTTACAATGAATTATTTGCTCATGGAGACATAGACTATATTTTCATGGGAAGAAGGGGAGAATCTGCTGAATTGCCATATACAGTGAATAACTGTATAAATCTGTAAACTTCCCAAGAGAAAAACAGCACCCTAAGGAACTGTCAAGTGAAATTCTCCCTAAATCTTTAGAATGTAATCAGAAGCCCATTCCTATGATAGCTACTGTTATATTTATGTTCACTACTGCAAAGAACAAATAGATACTGCATTCAAACTGAAAACTCAAACTGAGGATTCAAAGGATTTTGCTGGTTCTAAAGCAACAAGTATTGCTGATATAAATCAAATTTCAAAACTCTAATGCAATAAAATCTATTGGCATTCAATTCTATCATCTCTAATGAACTGAAAGAATGAATGAATTTCTTACAGAAAAACAGAGGTAATTGAAATCAATGGCAAAAATTCTGAATTGTTTCAATATAATTATTTCAACTGCATTTAAAGCATGTGTGTGTCACACACATTTATGCACCTCTATAAATGTATGTAAATATAAAAACACAACCACATACATGTAAAACGAATCATTTAGCATCATCTACAAAAATATAATTAAGATCAACAAAATATGCTGAAAACTATTTTGATTAGATGTCAAAATTATTATTAAGAACAAGATGACTATTACGAGAAACCAGACTGCATAAAAAATTATACATACCTGATAAAAATTGGGCCAGAAAGTGCTAATTGCCAGTTCTGCTCTGTTCCAAGTAGCAGTGATAGATGCATTCCAGACTGGGTTACCAATGGGACCATCATTTACTTTCACATATATATTCAAAGTGCCAGGGCTAGATCCACTCTTGCTTGAAACATAATAGTGGAAATCAATACAATGTGTATCATTTTCTTTCAGATGGGGCAGCAGGAGGTGAGCTTTCTGTCCTGCAAATCTCCCAGATGTATTCACCAACATGAAAGAACCTGCAAAACAAAGCCACTAGTTCAATTTCTTCTCTATTGTATTTTCCTCTCCCTAATACAGTGATCTCTAATTAAAGCATTATTAAAAAATAAATAATTTTTACTTTGCTTCTACTAATGTAACAGTAATTTGCATTCAGTAGGAATTTAATCAGACTACTCTAGAGAACCTCAAGATCTTTTTCCAAAGCTCATAAATATTAGAATCTTGATTTTCCAGTTAGAGAAAGAAAGAAGAAAATTTAAAAAACACCGAAGCAATCTGCGCTGTTCTGAGACTACAGATGTTAAAAGATAATTGATTGTAGGTACCAACTATAGAAGCACTTTGATATGCAGAGTATGCATTGGATTTGCAAGGAGAGGTTTTGATAGCCAGGGGGCTACAACTTCTGTGAGATGCTGCTAGAAGCTTACCCTATGTCCAATAGAGCCAGTGGCAGTGGTGGCATCTCTGGGTAACATAGTTAAGGAGGAAAAGTTCCTATGCAACAACAATTACAGCCAGAGAGAGGAGTGAGAATATGTAAGAGAAACAACTCTGCAGACACAAGGTCAGTGAAGAAGGAGAGGGAAGAAGATGCTCCAGGTGCTGGAACAGAGATTTCTCTGTAGACTGTGGCAAGGACCACAGTGAGGACGGCTGTCCCTTAACAGCCCATGGAGCAGATATTCATCTGTACCCTGTGGAAGGAACCCACACTAGGTGAGAGTGTGAGGAGTCTTCTTAATAAGGAAGGAGCAGCAGAAACAATGTGTGATGAACTGACCACAACCCCCATTCTCCATCCCCCTGCATTGTGTGTGGGGAGGAGGTAGAGAAAATTAGGAGTGAAGTTGAGGTCAAGAAGAAGGGAAGGGTGTAGGGAAGGTGCTTTAAGATTTTGTTTTTATTTTCTCATTATCCTATTCTGATGTGATTGGAAATAAATTAAATTAATTTTCCCTATTTGAGTATGTTTTGCCCATGATGGTAATTGCTGAGTGATCTCCCTGTCTTTATTTCATGAATCTTTTGTTGTATTTTCTCCCCTGCTGAGTTGAGGAACAGAGTGATAGAGCAGCTTTCTGGGTACCTTGTGTCCTGCCAGTGTCAACCCATTACAAAAGTTGCAATGAAATTCAGAAGAATTATATGTGCTCACATGGTGGGTTGCGGTACATGATGTGGGTAGATTCTAAAATATTCTCAGTTCCCTAGACTTACTCTAGCTAATCACCAGCTATGTCCTTGACTGATTGTGACAACTGCCTCCTGGCCTCAAAGGCTGAGGAAAGAAGGAAAAAATAAAAATACCTATCAAATTAGCAAGCTTTACAGGAGGGAGAGAAGGCAGAGAGGCAGCGTGAATTTTACACTATGGTCTCAAGTTAAACAACAAACAACAAGAAATGTGATGGTATGGTTCAAATAAAGTTCTGTTCAAACAGCCTTCAGATGAACAAGTCAATTCATGCTCTATTTTTCAGTGCCTATTAATGTGCTTCATTGAAGTGTACCCTCAAAATAATCATGTTACAGAATAGATGTGCAACTAAAGAATTGGAATGACTGCATAGACATTACATTAGAAAACATGACTTTCAAGATACTAATATTTCTGAGTTGAACAAACCCAAGGGAAAGAATTCTATTAATACCTATACTAAGATATAATAGAAGGAAATAAAATTCAACACAATGTCTACTATGAAAAGGAAATGTATCAATAAAAGACATGAGGCAATTTAAAAACTTTGTGTTTTTCATAAAAGTCAAGAAATGGATATGTTATAGGTGCATGCTATAAATGCATAGCTAAGTGCGCTTATAAAAATATAAGCATATACCTTTCTCAAATGGTTATTAGAAAACAATGTTTACATTCTGTCCTTCTTCTTTCTTTACTTTGATGGGTGACGATACCGTGAAATTTCAATGAAATGCAACCTCCTAAGTAATTTCTTGAAACACAATGTAAGTGTTTAAAGAACCTTGGTCCAGACTGCACCTTATACGTTTAGCTATACAATACTACAGTTTTGCAGTATCATGCAATTACTTATCAAGCATAACTTCTCATTAATTATTATACTACATAAAATATCTGAATTTGTAAAGCTTATAAAAATGGAAATTATTTGTAGTACAAATACATTCTAGTATTTTACTTTCTAAAAAGCATTAGTCTGTATTAATTTACAGTTACTATAACATATTTTGACAAATCCTTAGTCATTAGTAACATAATTAGAAGTCACTGAACATGTTTTCCATACTCTCCTAGAGAAAACTTTTAAATTTTAATTTAGCAGAAAGCGAGAAAGCAAGATTCACATGCTTTCCCATGTAAGGACAAGTTACTGATTACACAATACTCAAACCTAAAGTACGCATATCTGCAATGTCTTATTTCTTCCTGTGTTTCAGTAATCTAAAATGTAATAAAGCCATAACCAGAAGAGGGACACACACCTCTCCCCCATCCCATATTCTAGATGGAGCACCAAAGAGGTGGTAACCTTGCTCCTAACTTATAGGGACAAGCACAGCAAGGAATGTTCTTTATTACTACTTTTCACATGTGCTTACCCTGCTTCAGCCTGTCACAACAATACACCATTTTCATACAGAATGGCGCATGTGGTTTTGAGTTGTAACACAAATGCCTTCAAATGCTCCAATGGAGAAAGAATCGATTTTAATTCTGCAAAGACATAGTAAGGAAAAGTTTCCTGTCTTTATCTACTATCCAAGTTAGTCGTCTTTGGTCTTTCCAGTATTTTCTTTAGTAGCATAGTTCCTAACTTATTTGTAGTCTTGGGTTGATCAAAGTATAGAACTCCCTGGAATTTTTTATCTTATTGCTTTGTGATTAACTAGGTTGCAGAAGGATGAAGAATGAATAGACACACAGCTAGAACAAGAGTTAGTCCTGCTATATTACTTATAACACATTTCCCTGATTTCGTAACACAATCAAGGGTTTAAAATAAAACTAACAGAAAAATATTTGGGTACAAAAATGAAGCAAATAAGTTTTTAATGGATCTTTGCTTAAAACAGATGGGAAAGAAACTAATATTCTTTCCATCACTTAGTACATGCCCTACCGTTCAATTTGTTTATTTAAACGTAAAATGTAAACCCCTTCAAATAGTTACAATTTGCCAAATTATCAAAAGAAACTATATTAGTGTTAAAATATCAATGAGTGCACTAAAAATTAACTTGTAAGTTTTTTTTTTTCAAATCTTACCACCAGGAATGCCATATAGAAATGTCTGTCTTAGCCATTTCAAAATCTCAAACCAATATCTTCCTGATAACACAATTAATTTTATATTAATTGCTGCTAAGAATACTACAGTCCATGACAGAATTATTTTTTAAGAACTATTTAACTTACAGCATCCTGACTAACATAGTACAAATTGAACCATGTGAAAAATTATCAGCGGCTTAAGAAAAAGAATATAGTCAGCTTATTTTGAAAAGCTGTCTATAACTCCTTTGTTGAAAGTGAAAAAGTATAGAAGAATGTCACTGTAAACAAAATAAATCCTACTTTATATTTTGTAAGAAACGGGAATCTTTAAAAAGAACTAAATTGAGCGGTAGTATAAAAAGAACTAAATTGAGCGGCAGTATGCCATTCAGATGATTTCTGCTAGAAATTATCTGGTAAGCTTTCCTTAGTTCATAAGGCAAGGAGTAGGATTTAAATGCATGATTTTAATTGTTTGACTGAATTATCATCTGAATCTCAGGAAACAAGACACCTAGTAGTCATGACAGGTAAACTGTATTATGTAGGTCTTTTGGGACAACTTGATTTCCCACTTGTGAAGGTCTAACGCTTTCAGAAGTTAAAGTTTTCTCTGTTCCAGTATGTCCAGAGTGGAACCTTTTAACAAAGTTGAAAACTAAAAGGACATTCAGTCACCTGGTGTGACCTTTTAAACCCAGAGTTTATTGCATAACATGAAATAGCCTGTTGTATCAAACACAGTAACTTCTATTCTAGACTTAACATACCCTCTAGACAGCATTTAAGGAAAACTTCTCGAAGCAAGTAAGCACCTACAGGATGAATCCAGAAACAGCTGACTATAAGCCTGGTTTCAGAAGATAACAGACTTGCTGCACCAGGCACAGGCCAGAGCTTGCGTGCATGAGAACAAAATGCCAAGGTGCCTGTAAAATCAAACCTAAAATCAGACCATTTAATGCAAAGCCATTTCAAGCTAGCCAAAGAAGGAAAACTGAACATAAACATATCTGCAACAATCACTCATCTTTGAAGTGGCATGCTTTGCTTTGCTAGAGGCACAAGAATGTACTGGGTCTACCTACAATAGCTAGCACTGACTTTTTCAAGATGAACGCTTAGGTTTCTTCTTTCAGTGAGCCAAATGAACAGGAAATGTGCATACTAGCAAGTCTCAGGTACACAACAACCAGCATGAGGGCAAAAGTCCAGATGTAAGTCATCAACATCCTAGGGGTTTGACTAAGGTTGAGCAAAAAGAAAACAGGATTACTTGGAAGCTCCTATTTGGCACCTTAACCCTTTATTAGCCCTTGTCTTTGAAAAGCTGACATCTCATGATGAATTCAGTATTTTGTTTACAGTATCTGCTTTTCTGGGCATATGAATTCTGGAAAAGATTTCTACACCTAGTTTTAACTATGGATTTTCCCACAAGAAAAAACCCAAATGTTTATTAAAATTAAAAGGCACAATCATTAGACAGAAATCATTATCTATATTTTACTTAAATCATACAGTGTGTGTAACAAAAAGTGAATTGAATGCATTAAAATCTTAGGGGTTTTTTTATATTTAAAAAGTTCAACAACTCATTTTCAGTGTTAACTCATGTAGAAATTTCCTCTTTCAACTATATCAGATGGCTGTATGAGTCTAAAGCATGTAGACAAACTCAGTACACAAAAAACCCACTTAATTTTGACAAAAGGGGTGGTGGTCATTTCTTAGTCATGAAAAAAGGAGGAAAAAAACCCCCAAATAACCCATGACAATCCTTCTTACAGTAGATCAGTTCTCCAGAATAATTTATCACACATTTGGGCACATCAGAAAGATGTACATAAAATAACTGCAGCTATTCACTGGCATATGTACTGGGAAAGTTACCTGCCAGGAAAAAAGGATTCATTAAGAAAATATGTAAAATTATAATCAATTCAGTAATCATTCATAAGAAGAGATAAGAAGTGCACATATTACTATAAACATATTACTATTCCTTTTAAAGTGACTAATTTCCCTAGATGTATTTTCATGTTAGGAATCACGGAATCAAAGAATCACCAGGTTGGAAAAGACCCACTGGATCATCAAGTCCAACCAGTCCTATCAATCACTAAACCATACCCCTCAGCGCCTCCTCCACCTGTCCCTTAAACACCTCCAGGGAAGGTGACTCAACCACCTTCCTGGGCATGGATGATGATAGTTTCCTCAAAAAGTTTAAATGGGATTTAACTGGGTTCAGTGCTTAGTTCTATGTTTAGGCACTATGTGCAATTTAATAGTTTGAAAGTACATACTGAAATCAAACTGAGAATAAAATCTAAGTTTGCTGATGGTGCTTGTCATCCATTAAACGGAGGCTTCTTTAATCCACAAACTTACTAAATCATCCATATTTCATGATTTTACCCAGAGGTTTTAAATCAACAAACTGGTAAATTTGCTACAGTTGTTGTTTACAGTTTTTCATTGTAAAATGTTTCAGCAGTAATTCTGCAAATATTTGGTTCAAAAAATATTAGTTCTAAGAAGATGCTTTACTTGAAAAGGGGAAAAATAGACTAGAGTTGCTCCTGTATAAACGAGCAATTGAACATCCTGGCAATTCTCATTTGCATCAATGGAAATTTTCTGTGAAGTAAGCACAGAGGAAAATGGAACTTTATGTACAAAAAGATGCCCAAAAGATGGAGTGATAAAAAAACTGAAAGTAAAAAAGTATTTGTTAAAAAAAATATATTTCTGACAATTGGAAAAACAATGTACTGACCTACAAAAATGATGGAAGTGGTATAAGAGATTTTCCAGTCACTTCTGCAAGTTTTCACCATGTCACATCACCTTGTTAAGAGATACTTTTTATACTTGGAATGTCAAATGCAATGAAATTGAATGCAGTTTCATTTTTCAAGCATAAAGAGAAAGTGACTAGTGAGGAAAGAAACTTACTTTGCTGATTTTTCACCAGTCTTACACATGGTTGAGGACAAATGATTAGTTTTCCTTCCAGACTGTGACAACAATTTCATTGATAAAATAAAAAATACAAGTAAAAATGTTTCAGTGTTTAACTTATCTAGGCATCAGTATTGGCTGATTTTGAGTCTCATTTTTTGACAAGTGCTGCATAAAGGAAAGCAGAAAATCTAATTTTAAGAACAGATATTCTACATATTGCCCTTATTAACAAAACACCTTTCAGGTAAAGAAAAAATTGTCTGTAAGGCTGAAAGATATAAATAACACTGTAATTAGATAGATACAAAAGGTTACTTTTTATTATTCCATAAATACCAGCCAACCCTACTTTCACCACTCACAAAGGGTGGCTGCCTTTTACCAAAAAGCACAACTGGCTGTGACTACTTCGAGTGCCCAAGACTACATATGTGACTGTCCAAAATACTGGAAATGCTGTGCATCTGCAGATGAATTGCAAGGCTCAAGCATAAGGATCCCCATTTGCAGACAGGACAAATTCAATAACTATGTTCTGCAATAACTATGTATTTTATTTATTATATTTTATAGATATGTGTATGGGCTATCTTGGAAGTACTGCAGAAAGCAGAAGACCTGAATTTACTAACAGCCAGCCTTAGACTTTAATACCCAAATGTGGCAAATAGAAAAGTTTTTTGTCTTCAGTGTTTTTTCCTATTACTTACTAATTTTACAGCTAAAAAGAAAGCACATTTTCAGGTAACACTGGAAAACTGTGAGGCTGCTGTAATTTGAGAAACACCTCAAAGCATGATTAGCACTACCTAAAGAAGCTGGAACTAATGCTCAGATGTAGCACTTCCAGATACCAGGCAGCAGGTAACAGCACATACATATCGGTGCCAGTTATACCCCTGAATTGGCATAATGAGATGTGCTAAAATACACCAGCTAAAAGACTTTTCTCTAGTGTTTCAACTAACATCCATCAGTTCTATTCATTAACTTACAAAACACTATTTTCTCAGGTTTTAAGTCTTCTTTTAAGGAATATTAATTTATTAAGTTTCATGTGATAATTATAATCATTATTACCCATCCTAAATAAATAATGAACAATCTCAATTTTCAAGTTGTTTATCAATTCTCAACTACAAAAACTCTTGAAAAAATATGTTAAAGTATCCCATCATTAATTCTGCATATTGTTTGTGCAGATTAATCAATTTCTACCCATGTCATCTTTGTTTTTGCAGAATAACTAATAAGCTTAAGCCTTTTTATTCTTTCACTAAATTCAGTTCTTCACATTCTTCCTCATCTCTCATGCACAGACACATCTTCCATTATTTGTTAGAAATTGTTTTGATCAAACACTAACATGAAATCACATATTTCTGAATCATGTATTTCTGCAACTCCAGTAGGCACTAATATCTCTAAGAACTGCTTTCTAATGAATATTTTTTAATCCTTTTCAATATTTAATGAATTTCAGTATTTAACAATTTTGACTATTCATCCTATGAGCCTTGTTCTGTTTTCGTCATCACTATTGTACTATGCTTCTTTGCAACAAGCAAGCAATGCACAAAAAGCTATTAGAGAAAACAACTGCACGTAGATAAATTCTGAAAGATTTGTCTAAAGTTTCAGATTCAACTTCTGAGCCAACCATTGCATTTTAGAAAAAAACCAGAAATGAAGGTAAGAAAAGGCCAATTATCTGTAAGTTGGAGTACATATATGGTATTTAATGAAAACAAAAATATCCTCTGGTGCAGAGCTATCTTGAAAATAAAAATCCAAAGGTTACAGGTGAAGAAAAAGAAACAAAGTGAGGAAGGATGGGATGGAAAGTGCTGGTGAAAATAAATTAAGTTTTATCACTCTGGGACAGGCAGATCTAGACTCAGGCAGACTTTTTTAAAACAGAAAGCAAACCAGAGCACCTCCCCAGGACTGGAAAAGGTAAACTCAGTTTGAGTATGCTAGAGCAGGGAACAGGTACATATTTGAAACAATTAATTACAATTAATTGAAAGTAGAGGACAACGTGGATATTTCCAAAGTCTCCTTCACAGAAACTAATATGAAAAGGAATTTGACTAGCTTTTGCGTTCAAGATTGATAAGCAATAGCCTTTAACAGAAAGGATTCTGTATACTTCAGATGAAGATGCAAAGTGTTCTCTCACACGAAGCTGTCACAGTAGACACCCTCAATCCATTTTCAAATCAGTACAGCTCCAGAATAAGAGCAAAGATCATCCTTTAAAGATATACATTCAAACTGGGGAAACCAAATATTGCAAAGTATTTCCTCTATCTTCGATTGTTGATGAACATCCAGAGGTAGTTTATGTAAGAAAAAAATAAAAAGAGAAAAGCCAACAGTATTGTCCTACAGCTGGACAGCTGGTATGCAGAAGATAAGTCATAAAATCATAGAATGGTTTGAGTTCAAAAGGATCTTAAAGATCATCTAGTTCCAACCCCCCCACCCCCCGCTATGGGCAGGGACACCTCCCACTAGACCAGGATGCTCATGGCCCCATCCAACCTGGCCTTGAACACCTCCAGAGAGGGGGCAGCCACAACCTCCCTGGGTCCCTTTTCCAGTGTTTCACCACCCGTGTTGAAAAGAATTTCTTCCTAATGTCTAATCTTCATTTCCCCCCTTCCAATTTCATTACCCCTTGTCCTATCACTATGTGTCCTAGTAAAAAGTCTCCCACCGGCTTTCCTATAGCCCACTTCAGGTACTGGAAGACTGCTATAAGATCTCCTCAGAGCCTTCTCTTCTCTAGGCTGAAAAAATCCAACTCTCTCAGACTAAGCCTCTTAGGTCACATATTGTGACCCATATGTGCGCTTAAAAGACAGAACACTGAAGTGAATATATTCATCTCAATTAAAAATACCGTGCCGTGTATTAATGGAAGGGAAAACTAAATTTCATAGAATGGAGTGTTACTTGCAGATAAAGAATGTGTAAATATGACATATCACAAGTTTCTCTAGCTTCAACATTGTGAGGATGGAATAGTGTCAATTTGGAACAAAGGTTAAGCTAATGCTGGGTTTGTATAAAACCTACCAGAAGGCAGTAAAAAGGGATAACATTTGAACTGCAGTTGTAGTCATGAAGACAATTGGAAAGATTTGTTTTCTTTTGACAGGAAATCTGATGTGCCTGAATATACGACAGTGCAATTACATAGTAAGTCTTCCTGTTTTTGATAAGAGGTGACAGGTGTGGTGTGGGAAACAAAGTCTCCAAGGAGGTGTGCTACTCTTCTTGCCCCTGGAGGGATCCCCTATATGCAGCCCAGCTCCAAGGCAGTAAAACCGGCAGAAGAAGGTCTCCTTACCAGCTCTAGTCACTCGGAAAACCCAGCTAACCAACCAAGAAATAGAACTGCTTGGGAGACTTATTAGTTTGGTTTTAAAGGAACTGTGCTCCTTTGAGGCTTCAAAGACACAAATTTTGGTGGAGGACAACATCCTTGTTTGTATAAATTTCTCTAAGATCCCTCATCCCATGTTTGGCCTAATACAATATGCTCTTGCAGCTCCACCAGTAGCTTCTATGTTCAGTGAGAACTGTGCTACAAACTGTTAAAACAGTCAACGGATTTATAAAATGCAGTCGCAATAGACAACTTCCTACATATCATAAGCAAAGTTTTTTTCAAATTCTCTCAAAAGTCCTCATGATGCAGTCAGCTGGATTTCTTTAAAGCTGGACAAACACCTTTCACCAGCTATAACATTTTTTAACTTTTATGCTATGACTGGATCTCAAACGTATTAGAGCTTTGAGACAGACCTGTCTGCACCTTTCCTTTAAAGTGAATACACCAAAAAATACCAAAAGGGCTTTGAAAAAATGATGTTTTATTAGAACATAAACTTGAACAAAATCTCTTCTGTCTGAAAACCGAGATACTTTTGGGTGAGAGAGATAAGATACAGCCATTTGAAAACAAATACATTTTCTGCCCAAATGTGTCTTTGCAACAAGGGCCTGTTTCCTCTAGACCCACTTTTCACACTAGTAACTTTCAATAGCCTCTGTGGCTTCAACAAACTCTACTTGTTCTCCTCTGGGTCAACAGAAAAACCTTCCCTCTTTTCATCATCTCTGCCCTGGTTTTGTGTCTCTTCCCCATTATTCTAAGAAAATTCCAGAAGTGCAAGCTCTCCAGTCAGCACATGTATCACTGCCTGCCCTGTTCTTCCCTGGAAAAGCTTCTCCAATGGACAGGTGCTCTCAAAAGAGAAATCCTCTCATCCTCTTCAAAGAACTGCTCCTGACTGAAAAGTATGCAGTTACCAACCATGGACCCATGACAGTATATAGTGTGCATACAAAATATAGCTTCAAAAGACCCCCTGAACCACTATCTCATTCGTCACACAGAATAACAATATGTACATGAAGAATTTCTTGCATGTTCCTTTTGTTACCAAGGAAATAGAATGGAGTCTCAAAAGTCACAATGAGAATAAAACTTGTTTAGCACAAAGGCTCATTCCCCTCCTCTGAGGGCTACATTCATAGATGCTTCCTTGCCTTATCTGTTCCTAATAGGGCACAGATCCACCAGTTGATTATTTAGAAGGTCTGCTAGACACATCTGCTAGATCCATCCTGAGCAAAATAAGGAAAGTCAAAATAGCAAAATAGAGGAATCAGTAAATAAAGGATTAAAGGATAGGAACAGAAATAGTAAGAATCCACATGGTAACAGACAAACAGGTCTTGCTAAAAAAAAAATCCCACAGACGGAGGGGATTGCAAGTATTGCTGACAAAGATAGCAGCTAAAGATATAAAAGACTTCTGTGAAGTGCCTATCACTTAGTAAACAAACCAAGCAGAGCAGGATAACAGAGCATATCAAATACATTAAAAGCTGAATAGTTGAAGCAACTGCTAATGAAGAAATCCCAGTAAACAAGGGATGAGGTTCTGCTAGTGGGATTCTCTTTGGACCATTGTTAATACAGATACTTTCATAAGGACATAACAACAGATGTAAAATTGTTTCTGGGAAAAACTGTAATGATACAAACATTGGCAAACCAGCACTAAGTGTCTAAGTAGACACATCTACACTACACTTACGACCCAGGGTGGGTCTTCCTCTCTCAGCCTGACTGACAGGAGTCTGCTGCAGTTCTAGTGTATCCAGGTTCAGCCTGATGATAAGGCTTCCCAATAGACAGATGCAGAGACAGAGATGGCCTCATGGATCACATACAGATAGAAGAGCAGTGCCTTTACCAGCACCCCTAAAAACACACTGAGCACTCACACAAACAGTATTGACAGCCCTATGCTATTCCTCCTCTCCTACCTAATGGTGGTTTAAGTCTGATAGAGGAACACACACCCAGTAAGGTCTCTTCTCAGCCTCCTCTTCTCCAGGCTAAACAACCCCAGTTCCCTCAGCTGTTCCTCATAGGGCCTGTTCTCCAGGCCGATTCACCAGCTTTGTTGCTCTTCTCTGGACTCGCTCCAGAGTCTCAACATCCTTCTCATGGTGAGGGGCCCAGAACTCAACACAGTATTCAAGGAGCCGTCTCACCAGTGCTGAGTACAGAGGGAGAACAACCTCCCTTGACCTGCTGGTCACACCATTTCTGATCCAAGCCAAGATGCCATTTGCCTTCTTGGCCACCTGGGCACACTGCTGGCTCATGTGCAGTCGGTTGTCGACCAACACCCCCAGGTCCCTCTCCTCCAGGCAGCTTTCTAGACAGACTTCTCCCAGTCTGTAGCTCTGCACAGGGTTGTTGTGCCCCAAGTGCAGGACCCGGCATTTGGCTGTGTTAAACCTCATGCCATTGGACTCTGCCCAGCGGTCCAGCCTGTTTAGGTTCCTTTGCAGAGCCTCCCCACCCTCCAGCAGGTCAACACTTCCACCCAGCTTAGTGTTGTCTGCAAACCTGCTAAGGGTGCACTCAATGCCTTCATCCAGGTCCTTGATGAAGATATTGAACAGGGCTGGACCCAGCACTGAGCCCTGGGGAACTCCACTTGTCACTGGCCTCCAGCTGGATTTAACACCATTTCCCACCACTTTCTGGGCCCGGCCATCCAAACAGTTTTCTACCCAGTACAGTGTGCTGTGAGAAACTGTGTCAAAGGCTTTGCTGAAGTCCAGGGAGACCACATCCACAGCCCTTCACTCATCCAGCAGCCGAGTCACTTTGTCATAGAAGGTATTCAGGTTAGTTTGGCAAGACCTGCCTTTTGTGAACCTGTGTTGACTAGACCTGATCACCCGGTTCTCTTGCATGTGTTTCATGATAACACTTAAGATCACCTGTTCCACGTCTTTCCCTGGCACTCAGGTCAGACTGGCAAGCCTGGAGTTCCCTGGATCCTCCCTGCGACCCTTCTTGTAGATGGGCACATCAGCCAGCCTCCAGTCTAGTGGAACTTCCCCAGTCTTTCAGGACTGCTGGAAGATGATGGAAAGGGTTTTGGCAAGCACATCTGCCAGCTCCCTCAATACCCTAGGGTGAATCCCATCTGGCCCCATAGACTTGTGGGTGTCTAGTTGGGCAAGCAAGGCTCTGACGTCTTGGAGCATGGGAGCCTCATTTTGCTCCTCTAGTTCCGGGGTTTGTACACGGGGGAACAACTTTCTCTACAATTAAAGACTAAGGCAAAGAAGGCATTAACTACCTCAGCCTTGCCTTTTCCTCATCCTCTGTCACTGGTGTTCCTTCTGCTTCCAATAGGGACTGTATGGTCTCCCTAGTCCTCCTTTTATTATTTATATATTTATAGAAAGATCTTTCACAGACTTAGCCAATCTGATTTCTAGTTGAGACTTAGCCCTTCTGAATTTTTCTCTACACAACCTTACTTCCCTCCTGTATTCAACCGAAGAGCTCTATCCCCTCTTCCAGAGCCCATAAACATTCCTCCTCTTCTTGTTGTCACTCAAGCTCTCTCTGTTCAACCAAGCTTGTTTTTTCCCCTGCTGGCTTTTTTTCCGGAACACAGGGATGGCTTTCTCCTGAGCAGCTAGGATCTCCCTTTTGAAGAGCTCCCAGCCTTCATGGGCTCCCTTGCCCTTAAGTACTGTCTCCCATGAGACTTTGCCAACCAGCCTTCTGAAGAGTTCAACGCCTGCCCTCTGGAAATTTAGTGCTACTGTCCTGCTAACCACCCTCTTCAGTTTGCCTAGAACAGAAAACCCTATCATCTCGTGATCACTTAGTCCTAGACATCCTCCTAATGCCACATCCCCCACAAGGCCTTTTCTGTTCACAAACAGCAAGTCCAGGAGGGCACCTTCCCTCATTGGTTCATTCACTAGCTGTGCAAGGAAGTTGTCTTCCACACACTCCAGGAACCTCCTAGACTGCTTACTTCCAGCAGATATCAGGAAGATGGAAATCTCCCACAAGAACAAGAGGCATTGCTCTAGAGATTAACCCCAGCTGTTTATAGAAGAGCTCATCAGCTGCTTCTCCTTGGCTGGGTGGCCTGTAAAAGACTCCCATCACAAAATCTACCTTTCTATGGGCTCCTCTGATTTTAACCCACAAGCACTCAATCTCCTCATCGCCACAATTCATCTCAATGGTGTCCAATTCCTCCCTTACAAAGAGGACTACCCCACCTCCTCTCCTACCCTTCCTATCCCTCCTGAAGAGTTTGTACCCCACCATACCTATACTCCAGTTACATGAGTCATCCCACCACATTTCCATAATGGCAATGACATTATAGGCTCCTTGCCCTACAACAGCTTCCAGCTCTTCCTTCTTATTCCCCATGCTGTGTGCATTGGTGTAAATGCACTGCAGCTGAGTAGCCGAGCCTTCAGCTCTCTTAAAGGGAACAGTGTTTGTTCTCAATTGCCTGGTAACTGGAGTAGCTTGTAGCAGAGTGCCCGTATCTCCTTTACCACCCCCAGGTGCACTCTCCCCCACTTTCTGTGTGGTGATGTGCTGATGGTCCTGACCAGCACAACCTCTCCGAATCCCTAGTGCCCCACATCCAGGCTCGCTCCTGTCTAGCCTGGTCTCAATCCCCTCAACCTTCACATCTAGTTTAAAGCTCGATTTATGAGCTTAACTAGCATGAGACAGTTGTTTTGTCACTGAAGAAAACTATCTGTAAAACTAACCAGCACGTGCCAACTATTAATCGTGTAGCCCAGAAAGTCTTCCTTCTTTTCTAAGCACATTCTCTTTGATTCACTACTAATAGCATTAGTCTTTATTTTTGTAAACCGTTCAACCATGCAATTCATTGCTGAAGAAACAATACTCAAGAGATAAGCAAAAACCAGCTTTAAGGTGTTTCAAAGTTGCTCCTGGGGTAAACCATTTACTCTTAGGTAAAAGCTTTGGGGAAGTAAATGCAATAACTTTCAACCTGCATGTTATCCTTATTGAAATAAGGGCGATCACTAAGAACAGGGTTAAGTGCTCCTGGTGCTCTTCTTCCTTCTCAAGGACAGGCTGAAAGGTTTGTTAAACACAGAGGTTAATATAAAAAGCTTCTCAAGGCCCAAAGACAGTGAGCTTTACAGCTTTAACAGAAATTCAATTTTGTTTCAGCTTTAGGTTGCTAGGTTAATATTTGACTAACAATCACACCTATGTAAACTCTTCAAATCACCCCAGCAATGAGTTACTTCTCATGAAAGAGCAGACTATCATTGTACTTTCCACATACACTATCCTCTGAAAAGTGTACTGCCACCTGGATGATTCCTCACTACTGATAAAGGCAAACTGTCATCATAATACTATCAGGCGTGTGAACTACTCTAAGGTGTTTCACAGATCAGTATCTGCAGTAACACAGCATGTGCAAATTACATCCATATTTTGAATTCCCCTCAAATGTCTGATAGTTTGCCACAGACCTGTAAGACAGAAAACAAAACACTACTCATTGCCTATGGCACTAAGTCCCACAACAAAACAGAGCCTACTGAAATACTGTTTGAAACTTTAGAAATTTTAGAAGCATATTAGCCTCGAAGGTCATTCTGTTACTGGACTAATTTACTCCTGGTTTCAAGAGTGTGAATAAAGACAACTCACAACAAATCAACCTTATCTATCAAAACATATGATAGAATAAAAACAAAACAACTCCACAGATAGTAGACTATAATGTAGTGTTTAAACCTCCTCCTCTGAATTAAAACAACTATCTTTTTCTCATCTGTTTAATACATTCACCTGAAAGTTTGGACTGTATATAGCCCCAATTCTTTTACTTCTGTGTAAAAAATCCTGCTCAGAAACAAGAAGCTTACTAGGATAAGTACAGAGACACTTCCCCAAAAGATAGTTTTAGATTGTTTCTCTGTTTTACTGAAATGAATCATTCATTGAAACTACAAAACACAAGTAGTGGGCTTTTTCCCTAGTGAAACTATGAATTATTTTATATTAGCAGTTGCGGCATTTTTCCTCCATAAAAGCACTTCATAGATCTTAGATAAGACTTGCTAAGTAAAATTTTAAGCATATTAGGGCCTGTGTTTAGCTGATGGTAAACAAGATGGGTCACCATCTCCACTCCTAAGGCCGTGTTCCCACAGCAAAGACCTGTGTCATGCCAGCATAAAGGCACTTGTGTGCCCCATAGTAACTACCTGATAGTTTAAGCCTTAATGTGTAAGCTACTGCACTTTCCAAAGGCTAAGCTATGCAATTTAGCTGTCTACCTTTCATTGTCTCACAGCGACAAGTCCGCACAGTCAGCCATTTAACTCTAGTCTACACCAACATTTATATACACATGTGTGTGTTGAAATGCTGTGTTAGTTGGACATACTCTGTACAGGAATTAGAGACCCATCACAGCTCCATTCCTGGATTTCTGCCTCTTTTTTTTTTTTCTTGAATGCACTTATGCCTATGCCACAGAAGCAGCTAACAGCATTTTCTACAAATTGGTATATAAAGCCATACTGCACTTAGGTTTTTTCCTCTCAGGGATTCTGTTACACTTAGCAAGGATGGAGAGGAGAGACACATCTTAAAAGTTCAGATTTTTTTTTCCTACCTGACTGCCAGACTCTAAATCAAGTAGGACGTACAGAGCTATATGTTATCCAGGCTCTAAGTTATATGACAGGTTTATGTGAAAGAGTTTCTATGCATGAGAAAATGAAAAAACCAAAAAAAAAAATTAAAAAATTAAGGCATAAGGATTGTATTTGCTTCAAGAACATATGTAACTATTAATACCACAAATTTAAAATCTCACCTCTAAAATAAAATTCCTTTTGCAAAAAACCCCACCTTCTTGGCACTCCACAAAGTAAAAAATACTTACTCTCAGCTAATTATTCTTGACATGTTAACCACTTAGTGCAATCTGTCTTTAAAGGCTCTTATCTGAAAGAGATTACGTCACAGAATACATCACAAACAATAAATACTATGCAGACTGCCAATTTATCTGTGTTTATACACAAAATAATTTCCTTCATTGTGGCAAAAGGCAGACTTTCCAAAGCTGGCTGTACACCGATAAAGTAAGAATTCTGCTTCTCATTCTTCTGAAAAGACTTTTTCCAAGCCTCAGATGGAATTGGTTTTAAGGTATGTACTACTATGACTATTAGGCATACCAGTTAGTCTCAACTTGCATTCACCTTAAACACAGGAGAAAACATCCCTAAATCATTTAACTGGTGCACATAATGAAGTTAACATACTCACCCCATGGAACTACATGTCCCTTTTTTCCTCTAGAGTCCCATGGAGCACACTGATACATCTGTTTTCAAGTTCTGCTCTGCTAGAGATGCATTAAAGATATTATTTTGGGCCAGATTCATCACTGAAATAAGCCCTGCAGTTCCCATGAGTCACAACCTCAGGAACCAGGTTGTCACTCAAGAGAACAACAGAGTCGGGTTTTTTTCCCCAAGAAGGAAAGTGTAAGTCTCTAATTAATACAAGGGCTTGACAATATGCTTAAGTACCATTCAAGAAAGCACTTAGATACTTACTTAATTTGGCTTCACAATAATTAAAAATTGAGAAAGTGCATACATAATGTTTCTGCATGATGCTTTCTGGAGTTCTGAGTTCCTTCTATTACAGAACATGACATTTCACAGCTTATTTAAAAATTGTTAATTGAAATACCATTGCATTCATGAGTACAGTTTTCAAACATTCTTAAGTGATACAGAAATCCTTGAGTTGAATTTTGTGAGAGTTAGTTTGTCAACAAAGTACAGCAGCTAAAGACAACAATTAGGAGCTGCAAGCTGTAAAATTATGCTGGCAAACATACGCATACTGTGTATATTAGTAGAATAGGTGAACTAACTCATTCCCTGAGAAGGAAGTGCTAATTAATTCAGAAAAACTTAGACTTTTAAGTCCTGAAACTACTTTTTTTCCAACAATATTTAGGCATTTCTCAACAGATTTGTAATTCCAAAATCATCTAGAGCAAATGACCCATGTAGAATCACATTAATCACCATTCAGTATGGTGTTTTCAATTAAATTTTATATTTGGGGTGTCTGGTGGTCCATAAGAAAAGTTAAGGATTCGTAGCAGTGCTCAAGCCAAAATTTGGACAACGCTGACTTAAACTCTTGCCATTTTTTTTCAAGCCTGGAATTTAATCCAGATGTTAAATATCAAGGTATGTGAGTGATTCTGAAGGGAGAAGACAGATAAGCGTTCTCGTTCTCACTGCTGTGAAAAGGGAAGGTGTATTCGTATGTATTTAAAACATACTGCAGGATAAAGCAGAATCAGACAGAAACCATACTAAAAGATAACAAATTGACTTTGTCTTACCTTTAAAGTTTTAAGGCTTAAGCTTGGAGAGGATAGCCGAATCCCCTGAATTTCTGTATATATTAGTTATAAACTAGAGAACTGACACTATATTTGTTTGGATTATCTCACACTTTTCTGCAATAAATTTATCCAGGTATGCTTATGACCCATTCTGCTTCTCTGTGGTCCCTATGGAGATGTGTTTCTCCCCACTGAAACTTTTATGGATGACTCCTCAGCAAGTCCTAGGTCACCATGGGCAGCCGCTGCTCTGTCCTCTTCCCAGCCCAGCTGGGCTTGTGGCTGCTGGGAGGACAGGCCATATTCCCTAATGGAAATGGTGAGCGACCAGGAATCCAAGGCAGGTGCAAACAATTCCTGCCAAAGGGAGGGAGAGAGGGAGACAGAGCACAGGGTCCTCCTGCAGGAGGATAGATTCTGACCCTCATGCCAGCAGGAAAGGAAGCAGGATGCCAGCCAAGCAAAAAAAAAAAAAATCCAAAAAAACATTTAAAAAATGCCCATGTTAACTGCTTCTTTCAAGTAATTGTTGCATTGCTGCTGAGCAGCATGAGGCGTCCCTCACCAACCCACAACCAGAGCAACCCGTCCTCCTTACACTACACTGCAGCAGGGAGGCAAAAGCTGACCGCAGCAATGAGAGCTACAGTAGGGTTTTATTGCAAGTACACCTTTATGCTTCTGCCTGTCACTCATCATGAACATCTTTTACATCAACATATTCTTATTTCTACCCCTCTAATATTAAAAGCAATTGCTGTGCACAAGCAGGCAATCTGAAGCTAAGCCTTGTATCTAGGTAACCATGGAGGCAATAGTTTAGGTGTAGGTATGCCATACAACTCATTGAGTAATGCTTCAGTATTTTTAACACTTAATTAAAAAAAAATGCTTTCCAAACAGACTTATATTTAATGTGTCAGACTGCTGTTTAGTTTAAGTTCCACTAAGATATGATTTAAAGTCTCAAACCCATTAAACCTCCTTCCCTTATCTGCAAACAGGAACCATTCTAATTTATCTTCTGCAGACCTGTTTTGTGGTTATTTTCAAAGCCTGTTTCACATAAGCTATACTTCCACAGTATTTTATGAGATAAAAATCTTCAGAAATATTTTAAAATATTATCATTGTAACCAGATTACATTAAAATATTAAAGGAAAATTAAAATCTTAAACTGAGTAATTACTAGACTTCATCACCCCTTACAACATAGTAAATGCTTTGTGTTTCATTCGAGCTACAACTTGGTGTCAAAAGCAGGAATGCAAAACATAGCGACAAAAATACATTTTTAGACAAGCAACAGAATTGCTTGGCTTTACTTAAGAAACAGTAGCATTTGTTTTCTCATCTCTCACCCCCTGCTGTGTTCCTATTTTGCCTAATACAATTAGGCAAACCAAATTTGCAACACCACAGTTCCTTCTAGATTTTTTTTCTGTAATATTTTGAAGCCTGGCTACTCTACTGTTGCGAATGTTACTTTACTTTTGCAAATATTCTCAAATGGTTTAGTGTTGGAGTTTCAAATAAATGAAATGTGTACCAAATTTTAAACACTTATCTACCATCAGCCCAGGAATAATTGCCCAGAAAAATCATATCAGTGTCAGAATATGTTGAAATGAAAAACTTCACCTATAGCCCAGATACTTTTTTATTTGGCTCCTATTACGAGTAATACCTACCACTCCAATAGTTAGTTATATTAAAAATAATATAGCCCTCATTTTCCAGTGTACTTCGTGTGTATTAGGCAGTACCTTGTATATAGGAACATGCAGACTCCAAGCTATATATTGAAACAAAATGTGTATGGAATATGGGAAAAAAGATGGTAGATATGGTACTGTAAATATGCTTTTTGAAGTTGCTTTGGATGTTGACTTGTTTTGAAATAGATATCTGCTCATCTCGCTTCCTAAGTCCCTTCTTCAGAAAAGCTAGAAAATAAACTATAGGTAAAACCACCTCTTACAAAACACCCATACTCTGAAGCACAGTGAAAAGCCAGATTCTCAGGCAAACTGGATTGTTTGCTAAATTTGCTAGATTAATCTGAGCTCTGCCCACTTATTCACTCTTTGTTATACTTGCATATTTTTCCAAGTTATCTTCTATTTCCTCTTATCATCAGCTGAACACAAGAAGACAGTTGAGAATAGTCTACTAAAAAGCAAATGCACAGTTAGTTAGCAGAGGTCAGCAACCTTTTTCACATGTTGCACAGTCATGCATTTACAAATTTGGAGATTAAGATTTAATAACGCATTGAACACAACTGAAATAAAATTCTGGTAAACCTATTTCTTGAAGTGTGGGGATACTTTA
This sequence comes from Coccyzus lansbergi, assembly GCA_033558105.1. NCBI lineage: Eukaryota > Metazoa > Chordata > Aves > Cuculiformes > Coccyzidae > Coccyzus > Coccyzus lansbergi. Next base: position 3,100,253 of record JAUMJK010000082.1, on the reverse strand, counting down.
AACAAATCTTCTGAATGGCCTGCTGAGATATCTTGTGATATGAAGCACAACAGACAGCTACGTACTGAATGCTGTTTATGCACAGAATGAATTATTCTAAAGCATTGGAAATGTATTTTAAAAAGAAAGCAAACTTTTCAGTTAGGCAGCAATATCATCAATTTCGTAACACTCCAACTTGATTTTTTGTTCAGACTATAACTCAACAGACTGCTGTATGATGAACAATTAATAGACAAATGGTTCCAGGCTATTGCTACTCTTTGCTCATCATTTTGATAAGGCTTGTCATGATACAGGAGGTAAAACTCACTAAGCTTTAACAGAATGTAAGTTAATTTCCTGAAAGAATAATGTAAGGGAGATTTTTATTAAATCCTAATTACTTCTACTTCATTATCACTTCAGTAGGTGGATTGGTTGATATCATTATTGTAATGGAAGTCAGTGAGAATTAATCAGTCCAGTCTTACAAATATATTGCTTCCTCTCATCTTTTTATAATAGTCTGTCACCTTTTCTTGTATTTCAGTAATAAAACTCACAGTGGTCATATCAGCAAAGTGAAAAAAGCAGACTGAAAAGTGTCAATGGTAGTCAAGCTCTTACTGCCTTGTTTAAAAAAACTTCATCCAGAACTTCTTCTAGTTGTAAGCTGGCAATATTCCTAATATTAAGTAATTTAACTTTCAGCCTGGTTTGGCAGATGAGAACAGTGTGGTACAAATCTGCTTACTTTGTTAAATGTCAGGGGCAAAAATTCTGTAATATATTCTGGCAATGTCTACTTCAGGAGGAACCTACAGCTTGTTCAAGGAAGTACACAGGAATAATCTTGATGTTCTGATATCTCTGGAATCCTACTATTTCCTCTGCCAAATATAAGACCAGAACTAAAAATAACTTAAATTATTAAAATTTATAAGTCTGTTTCACTGATTTAAAAATCTTTACACTTGATAAGTAAAATTGCTGTCTTGATTCCCCCAAGCAAACTTTTCATCAATAGCAATCCATAACTACCATCTCCGAATCTTTCAGGATAAAAAGCAAAGGAAGAAAGACAGACCTAGGAAAAGAATAAAATCCTATAAAACCTAATTCCTTATAGAAGTAGAATCTGTAAAAACTGTATCTTTTATGAAAAGCTAGGATTTCTAAGAAAGGACCTTTTTTTGGTTTTTGAGTGTAGGCACTTCATTATGTTGTTGTTAACAAGTACTGTTGTTTATCACACACCTACAAAAACTAGTTTAAGATTCTCACAGTTTATATGACTAATTCTTTAAGTTTCTGGAGTTCCCTGTCCTTCCGCACTCCTAACTTCTTTGCTCCATCAGGGATGCCAGCTTCATTAACCTCTTTGGTTTCTTCCAGACCATCACTGTGTACCTTCCCTCTGACCCAATATTTAACCACTCAACCCCTTCGTTTCTTCAGCTACACCAGTTTGTAAGGGCACTCTATATATTAACAGACTTCTTCTACCTTGAATCCTGATTGCATAATTTCTGTCTATGGGAGCCACGGCTATCATAATTTCTAAAACCAGAGGTGGATCATACACATAAATAAGCATTCATACTGCTTGGTTTGTCCTGACCTTATCTTGTGGGTATTAGGATGGTTGCTACAAAACAGATGGAGTCTTTGAATGTGATTAGAAGTGAAACTATGCAAATAGCAACAGAGACCTGATCTAAACCCACCATTAGGGTCATAAAGCTATAGAAAGCATTCACATCTTTACATCCATCAGTTATCTATCTACCAACTACATGTCCTACACATGGAAAAACATGCTTGAACAGTTAGGAAACATTGTTTTAACTTCAAGATAAACTGTAACCCCAGAAATAACTAGAATTCTCTAATATTTCACTTAACATCCACAGGGAGACTGAAACTCAGGTTCTCTCATAGTTTCATTTTCCCCACAAATTTCTAGCATAAAACGTGCAGCCATTCTGCTATTATTTACGACTTCCTATCTGTCTCAGCAAATACAGAAATTGCAGGCTTACTTTTCCTTCTACACAACTCAGTTTTGGTTAGAGAAACCTGCAGTCCTCAATCCTCCCCCACCTTTCTTTGCATCTTCTTTAATTGTCTGAGTATAAGGAGAAATGGATACTTAGTACTGTAATTACTTAATAATGGCTCCAATACTTAAGTAGCACAGATAAGTAGCATTTTAGGGTTGGATGTGTCACAAAAGCTCAGGTAATATAACAGAGGAATATAATCATCCACTATTTAAAAAAAAAAATATTTGGCATTTTAATAGAAAACCCAGTGGAAACAATACTGCTGAACAGCCTACTAAAAGCTCTATAATTTATACATTTTTCCTTACCCTTTTGCTTTGTTCTTCCACAGATCTTCACCCAAAATTTTGCAGCTTTTACCCTCAAAATGGTTAAATTTATCCTAGGTAAGAAGAGATCCCCAGGTCTTGCAAATCATAACCAAAGCTGCTGAAAAGTATAACTACTGTCCATGTACACCAGCATGGTGACTCAGTCTTTAAAATCTAAGACTCAGAAATGGAGACTTTGGAACTTCATTTGCCAAACAAAATATCTAGCCCTTCAAAAGCAATCTGCATCACCTGATAGTATTAGAAATTTGAAAAAAAAATAGATTTTGTACTGTTAGCAAGTAATATCACAACACTAATGTTTATGTATTACTCCAAATATGAATCTGATATAAAAATGAAATGAAAATGAATCTGGATATAAACCCTCAAGTTTTGAGCACTTGACACAATGCTGTCCCCAGGTAAAGACTGTAGCTCAAGCTTTCTGAACCAAAATTCCCTGTTTTCCCAGCCTTGCACTAGCATTAAGAGAAACTTTGCCTGAGTCAAATGAGAGCTGGAGCTCACTGGAGTGAGAAAGAGATACAATATTTGAAGCGAAATCAACATCTGCCAGCTTATGCAGCGATACCTGCATTCCTTCCAGCTATTTTCTTCATAGCAATTATCCAGTCCTGAGTGCAAACATCCATTATAAAGAGTCTGTATTTTACCAATGCTTCTTTCATTAAGGTTGTTTTCTATTTCAATGAAAGTCTGAGTTAAAGGCAGCTTGCAGACTTTGAGTCAGCATTAGTGTTTTTGAGTGGAAAGCAATACAAGCGGTCCTCTGTTAGGAAACAGGAACCAGTATAACTACCTCTCAGCTTTAATTCACACTCTGCTACTGACTCATTATCTCAAGTGAGTCACTTAACCTGTGTAGGTCAATTAGATTGTCTGTAAATTATGCAGGATACCACATGGTCTCATGGTTGTTATGATGTGTTACTCATTTCTGGAAGAACATTTGACATTCTTGGATAAACAGAAGTGTAAATTTTATTGCTACCAACCAACAAGAAATTAGCTTTTAAGAGGGCCATGCTATGTGCCATTTTTGGTTATTTTGCATGATAAATGATTCTCCTAAATAGTTATCCCTGGTGAAAGTCACTTTTCTCAATCCTTGCCCTTATTTACAAGCTTTTGCACTAGGCAAGAAGACAGGAATGAAACAGGCACAATTGTTAATTCACACCAAACTGAAACAAAAACAGGGACACGGTATCCAAGAAAATGAGATGTAGCATTATCTTCTGGAAAATAAAACAAATAGTAACCTTCCAGTCATGGTTACTATGTCCTTGAATAATTTTCTTGTTTCCTGAGAAGTAGAATCTTAGTCCTTATATAGTATTAAGCCTAAACAGTTTACAGAATTCTATTATTTATTTTATACGTATGTTAAATCCAAGCCTGTTGAAATTGTTTATATGTGTTTTACTATTTTATTATTACCACCTGTAGCCAGAAGCAGAAAGATTGTTTACTACACAGTAATAAGCAATATTTGGCACTAGCAAGCATAAGAAATGCAGAGGTGCATCAGCTTGTGGTGGGGAAATACAGATTTATTGGTTGACTCACAGGACATATCTTGTTACTAACACCTCCTTCTGGTCACTCTCCCACCTGCTCCCCCATTTTAATGAGAACAGAAATAAAGTGTTTTGCAGTTTTGCTAAACAAAGGCGGGGGGGGAATCATGTTGACAGAAGAAAAGGTCTTTTGTCAGGAGACATTCCTTAAACACATAACTTTCAATAACCTTTAGTTCCTCCAGGTGGAACACGGAATTTTGTTACAGTCAAATACATATTTTTATTTAAAATGGTCAAAGAATTGTTTTGAACTATAAGTGATATACCATCTGTTAAGTAATGTATCAGGTAGAAATACAGAAGATGATAGGCTAGGAAGCATTTCAAGTCCTCTGTATCCAAAACTGTTCTTTAAGTCATTACAGAACAATACTGCGTGGACTGAGGGTGGTCCACACAGTTCTGCTGTGCCTGCCTATTTCTGTCCTAGGAGGCTGCACAGTAAACCAAATCAAGAGGGTACTACTAGACCATACTGTCCCATCCCTGGCCCTGCTGCTGCAGCCCCATTTCAGTTTAGCTCTAGGCTGTCAGTCCCTTCCCTGGCGATGCTGGAGGAGTGTCCAGGTCCAGTCCTGTCCCTGGCCCCTTCTCCTTTGCATCCTGCGCCAGGCCCCTAGCTGTAGCCTTGACCTGAGTCTTTCCCACTCCTGTTACTAGCTCTGCTGGCTGCATTTAGATGCTGCGGACCGGTGCCCCATCTGTAAGGGTCACCCTTGGCTCCCTTAGAAGCAGCCAGTATTTGCTGCTCCCTAACAGAAGGAAGACGTTCATTAACTTATAAGCAAGCATGTGTGAAACTACTGCCTAAAAACTAAGCCTAATCTTGGCTCATCCAGAGGAAATAATAAAGCATGTGCCTCCTCTCCAGTTATACAAACATCAGTAAGAAATGTAATCCTAAGCAAAACTGACATTTAAAATATATTTGTTATGTGAGACAACACTTACCAAAACTAAGAGCTCTTGCTTCAGGTCCTCCACAAAAGCAGTTATAGCACAGTTAAACACTTCAATCACATTTTAAATGTTTGCAGTTTAATAGTTAGAGAGCCTAGAAAACTAATGCAAGAAATCTATTCCTACCCTGGTAACCACTGTTCCAACCTGTCTCCTAGATCTCATGCTAATGACAGAAAGAAAGCTGACTGAGATGAACAGACATAGTCTACCTCCAAACCAGAAAATAGCAGCCATGTGGCCCATTAAATTTCTTTCTAAGGATGATCTTGTAGTACAGGGAAATAGGAGCTGAAAGCATAGCATGATCTTGAAAATCTTCTAAAAGCAAAAGCTAATCCATTTGATTTCAAATGCTAGAGAAATGTGTTTTAGTATTAGAAAGGTGGATTCATCTGACAAAACCCAGACAGGCCCATTTCAACTTTAAATTGTTTTAGTTAAAAAAGAAACTGCTGGAAAATACCAAAAAGATCTACTCTGGGAATTTTAATATGCATTAAATATGCATATAGTCTTCCAACATCCTACTGGATGTATTATACTGGATGAAATATCTCTTGACCCCCAAATACTGTTCCTGCATCTATCAGTTTGACTGACCACAGAGCATGATTTATTGACTCGTTGATCTTCATCTGCTCATCTAACACAGATTCTTCTAATTCCCATGACAAGATAAGAAGGGACTATTCAAGGATATTGAATAGTATCTTGAAGTAGACTTCAAGGCTGATTGCTGATGGACAGAGTGTTCAGTGAAACAGAAAACTAAGGAGCTTGCCTGACACCTACAAAACCAACCCAGTACCTATGACAAGACCATGAAACAAGTATGGACTTTCTCTAACATTTTTATTTTTTCCAAGCATCCCTTTTCAGATGTACCTCTATTATTTGCTTTCCTCCAGCCAATCTAACTCTATACATGTGCTGAAAGTGTCTTGTTTCTGATGTAATTTCTTACATTTAAAGAAAGGTTGATTTCATCATTTAAACACTTCCCACATCCTTAAATATCCAAGTATTATTCCACAATATGTTGTAGCTAGCTAAGAAGGCTTAAAGTCCAAGAGGAACCTACCTTTTAGCACTGAGTAACATTTCAGCTCCTCCCTCTATTGAGAAGCACAGAAAATTTCTCAATGGGGAATGGAGAAAAAGGGAATGGCAGGAACCTCAGCTGTGGCAATACTAGTTTAAATCTGACAGCCTATTCCACCAGCTGGCATCTTGCCTGTGGTAAAAGGAACTCCCTTGGAGACAGAGGCTATGAAGTAATTTTTAGTATCTCTTATATATTTAGCACATCAATATTTAAATATTATGCTACTTTATTATACAATTGCTTGTATGAAAGTAGTTGATTTATTGTTTCAAAGATGGGAATGGTTTTGTTTTAGTGGGTTTGGGGGGTTTTGTTGTTGTTTTTTAAAGAAACCTAATATTCCACTCTCATTGATCAGAAGTAACACATATTTGGAAAGTACTGTTGTCTGAGTGCATACAGTATTGAGACATGTAGTATGTTCCTTGTGAAGAGATAAAAACCCAAAAAAATCTTTCTATTCTCCCAAAGTAACTTCAGTAAAATTAAGAAGAACATACCCATCTGAGTCTGAAAGCCAAAATTTTTAAGGGATCCTTACAAACCTTATTGAACTACAAAGTAAAACTACACTTACATTCCCTCAACATGAGGGAATCTCTCAAATTAAGGTAAAATAACTATATAGAACAGGCTACTCTTTCTTTGTTGTTACTAAAAAAAAAAGGACTTGAAGGAAGAGGGAGGGGTGGTAACAGAGCATAGGAGGAAAGAATGACACAGAAAAATATTTTTACCCTATTCTCTTTATAAAAGTCTATAATTATTCTGAATTACAAGCAACTTATAGAATAAAGTCCATCACAACTTTAGTTGTGAGCATTTGCACATATTTACCTTAGCATAAGAAAATGAGGTCCAGGTGAAGGCAATGGCAGCAATGGACAGGACAATTGTAATTGCTTCAGCCCCTCATCAGATACAATGTGTTACTAAAAATTGCTTATATCATAAAGTTTTGTCTTATTATAAGAAAACATTTCTCTTCCAAAAGGACACTTTAAAATATACTTAGAAAATTCATTTTAAAAAATGAGATTTGGCTCTTTTAAAAGACCATGAGAATATTTGAGGCAAAATGCTTTTTGATACCATAACAACGAATGCACTGAGCAAAGAAAAAAAGTAATTATACTTTTAATTACTGTGCTATAATTAACACATCTTGTATTACAAACGTTAGAATTGCAGACAAAGAATATCAGATGAGGGTGAAACATGGTGTCATCTGCTGGTGCTTGCACTTAATTAGCAGCCTCAAAATTGCAGAAAAATGGTATTGGTTTCTAAAAACACGCTTTTTCACAATTTAACCTTGACATGGAAAGAAGCATGTGTTACGACACTTGGTATTAAGTATTGAAGGACACCTTGGAAAAAAACAGACTGTAACATCACACAAGTAATGCATCTGTGTGCGTGGAAGCCAATGAAACTGAATCTCTTCATGTGCTCATTTCGAAGTACAGGCAACTACCTTGCTCAGAATATCCTGTGGCTCAGCATATCTACTGAAAAATCATCAAAGTGGTTACATCCAACTCCTACTGAGGCCTTCTGGAATCAGAATACATGCAGCCATAAATATTAATGTGTGTGCTTTTTTAGACCTTCAAATGTTCCACCAAATTTTCTTTAAATGAGGAAAAACATAAAGGAACACAATTTAATAGGCAAAGCAAAGCTCAGGCAACTATAAAGTAAAAAAGGATATTCCAGAATCTGTTAGTGAATTTGACAGTCTGTGCTTCCCTAGACTCCCCATCATTGATATGCTAAAATGCAGTACACCAACAAAGCTTCACTTAGGAGATGAATCCAGAAAAAACAATAATGTTTATAAAAAGCATTTCAAGTTAGAGGTAGCAAAACGAGAAGTCTGGCACACAACGACAAACATGACAGCTGATGCAAAATGTAAAGCCTGTGTCTAGCATATTCGGTAGAATTTAGAGAGGCACTGTGAAGACTTCCTGAATGCAGAAATCTCATTCACATACTAAGTTTAGTGCAGAAGGAACAAAATATGACATACTTCGTAATAAGTATATTCTCTCAAAAAATATTATGGCGCATGAACTGGACAGAATAGGAATGACAACAGAATCTTGAAGTAATAAAACCCCAGAATCACAGAGTAACAAAAATGAATAAACCTTTTGGCAATCCATTTTTGCTTTCATTACAAATATCTGTTATTTAACAAATGCAGGACAAAAATAAGGACTTCTGTTAGGCTTTGGCCTCACAATAGTATTAAAGGGCAAAAGAAAGGAAACGTACAGCTTCGTTGTAAAAGCAGGCTACCTATCAGCTTATAAAATAGCAGCCTTGGGTGACATTATTTCAAACATACTTTTTCTCAATAAGAACAAAATTCACCAGTGAAAGAAACTAGACAACCAGAGATTACACTGGAGGATTTTCTATATTCCCTTACACAGGACAAACTCTATTTGCCAAATACAAAAGACAAATAGCAGCACTCTAGGCATTGAAGCATCATTGCAATATCAATTTTTATTTCTATATTACATGTGGAGAACTAGCTTTTCCAAATGAGTGTTTTCATTTGAACAACAGTGATACGTGTAAACAAAAGATCTCAGAGGAGATCTTTCCTAGAACTTAAAAGGCAAATTCATTAGTGGGAAACAACCCACAAAACTTTTTATTTATGTCTGGATAATTTTGCATGTGCATTGCTAAATGTCTTTCAGTAGATCATAGCAACTATAGGTTTCATTCCAGAAATAATCCACTGCAAAGAAGACTTTTTATGATCCATTTGCTGTTGAGTCAGAACATCACTGCTATTTAGTGAAAACTATCTCTACCAGCTATAAAGGGGAATAACCTGATAGAAAAGGATACATCTAATATGAACCCTAATATTACAGAGAATGTCCAAAAGAGTTGGAGGTATTTCCAATACTTACAGCTTGAAGAGGAGGAGGAAAAGAGAATGATGAAACTAATAGTGAGGCTGGACAAGATTAATTGACACGGATGTGGAATATCAGAGAAATAATGTTATCCTGCTGGTGCTATGCAGGTGTGAGGACTACACTGAATACAAATACATTTTATACATGTAGAATTCCTAATGATTTACTTAGCTGGTGAATATACACCATATCCAAAGTATGTATTCCAAGGGCTGCTTCTTTTTTTTTTTTTTTTTTTTTTTTTTTTTTTGTTAAAGAACTTTGCTTCTTTATAGACTTGCACAGGAAGCAAAATGACCTGGTTTAATACTTTATGTTAACTTAAAAGTAAACTGGATGTAGACACACTACAATTATCATGGGCAGTTTAAATTCAAAAGGCACTGTAATATGCCTTTACAATATATAGCTTTATCCTTGTTGTAACTAAAATAATAATATATTTTTTACAAATGATATAATTGTTGTTACTGCTACACTAAAAGGCAGGATAAAAGATCTGCCATGCACTCAGTAAAGCTGCTTACAATTTGCAAGATAGATAAGCAAAATGCTTGAACTGACATTTCACGAAACAACCTTCTGCCTTTACAAACCTGCTTCATGCTAAACTTAAACATGGCATAGAACACATAGATACCACATGTTTTCAAACATGGTACATCAAATTCTTCCAATGCAAAATTTAAGGGTCACAGGCTACCTGGAATTTCACATAGCGCATTGTGCACTCATGAAGAGAATCTGGTGCTGCTGCTGACTTACTCTACTCTTGCACATGATGACTTTTTTCTCAGGAACATAATCATTGCTACTGCTGCTACACAATGAGCTTTCAGAACATGAGTAGCAACCTCATGCTGCCCTGCATGGTGCTTTGTGGATTAATCAGTTCCCATAGACACTAGCTCAAGAGAAGGTATACAATACCTTACTGATATCCTCAGAACAGAAACGTTACCAATTCAGTTTGGACCTTTCAAAAGCATGTCATTTGATGTGTAGCTGCTTAATAAGAAAATATCATAAGGAAAAGCTAGGAAAGAAGCAAGTTTTAGACCTCTTTCTTCAGGTACCCTGCTAGAAAAGCACCCTTCCCCAACTGGGATACAGAAGAGTCTGGAATCCTCCTCTGAAAGCCCATCCTCTCTTTCAGTTCCCTCTTGGGATACTACTTGTAAGAGATTGTGCCACACCTTTTAAGTAGCAGTACAGTAGTAGGATCCTTTTCTTAAGATGTGAGAACAATGAGTTTAGCGTTGTGTGACATTTAAACAGTAATCAAAGCTGATTCCTATTAAATGCTAAAATACTGCAGAGCTAAAGGACTGGAACCAAGGACCTGTTTTTCTTCACCTGCTATTTTCTTGCCAGAGCCTGACAAATCTTGACTTGTCTTCTACAGATTGATTTCTTTTCCACAACAGCCTACATGCAAAAGGAGGGCTAATTCGGGACAGGGCCATTTCATTGCAACTGCAAGATGGGAATTTAAAAAAGCTTCAGAAAGAAGCATCTCCAACTCCCTTGAGTAGTGGTGTGATCACACAGGTCTTGTGTAAAAGAAACAGATGCCTCTTTAGCAAATTCCCAGTTTCCCTCCTTTCTTTCTTTTGTGGCTCTCAGCACATAAGAAGCAAGGATCATCCCACTATCACTATGTGTTTAATATAGTTCTTATGCAAGTGCAGGAAGTGGACATTCTGTGAAGAATAATATTTGAATCTTGAGTTTAGAGGGGCACCACAATGCTCAGCTGCATATGTACCAGGCACTTGGAGAACTCCACTACATTACAGTATGATTCATATGATGCTTAGATGCTTCCTGGAAAAGGTGACAATGTTCCATTCTACCAGGGAGTTTCTACTGTCATTGTTTTGAACTTGTGCACCTTAATTTCACTCCTATTGTGGGTTTTTACATGCCTTTTTGAGTCTATGTCTCACTCTCACCTTTTTCTGATCCAAAAGTGTTGGAAGTGTTGGAAAGAGCTGAAGGCCACAACAGCAACTAATGAACTGTGAAGGATAACCCACCCAGTCACGTGCTGGCAGAAACCAGGATGACCCAAAAGTTGACTATGACACCTGGGAGAGTTAAAGTTTGTAAAAGTATGGGGAAATCAGGAACTCAAATTTAGCAGAAGGACATTCCTCCCCTCTAAGATAAAGGGAAAAATGAAATAGTAAAAATTTAGGTAACAATACAATCATAATTGAATTCAATGCAAAATCATAGCATATGAAGTTACTGGTAAAAAAAGTGCATCTGTAGCTGCTATTTTCTGATATGAATATGTATGTATTGAAAAGTGCTTTTCAAATCTGTATCATGTGAGAAACACAGAACTGTGATCAATTGCTTGCATGCAATTATCACAAATATTTGATATTATTAGCTGCTGCAACATTATGACTTAGATAATTACCTGCACCTGTTTTCTCATAATTAAATGGCTGCGTACATCGTTAAATTTTCAGCAAGGCCCAGAAAGTATTTTTTTTCTTTATGTTACTGAAATGCAGTTGATTAGAAATGTTTTGACTTCAGCTGGTGTGGGAAATAACTATATTGCTTTAACAGAGAAGAAAAGTACTGAGCTCTTTAATTCAGCCCACGGAATTAATGAAAACCTTCTAATTGCTTCTCTGACTTCTCTGACTGAGTTCTGGAAACATATACAAGGGAATTAAGAATGTGTCAGATATGTTCAGAAATCCAACTGCTTCAAATACAAGACAACCTCAATATAGTACAAAATACAATCCATCCATTTTGCTTGCATACTAACTTAGGTCTCTGCGACCACATTTGCAACCTGGCATAGCACCATGTGACATACTGCCTTATAACAGTCCTTAACCTGGGAGCAAAAGCCCCAAAATGCAGACATTTGGGGAAACATAAAGCCTCACTGCAAGCTGAAGTCTAGATGGCTACACATAGTTTCCTAAAAGTGCTACTTTCAGCTGAACCAATTCCTTTCTTTGAAATAGTTGTCTATGCCTGCTCACTGAGTGAAGAAACTTCACTTTCTGCAAAAGACATTTTCCTGTACTCTTCTACTTCACATCAGATTTTAAAACATGACACAGAGTATTTCTTACAAGGCTTGATTAAGGTTAATGAAGCAATTTAAACCACATAACTCTATTAAAAGAAGTAAGACAAAGGAAGGTGCCAAAAATACTTTGTTCTTAAACTGTGATCAATATACCAGTTTGGTCAGAATATTGGTCTAGTTTTTGAAACTGATGAGGAAGAAGCTTTATTACTGTGTTGTACTTCAGAGTAATTTCAAATTCAACCGAAGGAACAAGTACTCCCTGAATGACAAGTTTGCCAAATAGCTTTCTGATGCAGCATTTAATGACCTCTGCTTCAAATCACTCAAATCAATGACTTTTTGGCTGCTCTTTCTGTAGTCACATCTCAAGCTGCTAACAACATACTATCAGTCACCAATGCCTGCCAACAAAGTAAGTGCTGTGAGAAGGGATGAAAAAAATCTCCCATAAATCTTTGAGACATGAATTCCCTCTTTAATTTCAGCAGAAAGCTTTAAAATAATATGCCAAGAAAATGATTCCTTGAGGAATCATAATATTTGTGCTTCCGAAGAGGAGTGATGAAGTCCATCTCCAGCTCACTGGTAGTTTAGCTGTGACTATGACTATGATCTTGTCGTACAGAACTCTCTTAAAAGATAAAATTCTAATTCAGGAAATAACTGAGTTAGGTCCTGAAACAGAGACAGTCATTTAAACACTTTAAAGCCTGCAGATGCTAGGAAAGGTTTTGATCCACTCTTTATTAGTTTCTAAAGGCCAGGATGGATGATGAAAAATCTAATGGGATAAGCATGAGACTGAAAGAAAAGCCCTGAGGACTGAAAGAAATTAAGAGGCTTTTTTTCCCCTAGTAGATTAATTACTAAACAAGAAAAAGCTTATTTAGAAATACTCTTGATCTTGCAATGCAGTGAGTGCAGCTCCTACAGGAGCATCTTCAGACTCACTGTTTATTCACAGTCCTCACAGGTCACAGCTTTCCACAAACCGGCTAAGTATTTTCATTCTCCAATAGAGGAAAACAGCCAGGCAAAAAAAAAAACTTAGTCGCTACAAGTCTGCTGAAACTGGAGCAGAAACTGCAGTGGTTTCAGTAAGACTTCCATGGCAGGGAAGCTACAGTAGCATAGCCTTCAGCACTAAGAGGAACTTTACACTGTAGCACATGTTCTTTCATTTATATCACTATGGTGCCTTGAATTACCTAGATTAAAGTTTCCTCAGTTACATCTACCTGTCTTGGGCATATCCCCAGGAAAGAAAATTCACATTTTGTCTTGTGTCCTCTGAACCAAAAGCCTCCACCAGAAGTAACTGAGTGTTTCTTTTGCAGACCAATATTCCTACCAGTTCACTAGAAAGTAATGCAAAGGTAGCTGTCCTGAGTCCCTGATACAATATTTAATCATTATTTACTGGCTTTACAATGTGAAATGCTTTCCCTTCCTCCTACCTTACATTCCCTCTATCTTGTTGGAATCCTAAATATTTTTTGATGCCAAGAAATCCATTTTGAATCCAGCTCCCATGTCTAGTTTTTTATGTTAGCTGTTTCTTAGCATATATTATGGCATACTACATATAAGCTCAGCAGAAAACTATGTAGTCACAGCAAGGTAAATGAGTTAGGTTAGAGAGCCTGGGTAGTACTGTGTGACACTACCTGGTGTAACACAGAAATATCCTCAGCAGTCAACTCTGTGATGCTGGACACAAAAGAAATGAGACTGTGCCTGTAACTCCTTTTATTTACCAGATTGAGAAAATCAACTATGATTACCTTCAAAATAGTTCCCTCCTGTGTAGACACATAACTGCATACATTTCTGTGAATGTTCAAAGCAATTATGCAGACCATTTTCTGAAAGACTGTTGAGGATCTCTGTCATTTCTGCTTTCATATTTTCTACAGACAAGAATTGGATTATTTTGAGGGGAATATTTGGGAAGAGGGAGATAGGTCTGGTGAATAGGGTGGGTACTCAAGCACAGTGATGTTCTTTTTACCTAAAAGCTGCTTCACAGATGAAGCATTGTAGGCTGGTGCACATGAGATTTTCTGATTGAGAGTAAGAAAATGTCTATATCTGAACATGTGTCCACTTATACTGAGTGAAAGTGATTGAGTTGAGTCTTCGTCTACTGTGACAGGTTAGAACATATTGTCTAACCATCTCTTTATCACCTCACTCCTACTCTTGGTTCCCAAGCTACAAGGTTAGTCTTGTGTTGGACCTGTTAATCTTCAAGTTTGGCTCTGAAAATACTCTGGTTTAAAGAGAAGTAAATTCCCAGTTCTTTCATATAGCCTCTGTATCCTTCTGTAGAAGAGGAGAGTTCCTTAAACATTAAAAAGTCATATTTTAATGCATCATAATTTTCCAGTGAAACATATCTAAGACATGCTTAATGGCATTAAATTGGAGGGTGGAAGATTTAGACTAGACATTAGGAAGAAATTCTTCATTTTGAGGGTGGTGAGACACTGGAACAGGTTGCCCAGGGAAGTTGGATGTCCCATCCCTGAAAGTGTTAAAGGACAGACTGGATGGGGACTTGAGCAGCCTGAGCTAGTGTCCCTGCCCATGGCAGAGGAGCTGGAGCTGGATGATTTTTAAGGTCCCTTCCAACCCAAGCCATTCTATGATTCTATGATTCTATTCAAGGGTTCTAGTGTAGTGTCTCCGACTCACTTCCGTGAATTGCAGCATATTCCATGATTTTGCTCTCAAACATTAGAGAGCTGCTGGAATGCATAAGAAAACAGGACAACTGTTATGATCCTCTGCTAAGTTACAGTTTATAACTAAAGAAACCTGTTGTTTCAAATGAAAATTTGAAAGTCAGTCAAGTACATCATAAATCACACTGTTTATCCTCAAAATACTTTGTCCTACAAAAGAAGAAAGAAGTGTAAAATAAAAGTCATGTGTAGAGAACATTTACAACAAAAATTTAAATAAATTATTAGCATATTAATTCCACCATTTTGTCTGAAAGCTATTAGGTTTCAAGTAAGTTGTCTAGTTCCCTATTAAGAAAGCTATGAAGACTGTCAGGGACTCAGAATCAAAGATGCTGATGCTTATTAGGCTCTTAATTCCTTTTGCAAGAAAATTTGATGTTCAATATTTATAATAAATGCAGTATTTGTGCTGAATGCTGAAATCTATAAATGAGGCTAGAAGTTACAAAAATGACTATAAGATTCCTCTAAGTTACCACAATAAGCAATAACCTCAGATATAGCTGGTGGTATTCTCTTGATTGTTGAATAAATCTGTTAAGTGCGCTGCTTGCTAAGTCTTAAGGTACATTTTTGAGGTAGCTAACCCCTTAACTGCTTGCACTGTATCCAGGGCAGCACAAAGCAAGCTGAGCCCCTACTCAGAAGGTTTGCTTGGGCTGCCTCCATGTTGCTCCATGTGAATAGTAACTAATACTAGCTTACACAGTTAATTGGAAACTGGCTTGAACATGTCAACACAAGCTTAAACTGCTTGCAAAAGAGGCATGTCCTTAATGCCTGCAGCTATTACCTGGATGTACAATAAAATGCTAAATGGGCTACTGTTCCGGTTGCAGAAAATCCCATGAAAAAATGTAACTTGAAAGCAGTGAACAAGGTGCAACTCCCACAGCCTGATGGTACTAACATTATCTTTGGAAAACATTTAAATGAATTTAAAAAATGCAGCTAAAATAATCCATGAGAAATATCGCTGAATAAGATTTAAACAGTCTCCTTGGGAGCACCGCAACCTGGAGCATGGCGAAGAGGAGCATGGCAAAGAGGTGCAGGGCAGTTTGAGCAGCAGTTCGAGCAGGCAGGGTGCAGAGAGGCGCTAGAGACTAGACAGAAGACACCAAAGATCATGGTGGCCACCTGGCAGAAGATTAAAGCTGCTCCATGTGCTGCAGCAGGCAGGAGGGATGCTGGCACCTAGATGGAGCCACAGTGGGTGCATGCAGCTACCCAGACCCTGAGCTACATGCAGTACTCTCTTCCCATACCAGCTCATGCCTCTGTTACTGGCTCAACTTGTGAAAGATGCACTCGAGTGCGGGAACTCCTTCATATGGTGGAGGAGTTAAGGGAGTAGGTAAAGATGCTGAGGACCATCAAGGAGTGTGAGAGGGAAATAGACCAGTGGAGTAGTGCCCTCTCACTAACTCAGCAGCCTGCAGGAGCTGGTATGTCCAAACACTATCCACCTGCAAATTGCAAGGTTGGGTTTACAAGAGAGAATGGCAGCAAGTTCCTGCCAGACGGAGGAAACCTGCTTCCCTCAACCAGAGAGCAAAACCCCAGATTCCTCTGGTGAAAAAGTACCATGTGCTGCAGGTGGAATAAAATACTGAGGAGGGGGATGATGGCTCCCACAGCCTGGAATCTTTCCCTAGGCTGCACCATCCTCAGAAAAAGATAAAAACATCCTCCATTAAGAAGAAAAGGAGGGTGATTGTTGTAGGGGACTCCCTCCTAAAAGGAATGGAGGGACCCATTTGCAGACCAGACCCACTCCACAGAGAGGTCTGCTGCTTACCAGGGGCGTCAGTGAAGGAGGTAGCTAGAAAACTTCCTTCCATGGCCACAAGACAGACTACTATCCTCTGATAGTAGTCCAAGCTGGTAATGAAGATTTAGTAAACAGAAAGACCAAAGTCATCAAGAAGGACTTCAGGGCCATTGGGGAAATGATGGAGGGCTCTGGGGCTGAAATAGTATTCTGCTCCATCCCAAGGCTAAATAGAGATAGTTAGAAGTCAGGAAGAAGAATTCTATTGATGCCTGGCTCCGAGCCTGGTGTGAGGAGAGGGCTTCAGCTTCTTTGATCACGGGGTGGCTCACACACCCCCAGGATTTGTAACTAAGGATGGGACACATGTGTCTTGTAGGGAATTTAAAGCCCTTGCTAAAAACCTAGCTAAGCTCATAAACTGAGCTTTAAACTAGATGTGAATGGGGAGAGGATTGAGACCAGGCTAGACAGGAGCAAGCCTGGATGTGGGGCACTAGGGATTCGGAGAGGTTGTGCTGGTCAGGACCACCAGCACATCACCACACAGAAAGTGGGGGAGAGTGCACCTGGGGGTGGTAAAGGAGATACGGGCACTCTGCTACAAGCTACTCCAGTTACCAGGCAATTGAGAACAAACACTGTTCCCTTTAAGAGAGCTGAAGGCTCGGCTACTCAGCTGCAGTGCATTTACACCAATGCACACAGCATGGGGAATAAGAAGGAAGAGCTGGAAGCTATTGTAGGGCAAGGAGCCTATAATGTTGTTACCATCATGGAAATGTGGTGGGATGACTCATGTAACTGGAGTACAGGTATAGTCAGGTACAAACTCTTCAGGCGGGATAGGAAGGGTAGGAGAGGAGGTGGGGTAGTCCTCTTTGTAAGGGAGGACTTGGATGCCATTGAGATGGGGTGTGGCAATGAGGAGATTGAGTGCTTGTGGGTTAAAATCAGAGGAGCCCATAAGAAGGTAGATTTTGTGATGGGAGCCTTTTACAGGCCACCCAGCCAAGGAGAAGCAGCTGATGAGCTCTTCTGTAAACAGCTGGGGTCAATCTCCAAATCAATGCCTCTTGTTCTTGTGGGAGACTTCCATATTCCAGATATCTGCTGGAAGGAAGCAGTCTAGGAGGATCCTGGAGTGTGTGGAAGACAACTTCCTTGCACAGCTGGTGAATGAACTACAAGGAAAGGTGCCCTCCTGGACCTCCTGTTTGTGAACAGGACAGTAGCACTAAATTTCCAGAGGGCAGGCGTTGAATTCTTTAGAAGGCTGGTTGGCAAAGTCTCATGGGAGACAGTACTTGAGGGCAAGGGAGCTCATGTGGGCTGGGAGCTCTTCAAAAATGAGATCCTAGCAGCTCAGGAGAAAGCTATCCCCATGTTGCAGAAAAAAAGCCGGCAGAGGTAAAAACAGGCTTGGTTAAACAGAGAGATCTTGAGTGATATCAAGAAGAAGAGAAATGTTTATGCGCTCTGGAAGAGGGGACAGTCCTCTTTGGTTGACTACAGGAGGGAAGTGAGGTTGTGTAGAGAAAAAAACAGAGGGGCTAAGTCTCAACTAGAAATCAGATTGGCTAAGTCTGTGAAAGATCTTTCTATAAATATATAAATAATAAAAAGAGGACTAGGGAGATCATACAGTCCCTATTGGAAGCAGAAGGAACACCAGTGACAGGGGATGAGGAAAAGTCTGAGGTACTTAATGTCTTCTTTGCCTCAGTCTTTAATTGTAGAGAAAGTTGTTCCCCCTGTGTACAAACCTCGGAACCAGAGGAGCAAAATGAGGCTCCCATGGTCCAAGACGAGGTAGTCGGAGCCTTGCTTGCCCAACTAGACACCCAAAATTCTATGGGGCCAGACGGGATTCACCCTAGGGTATTGAAGGAGCTGGTGGATGTATTGGCCAACCCCCTTTCCATCATCTTCCAACAGTCCTGGAAGACTGAGGAAGTTCCACCGGACTGGAGGCTGGTTGATGTTGTGCCCATCTACAAGAAGAGTTGCAGGGAGGATCCAGGGAACTACAGGCCTGTCAGTCTGACCTCAGTGCCAGGGAAAGTCATGGAACAGATGATCTTGAGTGCTATCATGAAAAACATGCAAGAGAACTGGGTGATCGCGTCTAGTCAACACGGGTTCACAAAAGGCAGGTCTTGCCAAACTAACCTGATCGCCTTCTGTAACCAAGTGACTAGACTCTTGGATGAGGGAGAGGCTGTGGGTGTGGTCTTCCTGGACTTCAGTAAAGCCTTTGACACAGTTTCTCACAGCATTCTGCTACGGAAACTGTCAGCCTCTGGCCTAGACAGGCTCACACTCTCCTGGGTGGAAAACTGGCTAGATGGCCGGGCCCAGATAGTGGTGGTAATTGGTACTAAATCCAGCTGGAGGCCAGTGACAAGTCGAGTTCCCCAAGGCTCAGTGCTGGGCCCAGCCCTGTTCAATGTCTTCATCAATGACCTGGATGAAGGCACTGAGTGCACCCTTCGCAAGTTTGCAGGTGACACTAAGCTGGGTGGAAGTGTCGATCTGCTGGAGGGTAGGGAGGCTCTACAAAGGGATCTGAACAGGCTGGACCACTGGGCTGAGTCTAATGGCATGAGGTTTAACATGGCCAAATGCCAGGTCCTGCACTTTGGGCACAACAACCCTATGCAGAGCTACAGACTGGGAGAAGTCTGTCTAGAAAGCTGCCTGGAGGAGAGGGACCTGGGGGTGTTGGTTGATCTTAAATAGAACAAATAAAATCCTTATATTAAACAGAGAAATCTTCATTGCTGAAAACATCCTTTCAATGCATTGAATGACAGTCTCTGTAAATTTGATTTATAATTGATTTTGAACTATTCTAAAATGAATGAAAGGCTTGTGACAATGACTCATTGCAAATGCACTGACATCCCTTCAGTAATATCAAACCAACTGCTACATTGAAGAAAACAGGATGCTGCTGTCCTTCAGAAATCAACTGGAACTATAAAACACTAGAAAGATTTTACACAACTGAACACAGTGTTTTGTAACAAAATATATGGACATGAACAGAAATTATATCCAGCAAATGCAAATAGAACAAACTCTTGAGCATATTTGTATTTCTTACAGTAATCTGTAAAATTCAAATTGCATCACTGTTAATGACAAAATTCTCTGTAGCAGTATATAAAATAACACAACACACTCAAATATGTCAAGAATTGTTTTGATTTGAAGTTTATATACTTCTCTGTGTTTTAGTTGGTTGGTTGGTTTTTCTACTCATCTGCGTTTTCTCAAATCTTACCCAACTAGCTCCTGTGGCTACTCCTGATCTTACCTAATATGCTGTTCCAGAGCTCTGACCCTACTTTCCCTTCTGCATATTTACACATATGCTAATTCTTCAGTTTATCAGAGAATCATAGAACAACCAGGTTGGAAGAGACCCATTGGATCATCGAGTCCAACCATTCCTATCAAACACTAAACCATGTCCCTCAGGACCTCATCTACCCATGCCTTAAACACCTCCAGGGAAGGTGAACACCTCCAGGGAAGTCCCCTCCTCCCCCTTTAATCCAACCAATACCTCTATTGCTCTCAGTTCTTCTCTTCTTTCCTTCTACGATACGCTGCCAGGTGTGTTAGAGAGACAGCTTCACTGCTGCACTCTGACATACTCAGCCCACATACCTTCTATTAAACATCTCAGAATAAGGTATAGTTCTGAATTTTAGTATAAAGTACAAGAGTACTCTGTGAAAATGCCACAAAACCAAAATGCTGACAGGCTATAATGAGTCATACAGGACATGTGCATAAATGGGACTATGGAATGGGAGCAAAGCAGGCAAAGACCAACAAAAGAAACCAAGATCTGGGAGCTCAACCAAGAATCAGATTATAAATGCAGGAAGAAAAGCTCCATAAGACTGTTTATGTTTATTTGTGTTTTCACGGGATCTTGGAGCACTAAAGAAGAACTTCTGCGTAAACACAAAATAAAAAAATTTAATAAATAAGGTAAGGAAACAGTACTGATCAGAACATTGTGAAGGGATTTAGGCCCTATATTGTTTTTAGTAGACACAATGACAAAAAGAAAGCTTTAAAAATAATGTGTGTCACATGTGTTTAAGAGCGAGGCAACCTGAAGGAAAAAAATCTCTCCCTGAAAACTTACCAGACAGACGATGAAGAATGCTGTCATGGTGTAGCAGAAAGTAGAACAGGTATAACTATACTTAGGCTAGTATGAGATATCTAAGGAGGTAACAGACAAAGAATCGTCCAACTAGAACCTCATATTTGATGCAGTATAGAAGGATTTAAACCTTCTCAGAGAGGCTGCTCCTGTAGCCTGAGTTGTACTGCTGCCAACACCTTGCCAATAGAGTAATCTACTGTTCAGGCATATTTTTCCGGAGACATCTTTATTGGACTATGGGTAGGGGGTTTAGAGCTAGCCATAATTGTAAACATAAACTCACTAATATTAAACTGCTGTAACTGTTCTATGGGACAATGCAACATGTCATTAATAATGACTAAGTGTTTCTATAATTATAGTTTTGAAAGCTATTATAAACACACATTATTGGAAAAGAAAGATGAGAAGAAAGAGAGCAGCCAAGAACAGGGAAGAGCAAGTCTTCCTACAGTATTTATTTTATCTGACTTACAGGATACAGGAACCAGAGGAGCAGTAGATGAACCACTCTGATTTAATCCATACAGATATATACTTGTCATTGGTTTTGGGTCTGTTTAACACAATTTCAGATTAGTACTGACTTACTAAAGGTCATGCTTGTATTTACCAAGAAAATTAGAGCACTAGCACTCTACTTACTTTAGTAGCAACAGCTTCATATTTTTCTATTACAGTAACAATCCATCAAAGATTAAAGTCCACTGTAAGAAACAGTTTTAGAAACTTTTTGTTATCCTTGATAAAATTTACTAATTTCCATCTAAAACTTGATCTTACAAAGAGCTATTAAAGTTTACTAACGTGTAAATATATAGTATGTATATTAAGGCATGCACACATATGCATTAACGTTATGTGACATTTCGTCTGTCCCATCGATACAACATACTAAGTTAAAATATCTATTTACTTGAAGTACAGTTACATTCTCAAAAATCTTGTGTGGATTCAAATAAGCCAAATGCTGTAACTTGTGTGCTTCCCCCTGACTGCCACCAAATCATACAAAATATTATAGATTGACATCAATTCTTTCACTGGAGCATATTGCCTGAAATTAGGAATGTTATGTACATTAATTTTTTCTACTGACAAGGGACTGCTGAACTGAGAGTTCTTGTTTCAGTCTAGTATTACATTGTTGCATAATGCATTTTGCTTTCAAGCCAAGAATTCCCCATAAACCATTAATCTAAGATGTTCTATTCATTATCCTCTGAAGTTATTTTTTTCTAAAATATGTAGCTCAGAAACTGCTGACAAACTGCTTCAAATAATTTTTTAAGTGTATCACATAACTGTCTGGCTAAGGCTAACTGAAAGTTAATTAAAATTATTATGATGATTCAAACAAGAACAGGAAAAAAACAGTCTAGATAAAATTATGATGAAAAATTAGATGCTATTTGAGTGAATCATGCCCTTAGACACATTGCTTCTCGTTTGCAAAAAATGAGCATTTCTTTCTCTCTCAAAGGGGTTTTTGACCTTTCAGGGCACCAGTGTCCACAAACCTCCTCAAACTAGCTCATTCACCTTCCAACCCAAGACTCCCAAAGCATATTTCATGTCCTTGATGTGCAGAAATACAACTCCCTAATATCTAAATATAATCTATTTCCACATTTAATACCTTTTTACTTCATCAGCAGAACATTATTTCATTATTCTGAGAAAATGGCAAGAAGGCAAATAAGAAACAAATCATGTGACATCTGATAAACAAAATTACATTGATATCATTTTCCCTCCATAAAAATACCAGTCCCTTCTTAGTCTGGATCCTAGCCTCTGGGAAAATAAAACACAAAAAGTCTACAAGTTTATGGCCATCACAGAAAATAACAGATTTAAACACCTTCTATCTGCCAATAAGACTGAAAAACTTACAGTAACAATCACTTCCATAAAATCCAAGTGGGGAGAATAATAAATCAAATTTGGAATAGAAAGAGAATTTCCAGATGCATGATTGAGAAAAAGAATGTACAGCTTGTACTGCAAGCCAACATGACTGATAAACTATGTATGTTAGCTCCAGTTTGATTAATGGTATTAATCACTCATCAAACAGGCCAAAAATTTTTTAGCAGTATGTGCCAAGACCACTAGACAAGAGCTAGTTTAGAAAGGAATCTGCAAGAACCTCCTCTATTTGGTGACAATGAACTCAAATTTAGCATGATGATCTAAATGCCAGGACTTGGACAAACTGAACATTCTTCTTGAAGTTAGGAGTTCTACCTTTGCAAGAGGAAACCATCTGGTGAAGGAAAAGGCACTTCAGTACAACTATCAACCTAAGATACAATGTTGTGCACAATCCATGGAAAATTGATAACTTTATTGTGAAGTCCACTGAGAGCATTCTTCCTAGTGAGTAATATCTTGGACTGATCAGGGCGTAACATCCTTCAGAGAATTTATAAGTGCACTTGTGATGAGTGCATATGTTCAGGTTTTCTTTATACAGTCACTTCTGAAGAGTCAAACTCTTTATCTGCCAACTTCCTTGCCTGAAACCAAGGGAGGAACATTTTCTTGGGAAGCACAACTAGTAAAGGGATCTTACGCAAACATCAAAGTACAGTACAGGTACTTTTAAAAAACTAATTGAAATGGATGCGAAACATCAGCACATTGACCTGCAATGTTTTTAAGTATTCTGGATATATTAATACTATTATGAGGCCAATGGAGAAAAAGACCCATGATGCTACAACCAGTGACTTTACAAAGTCATCTTTTTGATTTTGGCCACTTTTAGGTGAAAACAGTCACTGGAAGCTCAGTCTTTTAAAAGCCAAAGAAGATGCAGAACTGGGTACAGGCTACCATCCTTCAAGAGATGAATATTAGTACATTACAAGAACTCTTAATGTGCCTAGATTAAAAACATGAAAAAAGAATAACTGATGAAATTTCGAGTAGTGAATATTTCAAAACTAAGGGTCGGACTTTACATATTTGTGTGGGTGAAGTGGTAAAGGAATGACTGTATTACCAGAGTAAGCTTACAGTTCAACAGAATGAAAGGATTGTTGCTGTGGAATTAGGTCCAACTGCATGCAGTGCACGAAGTACATTAAATAATAGTCTAACAACTGTCCTTTTGACACAATAATCATGGTATCACTTAAGACCTTCGTTTTGGGATACCTCTCCTCTCATTTTGCTCTCACTTATTTTTTACCTTCTATTTCTTTTCATAACAGACTTTGATTAATAACTCTTACAATGAAAATGCCTAAGGCCACCTCTGTTTCATCTCTTACTATTCCTTCTTCTGTTGAGACTTCCCGTCTGCCTGTTTCTAGGACTACTTCATACTCATTTTCATGCCATAATTCTGTTTTCTTTCTGCTTTCCCTGATGACACCAAGCTTCTATTTCTACTTTCTGATCTTTCTCTTCCCCACAGAATAAAAGCAAACCTTTCTTTTGCAAAATATATCTGACAAAAATCACTTGGAAGATTGCAGTTAAGCATATTTAGACCAAGTATTCCAAAAATAGTACTGTCAAAAAAATGCTGAATAAACACAAATGCTATCAATAAAGAGAAAGAAAACAAAATAAAAGACCAACCAGATGGAATCCCTTGACCTGAGATGGACTTTATCGGTGCGTTCACTTGATCCCAATTAAGATCATCATCATCTGATTGACTATAGCCACAGGAACTAAGAGGCTCATCGAAAGTACAGCATCCTGTAAAATAAACACAAAGTTAAAAATTAAACAAGGCATGTGGGTAACAGATTATAAATCTCCAATCCTAACAACTGCAACATAGAATCATACAATCATAGAACAACCAGGTTGGAAGAGACCCACTGGATCATCTTGTCCAACCATTCCTATCAAATTCATGATTCAAAACCAGGATTCAATGCAGGTTGTGGAATTTTAAAATATTTTTTTGATACAAATTATTATATATTTATTAGTCATCATTTTCAGAGAGGGAAGAAAACCTTCTTGTAATGAAAACAAAATCCCAAGTGCAAACTAGCAGATTGAGAATTTTACCCTAGGACATAATCATCAGGTAACAACAACAAACCAGCGAAATAAAAAGCAGCAAACTCAGAACATCAAAAGATTGAATTATTATTATTATTCTTCAGGAAAAACAAACTATTCCATGCTTGAGAACCTATATCTTACAAGAAAACTTTAAGTGTAGGAACATCAGGTCCTATTCCTGTATCTTTGTTTCCAAACAAAGAAAGGCCTAGATGCTCCCAGGTGTGCCCTGTTGCTAATGTAACAGCCTTGGTGTTTGTGGGATCAGCACCTCTGGTACAATACATCACATCTATCCCCAAAAAAGGAAATCTATATGCAGCCTGAAACTCTCTGAATGAAAACAGTATTATTTCCATTCTTTTCCCTAGTCTTTTCTAAGTAATTTAGAAATTAATAACATGTTATAAAAGCACACACTATCTCAAGGTGAGGCAGGAAAAATCTAATGTCACGAGTTTAGAAGAATGAAATCTAACAGAAACAGAAAAGCTTTGCTTTCGCTCTTTGATAGAGAGGAAACTCTTATGTCTCTTAACAGATGACTAACACAAGGTTACAAAATTCTGTTTTCTTTGATGTTTGATGCTTCGCTCCAGAGAAGAATGACATCTTTCCTAATTAGGAAAACAAATATAACCTTACTCATGGGTATTTCAGTCCATGTTAAAGTAAATTCTACAGCTGTTCAAACAAAAATAAACTTCATGGCTGTTCATCATCTTTGCTATCTGGCCATAGGCACAGCAGTCTTAGCCTTGCCAAGCAATTTTAAAATAGGAAACAGACAAAATCTTGCTTTTAAAAGGACTTTTAAAATCTAAATTTTCCTACAATGCCATTATAAATGCCATTACAGAATACCTAATCAAAAAGTAGAAGACAAAATGCCATTACACCTGACAAACTTCATCTAACTGAAGTCCAATATTTCCAACAGCTAATCCCAGTGTATATTTGACATTCACGACAAGCACTTTGAAGCATATAGTCTTCAAAATAAATTAATTTTATATGCAATCACCAAATAATTTACGGGTTTGTTCTTTTACTGTGCCATTGGTCCTTATAAATATACTGCGTTTACCTTACTCTCGGATACAAGTCATCTGTTCTAAAGTATCTTTCTATCGGAAGTCTTTGTTATATCTAGGTGTATCAGGGAAATTGCCAGCTCCGGACACTGCATCCTCCTGCACAATTTTAAGTGCAGAACATTCAGTTAGATAATACAGTGGGGACAGAAACCCCATCAAAGAACTTGCAGCTCCAAACTCTAATATTTCATCTCAGTGATAACAACAGATACAAATTATCCCTCTGCTAAAGTTAAACAAATTCATAAATACAAGATATTTATATGAAGTATATAAAATAACAGCTGCAACATTTCCAGTGGGAAGGCTTAGAAAATTAGGCAGTCATTTACACGTTTCTTCTAGTACTTGCATAAATATTACTTCAATCTTCATAAAATATGCCGCAAGCTAAATTTCAGACACAAAAGCAGAACATCTAATTTCACAGACCTATTTGTGCTTTTCCTTATGACAAATAATCCCCCCCGAAACCACAGGTAAAGCAAAAGCCAGCTTCCTTGTAAAGTTACTGCAAATGATACTAGGATATAAATTTAAATATCAAGTGTGCAACATAGTGAAGCTTGGCAAAAGATACAGTCAAATAAAACCTGGTATAAATCAGAGTTTAGAGTTCAAACTCAGGACTCGTCTATGTACATAATAGCTCATATACCTAATTACATCAAAGAATCATAGAATGAATCATAGAATGATTTGGATTGGAAGAGACCCTAAAGATCATCTCATTTCACCCAACCTTCCATGGGTAGGGTTCCACTACATCAGGTTGATCTCAGACCCATCCAGCCTGGCCCTGAACACCTCCAGGGATGGGGCTTCCATGACTTCTCTTAGCAATCTCTTCCAGTGCCTCACCACCCTCACATTAAAAAACTGTAATCTTAATCTCCTCTCTTTCAGCTTAAAACTGTTCCTGCTCTTCCTTTAACTTCACTCCCTGATAAAGGGCCACTCCTCGGCTTTCCTACAGGCGCCCTTTAAGTACCAGAAGGCTAATATAAGATCTCCCCAAGACATGATCATATCTATCTCCAGCAATAAGAAGACACAGAAGATTTTAAGGTATTTTCTTGCTCAAATCCAGAAGTGTAGACAAGTGCTTCAAAATGTCCAGCACTCAAAAAAGGGAAGAACTTGTGATTCCAGGTGGTTAGTAAAGGCTTCCACATCTTCTCAGCAGTAAATATGATGTAAAAAATGTGGATAAACAGAATGGTAGTTCTACTTGTCTAGATCATTTGTCTGTCAACACAGGATTGTTTCTTATGCTTGTTTTCCTGCATTTGTCTTGTAAGTCTATAGCTAAATTGCTTGGACAGAATTTCTTTTTTTTTCTTTTATTTTTGCCATTTACATCCTTCAAACCTTTATGAAATTACCATCTTGTAACTTCCTCAAAATAAATATCTAATCTTCACATCTACTATAGGAAGAGTTTTAAAGAGAACTTTCAAACTCCTCCCATTCCTCTGTTACTTCCACTCACAAATAATAACCAAGCTGTAGTAAGTATTACTACAAGTAATAAAACTGTAAAACCACCTACCCAGAGAACTGACC
This sequence comes from Coccyzus lansbergi, assembly GCA_033558105.1. NCBI lineage: Eukaryota > Metazoa > Chordata > Aves > Cuculiformes > Coccyzidae > Coccyzus > Coccyzus lansbergi. The sequence continues at coordinate 3,072,787 of JAUMJK010000082.1, read as the reverse complement.
AGCATACATCAGACCTTTAACAACATAGATGCCAAGCTATGTTTCTTTCTATAGCCAGCCACTAAGGATAAGATGAATACTAATGAAGGCTTAGCACAGCCATGACTTTATTGAAGTCTTTTGCAGATTAAAATATCATATATGGCACATCTAGGTGTGGCAGGTTTATAGACCAAAATAAGAATAACATAAAAAAATCTTGCTGTAAAAACAACAACAAAAAACTTAGCCAAATTAGCAAAGCAACAATTACTGTAAATTAAGAGTCATCGACAGTGCTAATGGCATATGCCCAAAGTTCTGACCCTCACATCTGACTGTATGACAAATAAGATGAAGTTCTTTAGAAACGGGTCACAGTGTTTGACAAAACCCTACATTAGCATCTATTTGAGCCCTCCAGCCTACTACAGTGCTTCACCTATTTCCTAGTAGCAGGGTTCTTACTGTACAAGGTTTCCATTTCATAAAAATTTATCCACATATTATATCAACAAAGGCTAGCAAACTCTGAAAAATTATCAGTGGACTTCAATGACGGTCACCATTGTACCATTTTGAAACATGAGTCACTGCCAAGATAGGCAGTTGTTTACAACCTTTAAAAATTATAACTCTATAACCAGTTGTTTCTAAGTGTTTATAACCTTTGTAACCAGTTGCTTATAAGTGTGTATATAAGCACACTTCAAAAATTCTACCCATGTTTGCTGTTAGAATTTATAAGAAAAATCAAAATACATGCTGTTATACAGTTTTATCAAGCAAAGCTATACTGGCATTATACTGGAATTACAGTTTGGAAAGTCAAACTATATTTTAAAAGAAGAATTCTGCACTGACTGAAATATTTATAAGTAAAACAGCAGATACACATCTCATTAAGATTCTTTGGTTTATGCTGCATTTTATAGGTATTTTTGGATTTGTAAGAGAAACTCAGTTGACAAACACACAAGATGCAACACAGCCTATTACAGCTTACAGTTCTTTCAACTGCAATTATAACTTCTACAATGATGAATCCAGCTCAATAGAACCATGCCATTGTCCAAATGTAGTCCTTGTTGTATGTTTCTATACTTATTTGGTGAAATTACTTTATATCTTGAAAAAATTATGACCTTAAACAAGGAATATAATTTAAAATGAAAGCAACCAATTAAAGTAAATGGGATAAAAAATACACTATATTTTTCATGATGTGATTAAAGTTTTTTTCGAAGTATTCTGTGTGCTATAGACTGTAACTATGACATCTGTTATGAAGTATTCTCAAAAATACCTTATCAAAAAGTAGGATAATAAAAGACAAAATTGGATGAGTGATACAAGTTAACACAGCAACAAGTTCCATTTATGCTGGATACTGCCTTATTTTTGTTGGTCTTACACACTGGGCCCCCAACCCCAAGAAGGATGTTGAGGCTCTGGAGCGAGTCCAGAGAAGAGCAACAAAGCTGGTGAAGGGACTGGAGAACAGGCCTTATGAGTAACGGCTGAGAGAGCTGGGGTTGTTTAGCCTGGAGAAGAGGAGGCTGAGAGGAGACCTCATTGCTCTCTATGACTACCTGAAAGGAGGTTGTAGAGAGGAGGGAGCTGGCCTCTTTTCCCAAGTGACAGGGGACAGGACAAGAGGGAATGGCCTCAAGCTCTGCCAGGGGAGATTTAGGCTAGACATTAGGAAAAAAAAATTCCCAGAAAGGGTCACTGGGCACTGGCACAGGTTGCCCAGGGAGGTGGTTGATTCATCTTCCCCGGAGATGTTTAAGGCATGGGTGGACGAGGTGCTGGGGGGCATGGTTTAGTGTTTGATAGGAATGGTTGGACTTCATGATCTGGTGGATCTCTTCCAACCTGGTTGTTCTATGATTCTATGATTCTATTCTTCTGCTGCAAAGACCTCAAACCAATATGTACTATATTTCAAAAATTTGCTGCCAAATGTACAAGTGTTTGTAATGTTTATAAGTATCAAAGTTAGCATTTGCAGGGACCATATGTGCACACTAGAACTGACACAGGGACCCTGCTTTGGGATAAAATACAGTTTTCCTTTACACCAAAAAGCTGTGGTTTCTGGTGTGCCATACTACTATGAATTCTGTTGCAGAACAGAGGAACTTAGAAGATGAGCTTACTGAATCCCAGATTTTATTAGCATTTTTCTTCATCTCATTTTAAAAGTATTCTAAATTCTGTTGTGTCTGTTTCTTCAGTTCCATTCTGTAAATATGATTTTGTTGATTAAGTACAATGGAGATATTTGAAACAGAAATAAAGCTTTTGATATCTGATCTAAAAGCTGGCTGTCTAGACAGAATCATAGAACAGTTGGGGTTCGAAGGAATCTTAAAGATCATCTAGTTCGAACCCCCCTGCCATGGGCAGGAACATCCCACTACATCAGGCTGCCCAAGGCCCCATCCAACCTGGCCTTGAACACCTCCACAGATGGGGCAGTCACATCTTCCCAGGGTAACCTGTGCCAGTGCCTCACCACTATCATAGTGAAGAAATTCTTCCTTATGTTTAGTCTTAATCTGCCCTTCTCTGGTTTATACCCATTGTGCCTGGTCCTATCACTACATGCCTTTGTAAACAGTCCCTCCACTGCTTTCTTGTAGGCCCCCTTCAGGTACTGGAAAGCTGCTATAAGATCTCCTTGGAGACTTCTCTTCTCCAGCCTGAACAATTCTAACTCTATCAGCCTGTCCTCCAGTCCTCTGATCATCTTTGTAGCCCTCCTCCGGACCCATTCCAACAGTTCCATATCCTTTTTATGTTGAAGATTCCAGAAGTAGAATACTTCAGAAGAGATCTCACAAGAGAAGAACAGAGGGGCAGAATCACATGCCTTGACCTGATGGCCATGCTTCTTCTGATGCAGCCCAGGATACAGTTGGTCTTTTGGGCTATGAGTGCACAATGCCGGCTCTTGTCAAGCTTCTCAACAATCGGCACACCCAAGTCTTTCTCTGCAGGGCTGCTCTCAATCACATCGTCCCCCATCCTGTATTCAAACCAGGGATTGCCCCAACTCAGGTGTAGGATCTTGCACTTGACCTTGTTCAATCTCATGATGTTTGCACAGGCCCACTTCTCCAGCTTGTCCAGGTCCCTCTGGATGACTTCCTGTCCTTCCAGTGTGACAAGTGCACCACTCAGCTTGGTGTCATCTGCAAACTTGATGAGGGTGTACTCAACGTCACTGTCTTTATCATTGATGAAGATATTAAGCAGCACTCGTCCCAGTACAGACTCCTGAAGGACATCACTAGTCACATATCTCCATCTGGACTTTGAACCATTGACCACTACTCTCTGAATACAACCATCCAACTGAATCCATCCATCTTATCTACTGACCCATCCACCCATCAAGTCTGTATCTCTCCAATTTAGAGAGAAGGATGTTGTGAGGTACCGTCTCAAAGGCTTTACAGAAGTCCAGACAGATCACATCTGCTGGTTTACCCATGTCCACTGCAGATTACCCCACCACAGAAAGCCACTAAGCTGATCATACAGGATCTGCCCTGATCATGAGCAGTATTAGGGGGCTTTGATAGTGCAATGAAAGATTCATCTCCTACTAGGTAATGGATCTCTTCTTTCCATCTGAAATAATAAAAAAAAAAGGACCCTCTACCAAAATCAAGAATATACCATTCCTCAGCCAGCTGCATTTCCCCCCATCCTTGTGAACATCCCTGTATTGGATAGCAATGGACACCATCTGGACAATATATTGAGGCAAGGGAAAAGTGAAATAACAGAAAACTGTGACAAGCTGCAATTGTTAAGCTTGACTAGACTGTGAATGAGTCAGCTTTCATCCCAAAGGGTTTCTGCTTGGGATGATGAGACAGCATCACCTTGTGCTTCCTTTTCCATTTTTAAAGTTTTAGATTTTGGGGCAATCATCTAGACACTCTCATGACAATTAGAAAATTATCTGAGAAACATAGCAGTTTGAAAACATGATCCTGAGCCCCCAAACTGATGAATCATTAAATCAGAGAATGAACTACTCTCCTGGGGGCAGAGAAGAAGTCAGAAACTGGAAACCAAAAAGCCAATATCAATTATAAACTAGCTAACAGAGAAAGTAAAAGTGGGAGTGAATGGACAATTTTTAGCTTAGAAAAAATAAAATGCTGTCTCTAAACCTGCATGACAGGTCTGGTCCACTGTATAACTTTTATTAAAGATTGTGTGATGACAAAAACTGCCTAATACAAAACTGTTCCCTCTTCGAAATCATGGTTGAGCCAATAAAATTTAAAGTAAACTAGCTACAGTTACCAAAATGGACAGTTTAAAAAATATATTAGAAACCAGACACAATGACCTGTCTGGATTCTGCTCTGTGTGTAGATTCTTGGCAAATAAAAAAGCTCTACTTGCCTTTTCAAAAGTGTTACAGCATTTCGCATTAAAAGGACTTTCCAGACATCTTAGCTCAGAGACAGCTAGCAAAAGAAACTCTTTTCTATGTGCTTACAAAGTATACAACGAGTTACCATGTATCTGCAGTGACATAGGTATTAAAATTTCTTAACCAGGCTTTATAAGTGAGCTTTCATCAGTCAGTAGTCTGGTTTAAAACAGAGTATTTATTTTCTCTCAAAATATACCAAGTTTGTGATTTTTACTAGAGGCAAGTACCTAGAGGTGTAAAATAACACCATAATCTAGATTACTGGTCAGGTGTTCCAAAAAATCATTCACTGCATCAAGTCAATCTAGTTTTAAACAGGATCTACATTCCGTCAAGTCTGCATATGAGCAGGAGTGAGGGAGAAGAGCAAGAGGAAACAGATTTTACAATTAAAGAACTCTGACTGTAGCTGTGCTCAAAAAGAGTTTTGAAAAAGGCAGAGGATAGAAGAATTATCTGGAAATATCTCATAAGCCAGAGCAATGATGATGAATGCATTTTGCACTTAAGAAAGGCCAGATATTAATTCTAGCTGCAAGGAAGTACAACGGGTGGATAATTACATAAATTGTGCTAAAACATGTGGAAAAGATGGTATGAGAATGCTATAAAGTTCTGCATTCACAGATCCAGTTCCAGTAGTAATGCATTTGAACGACAGTATACAGAAAAAATTGGTTTGGGATAAACACTTAAATTTGTTACTTATGATACTTCAAAAGCTCACCGCATGTTCATAAAACATTTACAGTTGTTCTCTCTGTTCTCCTTCTACTTAGCTGACAGAAACTGAATCAACACAAACGTCTCCCAAAACATTTCAGTTTTGATGAAATGGGATACTGAAGCAAAATTGTGTTTTTCAAAATACTTACCTGTCAATTCTAACTTCCCTGGAAATCTGCCCACATTTAGGCAAAAAAATCTGTTTTCTTAAAGACCACATTTGCCTAATAGTGAAAATAATTCAAAATTTGAGTTCCTGGACTTTAGTGAAAAGCCCTGAAAAAAAAAGGAACAGTTTCCTCTCAGAAAGTGCATTTAAACTCCTTTTAGATACAAAGACATAGGAACAGAAACCACTCATCAAGAATAAAAGACACGATCTTGAATAAGGGCTCCTAGAATAAATATCTCCCATCTCGTGTAAGCAAATAATATCCATATATTTGTGTCATTTTTATATGAGTGAATATTTATGAGGCCTGTGAGATAATGGTTGCACATAAACATTCTCTGAGCAAACTTATTTCTGGCATTTTTTAATGCCAGAGTATTTGATTTTGCATTAGTCACAGCTTGTCTTAATATAAGGCATGGATTATATGGACAAGTGCACATGTATGCTTACATACACAAAATACATCCCTGCTACAGTTGTCATTAATTAGAATATGTCTACCAAAAGAAATGAATGTTCAATTTAATAAAGAATGTGCAGGACTAGGTAGAAATGTATTTAGGAGATCCTACTTTGGAAGGTATTATTAAAACAAGCATATTTGCAAAAGCCATTTGGATTTTATACTTTAGTAATATGGAAGGGTATCATGATGGGTGTTAAAACTACTAGTTGATCTTCCAGTTCAACACAAGTTAATATTAAAACAAATAGTCCTCATACAAATAGCTGCTGTGGATAAATTTAAATGGTTGGCAGGTTTTGGTGTTTTGTGCAATTTTTTGGGTTTGCGGCTTTTTTAGTTTTAATTTCTTTTTGTATACATACCATTCCACCTTTTCAATTATTAATTTAATGCTTAAGTATGAGTTCTAGATCAGAGAATTCACTTTATAAATTTAATAAAAATTGTTATGATAGGTTTTTTGAAAGAAAGCCTTATAAGAATAAAAAATTCCATGTGTAAGTTCTTTGGAATAACTTTTCAAGAACACCTGGAAGTCCCATTTGCAACATACACTTAACCTACAGGTGTATATAGCTTGCTAAAAAGGCTGCACTGGGCATACCAGATACAAAATGGAGGCAGGTGATATACATGTCAGAATTATGGACAGTCGTCAAAACCACTACAGAAATTAATAAATAAAAAGCAGATTTCCCATATTTTCTATATCTTGTTTATCACAAATATACAACAAAACTGTGCTTCAAAATACAGAACTCTCATATAAACTGCCTGAAATGTTTTGACATAAAGCTTTGACCTACAAATAACTAACAAAACAAGTCTTCTTTTCACATTCTTAAAATTAAAAAATAAAAGATACTCTGGCAGTGGAATAAGCCTCCTAAGAGAAAACAAAAATGAACCGAACACCTCATTGATATAGTTTATATCGTAGGATCCACTTAATTTATTTTTATAGCTACCACCCAAGAGTGTATAAAAGCCCTTTATTATATCTTTAAGGGCATTCAATCATCTTGGTTGGCAAAGAAAGCAGATGCTACAGGAAGACACGTGGGACAACTATTTTTTTCCCCATTTACTTGAAATGGAGACTAGTAAGGAAGAATTGGGAGGGTGAGAAACAGATGCACATACAGCAGTAATATAATACAGAAAGTAACAATTGGGTATGCTTTCTTTTGAAAAGTTAACATAAAATGCCTCTTATAGAACTGGAAATGTTTTGAAAAACTACAGTAAAACACGACAATGTTTTCTGTACACTTTCCTAGAGAAGAAAGTAAACAAGAGTCATTTTCAGCCTAGTTCCCAGACTGTATTTTAACCAGCCTTGACTTTGAAGCAGTAGACTGCAGCACCTCACCCTTCAGTCAGACAAGGGACAAAAGGCATACCATAGGTATCTCTTTACCGCTCAGTATCTATGTGTGATTTCTTATGCTGGTAACAGAAGCCACTCCTATAAATTTTATTATTATGTAGAATGTTTCTATCCATTCCTCACTTGGATTTTATTGCAATTTCACCTTCACTTCTCCTTTCAGTTCACTGAGGAGAGCTATCACCAAAACATGCTCATGCATTGGCAGCTGGAATTAAAAAGAAAACATCTGAACATAGTAAAAAACTAATAATTTATTTTCTTTTTTTTCCCCTCCCCCCAGTTTCATTTGCTTCTATACAGCTACCAAGGCCTAGAGGCAAAATCTTAAATAGTTTCCTTAGGTAAAGTGTTGCCCTGACAAAGGATAAACTCAAGAATCGCTCAACATTAATCTCTCAATAGGATATTTATAAGGGATGTAAAGAGTTGTGCTGATCTCTTGAAGACAGGCAAATTTCAACAAAAGGAAAGAAGACAGCTGTCTGTTTTCAGTAGCTTCATATTAATTCCACTTTTTAAATTAATTATCATAAAAACTGCTTACGTCTTTTCATTCCACCTAAGTACCCCCCTATCTTCACAGATCAGTAAAATGCAGCATGGCAGAGCTGCCCCAGAAAGACTTGTCCAGGGGAGAGAAGAGGAGAGTAGAAGGTATTTGGGAAACAATACAGGTGGGAAACAATAGAACAGTGCACAAGTGATATTCAAGAAAGAAATGTGTACACTAGAAAATCTGAGATGAAATAAAATGCAGTTCAGAAGGAAGAGAAAAATGGCGTGGGGATATTCAGTCTTCTCCCTCAACCTGAAATTGGAAGAAGGGACTGACATGCATGCCTTGTGGCCAAAATCCATCACAATAAAGGGTCTCCTCACCCCAATTCTTTGCTTAAAATACAGTGTAACCTAGGAAACATACAGTTATCCCAACTGTGATTATGAGGCCACACTAGACCATTTCTCTAACATACGTTGAGGAAATTGTATTAGATTTTCAGATTGTCATGAGCACAAACCTTTTTGTGCTACACCCATCCTAAGGCTCTGGGGAAATACAGCCTGATAAAAGACAGTCAAAACCACCTTCCCCACAGCCAGCACTGTCAGTCATTTAACTCACAAAGCCATTAAGCTCCTGATCTCAGTGTACCAGGATTTTCACTAAGGTACTTCTTAACAATTTAGCACTTTTTTTCTTGTAATTACTGAAAGCTGTTATCTTCATTCTTAAGTTAGAAACTGTGCTATTCAAATATATTTCCAAAATTTTTCCCCACATAATGGATGTGCATGAACGAACGGATGTGAACAAAGGCAAGAATAAACAATACAGTACACAGCCGCTGTGCTTTTGTCTACGGTTGTGCCAAGAGTCATACAAGTTTTCACAAAACAAATCAGCTTTCAGCTGCATTTCATGCTATGAGACTGTAAGAAAAAGACTATGTTGCTTCAGCTCATTTATCACATAAATTTACAACTAATATTGAGTTAAAGAACGCTTGCTCTGACTAAACAAACCAAAGTGTTACTTCATAGGTCAAAGCCAATTTGTTCATTCCTTGCCTTTTTAGCATTAGGTAAACAGATACACATTAAGAAACAACCTACCTGCTGTCATACAATAATAAAAACCTGTGATATTTTAAATTACTGTGACCACTGTATAACTTCTATAACTGCACCTGTTCTCAGCACAGATTATAGCAGAACAAGAAGCAAATATAAAGCTAAATTCTGATTTTAAAACTCAGTATGTTTTTCCAAGGTCAATGAATACAACAGTGCAAACAGTTGAGTTTTGGAATAGGTAAAAGTCATTTCTAAGACGACAGGCCCATGGCAAACTTTTAAGACACTACAGCTGCATTGCCAGGACAGTGCACAATATCCTCAAAGTGAGCCCCAAGACTAATTTCTTCCCGGGCTCTCTTGTCTTTTACAGAGAGGTAATACTGCCTCTGTAGTTATCAGATAGCAAGACTGAAGACAACTGTTTTGACAGCTGAGAGATTAACTATCATTTCATCCAACTATCAGGACATTCTGAGCTGAGTAAGTTTTTTGTTTTAGTTTGGTTTGGGTTTTTTTTGCTGTTGTCAAAAAAATGCTATAATATCCTATTATCTATATATAAAGGGATTTCATTGAGAAACTTGACAGGATTTTTCTCATCTGCCAGTTGAGCTTTTAAAATGTATCTTCACCTTTAAACTCTTCAAGCTAAGAAACACAAGTGTACTTGAAGCTCAATCATTCTCCCTGGTGCTGCTCATTTTTAATAAGCCTCCTGCCTTTATGTCTCCCAGCAGACAGACACCACAAAGCAATCTCAGGTGATGTGAAACCAATGCTTGATGCTTCTCCAACCCTGTCTTTTTGAGCATGAAATCTTCCTGCTAAATCCATATGAGACTCATGGGCCATTTAAGTCAAACCCAATCTCACTTATTTATCACAAGCCCCTACTTAGGAACTCTACTGTGGATTGCTTGTACACACAAGCTGTTTTCAGCTTTGAACTTTGAAAAGTATATAAGCAGTCAATCTCAATATCATTATAAATCCATTGTGCATTAGTTGCTTATTGATTGTGAGAAAATAAAGTTTGAAGGTTGATTTCACGTCTAATCTTTCCATTTGCTTGATGAGTTCTGCAGTTGTTAGAGAACACTTAGTGCATCCTGTTAGATAATAGCATATTAAGCTTGGATGAGAAATTCAGACCATTTCCACACCCTTCTAGTTTTATGTAAAGAACAAAGACAGCATCAGCTTTGCTGGTCTGAGAGGCTTTTCAGCTATACCACAATTTTTTTTAAAAAACCAAAACAGCAAAACCAGCCCCGAAGCATTTCTGTATAAAGGATTCCACAACCTAAAAATATTTTCATAAATCTAATAATGTTAAGATTAATTTTATATTTCTTCTGCCCAATATTTTAAAACTTTAGACTATGGAGAGAATATATTGAATTTTATATTCAACTTCATCAATGGATAGAGTAAATGAAGAAACAGACCAGACATATTGGTATTCCTTCCATTTGTTATTAGACTATCTTACAAATGGCATTTTCACAATAAATTTTAAGTGAAATACTTCATCTAATTAAATGAACTGTTCATGTTCTGAATTTCAATGTGTATACTGAGACATTTGAAAACAAATGCTGTAAAAAATATATACACAGAAAGAATCCAAACAACTGTTGAAGACCATGGAGCCTCTTCCCTGTTTGCTAATTGAAGAACTGACACCTCCTATTTTCTTCCCCCCCGTTTCTACATGTCCAGGATTTCTGCTGCATTTAGTCTGGGGGCTTTCCTTCAAGTAAGAAAAGCTGTTACTCACTTTGTTTTGCTTTTTAAATTATTGTGTATGCATTTTCCCATGCAGTGGCTATGAACTGCTACAGATGCATCCCAAACTATTTAGTTCTACGAGGCAGCTCTAGGTATTCGATCAATAATAACTCAGGAAAATATTCATCTTGATTTAGGTACTGATGTCAGTACAACTCTCTGTGCCTGGATGACAAAAGAGCAGGACCTCCACCTGGAGGTTTTACCTGTGCTGCTCAATGAATTAACCTGTAGGAGGTGCCACGGTGATGAAACAGTCAAAAATCTCTGTCAAGCAACTTCATCACACAGGTAATTACTGCACTACATCAATAACGCCTCCAGTAGTTAGCAATACCAAGGCTGAATCTCAGGTCTGCTCGTTAAATTCAGTCCGCACAACAGGCTTTCACTGTGCTACAGGTATAAATAAGTTTCTATTTTTAAATGGAGTTGGCAACTGCTTCTCCCCCCCCCCCCCCCCAATTTTTTGTCATTATCTCTTGCAATACATTATTCTTTATTTCATTTATCATGTCTATAACCTCCTTCCAGAAGGAGAAGAAATAATTAATTTTAGAAACCTCTGACATTTTCACAAGGTCTGAGCAACTATAAAAGAGACCAACACTTGAGAACATTAAAAACACGACTGCTGCAACACTGACATGCCCAAGCTCATATGACCCAAAAAGTGAACTCTTGAATCCTCTCCACAGTAGAACAAGGCACTAACACTACACTACCCAGATAAAATAATTACTTCCGATACTTGCTCATAAGAGGATTAAGTCAGCTCTAAACTCGCTTAAATATTGTACCACAACTAAAAGACAAATTGAGGCCACACAGAGCTCAATGCTTTCTAACCTTGTAAAACCATTTCAGGTCTGTGTGTGAGTAGCTGTAGTACCTAACTAATAGCAAATTCAAGGATTGTCAGGCCTTTCAAACTATTTTTGCTTTCTACTGATTCCTGCTCCAAGCCTGATGAAAGCGATGTTTTGTCCACATCATAACATATCTTTGATAGGCGTCTCCAATCCTTCATGAAAAAGTCCTGATATCCTTGGGACCTTAATTCTCTAAACTGGGGAGGTCTTGCCCTCCCAGCTGCCAAAGTTTACTTCAGAATAGGATAATATAATAAAAGTTAAATGTATGCTTACGTCTTCAAACAGTACAAATAGGGCCAGTATCAGTGACTGCGTCTATGACAACTCTCTGCTACCAAGTCTCCATGGCCAGGCCTCTGTGGGACACTTCTACAGAGTCAACTCTCTGCAGCCGCAGAGACTGTTGGTTCCCCATGCTTCTGGTAACCCAAGGCCGAGAAGGATTCTGGAATGGTGGGATGCCATGCCCATAATTCTCTCAGTTTAAAAACTCCTGCAAAAACAGACAATTAAAACTCAGCCTGGTGCTCATTGCTTCCCACTTAGAGTTGTCCCTGCAGAGAGCTGGCCATGTGAGACTTGTCCCTTTCTGTCACTAATTTATGACAGTTTAGACTAGCTCAGGGATTTTAGCATCATTATTTGGGAAGTACCAACTTTTTATTATAGTATTATAGCAATACCATATAACCTATTCTATACAATGTATAGATATATTTTTACATGTATTTTGAAATCTACTTCTTTGTTTACCTTTAATTTATTACAGAGAAAAAAACCAGTAGAGTCAATTTTCTTCTTATGTAAATGCATCCTGTTTAAATGCTTGAAAATCTAACTGAGGAGTTACATTTCGCCTTTATTTTTTGAGGTAGTCAATAGGTCTAAAAACTTCAGTGGGTACTAAAAATCATGTGTCAAGTGTCAATGCAGTCTAAATACAGGGATATTTCAAGTGGATGTGAAACATTCATACATTAATCTGTCATCACCCAGTCTAACCCAATGTACAGCACAGACCTTAGGACTGAAAGTAATTAATTCCTGCCTGAACCAGAGCATATCTTTTAGTGACATATGCAATCACAGATTTTTAACATTTTAAATCACAGAGATGTCAGATTACTAAGCTAACTCCATTCTCTTCTTCAGTAATTTATTTGACCATAATTTCAGGTCTTAGCTCTCAACTCTGTTCACAGGTTGAACTGGAAATTTCCTGTACTGTCACATCAAATCACAGACTGCCATCCCCCGCTTCTACTCTCAGCCAGCCTGACCTATTCACATCTCGCAGTTCCTCTGCTCCCTTTGAAGCCATGGGTGGTAGCCCACAACTAAACAGCTTGTAAAAGTAAACTATTATTTGTTCAGATGAACAAAGTATTCTTCTACTAGAAGAAGAGTTTAACACAGTAAAGAATTTTGCATGGCTTTGTTCTCCACAATGTTTAATGTTTCTAGGACTTGGAGCTATATATTTTTTAAATTTCTTTCACAAAATGCCTCCCTCTCTCCCCCTCCCTACTGGTGGTGTACAGATCCTGATGATTAGTCGAATCTTTTTCACTTCAGCAAATGTTGCTAATTGTTTCCACGTACTCCTCCCATGAACTAATAAGACAACCTTCTTTCCAGCTTCAGGTCTGGAAGCATATCACTCCCCTACAACCATCTCCTGGTACTGATTTGAAGATTATGCATCTATAGCTATTGTGTCTGCTTCCTGTTTGTCTTCCTCTCTGAAAAAAGTACTTGGATCAAATAATCCAGTTTCCATAACATCATCATCTCAAACACATCACTTAAATGTACTTGGTAAGACTACTTCACCGCATTTTCAGATTCTTGAATCGCAGAAGGGTTAAGGTTGGAGGAACCTCTGGAGGTCACTTCACGTCCCTTATTCCAAACATGGACAACTTAAAGCAGTGGTCTCCAAAACTGGGTGCAGCCAAGACAGTCCATTGGGGAGTGGAAAGAAAATATTAGAAAGTTTAATCATTTTTTAAAAATGTGAAAATAAGAAATAAATTAATTGTTACTAATATTTAATATACAGCTCGATTGGCATTCTCAGTTGGCCCATTTGTCAGACGGCCATTTCTTCCTGCGGAAAGAGTGAGTATCTTTTACAGCACAGAGGGGGTGACGGTGATGCCAGTTGGTCACTTCTTCTTAGTGAATTCAGGCTGATTGTTCCTAATGACATCCCTCCTATGCCTGCAAATGGTTTCCAGAATTAGTTGGTTTACCACCTTCCCAGGAACTGAAGTGAGGCTCATCTGTCTGCAGTTTCCTGGACCCCCTTTTGCCTAATTCACAGCCTAAATTTGTTTAGTCACTTAGGTTTGTTCTATTAGTGGCCTGCTACTGTGTGGGTCAACTCAATTATTAAAAAGCAGTTCTCTGCAGCATGCTTGCAAACCCAAATCAACTATTGTAGACTTGATGCATTGAATAGATTCTAGCGGCAGACTTGAGGAATTTCAAAAGTGTGCTTCGTAACATTTAGTGGTTCAACACAGTTCTTCTGAGCTCCCTTGAGTTTGTTGTCCTTTACAAGCTGTGATGCTGCATGAGCTAGGTAAAGTGTTCCAACATCATTATAATAACACCAAGTATTTCTCTTGTTTTAGATACTTCTAATTAGACATCAAAAAGCACAGGTTCCCAGTCATTTTCAATCACTTTCCTTGACTGTGTTTCTTTAGGTTGGATGAATGTCGTCATTTCTGTGTGAAAACATACAGTCCTTTCTTGCACTCCAGCTTTCAAGATCACTTAGCTCTCCTCTGATCACTGCTTTACATGTCACTTGCCTTGTTGTCATCTGCGTGCTTTTACCAGTAATGACTCTATATTTCTTCCTCATCACTAATAAAAAAAGGTTAAACGCTGTCACATGTAAAATTAAACCTCAGAGGACCTCCACATACTCCATACTCATTACTGACTATGATTACATTATTGAGAACTATTAGCTCCTTTTTTAAAATACACTTGGTGTGTGCTGATGAGTTTTTATCATTCCAGTTTCTAAACCAACATGTAACTTTCTCCTACTCCCTCCTCATTTTTATAATTTTTTTTACTTTTCTTCCCTTCTTAACAAGGATAAACCTAACAATTCCATTATTGCAGTTAGCAATATTCTGCATATAAATTTGAATATCTCTACCTCTACTACTTCCAAATCCATATTACTTCTGGAAATAGAAGTAAGCACCTATGAATTGTTGGAAAGAAATGTCTTGTTCCCATGATAAACAAGCACATCAACATACTTCTGCAGCTTTATGATGCTACTAATTAAACTGCCAGCAGCAGAGGTAAGGAAACTACTGGGGAATTCCTAACCTAAAAAGAGATCTGAAATGTGAAGTAGAAAAATTCTTTATCAGATCTATTCTCCCCGAAAAAAAAAAAAAAATCCAACAATGTCACGTAAAAACAATAACAAAGATGTTTTTATATAGAACCTACACATCCAAAATATTTTGTGAAAATAACATACACAGCCATGCACTCAGCATAGTAAAGTAAAACAATCCCCTATAACAAAAAATGCCCTCATTGTCAGTGAAGTCCCTGACCTTTCAAATACCTTCACTAAGCTGTACTGAGACTTTCAGGAATTTCTCCCCACTCCCTTTGACACTCTTTTTTTTATTTGCAAGGGGGGGAAAACCTACAATATAACTCACCTGTGACATGAAATGATTAGCAGTGTTCTGGGAAGTGGTATTTTATTTAGAAAGGCATTGATTTGCAAACAATGGAGCTACAGAAACAGAGCTCAACAAAGGTAAATAAAGGACTAAACAAACATTCATGGAGACAGGAAATTCTGTGCATGAGAACTTTCTAGAGAAAAAATTATAATAAGCTTTTGTTCTCTAAACCTGAGCCTACTAGTCTGAAGATGTATGGCCAGTCTTACTGTATTTAATAGTTCCTACTCCTTAGAAAGTTATTTTATACATGTAAAACTTAAACCATAGTTGACAAAATGCACCTGTTTCTCCACAGTTGTGAAAGTGCTACAGAGCTTTATTTCTTTCTGCAGAAAACGGCCTCATTTCCAAGACAAGTGTCCTGCATTTTATATTTGTCACATTCATCCATATTTGCCCATGTCCTTAGGTAATGCTTCTTTTTCTTTTTTTCCCCCTAACCTCAGGTAAACCTGACATCAATCAAGAATTAAACAAAAGCAATGTCATAAAACTTGAATTTCTTATTTTTCTTATTGTTGGTTAGACAGGTAGAGAAAGTTGGGAGTTGTTCAGCCAGGAGAATACAAGACTCCAAGGAGACCTTATAGCAGCCATCCAGTACCTGAAGGTAGCGTATCCAAGAAAGCCAGGGAGGGACTTTTTACAAGGGCATGTAGTGATAGGACAAGGGGGAATGGCTTTAAACTGGAGGGGGGAAAATTTAGATTAGACATTAGGAAGAAATTCTTCATGATCAAAGTGGCAAGGCACTCACACAAATCGCCCAGGGAAGTTGTAGATGTCCCCTCCCTGGAGGAGTTCAAGGCCAGGTTAGTCTAGTGGGAACTGGATGACCTTTAAGGTCACTTCCAACCCAAACCATTTCATGACTCTATAATATTCACCTTCCAACGTTTTTAGGGAAGTATTTCAGTCTAGCTTAAAATTCATGCATACTGGAGACTTATGTAAGGTAAGTAACGTACTAATACTAAAGCAATTTTCCTCCTCCACTGATATTCAGCAATGGATATGTTCTTCAGTCCCAAAGGGCTAGTGGCATTATCCATTCCCACTCCTCCCTTCTTTCACAGAATCATAGATCATAAAACAGTTTGTGTCAGAAGGCACCATAAAGATCATCCAGTTCTAAGCTCCCTGCCATGGGCAGAAAAAAATTCCACTGGAAGGCTCAAAGCTCCATCCAGCTTGGTCTTAAAACACCTCCAGGGATGGAGCATCCACAACTTTCCTGTGCAACCTGTTCCAGTGCCTCACCACCCTCACAGTAAGAAATTTCTTACTAGTATCTAATTTAAATCTCCTCTCTTTCAGTTTAAAACTGTTACTCCTCCTCCTATCACTACACTCTCTGATAAAGAGTCCCTGCCCATCTTTCCCGTAGGTCCCCTTTAAGTACTGGAAGACTGCTATAAAGTCTTCCCTGTGACTTCTCTTGTCCTTGTATGGAAAGTGCTAAAGCCCCTTGATCATCTTCACAGCCCTCCTCCAGACCTGCTACAACAGGTCTATATTTTTATTATGCTGGAGGCCCCAGAGCTGGACATAGTACTCCAGGTTGGATGTCACCAGAGCAGAGTAGAGGGAGGAGAATCATCTCTGATTGCCTGCTACCCACACTTCCTTCGATGCAGCCCAGGTTGTGATTGATTTTCTGGGCTGTAAATTCACATTGATGAGTCATACTCAAGTTTATCATACACCAGTACCCCAAGCCCTTGTCCACAGGGCTTCTCTCAATCCACTCATTGCCCTGCCTATATCCATGTTTGAGATCACCTTGACCCAGGTGCAGGATCTTGCACTTGGCCATGTTGAACGTCATAAGGATTATGTAAGTCTACCTCCTCAGCCTATCAAAGGCCATCTGGATGGCATCCCTTCCCTCTAGAGTATCAACCACATCACCTTTTCCGGTTTTATGTTATTTTATTTTATTTTCCCAAGATAAGGCTATTAAAAAAGAAAAACATTACCTACTTACAGTCTGCCCTTTTAACCAACCATACTTCACAGCTATGCAGACACAAGACAAGTTGCAACTTCACTCAGTTGTTCTCTGATCACATTAATCCTTGCTAAAGGAAGGCACTAGAGCCTCCTTACGTGCTTGCTTGCTGTACATGTTACGGTTTATAAGTGGCAATGCTCCAACTCTAGCATTTCCTTTGCAGGGAACTAAACACTCACATTACAGTGTCTTCAGCACTACTTGGAGCCATCTGACATTCACCAAACTTGATAGGAATGAAATTTTGAAGTCTATATGCTACAGCAAACAACAGTCCCTGTGAAGGTTCACCCAAAACAGTCGAGCTAAAATTGAAACAAAAAAGCTGCCTTTACTACCCTAAAAAGTGCAAGCCACCACCATGCTGGGTTACACATGGAAGAGACCGTCAAGATAACATCTCAAATTAACACTGCTGCAGCAGTTCTCACAGATACTAAATCAACAACAGCGTCTGTACCACAAATCCTTTACTAAAAACTGCAAATCCCTGCCTTTGAGGCCCATCTCTCTGTAATCATCTTTGTTCATCTTTCACTACATTGCCAAAAGCCCCTAATTAGTATCATCTTAGGCTGCCTTTCACTGCCCCTCATCCTAATCAGGTGACTAATTATTTGCATATAAGCTCAGCATCAGGTTATATGAATTTTTTTTTTTTTTTTTAACGAAGATGAGCACATGGAAGACGTCCCTTGCCTAAGGGGCAAGGAAGGTAGCCAGAAGACCTCAAGTAGCATGTCGGTAAAGCTAGCTAGCCTTGCTTAAAGGAACAAAAGAGAGAGGGAGGATGCAGTCACAGCCAATAACAAAACTAGTAATGTCATAATCCACAAAAGCCAACAGCAGGACACTTTTAGTGATAATGTCAAGCCAAGGGAAAGCCTGTAGCACAGCAGGAGGAAATAGGACTTTGGATTTAAAATGGGCCATACAAAGGAATACCAGCAGATGCTGCACTAAGTGATGCAAGAGGAGAGGAAAGAATACAAAGGCTTTCTGCAAAAGGCAAGTAATGGACAAATCCAATTTTAGGAAAATATGAAAATATTTGGAAATGGTATGCATGTATGAGAGAAAACGAAACACCAGAGATGTACTTCCGAAAATGTAACAAGACTACTGACTCAGGGAGTATAAGCAAAAGTAGAAAGAGCAATTTTGAAGAGAACAACACTTCAGAAGCCAACCACCCCGCTTCTGACTCAGATGTGACTTCCTATGCATAATGATGGTGCATTAAAGAGTAAGGATGGTGAACAATTAGATATAAAAAAGGTTAAAGAACAATTTTTTTAAAAAATACCACTCTGGAACTATTAAGTTTATCTCATATTGCACGGAAGGAGAGAAGAAATAAAATTAAAAATTTCATAGAATCATAGAATCCTCAGGTTGGAAGAGACCCACTGGATCATCAAGTCCAAACATTCTTATCAAACACTAAACCATGCCCCTCAGGACCTCATCCACCTGTGCCTTAAACACCTCCAGGGAAGGTGAACCAACCAACTCCCTGGGCAGCCTGTTCCCATGCCCAATGACCCTTTCTGTGAAAAACTTCCTCCTGATGTCCAGCTCCCCTGGTGGAGCTTGAGGCCATTCCCTCTTGTCATTTTTGAACATTTTTCAATTAATTTCTTGTCATTTTTGAACATTTTTCAAAAATGTTCTCATTACTTAAAAATCCCACCACATGGAAACATTCTAAGGACTTCTCTGGGTATTTTGAAAGGACTTCTGAAGAACACAGAAGAGCATCTCACAGACATTTATTTATGATGTTGCTAATCTAGTAGTTAGTGACCAGAAGAGAAAGTACTGCAAAGACCAGTAACTGACACCAAGGCAAATTCGTGAGCATGACTTTTTACTATTGAACTCAAATTAACATAGTTTTGTTTCATCTTATGTAGATTACAATAGCATATCAAGGAATATTGGAAGATGAATTATCCACACCAGAAAGAAACATTTGTGCTCCCAGCAGAATCCACGAGGGGAGGGGGAGTATTTTGCCTAACAATTTGTTTCATCTTGCATTTCCAAGGGCTACTCCTAAGCTTCTTCAAGCCAAGCCATACAGTGCAGAGTGACAAAGCTGAATCACATCCATTAAATTACACTGACTAGTAGCCAAGGATGTGGCCCTACAGTACAGTCAGAATCTCCATGCTGATGCCCTAAGTCCAGTACAGCCACATTCCAATAGTTAAAAGAAGAAAGTCTGACAGTCCTTCAAACTCTAATATTTCATCATTCTGTGAAGATAAACAGAGGCTTAACATTTAACGCTCGAGTTGGGAACAGTGCTGCAGCAACTAAATCCATGAACTGCAAACCTGGGCGGTGTCCAACAGCCAATGCAGCTCGCCCCATGGAATCACTACCAGCACTGTTGTTACTGTGTCCTCTCAAGAATTTGTACTGATCTTCGTTAGTTCCCTTCAGTCAATGACTTGGTCCAGATGCAAATGCTCATTCTAAATCATCACATGCCAAAGCCGGGAATTCAGGATTAATATGCTCCAAAATCTATTTTCTGTAACATTCTCCATGACAGTATCAGAACTCAGAAAAAAAATGTTTAGCTTTCTCTCACCTAGCAGACAATGCTTGATTGAATTTGATTTAAACAGCTAATTGTCAGAGAGGAGCTACAAAAATATCCGAGGGCTCAAGCACCTTCCATATAAGAACAGGCTGAGAGAGTTGGGCTTGTTCAACCTGGAGAAGAGAAGGCTCCGAGGAGATCTTGCAACCTTCCAGTACCTGAAAGGGGCCTACAAGAAAGCTGGAGAGGGACTATTCATAAAGGCTTGTGGTGATAGGACAAGCAGGAATGGGTATAAACTGGAGAGGGGCAGATTTAGACTAGCCATTAGAGTTGTGAGACACCAGAACAGGTTGCCAAGAAAAGTTATGGATGCCCCATCCCTGGAAGTGTTCAAAACCAGGTTGGATAGGGCCTTGGGTAACCAGATCTAGTAGGATGTTCCTCCCCATGGCAGGGGGGGTTGGAACTAGATGATCTTTAAGGTCCCTGACAACCCAAACTATTCTATGATTCTATGTAGAAAAGCACAAAGAAACTACTTGCTTACCTGGATTTTCCCCTTTAACCTATTTCTTACTAATGGGGAAAGAGTTTAGTTTGGCTAAACTATTACACAAGCAACATACACAGAACCACAGAATGTTTGGAAAGGACCTCTGGAGATCACCTAGTCCAATCCTCCTAACTAACTCAGGTTCACCTACCATAGCCCGCATAGAAATGCATCAGGTGGATTTTGAATGTCTCCAGAGAAGGAGATTCCACTACCCTCCTGGGAAACAGTTTATACATCTCAACAAGACAAAAAAGCCTGAGGCATACGCCAAACATAACCTTAAGGTTAAAAGGTCTCAGAACTACAATGGAATTTACTGCCTTTTGACTTTGGACACAAGTGCCTAGACTAGAAAATCAGTTCTCTTAAGTCCCTTATCTTCATGTAAGCCCAGGAACAAGCAAGTGCCGCTAAAGGACAATTCAGATTTACAGTAGCATTGCTTCCAGTTCAGGTCTAGTTGCTGCTATTTATGTGCTAGACACGCAGAATGCTTTATCTATGCAAGTTTGTTTTTCAAACAGCTTTGAAAATCTCTAGTTCAAATTAAATGTTTGGAAACAAATGTCAAAACTGTAAATCACTGTAGCAGTAAGCTGATAGAGAAGATGCAACTCGCTCAATACAATTCTCCAAATCTGTTAAGCCAAAAGTTGTTTAATACAATTTAAGTCACCCAGGAGTGCAGTTAAATAATTGTGATGGATGGCAGCTTGTCTTAGTCATTTCCATTTGTTAAATTATGATAGATGAATTACACACATTACTGAATTTCAATGCATTCTTCTCGTTCCCCACCCATTTCATGTAAAATATCAAGTCAATAAATGGTCTAAATCCATCTCCATCAGAACCCTATGATGTTCTACAACTGATAAAGAAGCCGAAGACCAAAAGTGTTTCGAAGTAAGTCCCTTGACATTAAGAGCAACAGTAAATATATGTATGTAATATATGTTGCTCCTATCTATATTTTAAATAAAGTAACTGAACATGTATCTGGTAAACATGATTGTTACTGGTGCTATATGAGAAATCAGAGAGGGAACACTATAATGAATAAAACCCTAAGAAAGACATAGGATTTTTTTTTTTAGCAATTAGCTAACATGGTATCAAAGTCAGATATTGAAAACTAAGTAAAAAAAACATTTTTTGTAAGAGAAGAAAACCAAGAAATATATTGCTCAGTACAATATAATGTAATATTTTCTAAGAAAAATTCAGTAGAGCAGCTGTTTGATAATTATTTGTTCTTTGACAACACCTGCACAGAGAGTCCTAGGATGTACCATTTGTCATTTTAACATATCCCACAAAATCCCAGAGCACTACACTTCAAAACAGAAGATCCATACTATCTACTTTTTCAAAAGGTTATTATCCTTCAATAATTGTTGCACATGACTGCATCAGACTTCTAGCCATGTCAGTATCAGTGCTCAACCAGCGTAGCATTTCAGGAAAACTGTTCACTTTCAATTAGGTCAATTATGGAGGAAATTATAAACTGAAAATGGCTGATACACAGGGGTTTTTCAGAAAAAGACAATCTATGTGTCTATGTATAATTCTGTATATACTATTAAACTATTACAAATTAAAATATGTGACAGAGGTACCGGAAGGTTAACAAAAATCACTCCTGGCTTCAGATGTGCTGATGCACACCAGAACAAAGTCTGTGAAACCTATGGAAGAAACAAAGACAAGAAAACAAAAGGACTTGATTTGACAAAGTGCCACACATTTCAAAGATTACAGGGTATTTTCTTTAACTGTTGGTGAGGTATAATTTAACACAGCTGAAGAGCAGCATTATGTCTATGATTCACTCTGCCAGCTTGAGGTACCTTCCACAGTAGGTTGTCATCAAATGTGGATGGAATAAAGACCAAACCTAAAATGGCTAGTGTAAAGAGTATAGGGGGGGAAAATGTAGGAGGGGAAAAAAAAAAAAAGTCAGACTATTAACTTTACTAGCAAGCAAGATTCTTCATCTTTGAGGAAAAGACTTATGAAAAGTTTATGAAAGTACAGACATGAGCAGCAGCTCTCTGAAATCACAGCAATCCAGTCTGACTGACAGGTATACATCTTCACAAACAGATCCTGACAGTTACACACACTGCAGCACAAGGAATCTCATTTTAAGTCAAGCTTACAAAAGCGAAAATGTGACATTTACAAGACTTCTGAGCAAAAAACCTCAGAGACAAATTCAACATGTATTACCTTCATTTCATCCTACTCTTCCTTAAGTATATTGTCCCTGATTGTTCTTCTGATGTGTCCTACCCTGATACAGACCTAATGTCTAGGATCTACATTGACACTGTGAGTCTGCCAGGAGCTTTCTAAAAGCATTTTTATCTTAAATATGAAGTATTTTCCTGCTGGTGAAATGGCATTACATCTTGCAGAATTCTTCATTCATCCCCGGTGATACCACCTACAGTGGAAGGTTAGGTCTGAATCATTTTCCTTAAAGGAAGCTTGACAGTTCATATCAGAGGTTCTTTTTTTGTCTCCAATTTCTAAGCAGAAAGAAGCGTACATTCAGAAATTTCAAGCAGCTGTGCACCTCTGCAAGTGCCACAGAACTAAAATAACATTTCTCAGAATTAGTCTGTCATAGTTTAAAGCTTCAAAATTGTTAAGGAGTTCTCAAGGGGCATGGTAATTACAGAGTGCAGCCGAAGATCCTGTATTTAAGGCTGAAAGAGATACTCGTATCTAAACTACCATTTTTTCAGGTTATTGCAACTTTCTCAGCACCCTCCCTTCAAAGTATACCTGACACAGGGCAGATGGTAACACACCTTTTTGACATGGGCTTCCTTCACAATTCCAGTTTTCATTGACCAATCAAGCTCCTGTTCCTTGAGAACTGATATTCAAACAGCAGGCAGAAAATCAGTTAAGTAAAATCATATATTCTTGTCCCACTGAGATCCAAAAATGAGATATTATTCAACTGCAGACTTCTGAGACGGCATTTGTAACAGAGACCATGCCTAACACATACCCCACACTCCACACAACATAGCAGTGGGCAGCTTTCAAAAAGCAACAGAAGAGCCTTGCTCTGTCTGCATTTTTAAATCAACAGATTAGACCTCAGTTTACCAGCCAACATAAATCCTAAATTGTGTTGAGGGACTCTCCAATATTCTTGTTAAAAATGCACTGTTAGGCAGAAAGGGTTGTGACTCACCAGCCTAAAGACAAGGAGACAGAAGGATGGCAGATGACATCATAATCTCATCATAAAAGAACTTATCCTGAAGGCGAAAAAAAATCTAAGCTATTACAGAGTAAGAGTAAAGAGAACATACCCAGAGAAAGAGGAAATAGGTAACTGCATTAAAGAGCAAGTTTTGGACTCTCAGGAATACGCATATGCCAGAAGACCCACTGAAAACTTTTGGGGATTCAGTTGTCTCCAGACAACTAAGCAGGCTTGGAAAGGCAAGGTAGGGAAGTTGCCTGCTACACTGCAACAATGCCTGGTTTCCTCCTTGTCTCACAGAGAATGCCTCAAATGGGTTAGGAAGATCCTGCGTGTCCAACAGGAGTCCAGCATTTCACGGGAATACCACAAAGCTCTGTAGTACAACACCTACGCTCTTTTAAGCATTTTTACTGGATTTGTACCTAATACTCTCACTTCAGTCCCTGAAAATCGGAAATACTGTGGCTTGTTGATAAATTGCATTAATTGCTTGTTCTATCTGGTTTCAGTAGATTTGTGGTAACAGCCAAGAAAAAATAGCATTTGTCTGCCCCTTTTGTGTACTAGCCTACAGTAGAGGAATATAGAGCAACAGTTTTCTTCTTCTTCTCCTAACCTTTTTGTCACTTATTATTTCATAACTTCTCACAGTTCTATAGTTTTGTCTGGGCTTTCTCAGATATTTATTAATTTACAAAGTTTCTCAGTACCGGGAATTGTGAGTTTTTATATGAAGGATAGCTTTTTTCTCCCACCACTAGCAGTTAACTTCAGTAATCACCACTCAATAAGCTAATTATGCCCACTTAAGTATATCAAAATTCCTCTCAGAATATGCAATAACTCTATTATTATGACTGCCTTTTTAGTTGTCAAGGTTGACTGAAGAACCGAGGGACAGAAAAATCACCCACTACTCTTTCCATCCCACAGCATCTAGATTGTATTTAATCCAACAGGCACAGCAATTTCTCACAACACATGTGCATGGTCACGAACAGATAGAATTTGATATTTAGCTTCTACATTTCCCAAGATGTAGTTACTGAAATCAGTCCTTGGACTGCATGTTACAAGTGAATGTGCTGAATTTTCATTGCGATAAAAACAGTAAATTATCTTGATTTTATTTATTTTATATTTGGGGAGCAGACACTATTTCTTCCTCGCCCCTAACCAACACAGTCAGCAACTATCCTCAATTCATGCAGCTGAGGGCCCTAAATGTCAAGGAATCAGTCTATTTATTCCGAAGAACAGGAGAGGGAGAAACAGAAACATGACTTATAAAAAAAAATGAATTAATTAAAGGGAAATCCTCTGATAACTCTGCATACTGGTAGCGAGAGCCAGTAATCTTAATAAGCAGGTTCATTTCAAGAGTGCTATGTAACAGAACTCTTTCCAGAGCTCCGACAACAATACCAGAAAAACAATACTGGCTTTATAGAAAAACAAAGGTAGGTCTTTGGGTCCTTTCTTTCTTAGAAGGAAAATTACGAATGCAAAGGGAGATCAGAAAAGCCAAGCATGAAAACCTATTAATCAGCAATTGTTAAAGCAAAAGTTTACAACATTTTCTCAGAAACTGTGAGAGAAATAGAGGAATTTGTGTAACCTATTACATCAACTGAAGGATAAAATGGTAATTATTATTACAATAAAAAAATTTTATTAATTTCGTTCCTTTCTAGCTTCCAATCCCATAGCTCTAGATATGTTTATTTCAAGTAGTTTTGAAATAGAGTTCTTGAAAGATGAGGATACATGTGGAATAAAGCCAGCAAGTAGCTTTTCCCTCTGCAATGACCAGTCATTGACCAACATCAAATGCCCAAAGCATTATTTTAAATTTGAATTAAAACTCCGTATAAAACCAACAATAAAGTGTATTATGCAAAGTTTATTAAGACTTAATAAAAAATCTTCCCTGTTTGTATTTATGGTCAGGATGATATCTTTCTTTCCTCCCCAAAACAGAAGACATAAGAATTCATTTTATCCCGTTGCAAATAGTCCAGGCCTATTTTGATTCTTATGACATTTCACCACAATAATTTATAGGATTAACACTTGAAGTGACAAATACTAGGTCAGAATTTTTCTGTAAAGTTATGGAAAAAGTACTATAAGTAAATAACGTAAAATGTTATCACCAAATAAATTGCAGTCTCCAGTAAATTCTTCAAAAGAATCCAAATTATAATTGGCAGTTCTTTGGCACAGGTTAGTTCAATATAAGGAACTGGAGGGCAATTTGTTCACAAATGCTGCCAATTATGTTTCACATGAATCATGTTGTTAAATATGTATGAAATCTAGCCTAAAAAGCTATACCTTCTCCTAGTTCACCTACCTTTTTTTCCCACACATAATCATGCAGAAGTACCTACAGTGTATATAGGTATAGAACATTTAAACATGTTCCTGACAGAGCCAGTTGAAAAGTCAGAACCAATTTTTCCAAAGATGAATATCCACAAGGTGAGAAGCTGAGACACTCCTCCATGCCTTCAGCCTGCTGTCAATGGATGACAGCAAGTACAATCCAGGAAGAAGCATTTCCATTCCTTCTGCATACAGACATTTCCCCATTAATTAAGTCACAGGAGATAACTACAAAACATACAGGTTTCCATGCAAGAATAATTCTATGATCAGATATTTAAAAAGATGTTGGACTTCACCCACATCGATATTCTTCTGAGACAACTCATAAATACCTACACTCTTTCTGCTTTCAAACCATAAAAAACATACAAGAATTTGCAGCTTATTCAGTGACAAAAATTGGACATTATTGTTAACTTTAATCTAATTATTAAAAATATAACCTACACATTATATTTAATATAATTACAACTGTTTGAATAGCTTAAAGATTTGTCTTGAATGAAGATTGGAATACTGATGTAAAAGTTGGGGTTTTTTAAATGGACCTTACTTATAGCAATCAAGCTTTTATGGAAATTTGTCAAACATTAGAAAATTAATTTTGTAGCAACCACTAATAAAATTTGGAAATAATATGAACAAACCTTAAGCTTTCAAAACTAAAAATGCAACACTCACTTTACACATCTTTTTCATTCTAACAGTATCATTTATTCCTCCTGTCATGGCAATTTGCAAAAGGTCAGCCTGTTCTTTCTTAAAGAAAGACTTTTTTGCCATTAATTAACAAAGTGAGATACATGAAATTGCTGATCAAGCTTAATGGTATTCGCCACTAAGAAAACTTTGCAGAAAAACATTAAATTGCAAGATGGTTATAACTACACTTCCAAACTGTTAACTTTTAGGCTTTCGAACATACTATCAGAATCAGGGGAAAAATAACTTGTTACATCCAAAAGGCAAAACAGTGACAGAAAAAATTGTATTAAAAAAAATTCTTAATGCTCCCTGTGCACTACCAAACATCAGAAACCCATTCTTTGATGATGCTGTAATGAAAGAAAGTTGCTCTGGTAATATATACAAAGCCCCAGATAAAAGCTTACAGGATTAAAGGATTACATGAAGGTTATTAAAAGGGTTGGGGAAGGAGGGAGGAGGATACATGCTCTTTTAAATAATGATCATCATTCTGTTTGGAAACTAAATAAGTTTGGGTTTAGGTTGCATTTTAGCTTTTGTAATAAACGCTCTACACTACATTCTTTTGAGCAAAACCAAACCAGTAATATATAAGGAAGTAAGTGCTTAGTTTTATCTTCAAATGCACATGAAAGATTTGTTTGCAACACAAATCTGTTGCACTGGCATAGCTTCATTAAACAGAAGTTTCAGTTCTGAACTGGCAGATTATACATTGCATTTTTATCCATAAGACTGTCAAGCACTGTATTTTCAGTATTTCTTCCTATGGATAAACAGATCTAAGTTAAAAAGTTACATATCTGTGCAATGAATTACACTATTTATTCCTTCTGCAATAAATGACTATTGTTAATTTATGCATGTCATCCATATACATTATGCATGAATTTCACTAAACTTACAGTTGATTAAGATAACATGCACAGCAGCCTCTTATTTTCACTTGCTATTTAAAGTATATACAACTCATCATTTGAGCAAATATCTGCTAAAAATTGAATTCTCTCATACATCTCAAAGCATCAAATTTTAGCTCATCACCAAAAGAAAATTCCAAAATGACAAAGCTACAACTGCCTCCCAAAAGGGAAACCCTCAATATGATCTGGAGCTACTATGATTACATACAAACACTGCCTGTACTATACCCACTATAGGTTTATTGACTTTCAGTGGAGTTAAACTGACTTTATTGAATTCAAAATACTAACCTCAGACATGTAAGGTATTAGACTATTGGGCTATTACTTTCTTCTAACGCATCTGTACGTTTTACAATTAAAGCTGCCTTGAGAATTATTTGGTTTCTTAAAACTGACAAAAAGAAGAAAAAACATAAGAATCAAACATATTTGATGTCAAAATATTGATGTTCCCAGTGCACTGGCTAGAGCTGGTATATAGAGAAATGAGTAAAGTAATTAGAACAGCACTCCAGCTCGTTTCAGATGAAACAGAATCCATGACATCTCCTTGGGGACCCATTTGTTCTTAATAATTAAGCATGAATCGAAACTCTTGCTCAGGGCAGATCTGTAAACAAGTATTTACCGTAGCTATCTAAGAAAACAGGACAGTCTATTCTGCAGTCAGAAACAGTCAGCAATTTTTAAGGCAAAACACAAGTGTAAGTTTAAATATTTGGTCTGTACCCAATAAGTGCACTTCATATAAGACACACCAAATCATCCTGTTACTATCTTTGCACATAATTTTATCACCTTCCAAAAGGAAAGCATTTTGCAAGTTCACATAAGCTAGCATTTTAAAGTACAGTATTTCTTCTACACTTCCTAGTATATATCACAGTACCTACCAAAACTCATACAGGAATTAGCTCAATGCATTGTGACCTGTATTTTTTTGCAAACTGTTAAACTACTCCATGTAACATATATTCACCATTTTTGTAGTAACTGAAAAGATCCAGAAATCAAGAATGTAGGTATGTCCTTGATGTCCCAGTTAAGAAGCATTTGGCATCAACTTTTTAAGTCTGTTTGCCAATCACCGAGTCATCCAACAGACAGTAATGGGGAAAAAGGTCAGAAAGTGAATATGCATTACAATAATAAAATGCATATGAAAACCAGATAAAATAAACACTTTAGAACCAATGCTGAGAGAACATGGAAACTTTATTTTAAATATCCATTTTATTCCTCCAATAACCTTAACTTTTAATTTATTATCCTAATATACCTGCTGGAAAGAGATATTGCTAAGGAACCATGGGTACAGAGTACTTATGATGATAATCATATTAACATTATTGGGTACTACGAGTGTAAATCATCACCAGAAAGGAAAAAAAAAAGAACAATATAAAATCCAAACACAAACAACATGTGCATACCATTGCTTGCATTTGTTATACATTGACAATATAACTTGTTGTGTTGCACACAGGTTGCACAAAATTCCATACATTACTGGAACTCTCATAAAGAAAATATTAAAAAGGGGGTAGGAAATTTTCATGTACATAAAACATGACTTCTCAGTTTCCACCTCAACATTTCCAAGTGATAAGTTTTATACCCACTAAAACTGGGAAACGTTCATAGGATAGTAGCTCCCATACCACCGGTAGAGAGAGTTTACAAAAAAGGCGCATGTGAAGAGCCACAGGATGGAGCATACAGACATGTCACGTTTCTTCCAAACCATCCTGTTGAGCTCCTGGCAGAAAAATCAGCAGCAAGACCCTCTAACACTCCAAAATGGTCTTCCACAGCAGATACTAATGGAGCTTAACTGTAGTCTGATAAAAAGGCACAAAATCCAACAGCTCATTTGGCAACTACTTAGCTGCCTTGGACCTTTTCTCTGCTGGCAAGTCCCACATTTCATTTAACCCTGCAAGCTCAAATAGCCTGTACCTCGAGTATTTTGCCAAGATCTCCTGTAGATGAATAGTACTCATTATCTTGAAAAGCTCTGAGATGCAGTTTCTTTGAGTAGTTTACTCAAATACATCACTGCAGTAGGCACTTCATAAATTATCTTTTTTATGGTTTATATCTTTTACTTGCAATACTCGCCCAACTTGCTTTAGTTATAAAGCATCATGCATATGGATAATGCTGCTTTGTATGTGCTAACAATCCTGGCAGGTTCCCTTTCAATAAACCACTCCAGATGTTAGTCTGAGTAATTATACCTGACATCTCTCAGCTTTGGTACTGAAATACTGCTGATACAATTCCTTGTTTGTATTTCTATGGATCACCTTCAGACATAACAACTACAGAGTTAGAACAGCCACATCCAGGGGAACAGAATGAAAATCTGTTTAAATATACAGCAATTGCATGATTAGAATAAACAGGCTAAATACAGGAATATAGGATCCTGTGAGAAAACTATCATTTATTCAGTATATTTTGCTCTTCTGCTTAATAGAGACGCCCTTTCAGATACTATATGAAAGACAAAATTACCAGCATTATCAATATCATGTAACACTATAGTATACAATATCTTTCTTGCTTCCAAGAATCAAAATGCAACTTTACACAATAGGTCTGTTGCCAGCAATTTAAAGGAAGACAGAAGTATAATGGAATTTCTAACCTGAGAAGTCAAGACTTAGTATTTATTTTACCTACCATACTATCACATCAACTAAACTGAATATTAAAATGACGTAGGCAAAAAAAAAATATTGTTAAATAATTTGCATCCCAAAGGCTTAAATTCTGCAGATGTGATCTCACATAATGGAGATTCTGAAAAACATATTATAAGACGTGTACAATTTCTATACTGATAAATAAGCCTGCTTAAGAAGAAGTCATTGGCTCATGCTACTCTCCTGAGGTTTTTAAATTCTCACGTTAAATGTCAATATTAACAACAACAGTGATTAAGTCAGTAAACATCTACTGCTGATGTCTGAAATTTCAAATATTCATACTGCTGTCAATGTTGCATGGGGCACACAGAAAGGAATTTAAACAGGAGCTGACTTTATATTAAAAATAAACATTTCTTAAGCTGTAATAGGCATCATGTCAGTTTCTGCCAACATTATTTTACTTCCGATAAATTGATAAAGTGTTGACTAGTTCTTAGTGCTAACAGCTTTCCTATATAGTACACAAAAAATATTAGGTATATTAAATAAAAAATTAATTATTATGACTACCTACCAACATTAAGCTCCATCACTAAGAAGGAACTTTCAGGACGTAGTCATCAACGCAAAACAGTTTTCCCTTTTTTGAAAAAAAAGGTAAGAATAATACAAACATCACTTTAACTATTTATTTCTGAAGGAGTGAAATTAAGGCAAAGTCACTTAGATGAGTAGGAACCTGAGTGACTGCCAATCTGAAGTCTTCTTAATTGAAAGGCAGGAACCCTTTACATATTTGCTGTAATATGCAATGCCTCCATTTTCATCACATAAAGCAAAAGTTTTAGCACATGTTGAAATTAAATAACTTCCCAACAGGCTACATGAAGTAGGTAAAATGGTTGTTCCCCAAATAGTATTATGACCATTCATATTGTTATTCTGCAATTATAAAAACACATAATTGCAATAATGATGCCCCATCATTGAATATGTCTTTTATATAAGCATGAACAAATATTTTCAACAGAAATATGTAGACACACATGCAGCTGCCCATCCCCACGACAAAAAAAAACCCCAGACACTCTTACAAAAGCACACGTTTGTCCTTTTGCAAACTCAAGGTCATCTAAAGTAGTTAACGGTTTTGAATTTCTCTAAGTATTTTTAGGGATTTAAGTCAGCAAAATGTTTGTCTAACTACTACACTCAGTTAATGATCAAACATGAAAATCACTACTAACTGGCCACCCATGACAAAATCTCATTACTACAGTTTACTAATGAAGCGATAAATACATTCTGTAAGAAAAAAGGAAGCATATATTTCAGAGGGATTCACGTATTACAAAAATCACCTTAACATCTCAGAAGGAATAGGGCTTGTCCCAGCAAATGAGAGAAGAAAGGTGAAAAGCAGTCAGAGGATCATTATCTGCAATTCTGAACATCTCCAGTTTGCTCATCACATGAACTCTGTTAACAAGAACCACAGCATTTAAGTGAAAGAAGTGAATTGGTGCCAATGCTGTCACCAGTCATAACAAGGCATATGAAATGTCCTGACAATAATGTGATCCTATTTAACCTAGACTGTGCTAATAACTTGGCAGGTTATTTTTTTCCTGGTAGGATGAAAGGATACAAAAGAAAAGGACTAAGTTCAAAAGACTTGGAATGGAATGGTTTCAGCAAAATATCAACAGCCTCTTTTGGAAGGGTAGATGCTAGCAGAAATTTAAAAAATACTTCTGATGATTCAGAAAGTTCAAGTAGGCAGGTGTTATAAGACACCAATGCTATATTTGACTCTAGAGAATCATCAAGCTCAGAAATACAAAAATAATGCTGCATATTTAAGCCAAAATTTTATTTCTGTAGAATCACTAAACTCCCTGCATTTTCATCTAGAAAAGTCTGGCTGAAGCCTAGAACCAGTCAGTAGGAAAGAGGTGAAACTAGGGATGACATTTTGCATGACTACACCTGAACTTAGAAAGGGGGATCAAGTCCTTACAGACAAGGCAGAAAGCCCAGCCCAGCATTGGTAAGGACATCCGTTAAGCCTCAAGTGAATGACTCCTTGACCAAGGTAAAAGCTGACATGTTGGTAAAAGCAAATCAAAGGCCATCTTTTTCCCTTTGTTCATGCTAAACTTCATGATCTATCTTCAAGATATTCCATGGAGAGGGATAAATTTAATCTCTCAGTAAAAACAGTGTGAAGTGACATATTGGAAGTACAGACAGAGCTTTGCTTTGTCTTAGCCTAGATAATTGACCTGCATTTTGAAATACTCACACCACACAAAATAAAAATGCTAAATCTTACACGTTGACTATATGAAATGAGTGATGAGTTGGGGAAAAAGAAAACAGTAGCAGTGGTTCTTTGTGGAAAACAATAAACTAGTGTTAGGGATAACTGATTATGCAAAGTGGATAAAACCATTTTAAATAGCTCTGCAGTATTATATTCCATGTCTCTGGAGAAACATCTCCAGCCGAAGAACTAACTCTTGATCTCTGTTCTTCAAGTAAAGCCTTCCACATCACAAACAAAGTATATAACATGTGCTTACTTAGTATCTAAAGAGTATCATTATTTAAACTGGACTGCCTACATAACAATAGGTTTGTGCTAGACTACTTGACTTAATTGGAATCTCAAGGCTGAAGTAATGAGAGAAAAAAAAAAAAAAAGAAACGAGCCCTACTGCATTCTCTGAAAGCAAATTGACTGAGTGCTATGTGAAACACAAATTTCCACAGCCAAAAGTTACTGTTAAAAAAAAAAAGACAACTGATCACTTATTGTTTAAAAATTGCTTAATATCACAGCTTAAATATTTCAGTTTAAGAGGACTCTTCAAGGAGAAGCCAGTACTCGCCACTCTGAAATCCATCAGAAAGTAATAGGTAGCTTATGCCATGCTTGGAAAAATTCTCAAAATAGGGGTTTTTACAGAATAAAGGCATTATGAATTCAGGGACTGACTAGTTTTGTTTGTTCTTGTACAACATTCAACAAACCTACACATTAATCTATTCCTCAATAAAAATATCCTGATTTTTCTAAAATGCAGATCACAGCAAGCTTCCATTACTAGGAATAATCATTGTAACTATTTCAATGAGCCTTCTAGTAAGCTGGGGTTAAAAGTCTATAAAAAATATTCATGAATTCTTCAAAAGCATCTTTACTGCCCTTTGAAAGGTGTGTACAGAACAAAGCTGCAGCTTTCTCCTGCCTGGTCTACATGACACTGAACCAGTCAGCCACCCTCTTAAAAGTCAGACTCCTACTTGTGGTACTTAATGCCATAGCTAAGCTAGCTGCATCCAGACAATAACTATTTTTATTACTTGGTTTCTGAGATAAGAGGATTCCGTCATTAAAGTGTTCCCTTCTGCAGTGCTTATTCCTCCTTTAGTATACTGACTGAGATTGAGAAAGCTTGGAAATGATGACTTCCACTTGTTTTAATAAACTGCCCTACTTAACTCCCAAGACTGTATCGGCTTCATTCTCCAAAAGGTTTCCATGATGCTGATTAAATTATGCCATTTTTACAAAATTCCTAAGTCTTATTTTAAAATACAGCATTAATTTATGATGCATTTCCTAGCAAACTGTGGTACATAAATACACTCTATAAATGAAATTGTGAAAGCCCTACTTCTATTATGAATAAAATAATTAGTACTTGGGAAGAGTTCCTATATTCTCAGTGCAATGTGATGCAAAGTATTTTTAGGAGTCTGCACCATAGTATCTTTCTTTCTGCATGTGAAAATAACTTGACAGTTGTATTGCTTACATTTTAAGCAACAGCGGTAGTTTACTGTAGGGAGTCCCCAACGCTAAATGTGCAGAACATGATCGAATCCAACTTCAGAGACACATACAGAAATGGTTACATGGCAGCATTAAGTTACATCACTAAAACTGCATCTACAAGTAAGGACAAAGCCATGCATCTTTTGTAACAAAGCAGTCTCCTGCAGCATGGATTCACAGCACAAGCGAAAGCTGGATAAAAAGATCCAGACAAACCCTTGAACCTTCTCAAATATCAGGCTGAAAACCTATGACAGATATGAAGTGTTGAGCTGAGGCAGAGAAAAGGTCTCATAATCTCAGATTTTCTCCCATAGTTTTCAATGTTACTGGATCACCAGCAGGCTGGAAATTACCACTTTTCCCCATTGTCTCCAACTATTCACAACAGACTGTGTACAGTTTTGGGCTCCCCAGTACAAGAGAGTCATGATCATACTGGAGGCAGCCCAGCAAAGGACCACAGAGATGATGAAGAGTCTGGAGCATCTCTCCTATGAGAAAAGCCAGAGAGCTGGAAATGTTTGGCTTGGGAATGAAGTGGCTCAGTAAGTACCTAAAGACAGGTGCAAGGAACATAGAGCCCAGCTCTTTCCAGCAGTGTCCAGTAACAGGACCAGAGGCAATGGGTACAAACTAAAAAACAGAAGGTTCCCACCAAACATTAGTAAACTCCTTTTTTACTGCCACGGCGACTGACCACTGGCACAGACTGCTCATGGAGGTTGTAGAGTCTCCTTCCCTGGAGAAATCTGACAAACACCTGGACATGGTCCTGGGTAACTGGCTCTGAGTGGTCCTGCTTGAGCAAGAGGGCTGAAGCAGATGACCTCCAGAAATCCTTTCCAACCTCAGCCAGTCTGGGATTTTGTGAATTACAAGAGGTACAACATAGGCAAACAATAGTTTCTGATTCGAGATTTGCCTGCAACATCCAAATGATAACACTTATTTTAACATGTCCATTACAAATCTGACCAATTTATTCATATGCTGACTGTTAAAGAATTGCACACTTTATTTTATATTATCACAATCAGATGAAATGAAATTATCAATCATAGAAAGAAATTAATATTTTCAAGACAGCTGTGAACTCCTGTGTGACTTATCTTTAACTCCTGGAATGTTTTAAATTTTCAAATTTTAATTTTTAGAAAGTCACTGATGTTCATACATAACTTAAGCACCTGATGAAACAAGACTGAAAACAACTGGTAAGTACCTGTACTCTACAGAATATTTACTATATGTTTCTGGGGGATCATTGTTAAAGTAGTGAAACTAATTTTTTTTTTTTTTACTTTTAATAATACGGTAACTCTTATCCTGAGTTTCAATGGCAAATAAGATTTATTTATTTTCCCATTAAACAAATTTCCTTTCCATTTGAATATCCCATAATTTGAAATAGAAACTTTAAGTCTGACCATTGTAATTAATTATATGTTGAACAGCATTACAGTTCATGTTCTAAAGTCAAATAGCTAGCCCATATCATCCCCAACATAATGCCTCTAACTTATTTCCTGCATGTTGGTATGAATTTAAGTTTAAGAACCTAGTTTAAGAATCTACTGCAGTATGTGGTTTTCTGTAGACATCAAAAATACACTTCTTTAGCACAAGTTATTCATCGTAAAGCAAATACTGCAACCTGTTTTGCAAGCTGTTACCCTCCGTCTTGAATTATATGATATCTTTCAGCTTTCTGTCATTAACTTTGGCCTCTTCTTTATCTTCAATCTGAAGTTAATTCTCTAGCCAGCATGTTGCTTGCTGCTTTAAGGGATTAAATATAAGGGTTTATAAAGAAAAGAAGCTTTTCATACAATGCTATTATGCCATGATAGCTTTCACAGAAATTGTTGACTCTAGAAAAATGCATGTTAAACATACATGTTGTTCACTTAAAAAGAAATATTATCATATTGCAAAATAATTAAAAAGGATTATTTTAAAACATTTGCTAAACATATATGCAATCTTATTAAAAGAAACAGATAGTAACATACCCATGTTCTCAGTGCAGCATACAGACATTGGAAATAATTTGTTTATAAACACTGTACAGTTATTCTTTTAAGACATATTCAAAATAATACCTAAATTTTTACTTCTAAAGGAAATTTTCTTAAGAAAATGGTAAACATAGAGAAGCATTCTAGTGTTACATAGTTACAAGTCTGTGTTGCAGCTGTACTAGCCTTTCATTTTATCCACTTCATCTACTGATGAAGCTAGACATTCATCTACAGATCAATTTGGAAATTTAGGACAGTAATTAAATGGTTTATGCTAACCATAATATAATGTGTCTGTGCTAATGTCTGAGATCTGTCTAATCGGAAGATGCACTAACAGATGGGAAATATTGTATATTTGTGGATCACATTTCCTTTTGCACATGCTTCAAAACAGAATTTCACAGATAATTCTTTAGTGAATTATCATCCTAATGATATTTAGTGAATTATACTAATTTACATACTTTAAAAATTAGCAACTTCAGCTGACCCTGCTCATCTATCTGAGCACCAGTAGAGTATCTCAGGCTTTTCAATTACAAAAGACTGGGGAAAATGGTAGAAATTTAAGGTATGTGTGAGATGCTAACATTTACCCTAGATCAGGTCATGAGTTCAGAGTAATGACAACATCACACTCATTTCCCTTTCCATCATGTTTTCTACCCCATGAAGTGGAGAACAGTGTAGGAAGCTGTAAGAGACACCTTTGCTAACAATTTGTGTACTGAAAAGTCTCCATAGTTGAGGGAATCTTCTTTAATACGGAGAGCCTAAACAACTTCTATCACCAATACTATGCATTTTAAACCCCAAATTACGCACCACAATAAAGTAAAACAAGCCACCAAAGGAAAACTATGGTCAGTGTGCCAGCAAGACTGTCTCTGTGGAAAGAACATGTGATAATGTGATTTTGCATCACTGAAAATCACATTGCAAGCAAAAAAAAAAAATGCACCTTTCTCAGTATCTTGTACAAGCAATAATTATTCAGATGTGTTCTGCTGCCTCACACACTCTGAAACGTTAAAATAAGGTCTACTGCTAACTTCAGTTAATTTGCACAGGATTATGGCTGACTTAAGTAAAAAAATATATTATTAATATTACATCTGTTAGAGTTGGAATAAACATGGATAAGCATAATCTTTTCATTGTTTTATGGAACCATAATCCACCAGCAAGTGTGCAAGTCTGCATGATATCCTTGAGTGATGGATTTAAATTTGGGTCTCAGAGAGAGGTGAAAGATGAGCAAGATCTTAAATATACAAAGAATCCTAAGCTGACTAAACACAGAAGCTAGCTTCTGCAACTCATTTGCAGGGATAAATCACATCTTTATTTCAACATAATCAACATAATTTCTCACTTGTTCCTGATTTTCCGAGCAGTACAGAGAATAAATACACAAACACGTTTGACTGGGGACTTGGGAACCAGCAGCTCGGTATGGCACACTGCAATATGATTCCTGCATAGCCTCCAGGAAAACCAGAGATAAAAGTTCTTCTGCGACAGCTCTGAAGGTAAAAACCCTGATATATACTTACATATCCATTCAGAAAGGAGAACTAACTGTTAGAATTTTCATTCCAGAGTAACTGTGCACACACTACTTAAACACTGCAGGATAATCGGCCTGTATAATGTACACAGTTATTCATACTTTGAATATACCTATCTCACTTTTCTAGACTTCAGCTCCAAATTAAAAAAACTAATGGTACAAGCACTTCTCCTTTAAGAGCTCTACAGAATTGACACATTAAAGGTTATGAAAGATGCCCGATAATCAGCCAGAATGAGGAGTAGATGGCCTTACAGCCACATATCTGATGTATCAGTACTTTCCTGTTAAGTACAAAATCTCTCCTTCCCCCAGTTATCCACCACTGCAGATAACAGTAGCTACCCCAATGGCTCTTCAGCTCACCTTCCATTTTTAAATATGTCGAATACGCAAACACAAAATGAACTGTAAACGCCCATTCACAAGATATTTTATTTGACAGAATACTTTTCACCTACTTAGCACACGTAGGCCAAAGGGGAAGAGAGTAAGCAGTCCATCATTCTATGATTTCTTACTTTCCCTAACAGTTTAGACAATTCTGAACAGTTCTTCAAAATTTAAGTTACACAAAATGTAAGTTTAAAAAAATGGCGTTAAATCCAGCTGGAGGCCAGTGACAAGTGGGGTTCCGCAGGGCTCAGTGTTGGGTCCAGTCCTGTTCAATGTCTTCATCAATGACCTGGATGAAGGCATTGAGTGCACCCTTAGCAAGTTTGCAGACGACACTAAGCTGGGTGGAAGTGTAGATCTGCTGGAGGGTAGGGAGGCTCTGTAAAGAGATCGGAACAGGCTGGACCACTGGGCTGAGTCCAATAGCATGAGGTTTAACAAGGCCAAATGCTGGATCCTGCACCTGGGGCACAACAACCCTATGCAGAGCTACAGACTAGGAGAAGTCTGTCTAGAAA
The DNA here is from genome assembly GCA_033558105.1 of Coccyzus lansbergi. Lineage (NCBI taxonomy): Eukaryota > Metazoa > Chordata > Aves > Cuculiformes > Coccyzidae > Coccyzus > Coccyzus lansbergi. The sequence goes on along the minus strand of JAUMJK010000082.1, from coordinate 3,034,200 downwards.
GCTGCCTGGAGGAGAGGGACCTGGGGGGTGTTGGTCAACAGCCGACTGAACATGAGCCAACAGTGTGCCCAGGTGGCCAAGAAGGCCAATGACATCCTGGCTTGTATCAGAAATGGTGTGACTAGCAGGTCCATGGAGGTTATTCTCCCTCTGTACTCAGCACTAGTGAGACCTCTCCTTGAATCCTGTGTTCATTTCTGGGCCCCTCACCACAAGAAGGATGTTGAGACTCTGGAGTGAGTCCAGAGAAGTGCCACAAAGCTGGTGAAGGGGCTGGAGAACAGGCCTTATGAGGAACAGCTGAGAGAGCTGGGGTTGTTTAGCCTGGAGACGAGGAGGTTGAGAGGAGACCTCATCGCTCTCTACAACTACCTGAAAGGAGGTTGTGGAGAGGAGGGATCTGGCCTCCTCTCCCAAGTGACAGGGGACAGGACAAGAGGGAATGGTCTTAAGCTCTGCCAGGGGAGATTTAGGCTAGACATTAGGAAAAAATTTTCACAGAAAGGGTCATTGGGCATTGGAACAGGCTGCCCAGGTAGGTAGTTGATTCACCTTCCCTGGAGGTTTTTAAGGCACAGGTGGACGAGGTGCTGAGGGACGTGGTTTAGTGTTTGATAGGAATGGTTGGACTCAATGATCTGGTGAGTCTCTTTCAACCTAGTTGTTCTATGATTCTGTGATAATGAACTTAGTTGCCACTCTGGAAAGTTTACAAAGACTGGCACTAACGACTAAGGCACAAAGCTGAACACGCAACATTTTGCCACATAATCTGCAAAGGTCAGCAAACATATGCCAGCAATACTCACCAGTTATTAGCCACTTCAAGTTAGGGAAAAACTTTGCCTCCTGCTTTTAAATGCAATAGCTAGAGTGACTCCCCAAACACATGGAAATCCCTGTGCACCATCCAGGAAAGAGCGTGTGGCAGCTTGACTCTGGCTAGATGCTACATGCCCATCAAAACTGCTCTATCACTTCCCCTCCTCAAGCAGACCATAGAGGAAATAAAATGAAAGGCTGTGGGTTGAGATAAGGACAGCAGGAATATACAGCAATACTGTCAGGGACAAAACACTCATATAATGAAAATGAATTTAATTTATTACAAAACAAATCAGAATAGGATAATGAGAAAATAAAAATCTCTGCTCTGGTGTCTGGATCACCTGCTCCTCTTTCTTCTTCACTGACCTTGGTGCCTGCAGAGTTGTTTCACACACATATTCTCACTCCTTTCTCTGTCTGCAATTACAACTTTTCCCCATTCTTAAATAAGTTATCCCAGAGGTGTTACCACTGTTGCTGATGGACTTGGCCTTGGCCAGCAGCACATCCATCATGGAATCAACTGGCATTGGCTCTATCAGACTCAGGGGAAGCTTCTAGCAGCTTCTCACAATAGCCACCTCTGTAGCCCCCTAACTACCAAAATTCCATCAAACCCAATACAGAGGGTTTTAATACTTCACCATCAGCTCTTCAACAGCCAGCCTACTGAAATCTGGGGGGAGGCCTTCAACTAATGGAACTTTGTGAAAGGGGGAAAAAAGTGCCTCTTCTTTAAAAGAAATTGTTTAGTCAAGACCTCGCATACAGTGTTGTTTATTGGGGTTGGGGGATGTTAACTGAAAAGAAAAGGTCAAATTAGATCGAAGGTTCAAAGTGAAATCTATCAACACTCACTCAGTCACTTCCATTAATCAAGCAGCATTCAGACAGTGCTGATCTCTTTCAGCAATACAATGTCTGAACACTGGCTCAGCCTGTATATGAAATCCAAAGCTGATCCACTTAATTATAACTTAAACTAGGCATGAAACAATTGAATCTTACAGTACAGTTTCAAAAATGGACAGTAAAAAAACTCTTCACAGAAAACATCAGTACAGGAGTCTAAAGGACACTCTATAGAGTGTTACACGAATAGCTGATGAACCATTACCTAATTCAGTTTGCCTTGTAATCATATCCAAGGAAGCTCTGAGCATCTGCTTCTTACATTAAAGAGCTGAAAAGCTAGAAAAAAATAAGTTGCCTATTTATCAAATTCTGTCTTCATAGTGCTGACTACCTACTGACAAATACACCACTCTTCATAAATTTACGTCTTCATTCCTCTCGGCTGACTACTAACTTCATTTGGACAACTGAAATAGGCCATGACAGTTAATGGTACTACAGAGACCTGCAAAAGCTCTTCAATGGTTTGAAATAATAATTTTTAAATAATTTAATAGTCCTACATCATAAAGGAACTAAATGCATTCTGAAGAACTTCAAACTTGAAACCCTTTGTCCAGTGAGTTTTTGGACACCATCAAATCCACGTTTTAGTCTTCAAATCATAATAAATGCTTGTCCTTATGAATCACTGATGTGCACAGGAATATTTTCTTTCTTCACTCTCCCCCCTAGTTGGGTAACAAACCATTTCTGGTTGAAATGAAACATGACACTTAGCTCTCAAAGGTGGTCTAGACAATGTCAAAAAACAGCCAAAGAAACCCAATCAACATCAAGGAACACAATGCAGCAATTTGAAGTTTTTTAAAAATAGAAAACATAACTCAATCCAGCTCAGAACTTATACCAAGTAACATGAATCCAGAACCCCCCAGGAAGTATGCTGCTCTGTAGAGGCTATCCAGTGGCTTGAAGGCTTTCCTAAATAGCAATCTGAACTCAGCTGAGAATAACTCGAATCAACCTTAAAGCACAGATTTGCATTCTCAAAATTAAATGTCTCTTTAAGTATTAAACAGATTAAAATGGTCTTGTAAGTATAGAATTTTTTGTTAAACTCTTACTGGAAAAAGGAGGGAGCAGTAAAATGTAAACATTACACAGCAGGTCATCATAACCTGTTCTTACCACTAGCAAGAAATATGTGAAAGAAGGGTATTTCGTAGAACAGAAACCCCAAGATACCTGTAACTCAAAGACAATGATCTAGTTTACACAGCACAGGTAATGAGGACTGGGAACTGACTAAATCACATGCTTTCTCAGTGTGAACACAATGGGTTTGATTTGACACCTATCTAAAATAATAACTGTGGGTCGAAGGATGCAGATAAAAATATGGTGGCAATTATATTAATGCCCATCACTAAGGACATACTAACACCAAATGTCCCACCGTCATACTTCCAGGGGAAGTAGTTCCTGTGTTTGTACTGGACACTCATGCCAAATCAATAAATCCAGCCCAGACTACTCTGAGACAATACAAAAGCTGGAGCTTGAACAGGATTCTGCAGTTGCTTAAGATATAGAGCTTCATAATACAGCAATCAGACTGTCAGGTAGCCATTACTTTTTCAGTTAACATTCAAATCACCATTATTTTATAAAAACCCTCATATGGTCATGGTAACTCACCTTCCCTCCTCATCCCAGATTCCTCTGAGATAACAGAAGCATTCTAATAACAATTCCTCTCTCCTCAGAGAAGAAAGAATTCATGTTAAAATTTACTGTAAAAGGTTGTTAATATTGGTATTTTTCCCTCCATTTCCATTCATCATCAGAGCTTTCTTCTTGCAGCCTTACAGATTGCATGTGAAATCTGATTCCTTCTCTTCCACCTCGCCTCAGCTTTACTCACTGGACTCAAATCCTTGAAATTATCACATCTGCTGCAGACTTCCATTCGGTGAAAGCAAGGGAAAAAAAACCCTTATATATTTCTTGTGTGTTCATACTTTTGTTCACAAGATGAGAGCCTACAACATTAGGTAAATATCCTGAATATTCTAAACAAGAACATATTTGCAATCAAATTAGTTTTGCTCCAGAAGAAATTCACCTTGTTTCTCCCCAAAATGGAGTTTTCAGTGAATTCTGTTTGAAAAGAAAACTAGGAGTTCTTTAGATAAAGTGGGTCAATCTGAATCTCAATTGTTCATGAAGCAGAGGATGGCTCAGTGCTATAAGTCAGGATCATAACCGCTTTCAAGCTTGTCAACTGCAGTTTCTCTGACAAGGGCTTGTAACAAGTCAACTTTATTCTTTTACCCCAAGGCTGAGAAAAGGAAATTCCTGAAAGAACATTTAATTGACCTCATATTGCTAACTCAGTCCACTTAAAGTGACAAATGACCAGCTCTACAGGGCTCCACTTAGAAAAACTTTAAATAGCACAGATGACCACTAACATTAAAAGGTTCTGTGGCTCTGATCTACCCTTTTACTGTACAGATACAAGGGAAGGGAGGAGGAAGAATTCTTTTCTGAGGGCAAGGAAAAGATGCTGATTGAAATTTGAAATGGTACTTGCACTCAAGACAATAGAAAATATACTTTTTTTACACTACTGAGTGCAATAAATATACTTACTGCATGTTTAATCACGAATGCTAAAGTTTTTCTTAAACCACCTCTGACACAAATATAGTAATGAATAGACTAGAATTTTTTTTCCTGGTATATAACTGCTTGAAAGTTTTCAGTTTAATTAAAATTGCTATCAATTTATCAACAGTGCAAATTGACTCCATTATGGAAGTCTGCAGCATTGATTTTTTTTTTTTTTTTGAGAAGTTTGGTGGGGTTTGGCAGATTTTTGGGGGTGGTTTTTTATTGTTGCTTTGTGGGGGTTTTCTTAAACAACTAATTATTTATAGCATTACAATCAACAGTACTTGCGTTACTACGTCAGCAGTCTTGATTATACACTTAGAAGGACCCACTCCTATTTGAGAAAATGACTGTTTCCTGCTGATATTAGAGGCCACTGAAATGATATGTATTTTCAGAAAGTTAAAAAGTATCTTTAAGAATACTTATTTCACAAATCACAGTTACATAGCAGTACAGAATGCCAGCTCTAACACTATAAAAACTCTGAATTTCCTGTTTAAGTCTTGAAAATAAAGGACAAGTTATCCTTAAGAAAACAACTTCATAAGGTTGACATTTATTACAGATTTTTCAAAGTAATCTCTTATAATTCTTATTCCCACTGTAAATATAGTTATCCACATATGCATACAGAGACTCAGGCTATGAATACATAAATACAATCAAATTTGTATACAATACATACTAAGGAGAGTTGTTGATATTTGATGCATTTGTTTTACAAATACACACTATGGCATCCTGCAGAAGATGCTAGAGCTCTTTTTCACTGAATGAATTAAATGTAAAATGGACCCCTCCACTAAAAAACAAACAAACAAAAATCAAAATGAAAGCACACACACAAAAAAATCACACAACCCCCCACCCCAAAAAAAAAAAACCCACAAAAAACCCACCAAAAAAACACCAAACAACTGCTTTTGCTCCAATAAATATTCCTATGTACAGGAGAAAAGTAATCAGGAAGTTCAGGTGATAAGTTACTCTAACAATGTTCTGCCGGACTCAAAGTGTCAAAGTGAATAATTGATCAACTGTGACACTGCAATAGCTGGGACTATATAGCAAGAGAGAAAGATCCCTAAGGACCAAAGTGCACATCTTTGTAATAGGAGCAGCTGTAATAAATCTAAGCTGACAAGTATTCAGAGACTGAAGCAATGTTCCATCAAATATTTTTAAAGTCAGTTCCACACAAGTCAACACAGCTTCGCCTGGAGATTTATCAGACATTTAGCTGGTACACATGTGATCACTTGTTAAAGTGAAGGGGAAAGCTAAAGAAGTGGACAAATGAGAGACTAGACCAAGGCACAATAAGATTGTAATGCCTAAGGATGAACTTTCACATTTCATTACAGTTTAGAAACATTTAAAAAACTGTTCCTGTACCTCACATTTTTAAAACGTCTTTTGTTTTCCCCTAAAGGATTTTATTTGAGCAAAAGAATTTAGAAACTATTTTCTTTATTTTCCCAAACTTTTCAGTGTGTCTCAATCAAAGTTCTTTTAAATAAATAAATTTCAAAACATCATTCAAGATGCACATTTAAGTTGCTGTTTATTTCCTGAAACAGTTGCACATATTTATTTATTAACATTTTACAGAGATTTTAATAAAACTCTGCTGGGAAACCCAGTCAAATGAGACAAAAGTAAAGCATTTGATTAAAATGGACTTTAGGAAAAAGTACTTGAAAAACAAGATATCATTAATTCAAGAAAACACAGTTTATGAATAACCTTCACAGCATGCTCTTAAGCAAAAGACTAAGAATAATCATGGAGTCGCTGTTTAAGAAACGCCATCCTCAGTAGCAGATCGAGCCTATTTAATATTGGGAATTTTTGAAAAACTTACCAAAAAGGACAAGGTGACAAAATCCTGATATCAGCAAAAAAAAAATTTCAAAAATTAGATTTGGCCACAAAAATAGATACATCAAGTACCTGACTATAGGTCAGAATGATTCTGTATCCTGCCTCCAACTACACTAAGACTGGACAGCTCTCAAGTGCGGTAACTCAATGCAGTGCAAACACAGACACCATAAATAAAACTGCTAAGATCAAGCATTGCCCAAAATCCTAAAATACATAAAATGAAGAAACAGTGAGTTGAAAAAGATGTGGCAGAGAGTGGAGCAATAAGGGAAGAAGAAAAATCAGCTAAAGGTTACGAAATAAGAAGAGAAGGCAGAATCTTGTACCACTTCACAAGCGCTGCTCAGGCATAGTGGAGTTAAGCAGAGCCTCCGACATTTTATTACATAAGCCCTGGATCCACACTCCCTCTCTCTGTATTTCTGGTCATATCACATAGTGCAAGCACAACCCAGTTGACGGTGTTAATGGTAGTTTCAAACAAGTGAAACGTAAAGAGGCAGTGGAAATTAGTCTGGGATATTCTGGACTGGAACATGCTGACCACTCCCCAGACCTTCATGTTCACAGAATTTAGTAGATATGAGTCAAATGATTTAGGGATCCAGGAGTCTGAAGACATTTCTACAGAAAGTCTCTCAATCTCACTGCCAGCTGGAAATATTATGATTCTTCTATTTACTTATATTCATGTTTTCATATCCAAGTTTGATGACAGCCATCTACTGGCAATGAGGTTTATGGAGTGAACAAAGACGGATAAACTGTAACACAAACTGATATCCAGAGTTCTGCTCATCCAATGATAGAAGTTGGCACCAGATTGTCTGTATGAAAGAAAGAATCACAGAATCACTAGCTTGGAAAAGACCCCCAGGATCATCAAGTCCAATCACTCCTATGAACCATTAAACCATGTCCCTCAGCACCTCATCCACACATCTTTTAAACACTTCCAGGGATGGGGACTCAGTCACCTCCCTGGGCAGCCTGTTCCAGTGCTCAATGACCCTTTCCATGAAAAATTTTTTTTTTTTGGATGCCAAGCCTGAACCTCCCCTGGCAGAGCTTAAGACCATTCCCTCTTGTTCTGTCCCCCTGTCACTTGGGAGAGGAGGCCATTACCCTCCTCTCTACAACCTCCTTATAGTACTTACAGAGAACAGTACTTATAGAGAACAGTACTTATAGAGAACAGTAAGGTCTCTTCTCAGCCTCCTCTTCTCCAGCCTAAACAACCTCAGCTCTCTCAGCTGTTCCTCATAGGGCCTGTTCTCCAGACCCTTCACCAGCTTTGTCACTCTTCTCTGGACTCACACCAGAGCCTCAACATCCTTCTTGTGCTGAGGGGCCCAGAAATGAACACATCATGGTCTCATCAGCGCTCAGTACACAGGGAGAATAACCTCCCTCGACCTGCTAGTCACACCATTTCTGATACAAGCCAGGATGCCATTGGCCTTCTTGGCCACCTGGGCACACTGTTGGCTCATGTTCAGTTGGCTGTCAACCAGCACCCCCAGGTCCCTCTCCTCCTGGCAGCTTTCTAGACAGACTTCTCCTAGTCTGTAGCTCTGCACAGGGTTGTTGTGCCCCAAGTGCAGGACCCGACTTCGGCCGTGTTAAACCTCATGCCATTGGATTCTGCCCAGCGGTCCAGCCTGTTCAGATCCCTTTGCAGAGCCTCCCTACCCTCCAGCAGATCGACACTCCCACCCGACTTAGTGTCATCCGCAAGAAGACAGCACAGGGTGGAATGTATTGTAAGGGGCTCTTGAGGTCCTTGAATGCAAACACAAGCAGTTTATAACTGATACAGTGTAATTGTAACAGTCAGATGGATTTCTATCATGCATTCTTCTTTGATCCTCATTTACGTTCTCTTCTGTTGAAATATGTGGGAGTTGCTGGTTTCAGTGATGCAGTGCTACCATACCTAATACTTGCTGTGGCAGAAAAGCACCATTATATCTGGTAGGTCTCCTGATGAAAACTGCTGTGGAGTGCTAAGCGCATCCTGTCACCAGGAAACCTGCCTCTGCTAAATCAAGACTGATTCAGTCAACCACAACACAAGCACTACAGCAAAGTGATCCTTTCAATTCTGAAATATCAGTCTGGTAGTGGGTTTTTTTGTCCTTACAAAGCTTCTGATTAGCTTTCAAAATATTGAAAAGAACAGTTTCAGAATTTGGAAATTCACAGGTATGCATTTTTATAGACCAACACGTATCAGCTTCAAACTGATCAAGAAAACCTACTTATGATAAGACTTAAGCACAAATCCACATTTTCCCAAGACTACTATATACCCTTATTAATTTGGCAATTTTATTACTAAGTCTCTCCAGAATTACTGAATTATTTATTCATCTGTGTAAATGCTAACAAGTCGGGAATGATTTTTTTTCTTCAAAAGTTACTACTACAGAATTACATGATAACTGCATTTTAATTCAAGCAATGGAAGAGTTAGGGATAGATCAAGAAAAAACAGAAAGCACTCATTTACTTCTGCCTTACTAGAGTGTAACAGTGACAGTGATGACACCATACACCTGCAGCACTCTACCTAAAAAGGATTCCCAATGGCATGAGCTGCAAATATACCAATACAACTACTCATTCATTTTCAGCTCTCTGAAAACCATTATTTCTTTTAAGTTAATTTATATTCCTTTTATAATAAAACGGAGACAACTACTTTGTAAGGTAATGCATCAAATACAAAGGAAGATAGCCAAGAAAAGCGAAATGAAAGTGAGATCTTGCAAGAGGTCACTTACCACTTACACCTAGAAAAGCCTAACCAACTAGGTTTACACAAGAATTCTGATTTAACATAGGAAAAGGAATATATAGGTCCCATTTGCCAGACGGAGTTGTGGGCTTTGATTCTATATCAACTGCAACACTGAAGAACTTACTTTTCATGATCTCCTCTATCTACAATAGAAAACAGTGCTCGAAAAGAAGCAAAAAATCAGACACCAAAATCAATTTCAAAATAAGTTATAGCTCTTCGTCACACTTGAAAAAAATATGATGACAATTCAAGCCACTTGTCATTCACCAAAGTGCTATGAAGATCATAGAGAGGCAAAAATTATTTTTATATATATATATAAAATCTTTAGGCAGCAGCTGAGAGGCAACATGGACATTGCCTACACTCACTACTGGAAAAAACAGAAAGAGCTCTACTAAATTTTGCAGTTCTTTTGGAGAGGTTGGATGGTCAAATCCTTGTCTTAAACACCAAAAATGATTAATTTTATTCAATGGGACTACTCACATTAATAAAAATATTTGTATATATGACTGTTTGCAGAATGAGACCTAAAGCCATTTTGTTCTCCTTGACATTCTGTTTCATGCTGAAGCCTTTTATTTTCCATAAACAACACTCATATTTTATACATGGCCACTTGGAGAGCCCCACTTTCATCAACCTCAGCACCTTTTTGAAATCCTCAGATGCATTACTGCTTGTGTTAGAATATAGCAAGTCTGTATTCTGCACTTGAAATAAAGGATGAAGCTGTTTTTTTAAAAACACAACATAGAAAAGTGAAATAAAATATACGGTGAAGGAATTTTAACACATACGATTCATGAATCATGCGGTTTATGTCACAAAGAACATGCATACAAAGTATGCACACATTGTGTGAGCTGGACTCAGAATTTAGGATTAAAAACTGAATAAGAATAAGTAAAATAATTATCTAAATAAGCAAACATTAATAGGAAATAGTTTTCTTCATTTTCACTTCTCTGAATAATTATACCTGGGGGCTATTATGAATATTTTATGAGATGGCATGCAGTTTACATGTAGCCCTGAAAGTTTATGCATTTATAATATGATCATTCCGAATAATTCTGGAGCGAACTATGTCAGGTAAGTGACTTTTGCACAAACAGTCTTTCAGCCTTAGGATACTTCAAGCTTCTGCTAGAGTAAGGCACTCAGTTTCAAAAAAAAAAAATTGGGGGGTGGGTATTTTTAGCTTATTTAAGTCTCTCTCCCACAAGTAGTATTCAATAATTCATTAAAATCTTGTAATTCCAAGCTTCCTTTAAGCTTTGCGAAATATTGACTAACTACTTTATATATTGATCTTTACAATGATTAAATTTTTAAGGCACTTGAGACTAAGTTCTGGTAAAGGCCTCCTCTTTTTTTCCCAGCAGCATACAAACTATGTTGCACAGCCCAAACCCAAATAATTCCAAGCACCCCGCACCGGTTTCAGATTTACAAGATTGTTTCAGAACCAAAAACCTAAGTCATAACTCCAGTATTCTATTTTCTGACTGAGTGGAATACATGGGGACCATTTAAAACAATTACATACCACTTCTCTATTGAAAGTCCTGTTTGCCAAGAAATAGTTTACTATACAAATACTGAAAAAAACCCAACCAAACCAAGCATATGCAAAAATCCTTTCTTTACTTTTAGTCTGCAGCGAATTTTAGTCTTGACTGAGGATGAAAAAAGCTCACTTGCAAGAGTATAATAAGACTATACATTCTTTTCTCTCAAGATCATTGTGCAGATTTGTAAACACACAGTACTTCGTCTTCCAGCATAAGTAAACTATACTTAATGACTAGAAGAGAACTGTATAAAGAGATAAACTAGAACAAAGGGCTTTCTGCAAAATACAATGCAGTCTTTATGCAGAAATTATCCTTATTGGTCTTTAAAATAATTTCTTCTTAGCTTGGTTTATTTCTAATACATTCTACTCCTTCTTCTTCAAGATTCAATGAAAACGATAACCATCAGCAGAAACTGCATTTTCAAAGCTTGTAAGCTTATTATTTTTTTCTGCTTAATCTCAAAAAAATAGTCTATTGTGTTTCTGCGCATTTTAAGCTCACAGACTGGAGAGTTTGACTTCTCATCCATATTTCAATTGTGCACCTGAAGGTATCCTCACAGCATACTACAGTGTTCCTTAGCATAAAAAAAGAAAAAAGCAAGAAAAAGGTTCCTGACAACCATCCAAAGCCCTGACACAGCTCCATCTTCCACCCACCACATTTTGCTAATTATATCTCAACAGCTCAGCTTTCAAGATAGAGAAGGAAGCAGGTGACACTGTCAGTATGCCAGGGGAAAGAGTAACATAAATAAGAAAGGAAACCCCAGGAGGAAAAAAGAGTTACTAAATTTTGTAGTAAATATCAAAACCAATCTCAATTGTATGTAAAGATTACACCTGCTTCAAAGATGCACTGAAGCCATTGTATGCCAGGAACTACCATGTCTCTTCCTTCTATGCAGTAAAAGGGTGGTTTGGATATGAAACTTGATGTCAGAGTAAAAGATGTAAGATAAACAGAAAAAATCACCTGGTCAAAATAAAAAAATAAATTACTCAGCGTTCTCTCCTTAAAATAACTTTCCTTGTCCTAAAATCATCCACCTCCTGCCACTATATATTTTACTCCTCTTCAACAAAAAAAACCCCAGTCATTTGAGGGCAGACTACTCTTATCTATGTTATCTTCTCCCTTTCAAGATCTTTCAGTAACATTTAGCATCTTGCCTACCTTCTTCCGGAGTCACTTCCATCCTACTAGCACTTTAAATTACTAAACATGTTCTAAAATTACTCATTTTTACAAAGCAGGTTGGTACCAGACCAATGACAAAACTTAGCAACCATTACCCCTGCCAAGAAAGGGCAGTGAGCAATACCTATCCTACTTGGAAGCTGTTAATATATTTGAGAAGTACATCAACCTCCTCCATGAAAATGTAAAGGTCATTAGCCAAAAAATACTACTCCAGATATACTTTCTTGCCTTTTCTGTTTGCCATTTTGCTGCAAGAGTGATCACTCATATACAATTCTCCCTCCTTAAGTTATGCCCAAGCATATGCTTAACTTGCTTATGTTTAATTACACTAGCTAGTTTCATAATCAAAGGTTTAGTATCATCTTCATTAAAAATGAATCAAATGTTTAAGACACTTTAGAGACCCGTTTGGGGAAGGGAAAAGGAGAAAAAACACAGTTAAATAACACATACTTGTGCTACAAATGAAGGGGACAAAAAGAGTTAATTTGGGGAAAAAAGCATCAACCATTCTACTTGACTTCTGAATTGGCAGTGCAAACATCTACATTTCACGTTAACTCACATTTCCCCAGTATCTATTGCCAAATGCACAGTACAAGAAAATTTCATCAAAGTTAGCAATACACATATAACAGCTTGAACAAATTTCTGTGGCCAAGATATCCCCACATATTACTTTTAATGCCTGAGAGAGAGACAGAGAGAGAGATGGGGAAAGAGAGGGAGAGAGAGAAAGAGAGGGAGAGAGAGAAAGAGAGAGACAGAGAGGGAGAGAGAGACAGAGAGGGAGAGAGAGACAGAGAGGGAGAGAGAGAAGGAGAGAGAGAGAGAGAGAAGGAGAGAGAGAAGGAGAAGGAGAGAGAAAGAGAAGGAGAGAGAGAAAGAGAAGGAGAGAGGGAAGGAAAGAGAGAGAGAGAAAGAGGGAAAGAGGGAAAGAAAGAGAGAGAGAAAGGCGAAGTAAGAGGAAGAGAGAGGCTGTTCCATGTAATGATTCCCTTGACAGTACACCTTAGCTGATTTCATACTCTTCTAGTATAAAGGGCATGTCAAGAGGAGAGACGACAAGACTAAAAAACACAGTGTTCACTCACATTCTAGCAAATGTCAGTATAAAAACAGCATTAAATACAAAGATGATCCAACTCTGTTACATAGTTAAAAAAAAAAGCAGCAATGTACTCTCTTCCTGTAATATCGCCTTGGATGTGCAACTGAATTGGGAGATAGAGCATATGTCAAACAATTTCCAGGTTTTTTTTAGAAGACACAGATGGCACCAAAAAGTGCAAAATTTCTAACAGAAATATTGATTGTTTCATTGTTACTGAATAAGCAGACAGTCAAGAAATCAGTTAATCTTAAAACAACCTATGTTTCTTGAAAATTAGTTAGCAAGTATACTATAACAGAGTAGTCTTTTAACTTGGAGTAGCTTGGAAAACTGAAAATGCCTCTCCAGAGAAGTAGCAGACCTAGGATGTGGCATAGATATCACATGCCAGATGCTGACCATTTCTACACAATTTCTGTAACAACAAAGCACTGCAGCATTCTGGCCTGCCCCAGAATCAGCTAAGCTCTTCCCAACAAGCAAACAGGCAATTTTTATCCTCTTCTTTGGCAAGACTGATCTGTATTATCTACATCAACCCACACTTCTACACTCTCAGCTTCAAGGACACACTAGCGGAAGGGCAAATCCAAGTAATTACTCCTTGCTTGCAAGTTATTTTTGAAAGATGAAACTGAGACATAGGATTCCACCCATCCACTGAAAAGTGTCTGACACCTCAACAAATGTTCCAAGTTTAACCAGATAAACTGGTTAAATAGAGTCTGAATTTTATTCATTTTGCTATTCCAAATGAAAAACTCCACCAAAGTGGATTTTAATTTAATTTAATTTAATTTAATTTAATTTAATACTATCTTGTTCCCTGAGAGAAGTATTGGGAGCAGATATATTTCAGAAAGCAGAACTGTCCACCAGATACTGAAGATTCAACTAGGTGCCAGAAAATGGAAGCTGCTTTAGCAACTGCATGTAACATTTGTCCTCCAAATAAGGAACTATTTATGAAGGCAGTTAGAGAATAAATCAATTTAGCAAACCTTTGATAACAGAAGACTTCACAGAACTTTTATTTGCATGAGGTATTGAGATTCATATTCCTAAGGAAAACTATGATACTTGAAACTTTCTTGGTATATAAAGTACCACCAGTTTTTGCTACCACCTTAAGAACTCAGAATTCTCTTTTTTACATAGACTGGGTCTGCTTTCTTGTCCTGGTATTATTCATCTAATACACAGGGCAGTTTCGGTATTCTGGACATGAAGTTTGACTGGAGTGCCTATGATTAAGCAAATACAGTATCTTGCCCTTGTTTCCACATATATTTAAGGATAAACGTCAAGCAAAGCAGAGTAAAGCACTTAGTAGAAAAAAAAATGCATTTGTAATGAGGTAGAAAAGAAATATTAAAGGGGGTTATATTTTAAATCAAAACACTGACAATACAAAGGAAGTCTGATACCTTTATGGTGTGTATTATTTTACTACATAAATACCAGAAACTAAAAAAATAATTTACCAGAAGAAATCCAGATATTCCATATGGGAACCCAGTGCTATATCACCACTTATGAAGTCTAAAGTCCTGTCATGTACTTCTCCCCAGAGTACAAGCGTCTGAAATAATACAACCTGAAAAAGGTAATTAATTTAATGCAATCAAATATTATCTACAAAACTCTTGCTAGGTACCCAGTACTTCAGATGGTTTATTAAAAAGGAAAGCTGCCTTATCGCTAGAGATCAGCCTTTCAAATTAATATCTTTTATGTTCTAAATAATGTATTGTAGCTAAGTAGCAGAGAAATTGGAAAATTTATGAGTAACACTACAGATGGTTATAAAAAATTAACCTTTCCATTTTTTTCTTGAAGGAATCCGGCATACTATTCTTTTTAAACCCAAAGTAAAGTATCTGCAAACACTAACGACATTCTTTTCATATCTTCAGCTGACAGACTTCCTGCATTAATACAAAACATGGAAAAGCAGTATCGTCCTTTTTGAGAACATATATGATTCCACATGCAGTTTCTATCCATAAAAATAAAGTTGGGAGAACCAAAACAGCCGCAGTGGTCAGCAGAGCTTCATAACCTGGTACAAAGAATTTCTCAATGTAATAAGAAACATTATGAGAATTTTCATGTTTTCAAGAATAGTGAATTAGAGATAAATGAAAGATGTAGATGCCTGCAATATCTATATAATCCCCAAACTTTTCTGTGTCTTCGCAATCTGTCCCATAGCAGCTCAATACACAAATTGATTTAATAGCATAAATATACAAACACCTGGAAAGGACAGCCAAGCCAGAGTCATGAATTTTGTCATATATTAACTTTCCCTACAAAAAAGTTTTGACCTTAGCTGTGTTGTATACAAAGGAAGAAGAACCATCTCTTACAGCAAACAGAACAACCTTAACAATTTTGAGGAACTTAATTTATCTTTGCATTATTTCTTGGAACATGCCCATGTTATAGTCAGGAGGTTACAACAACAGCAGTAAACAGAGACACACATTTATGTCCTGCTACTAAAGAGCAAAGCTGTCATAGATCTTCGTGATCCTTGAGTAAATCAAAGTATAGTGCTATGTTCTTCAGCACTCAAATTCCATAGCTGATGAGCTTTCATTTCCCATTATTTTCAACCATATGAAATAGTAACAAAAAACCATGCCCTCACTTTAAAACTGAGCAGGCTACAGTCTGCCTCCTCTTCAGCCTGCAGGTGGGCATCCTCAGATTAAAGAGTTCTCTAATACTTGATTTTAATTTCTCTATAACGCACAAAGAAAGTGTATTACCACTGCTCCACAAACTGTTCTACACCACACACCAAAGCATTTGAAGGGAGAAGCATCAGAACATGGGAAGCTTAATTTAATTCACCCCTATAAATACCATTTACATCTTATTTTCCACAGGTTTGAGTAGATCAAGACTATTTCCTATTCCAGAAGACTACCTTTCTTCTCTTTCCAGAGTAAAACTTGAGTAATAAACCCATGCTCACATCATGGGATAGAACACGACTATAGATTTCTTATGAGTTCAATATTTCCTACTTAAAAGAAATAATCCTCATAAATACAACTTCTCAATCCAAATAAACCTCAATCCAAGTATAAGCTCAATATGTATAAAAGGACAGTTACTTGAATTACCCAAGATCTCTAAAATGTCCTTCTCAGCTAAGGGTCTCTGCAAATAACAACAAATTACAAGCTCAAATCTCTACAAAGTATTACTGCTGTTAGTAAAAAAAATATACATTAATGTATCTAGTGTCATCAACTACAACTGTATCTGTTTTAATCCACTCTTGTTTCAGAGCACAAGAAGTATCAGCAATGAGTTACTGAAGATACTTGGAAGACAAGAATCGTCCCATCTTCACAGAAAAGGTCTATAAGAAACAAGAGGAGGAGGTCCTATGTCAGCAGTACAGTGATGGAAGGGCCTGTTTTGCTTACTGCTACCAAAGATGAAAGCTAGGACTTTTGTTGAATACATTAATTAAGAACTCATGTCCTGCAGTGATTCATACAGTTGCTGTTGTTGTTCTGAGAACTTCCTCACACTGCTATGTAAAACATAAAGCCATGTGTCACCTTAGCCCATACCAGAGACCAGAACTTAGATTATCACCAAGGTACTCCTCTTTCCCCACTTACTAACCTTACTAATAGTCAATACTCTAACTTCTCTACATCACTCCGATGTAGAATATGAAAAAAAATAGAAAGAAATTCTCCTCTAAAGACTCTTCCCTCTGCAACGTGAGCATGCAGAACACTGATTTGGAAAATACATGCACACATTTGGTCAATAAAGGATTCTGTTTTGCACTACGCTTTACAATTTCTGTATTAAGATCTCACCTGAGCAAAACACAGTAATAAACACGAGAGCCTCAAAATTTATTTTATATACAAAGCATATTTTGATAGTGGTATTGTGACTGTAGTAAACTCAGAAAAGAATTACATACCAGTAAATGGAATAACTACACATTCTTGGATATCTATGCCTCATGAAAGACAAACAAAACCCCAAATAAACAAACAAAAAATTAACAACAAAGAAACCACTTTAGCCTGAATGATAGTCACATAAGGTCAATGTCAATTAAATCTTAAGTGTTCCTTTCATGGTTCAGCTACTGAACCTTCTATATAATTTTGCTAGAATATAGAGCATATAAAATGAGTAATGGAGCTTGTATTTGTATTCTGTCATTCTCTATTAGTGTTGTGCACAGAAAACAAGACCCAAACAGTTAGTGATGAGTGAGGTGAAGAAGGAAAATGAAAATGTCAAATGCAGGAAGAAACTGTTAAATGGCACCAAGTGCCTGGGTGAGGTGTTTGTCTACCCATGTGCTGCTTGTCTTTCTCAATCTATCATCAGAAAGGACAAGGAACCTCAGGAGGGATGAATGTCCTAAGTCAGAAGAATGGAGTGGTCTACATCCTTGACTGCCTCAGGCAATAGCATGCTTGCCCTAAATTGTCAGTTTATGGCCTTCACTGCAATCTGCCTCCTGTCAATGTAAAACTCAGAAATTGAAATCAGATGTGACTTGTAGTCTTCAAAAATAAAGACTATATGTTTTTGTTTTCCAAATGATAGAACAATGATTACAGGCATTTTTGGGTGACGTTCACAGCATGGGAGGGGACACATTGCAACATAACCACTTGCCCAGTTTTTACTCAGACTGATGTTGAGAGAGAGAGACTGACTGGAAGTGCTTGGCCCAAATGACCATCTGCCCATGAAAGACAAGTATGGGCTAGAATTTCAAAGGAAGCCCTATGGAAATGTAGAACAGAGAGAAGCAGCACTGCCATTGTTGCCTGTAAGAAAGGACTGGAGTAACAGTAGTCAATCAAAACAGTAAAAAATGAGAATGGAGAGACAAAGAAACATGCTTCAGTTTCTTCATGTCAGTTCATCTCTCCTGCTTCATAATAAACAAGGATGATAAGCAAGAGGCAAGCTAACAGGTTGTATTCTCACTACTGCTCCTACACATCAGCAGCACTGCAATTTTGATTGAAAGACAACAAGTCACCTACTTCTGCAAATGATGCCATCATGAATAAGTTGCATACATCTCTGTTTATCCTAGATCTTACTTGCCTTCTTCTTACTTTCTTTTTACAGTATTTTCAGTTTTACCTATGATGCTGGGTGTTTGAATAAACAGTAAATAGAAGAGATTTCTATAAGCTTTCAGTACAGAATGGCCACTTCCCTTTTACAGCATGGAAGCTCACTGAGAGGATTATATTCTATATCATCATAAAATAGTGATTTAGATTTTTGTTTTGTTAAATCTTTCTTATACCTGGGGATTTTAAAGAGGCTTTTTTTTTAAATTTGCTAAGAGTATTTTATAAACGAAGGTACATTATTAATATTAAATAATCTGGAATGCTTACAACAGTACCACAAATCATGGAAGCTATCCTTCAGTCATCCACAAAGTTAAAGCATAGATCTAACAGTATTTAAGCAAGAAACCCTAAAAATCACAACCCTTTAATGAAGTCTGGGTCACACCAGGGTCTTCCTCTGAAAGTTTTCATTACAGAGTTCTCATTAATCTACTGTGCACCCAATTAAAACAACTGCATTATGTTTAAGATCTCCAGTAAAAACTTCCGCTTACACTCAATTTACAACTTAAAAGATCATTTTATATAATTTCAGTATTCATAAAATGAACAAGACAAAGTTTCATAAATTTTATATTCAGAAGCGTCCTTGGGTTGAACGCATCTGAGACCTTAACTCTACATCCATATGACAAGGACGAACACTGGAATTTTTTAGGTTTTACAAGCAACATACCTAGAAGCGGATTGTGTAACAACAGACACTACTGCTACTCTTGAGCAAAACTAGAGGTGTTCCCTTCCCATAACCAGTCACCAGAGCCCATGCAAACATATGCTGGTAATTTAAGAACATAAACAATAGGTTAGAAGGTTGTTGAAGGTAGGCATGAACACACTAGCTCAGGTGATCCATAAACAATTTGCAAGATGCTTTAAGCAGGAATCCAGACAATCTGCACCCAATTCAGTTACTGTCATTAGGGCAACTGCATCAGAATTGACTAGATTTTTTTTTTTAATGAACTCCAGAACCTTAAACAGTTGTTGGCACAGGTTATACCTTGGCAAAGGCACACACTTTAAATCCATTAAAGTCCTCAGACACTGACTGTCTATTTCTGACATGGTCCTATATCAAGTCAGCCCACATTTTCATCTTCTCCTCTACATAGAGAGCACTGCTTCCTAACTAATATCCATATATAAACAGGAAATAAAATGGCTGGTGGAAGACTGTCAAACAGCATAAGTAACTGATCTGGAGTCCTCTAATGGTGCTGTTCAGTTCTAGCACAAAAAAAACCAAACTAAAGCCTAGTTTGTCAACACATACAGTACTGGAAAAACTTGCAACCTATTTATGGGTATTAAGAGATGTAAAAACTGCTTAAATGGAGAGTAATTCAAAGAAAGGGCTAATTACACCCTGTGTTACTCCTATTATTTGATCCCATCAGGAGAAAGGAGCTAAAAATGCAGACTCTGAAAATTCAATCATTTTTTGTTGCTTTTGGTTTTGAATGTAAAATTGCCCAAGTATCTCAAATTGTAGCCTCTTCTACTTACAGACACACAAATATACACATATACAGTGTGTGTTTGTGTGTTCCTGTACCTATCTATCCCCACCCCCACTAATCAATAATTCGGTGCAATATCAAGTAACACCATCAAGTAACTCCCCGTTCCATCCCCAGGAAATAAAAGCTAAAAATTGACTCATCCACATTATACTCTCAACTCCTTGGAATACAAGCCTCAGCAGAAGACTAGCCAATTTGTTTAAAACTCTCCACCCTTCTTCTCTCCCTGCTGAATCCCAGCATGCTGTCCTTTACCCTCATAAACTCCTCGGGCTCTGACCCTTCACAGGCTGTTTTTTTGCCTCCCAGCCTCTTACTCCCTCTTTCTAGCCCAGGATCCTTCTAAGGACAGAGTTACTTTTAAGGAATTTCCCAACAGTATTTCAATATTCACTTTCACAAAACAAAAGTAAATGTAGTAACACAACTCAGATTGTCATTATCCTCCACCAGCCCAATAGTCCCTATGGGAAAGAAGGAGGACAAATAGAGCAGGGAGGCATGGAGGGAAGAAAAGAAATAAGCAGCCTTGATGACTTATGACACAAAATTTCTCTCCTAGCAGGACTAATCTAAATTTACTCTGTTGAGATGAAGCTTCTTTATGGAACACTTCATAAATGGCAGGAGATTATTGATTCACCATCCATCAGAGACAAATTTTATTTTTATTTTTTTTAAGCCTTATAGCTTTATAGATAGAGTTCTACAGGATATGTGTAATAAGATTGTTTCTTATTTCATGGATTATTCCCAGGTGCAGAAATAGCATCTCAAATTGAAAAGTAATTTAGCTTCACACTTATCCTACCATAACTATATATCTGTCCTAACAGTATGATCATCAATGCCCACATCCACATTGCCTCAGGTCAGATGAATTTGCAAGGATCTTATGAAACTAAAATAATTTAATTTGAAGGGAACAGAAAGCCCCAGAATATACAAGTAAATGGCAAATTGCTCAGTTCTTCCTTCTAACAGCAACTATCATGGAAAGAGCAGCTCACTCTCAAGACAGCCAGAGTTTATTAAATGAGAATGGGTTCATACTCCCTGCTCCCCAAACACTAATAAGTGAAGCCAAGAAAGGCTCACAAATAGCCAAAAGAAAAAAAAATCCAGCTTTTTTATTTATCCTAGTGGAAAACAATCCTGATAGCTTTTCCGCTATAAGTAGATTTTGATCATAATAATGTTCTGCTGGGTTTTTTTACTCTTTTTTTCTTTTTAAATAAATTATTATTGGTTAACTGTTCTCCAAGACTGGCTAGTCTCTCCAAAGCCTTAGCTATTTCCTATTAGGGAAATTATAGCCAGTCAGTGCATAAGGGAATGCATTAACAGTCACAAAACTGAAAATGCAGCCGTAACAATTTTATATTTGAATACACTATGGTGTTGCTTTTACCCCAGCAGCTCTAATAAGTTGCTTAAGGTTCTACATAAAAAAAGGTCACTCGGTAGCAATTTTTTTTCTTTATTTTTTAATGTCAGAGAAATCCCCAGGGCTGTTGCAAGATCTCTGCAAATACCATAACATGGAATGGAAGAGAATAGTGACTGGACTGGGGGTAGGCATCTATAAGAACCTAAACCTTCTTGTCTCCAAGGTGGCAGTGAGGTGACTCCACTGTACACACTCATGCAGATGGACAGACCTACTGAAGGCTATGATAGTCTGCTCTCAGTGCTTTCACTGAAAATCGGGAAAATGAACTTCACCTTTCCACAAACGTTAACCTGCTTGGGCATACGTTAATTATCTAGTATCTCACCAAGTCGAAGAGGAGAGATGGAGAGCTTCAGAGACAAACACTGAAAGCACACATAATTCTGAAAGAGAGTAGATTTAGATTAGCTAGAAAGATTATTTTTTTTTTTTTTACTGTGAGGGTGGTAGGGTACTGCACAGGTTGCCCAGGGAAGTTGCGGATGCTCCCCCCTCTGGAAGTGTTCAGGGTCAGGTTGGATGAGGTTTTATGCAACCTGACCTAGTGGATGGTGTCCCTGCCCATGGTAGGGGGACTGGAACTGGAGGTCCCTTCCAACCCAAACAATTCTATGATTCTATGGTTCAACCAGAATCACTCAAAAGGACTCAAATAGAATCACAGAATCACAGAACAACCAGGTTGGAAGGGACCCATCGGATCTTCTAGTCCAACCATTCCTATCTAAATGGAAGACAAGAAAAATAAACTAATAAACTAAATAAACATCTCACAAAAACTATAGTGCTGTATGTAAACACTGTGTGTCAGTAAGACTTCTTAGCATGTCTAGATCGTACTAATTCAACATAACCTTAAGCATTGTTTGTTTCCTAAAAGTACAGCTCTTATTTACAATATAACCTAGATATAAAATATTTAAGTACAGCATTTCCTTAGACAGGTTTATTTCTTTTTCCTCTTTAAAAATGAATGAGCCCAGATAAATAATTATCTTTAATCAAAAAGACAGTTTAGGTTTGATTTTCTTATTTCATGTTTTATGGTCAAAAGGTGAGCAAAACTAGCAACAGGAAAGTGAGTTCCAATTCCTAGTATTTAAATAAATGGACTAAGTAGAAGAACCTCTAGAAAGTGGCATGTAATTTAGGGAAAGGAAAAGTTTTTACAGAAAAAATGTAGAATAAGAGTTTTCCTTAAACATCTTACCCAGTTAGTCTGAAGATCTTTTTTTCTTTGAGATGGCAGAAGAGTTACAAAATCCCATTCTTCATTCATTTGATACTTTACATTTCAGCAAGTTTCATTATTCACTGATCTCCTTAAATTATAAGGCCAGCTATAAACTTGAACTAACTAGCTCATGCCGCACCTCAATATCAAGATGCCATTTGGCTGCTTAAGAAATGCAGAGACAGTTGACAAAGGCAAATTGCAAGGTTTAAAATGAGATTGTAGCAACTCAAGTGATGGCTACCATCACCATCAACTTCAATGATAGTAAGCATTTTTATTATATTTTACTTTATTCTACTTATAAAATCAACTGCCTTGAAATAAAAGCAGTAATTAGATATTGAGTACATAAGTGGTCAAATAAGAAGTTTGGATCAAGTTTAAAAGAAGTTTCCATCTATTTTTCATGCTATTTTCAGTCCTCCAAGTTGCCTCAATCTGATATACTTTTTTAATCTAGCTCTTCTCTCATCTACCCGTGGACAGGAAGATGATGCTAAACACTGTAATTACCATCTGTATAAATTACAGGAGGAAACTGCAACAGGCAAAAAAGAATTATAAGGTAAAGTCAGCAAATGTAAAGATTAAAATCAGTATTTTTGCAGAATGAAGAAAACTGAACTACTGCACTTTTATATTTATACGTAATATTGGAAACAAGAGGTGGTCATTCAAAAATACAGAACCCATGAAAATGGGCATCAGAGCTACCATGTTTCTAATCCACTCCACTTTACACCGGCTGTATTTCTTCCTATGTCCTTCCACTAAGGGGAAGGAAAAAAATCCACATACAAAATAAAGAAGCTGTGAAGACAGAGCACATTTCAAATCAGAGTTAGAAAAGCAACATACATGGGAACTACACCCAAGCCAGCTTTGTGCTTCACATGGTCACAATCAAAGTACAGTACCTGGTCTTCCTTAAAATGTGAACACTGAAAAAACCATATATGCCTGCCTCTCCTCCATATTAGACAGGTGATGCTGAATTGATGCTGAATTTAAATTCTGTGCAGAACTCCACTGCTCCTACAGCAGAAAATGTAGCCACATTGGCTACCAATGGTGCTAACATAATCACAAAGCAGAATGGTCCTTATTTATCCGAAAGCTTTCCTTTCTTCAAGGGACCCTAAGTCACACTACTGTGGCTGCAATAAATATGATGCTACAGCTAGAGCTCCAGGTACACAGTGGATAAACAACTAATGTGGTATTTTCTGATTTTCTAGGCATACTGCAAGGTCGCTATATGGCTAGAAGCACAGAAAACCTAAAACATTTTCATGATGAAATTACATTTGGGCATTTGTTATCACTGGTAAGAAGGTCACACAAATGGTCAATTTTTACACTATGAGCATACCACTAACAATTAATAAATGTATGTTTGCTGAATAGCATGCAGAGCACTCTCAGATAGCCAATTACTTTCATTCATTTACCCTAATGTGTTTGGGGATTTTTCACATTTGTTAAAGATTTCAATGACCTCTTCATCCCAAAAGGATTCCAATTTATAATATCTTTAAGTCTACCTGTAAAAATTAACACCTGTCTGTCAGTAATCATTTTCATAGAAGTAGTGCCACTATATCCCATCTCATTATTCAGAAGTGGAGATGACCACCACATTAATGTCATATAGCTCAGTGGATAATGGAAGTAAAAGGTGTATTCATTTTACTGAAAGTAAAATGTTTATTCAAGCAGTTGTTGCTAATAAACACAAAGAAAATTCCACCTGGCAGAGTAGTTATGCCTTCAAATCAGCTGATAGATTTCAAGACAACAAAAGAAGCGAAGAGGTTTGCTTCTCTCCCATCTACCTCCATACTGCATCCAAGCAAGGACCTGTTTGGCCCTAGCAAATACGAGGATAGGACTCCCCTCAACTAAGTCCCCGCAGCCCTCCCAGTACATGGAGATGAGGAAAGAGTACATTTTGCCAACTGGGTTTGTATATATGTCATGACTGATGTGGAGGCTGCGTAACTTTGCAGCTGAATCAGGAGGAAGCCCTTGGCTCCTCACTTTCTGTGGAATGGAGTCATCAGGACAACTCATGCTATGTGCTTCATAGCCACCTGACAGCAGAAAGGCTCAGGAAAGCATTTTCAACATGGGGGCAAAACCCAAGCTGGCTGCGGCTCCCTCAAGAGTCCCCTTCCTGACACAAAAGTCAAAGAAAGATGGTTGCAAGTGGTAGTTTTCATTTGATGTAACTTCAACATGCCTATCAAATATCTTACAGGTGAGGCCAGAGCGAATTTGAAAGACAAACAATGGACCTAAAAAGCAAAAGACACAAAAGAGGCTAGCAGACCTGAAGGCAAAGCCAGTGGTTGACCTGCAACAAGAAGTAGTCTGGTAGACTTTAAGCTTTTCAAAAAGCACGTACAAACTATCTGGCCACTGTGGACAACCTCTCCTCAATTTGTGCTGCAGAACTCTTACATGAGATTTTGGTATTTTCTGGTAACTGATCTAATACTGTCAAAACAGGTGAACTAGAGCTGACTCATGTCTGGTTGTGATTATACTGTAGACAAGTTGCTATCTACCATTCAGTTCAATTGCCAAGTCTCCCTACCTTTTCTGTTCCCACATACTAGCCAAACAGGATTGCAGGGTTGATCACTTCAGCCATTGCTGCTCTTACAGTGTTCTTGTGAAAGTATTATTCAATCAAAAGGAGAAAGCATCTATAAATCCTCTTTTATCTTTATAATATAAGGGTGCAATAATTTGCAAGTTCAATATACTACATAAATTAGAATTAAATCAACTGCTGGCATTTTGAAGAGTTCTCATTTTTAAAAGCTAGTGCTTCAGCACAGAAATGAAACACTTCCTTACAAGGAATATAAAAATTCACCTGGATTAGTACAATTGCTGTGTTTTACAAGGACCAGACATTTCAAATGCATTTTGCATTAATAATCATAATAATCTAGATGCACTAAACTATGGATAACATAACTAAGTTCCTTTCTATATGAATTTGATATCAGATGTGTAACAGCTACATATAAAATAACTGCCCATGATGTTTCTTGCTTATGTATGTATATAATTCTGTTTATAATTAAGTCCTATAGGGATTTTCCAACATGAATGTCATCAAGTATTCTGAAAGTTCAGAGTACATTGATCCTGTATATTTTCTAAGTTACTTTGTGAATTTGGGTTTATTTTAACTTAATAAACCAAATATTTATGGAATGCAAAGTATTAAGCAATTCATACAACAAGGAAATACAAACACTATAAAAATACACAGCTATTACTCAAATTCATGTATGCTGCAATACTGTTTACCAGCTTACAGGTACAAGAAAGAGATGCTATCATTTGATTTTAGAGTATCAACCACACACTCTGCATCTACATTAGTGTACAGTTCTACCACCACTGCTGTTAACGACACACTGCAGCCTGATGCATCCACATATAATACTGAGGTTTAAACAAATGATTCTCTCTTATCTCTTGGTCTTAAAATGTGCTGCATCAGAAACCTGATGGATTAATGAAACACTGCTACTGCTAATTGCTGACACAGGGGTATTTAGGGCACTGAGGCAATCACAGGAATAAAAAACAATAATTAATGAAAAAATAGAATGAGAAAGAGGGTTTCTAGTTTTCCTCTGTGGTACATTAATCAGTTGTGTTATTTCCTGTTGTGAAAGATCACTAAATACATGCTTTATTATTTGGTCCCAAATAAAGCAAGTCTTTCTGCATTAAGCGTCCCTTAGTTTAGCAGCTGTACAACTCACGAAGATGAAACTGACACAAAGCAAAAGCTGAATTCCTGTAAAACTGCATAACAGAGGAAGACACTAATGAAAATGAGAAAACACTTAAACTATAAAAAACTTGGGGTCTGGTCCCTAGGAAAACGTGCAGGCAAGTTTGCAAGAGCAGAGCGACCAGCTTTACTTCTATTGACACAGATATCCAAGTTTGATATTAAATAAAAAGGCAGGCAGACAAGCAATTTCACTCAGCAGAAATCACGGTTAATTTTGCCTAACAGCACTAGCGTATTATCAAGACTACTGAAGCAGGTGGAGCTGTTTTGTTTTGTTTTGTTTTGTTTTGAGTGAATGAACCAAAAAAGTCCCTAAATACAGAGACACCTCAACACCTTATGATCAGCGTACTAAGCACTTGTATGCTCTCACTGATCCACTCATTAACAACAGAAGAACTTAGTAAGCATGGTAAATTTGGATCCATCTTGCTCTAAAGTCCTTTAAACTACCCTGCCTGTTCTCCCCAGAAAAAGTGAAAAGAAACAAAACATATGATGGAAATATGCAGATTACAGAGAAGCATACAAAAGATAGTCTTTATGTTTACCAAAAAAAATAACAGACATTTTCTTTGATCCACCAAACACCAACATGCACATTCATTTGGGGTATCACAACTGATAGAAACAAAAAACCAAAACCAAACCATAACTACATTACACACAGGCGAACAGAAAAGATAACCTGCCACTCCTGGACAGAGACAAACCACTAAACTGAATGGCTATTGAATGACAGTGAGAAAACATGCTTACAAAGCTTCCCCTCCTTTGCCTGCACAATGAGAAGACAGGACCTTGTCATGGGAGGACAAGGGAATACACAGATGAAATTTAAAGAGATCTGACAACACTTTTTTTGACCAGAACAAAATCTTAGTGCTCATACGTCTTGCTTCTAAGTTGAAGGGAACTAGTCAGCAATGACTGAAATATACATACCAATTAATTCCTTACGATTTTTTGCAATGATCTGAACATATAAACATCCGTTCCTAAACTTCAGTTAATGAACAGCTAATCAAACAATAGTTTTCCAACACCATAAACAGTTTAGGATTTCTGAAATTCACAAATCTCTCAAACTGTCAACACCTGCAAGTGAAATGATGATGCAGCAGTGACAGGCAGCATTGTGAAGAGAAAAGCAAGAGTGTGTGGTGCCTGTGAGCAAGGGCCACAGCACCCCAGTCTCCAACAGCCAGGACCTTTGCCACAAAACCTTTTCAAAGTGAAGTAACCACAATGTTTAACACCTGAGTATCCCACAAACATTATCACTACCTTTATAGCAAGTAGTTTGCCACAGAAACTCTAAGGGTTTTTCATGACGAATAGTGGTTTAAATTAGTCCCTGTCATTAGTAGGTTACTGCTTATAAAACTCACTTGTATGAGCATAAGAATTTGAATTTAACAACAGGTGTCCTGAAAGAGCATTTCTGCTTTACCTCAAAGACCGTCTAACATCATTAAATAAAAAAGCAAACATCAAAACTCTAGACATAGTGATATTAAAAAGATATACCACCTCTTGCTGATATTGCACAGTCAATATCAGTGTTTTGAAGATCTTTTCTAAGTGGAACAGGCGCACAGATTGAAAACAAGAAAGTGAATAATGCAAAACAGAACTATGCTGAAATTCTGATTTATTTCTCTTAACGTACACATCTATACATCTATTCTAAAATATCATCCATGTTATTTTCCTTTTTTTAAGAAATAAAGCTCCATCAGTCTTCGAAATTATTATGAAATATCATTAGAATTATCCATTGTAAGATCAGATGTTATCTGAAGATTATAAAAAAAATAAAGAGGTGTTGTTCTAGGAAAAAAAAGCCTAAATACAAGGACTTGCCTTACTAAATTTTTGACTGTGCACTACAATTGGCTGAAAAAAAAATTCCAAAAGCCTAAAGTTATATTTGTATGCTTGCAATGACAGTTAAGTTTCATATACTCAAATGTACTGCTTTTTTAAACTAAATATTTATGAAAATTTTAACCCTTCAAGATGACTAGTACAGTAGAGGTAACCTCCAAGTGCCAGGATTGCCAGCAATGTTACAGCCTGTTTTGTCTTTTGCCAGAAGTGAATAGCATACGAGTCATGCAATTTCTGGCTGTTATTTCCAAATACAAGCAAACTAGGAAGTGAAAAAAGACTGTTAGAAGGCAGAAAATTACTCGCAGTAAGATTGGACAATACTGAACTACTACAATGAATTTACACAAAAAAATTGGTTTGAACTTAAAATTTATTAGAATTTTTTTTTATCTATCACCTGAAATTACTCCCCTGGTGTTCTGGAACTAGCGGAATATCAAGAAAACAGCTGGGAGATTTCAGTGTATGTTGCAGCTTTTACTTACATCATGTTCTAAGAACTGATGTACTTCAGCAACTAGTCTATTCCAGTCACAGAAACCAGGATGATCACATGTGCAAGTGAAAATGTGCTTTGCTTCAGAGTATAAGCTTAATTCAGTACTCCATCGAAGTATGTATTGCTTTTTCGGCTTCCAGTAACCCTTTTGCTGTGGCTACGTCAACCATCGTACAGATACCTGGCATCTAGCCTTTACTTTAATGACTACTCAGCAGTCTTCCTGTGTTGGATGGAGGTGCAAGAGCCATCATGTGCTGGAGCATCCAAATGAGGTTGTTACCATACAAAGACACAGCATGGAACTGGAGAAAGATGACCCACTTACCGAAGCCACTAAGCAACTCAGAAACATCTACGACTGCACTCAGAATATAATTCCACCTATGACCAGAACTGTTCCCATGTTTAATAACACACTATGAGCCTCGGCAGTTTCCAGAACAGAGAACCGCACGACTGGAAATTGTAGTTGCACAATCTATGGAAGTGGTTTCATTGTATCATAAGGTTCTTTACTAGATCTATGACATTCAGGTTCCTGAAACAACAGGATTGTCATCTTTCATAATGAACTTTTGACAGATGCATAATGTCAATAACTGAAGAGCTAGGAAATGAAGCTATTGGAGGTATTTTAGATATATCATTTTTTTTTAAAGATCGCAATAGATGACCTCATGACACATAGCACTGAAAAAACTGCAGAAACTTTAACAACCTTCTAATTCACTTTCTAGCCTTTGTCCAAATGCTACCAGTTACTAAAAAAAAATGCTTACGATGAACTGGGATTTTTTTGAAGTTTACATTTAAACTGATTTTAGTAGTAATTATTTTCTATGGCTGTTGCTGGGAAGAGTGGCATAAACAATTGGAACAGTGAATGACTGTGCAGGAGTTGATAGATGGGAGTAAAACTTATGGTCATTTAATAATCTTCATAAAAAAAGAAAATCACACAAAATGGAAAAACCTAGAAAAGTGACACTGTACAATGTCATTTAAACTATAGAAAGGCTTTAAATCAGAAATCTTACTATTTAATATAATACTTAAATAAGGCAATGTGTTTTACGGCTTCAAAAACTCACCTCTTCTCTTTTTTTTTCTTATTCAACAGATAAATTAATAGAATGTGTCATTGTATCTTGGCTAATCTTTCCACCTAATAAAGTAGTAACAGCAATTTTAACTTAAATTATCATTCAAGAATAGCAAATTTGTCACTTTGCAAAGAAGAGTTTTTCAAGGATTTTTCAATACTAATAATACCCATTATTTGCCACAATTACCTTTCAGGCTTTTTCAGACCACACCATGATCGAAATATCTCTTCTACTGGGAAACATCTATTAGTTGAAACCTGACTGTAAACTACCATAAAGATATTATTCCTTCTGATTTGACTAATGTTCTGACAGAGCAACCACATCACCTACTAATCTTTAGAGTAATTACTTGTGGTATTACATATACCTCTGATTAGAACGGCTACATCTTTATTTTAAGTTTGCAAGTGGAATATAACAAACCCACTATTATTCAGGAAAATTGAACCACAAATTATGTAGGTGAGTTTTCTATCCGCTCCCTAAACCAGTAAATGCTATCCAATTATTTAAAAATTCATTTAATTTTTGAGGACATATGCACAGAATGAATCTTCAGAGACAACAGTAATGTCTCCCCTGCCTCACTTAGTTCCTTAAATTAGTATTGCAGTCCTAATGTTTTCATTACTTGGACTTCAACCTGCTGATTATTTTGTTTATGTACATTTATTAATGGATGGGCTTAGTGCCCTCAATTAGTGCCTTTAATTATTGGCTACTTGCTGGATTTTCTCCTTCCTTTTGTAGCTGGGTAGGCAGCCTTCAGTTGGTTTGGTTGTTTTCCATTTTTTTCTGCTTTTCTTAAAGATAGTGTATTTGCTTCCACAAGCACAAAAGCATATTCATAATAGCAGTGAGCATTAAATGACACTTTCAGCACTAGCACTCTTATCAAGGTCATTATATTTAATATTGTTCTTTATCCTCTTGTTCTTTCTCTTGTTTGTGGCTGATGCTCTCACAGCCAAAACCTCATTCACACATTTTATTTTCACTTGCCTCCTCTCTATGTTGAATGAAGCTCCTGTATAAGTCAGAGTGTTATGCTTGCCACAAAGTGGCACATCTGTTCACTCACATCCTCTCTGATTATGGCTATACAGCAGCTGATTTCCAAGAATTCAGTAAGTTATTTGCTAGAGGGAGAGGGGTGGAGGAGTGGGGATTCATAGCACTGAAATGAATAATGAGTCAGCTACTTAGGAAAACACTTTTCTTTTTGTATTATACTCTGGCAGGGCTTTTCTGCAGGGGACGCCCAACTCTCAAATTGGTTGATTCTGCAAAACTGCACAACACTGACCTTCATGAAAAGATGCAAAATGTTCCAGTTCTCTCAGGGTTTTCCAAGGAGGGCATTATTGTTACAGAACAAGCAGATCAGCGAGGCCTGTAGCTTTCTTGAAGACACCTTAATACAGTATTTTTGCATCTTATACTAAAGTTAATAGTACAATTAGTCTGCTGGTTAGGTAAATATTTTGAGATACTACTTTATTTGAACTAATTTAAATTGCCCTTCTTCTTTGTAAGAATCTGACTTCAGAGCCCCTTGTATTTTTGAGCATTTTTTTCAGTTCATCCTGGAGAAGAGGAGGCTGAGGGGAGACATCATTGCTCTCTATAACTACCTGAGGGGAGGTTGTAGAGAGGAGGGAGCTGGCTTCGTCTCCAAGTGACAGGGAACAGGACAAGAGGAAATGGCCTCAAGCTCCACCAGGGGAGGTTCAGGCTTGACATTAGGAAAAAATATGTCGTGGAAAGAATCACTGAGCATTGGAACAGGCTGCCCAGGGAGGTGGTTGATTCACCTTTTTTGGAGGTGTTTAAAGGACAGGTGGATGAGGTGCTGAGGGGCATGGTTTAGTGTTTGATAGGAATGGTTGGACTCAATGATCCGGTGGGTCTCTTCCAACCTGATTGTTCTGTGGTTCTGTGATTCTGTGATATGAACTAAAGCACAAGCAAGCTAGAAATGCCTGCAACATAAATCAGTTTCCACACAGAACCT
Source organism: Coccyzus lansbergi (assembly GCA_033558105.1). Taxonomy (NCBI): domain Eukaryota; kingdom Metazoa; phylum Chordata; class Aves; order Cuculiformes; family Coccyzidae; genus Coccyzus; species Coccyzus lansbergi. The sequence continues at coordinate 3,002,517 of JAUMJK010000082.1, read as the reverse complement.
CCTTTAGCTGCCATTCAGTTCACAAGCAAAGATGATGAGCCAGCACCTTCCTGGTAAGCTGCATCAAGGCAAAGGTCTTAGATGGTATTGTTCCTGTCAATATGCAATTCAACTGTCCCACTTTATGTCAGTCATAACGAAAAGCTTACAACCTAATAGCCACATGATTTATCTAATATTTAAGTTTAACCATGTTAAAAGTAGTATCACCATGTTTACATGAAACCTTGTTTCACATTCTTAATTTTTAAGCATCATCTGAGTAGCTGAAGTTTTCTTTTATCTAATGTTTTACTGGGTTTCAGTCTCATAGGTATCAATTGAGAATTTTATGAAAACTTCATTTTAGATACTGCCTAAATCATCTAGCAAGAACTGATTTCTGAAAAAAAATCTAGCTGACCTTCACCTCTCGTGTCTATAAAGAATCAGTTCCCTTCATAAAAAAAAAAAAAAATAAAAAAAAAATACAGACCAGTGTTTCTAGTTTTCTCCCTGTTTGGGGTGAGGAGGGAAGCAATCTCACCAAAAGTAGTGCTCTTACAATGATATACAACTTGATAGGACTGTAAACAGCCTCCATATTTCTTCTTCTACCCTCTGTATTGTTTTTTAACTACCATGAAATTATACAATCCATGCTTTGTCACGCAGATCTCTTGTTTGTGTTTAGGCCAAGACTAAAAAAGTAGTGACAAACCAATCAGCTAACTGTATTCTTCAACTAACAACCTGAGGTAAATGACCTTAAACACTGCAAAACATAATCTTCATCAAGCCCAAATAAAAATAATAATTAATTCAATAATGTTAACATCAGAAGCTTAAGAACTGTCCTCAGGACACAGGAAGATATTAAATACACTAAAGAAAGCTGTGAAAGAAAATACCACAATGAAGAGCCAAAGCATCTTTCTTAGAAGCCCTCTCCATCACATGCAACTTAAAAACAAATTTTATCTTGCACATCTGAGTTTGTCAACTTTAAAGGAAGAAAACCTGCACTTTGACTTCTTCCACAACGGAATAAACACCAGTTCCAGGAAACAGCCCAGGATTTCCAACCACAAAGTATCATAGCTCACCGCAACTTTCACAAAGCTTCCCTCAATACCCCTGATGCTTGCTTCTGTCTTCCATCAGCTATGACAGAGAATCCCACAGTGACAGTTCCAGGTGTGCAAGCAGCCAGCCAGGCTACAGCAGAGCCTCTACAGCAGCCATTTCCCCAGGTATTAACTAACCTCAACGTCTTTCCTTCACTCAAGTCATGAATTTTCACACAGCTAAGAGGAACTAATTACTCCCAAGGTTTTCATCCATGAAATGTGGAGAAGCAAGTTCCAATGTTGCAACAAGGGACTGACAGAGCAACACGTAGAGCAGTCATGTAAACCTGAACTCTTAGGGTAGTAAGCTGCAAACGCAATGCATCTGTCAAATATAAACCTTTTGCTTCTGACTCAAGCTTTACATAAGTGTCCAGCCAGGATAATCCATTCTTAATTATATTGGAGGTTTCCTGACCTCTGTGTTTAAATTGCACACTTGGTGACAGTAGGGTGCAAGATGACAAGCCATTTTTCATTATAGTTACATCAATATTAATCACAGGTACAATCCCATGCACCTTCATTCGCTCTCACTGCATTCCCCTGGTTAGATTCCAGAGGAAGCTAGTTAAAATTACCCAGCTGTATTACTAAGCACCAACAACAGTCCAGTGAAACTGCTGGTGTAACTGACTGCTTTTGAACATTTACTAGGGTTGAAGAATTCAAAACCAGAAAATTATGACAAGTTACACCATTCATTAAGCAAAGCTGTAACTAAAGTTCAGTTTTACAGACTTGCTTTAGCTTCCATATACAAGGAGTGCTAGGAAAGGCATCCAAGGCTGCAGATAACACGGATGAGTTATTCTTCTTTTACAGTGCAAAAATTATTTGTTTTAAGTAAGGACTTTGTTAATCAATGCCCAATACTCCATATTCAGCTCTACTAAGACCCTATAGTTTAAACTTCCATGGGAAATTACTTAAGTGATTTCTAATCACTTCAAGAACTGAAGTCCTGGAATACCAACAAATTTCAAAACAAAATTGTGATCAGAAGATAAAGCTGCAAGGACACTTAAAAAAAATAAGAAGACAAGAACAAACTTCTGGATCGAATCCTGGATCCTGGAAAAATTCCCAGTGACAGAACAGCTCCTACAAAATTCACTTAAATCAAAGTACAAGAAATTAGGACCAGTTCATGCAGAATGCATACCTTGAAAAATGGAAGTGTATGCTAGAAAGAAGTTTTATCAAAACATAACAAGTACATTTTCTTTAAAGAACAATTTGAAAATAAAATTATTTAAAAAAACCCCAAACCCGAAGACATAGACAGTCAATGAAATACAGGCTCTTCACAGAACAATGGGGCCAAAGAAACATGTACAAACAGCAGGTAGGAGTTAACTACCTGGGCATTAAATGCCAGAGTTCGAGGAGGACTTAATTGTGGAAGCCGCTACAGCCTAGAGTAGAGAGGCAGACAGACCAAACACACACACACGCAAACACACACACGCACAGAGTCCCTTCTCGTAATGCAATATACAAATCATGTAAAAAATTCCATAACCCAAAAGCCAGAGCAGCTTCCTTTGAAAGGAAAGAGAAACAAAAGCAGGAAACTGGCCTTTCATGTGCAGTTAATAATCTTTCAGCCTTTTTTTTTTTTTTAAAGTTGTTTAAAAAATACTTTTCAGTTTCCATTTACTATTAAGCCCAAAACAGAGGGAAAGTCCTTGTCCAGTAACTTTTCACCACAGCAAATTATGTTGACTTTCTAAATAAAAAATATGTCCACAAGATTTCCATAGCAAAGGATATGGACTGAAGCAAAATTTCTGTACTATTAGAGGAGACAATCCTGGAGGTTTTAAATATTCAACTAGCAGAAATATAACAGGTTTCCTCTGGTATCCACATGAGCCAAAGCAGCTTCCAACATTGCATATGCCACTGTGTTGTATGGAAACTAAATGCTAAGTATCATACATCCACAAATTTTAGCTTTACCAAAACATACTTATATACACTTTTACCTAATCATCAGGAGTTTCAAAGGCTAAGGGGTATAGAAATTAACAAGTCTGTAGAGGAATAATAGTTGTTACAGGTATGGGTATGAGAAATCAACATCCATTTCTGAGTTTTCTGAGCACTGTTTGCATCCTTAACATAACTTCATCAGTACTAATGCAGACCTTTTAAAAATATTAGTATAAAGAGAGGGAAAAAATTCCTAATTTTAAGCTATGAGCTTACTAGAATAATATTAAAATGCTGGACAAATAATGAGCCAAGTTACACCAACATATAGAAACCACAGATAAAAGATATTCCTGAAACATTCTTTTCTTACATTCTTTAAACAAAATAATTTATAAACATATGCAAAACACTAACAGAAACAATAGAGTAACATGAGAAAGACTGCACTCCTCAAATCCATGCTAATAAGACTGTAAATGGATAACAGTATCAGAGAGAAAACTAAAAGCTCATCTAGCTGGGTTGCCTCTTAGCACTAGTGACCCTGAACTCAAAATTTCCTGTTACATACTAACAGTGCACAAGGCCTGGAAGACTTCCTTGTGATAGAGCAACTAAGATTACATTTATTGTAAATAAAGCTCCACAACACTGGCTTAGTCTGCCCTACATTATCTCAGGACTGCTAAACAAAGATTTTGCCCTAATTGGTGATTACTGGTACACAGAGGAACTCTATTATCATATTTCCAAGAAACAGAGTTATCCAGCCCAGTACTAGAAAGATCATGCATACAAACATGTATATATGGGTAGCTTACATTTCCAGAATGAAGAACGACTTGTTTTAAATCCTTTAGTGATCATTCTTCTATTCATTAGTTAACACTGCAAAGTATCTATCTATCTGATTGCTTTAAACAAATATTATATTTGAATCAAGTGAGTTCCCTTCAGCACTGTCACAATTTCTTTGTGGAAAACTTTAATGCCCACTGCAATGACACCTGTACATACAGCTGGAATTTTGCCACAGGATTTCAGATTTCTCTCTCTCCTCTTTTACAAGTATGTGTGGAGAAGCAGATACTCAATATCAGGGGTTTGTAATGATTAGATTACTAAACTTCCCAGAATGAGGACTTAGAGTGTTGCTCATGTAAGATTACAATTCTAGAAATTTGCGTTTAAGAAAAATTCTCCACCATACACATACTCTCACAGCAGCTGAAACATGATCTTTTTGCCATTGTCTTCTTCACATTAATCCAGTTATTTCATCAGTACAGATAATCTGATCATTTACGCCTCTGCAAGACTATTTGATTATAATTGCTGAAATTGTATCTTGCCTATGAACTTAAAAGTGAAGATCAGCCATCTTAGAAATTATTCTGCTCCCTGGTTGACTCTAACATTCACAAAACTACTTGAATTCACAAAGAATTAATCCCAAATATTTTGAAGTTACACTAGCCAATAGATACAAAATGCTTTACTGCGTTGATTCCCCTAAGATTCATGCAGAACAAACCTGTCCCATTTCATATTCTTGATTTCAAAAGCCTTGTGCCTCACTTCACAGTTGAGTAAAAAGAGTGCTTGACCTGGAAAAAGGCTCTGCCTTTATTTAAAATGGGACGAGAAGTTTCTAGATGTTGGCTCTACCTGAAAACATGAGTAGAATTGTTAAGTATGTGATTTCTCAGATAACAGGAGGTGATCAGTCTTTAGGCTCCCAAGAACATTTCAGTTTAGCTAAGGAAGTCCCTGAAGAGATACTAATTTTTAAAAGGCAAGTAAATGTAAAAATATCCCAGGACCAGGTCTGCTGACCTGAACAAAAGTGCCCTGACTTCCACAGCAAGAAGCTGCTAAATGGATTGTTAATAGAAGGAAATCCTGACCAACAAAAATAAAATAAAAAAAATCCAACAACAAAAAAAACACAAAAAGGAAAAAAATGCAGGGAAGTAACTGAAAGCTACCAATGGATACCTTCAATACCTTTCAATGACTGTAGGAGATAGATGTAATTTTCCCATTCTTCCATGGAAACTGAATTAATCTACGATTTCAACTGAACCCTTACAGCACAGAGTACATGTCCAGTTGGACATTTGAGAGATTATTTAAGGGCTTTATGAGGAAGACTTTTCTCTTTTCTTTGGGAAGTCCCTGATTAATATCACTCTTTCTTAGAAATAAGCAAAATGCTTTTACCTTCTTTGCATTCTGCTTTGGCTTCAGCCTTCTTGGAGGCAAGTTATGCTCAAGATAGCAGTATTCTCTTATCCTGGTAGCACACTTCAAGATGCTTTCCATTTGTCATTGAAGTCCAAATATGGATTTTTGCATAAGGCAGCAAAATGACACCAGATTAAAGTGTATGTCCTTTTTACCTACAAAGGAACCTAATCAGAGGAATTCTGGCTCCACTGTAGACTAAAAGCAACATATAAGGTGAGGAAATATCGATTATTTCAATGGACCCATGGCAGATATAGGGTACTAGCTTTCACGATATCATCACTAGCAGTCTTAATAGTTGAGCTTTTTCATCAGACAGGAACTTCAGTTTCTAAAGTCTCAGAATCTTAACCTTTAAGGGGAGGGAGCCAGGAATCTAACCCAACGGAAATAACAGCCTAAAGAATTAAAAACACAAAGTCAAGGTGAAAACCTGTCTTCTGATATTACAATCCAAATATTCTCCAATAAAATATAATATCATTTTTTTGGCTACATAAACTAGGAGACTTCAGTGTACAACTGACATTTTCTGCAGAAGAAAATAATCATTAGAAGAATTGCAAGCATTAATGAAGGTCTGAAAACCTGCCATTTGATAAGAGACTATGAAGTCAAAATAATTATTTATTTCAGGAAAGCTGAAGATGCAATTTGTTCATAGTCTAAAGAATTTCAAGAGCAATGAGATTTCTAATAACAGGCAACTTCTTCCTCTAGTAAAAAAAATACATAATGAGATACAATAGAGTAGAACTCAAAGAACAGACAAATTCATATTAGACATTTGCATTAAATTAAACTATCCAAGTGACAGTAATCCACCAGTGAAACCACCTATCTCAGGATTTGGCTTATTATCCATCAAAGAGACTCTCAAAGTATTAATACTTTTCCAGATACAGGTCCAAAAAGTGCAAAATGTAACGGGTTGGCTATGTAGGCAACGCAGAAGATTAAAATCTACAAATCTATAAATTAATCTATTCAGTTTTGGACCTTCTTACAGGTAAGACTGTCTCACTGCAGAGACTTAATAGCTTTCAGAGGAAAAATTAGAAAAACGGAAATTTAAGAGTTCAGTACCGACACAGCAATTAGGACGGGTAGAAATTAGGTTAACTGACTAGGCAAGAACCTTTTCAAAGCACAGAGAATAATCTCAAATTCGTGGGTATTCATCCAGAACAGTTTCTCACTATACATTTTGATCCCTGTAGTAAGGATGCTAGATACTAGGTGCGTTATTAGCAGGTTTAGTAAGAAATTTAGAAGTATGAGAGGGGAAGGTTTTATACCTTTTAAAATTGGAATTGTAAATAATGTTGTCTTACCTGGCAGAAAACAAAGGAAATCCTATGACATACAAGCCTAACATTCTTCCAATACTAGCAGGCTTTCTACCACCTCCTCCTTTCAAAGGAATTATCCACTTGATGTACTAAGTAAATCTTAAACAAGATCAAAAATCTCAAAGAAAAGGAAAGTCAAAACAAAAGTGATAATCTGCTTTAAAGGCAGAGCTGGGGATGAAGTCACAGTCCTAGATTGCCTATACACATTTCCTAGATGTTTAGTAAAGATCTTATTAAATATTCTTTATCAAAAATCATCATGCAGTAAAGGAACTGAAAAGCAAACATCTCAAATGCTAAGAAATCTCAACATCTTTAGTATTAAAAACATATTCCTTTTTATGAAGAACATTTCTGAATCTTAAATACCTCTGTATAAACTTCAGTCCATCTCAACAGGTTTTTTTTTTTTTTTTGAATCATCTGTAAATGTTCCCTTGGGCAAAGCCCACAAAAAACTGCAGAATGTCTCCTGGTATTAAACCTTCTGTGAATCAAGCTTTTAGATACTTGCAACACTCTGCCATCAAGACGTTCATACAACTCTGAATTATTTATTCACCAATCCTTGTGCAACTTCACAAACACCAATGGAGACCAAGACAATTTCAGCTATTTGATGTTACATCTTCTCAAGTGGCTAAAGAGGCTATAAAGCACCCCATTGCTTAAGCCTGCCATCTCAGTTCCATTAGCAGTAAAGACCTCTCTATTCAAACTGCTAAGCAAATCCTCGGAGAGCCCGGGGACTGTTTCATGCTTGAAAGCAACTGTTAAGAATTTGACAACAACCAAACTGTTCCTATTTAATCCTTCTCCCAAGGTAAAAAGAATTATAGGTAAACATATGCCTTCATTATTTGCTTTGCTGCATTTCAATACTCAATCCCACACAAAATTGCCAGCCAAGGATTTAATGCAATCTCTTCTGTATTACAGAGCTACTTCCTTTACAGAATGGAAAAAAAGCTTAATAAGGACTATAGAGTTGGTTAGCAAACAACTCTATTTTCTATAACTCACACTAGAGATTTTGCAAAGGTAACTTTCATAACACAGGGAATTTATTTATTTTTTTAAGTTAGGATTTTCAGGTAAACCAAAATAGTTGTCAATTTGCCAATATGTATTATTCTTTTTAATTGAAAGAAACAAAATTTGTCTATTACAAAGTACAACAGCTCTAGTTTTACTACACACACAAATTTACATAAGCTTTCTTTTGAGTTAGCAATATGTATGTTAATCAAACATTACAATATCAAGAAAAGCTTCTTAGATACACTCTGGAATGCATTAAAATGAAAATTTCAAGCCTTCTTCCATCAGGTTAATTCAGAAATGAAAGAACTTCAAAGTTATTCAAAAAGCACGACAGTTTGTTACTCTCTTAGTGATGTACACTGCTCTCACCCACACAGTTAGAGCATTTACTGTCTAATCCCTCTTCTTTATGAAAAATGCAAATCACTATGAATAGAAAATAGTGATTGAATGAAAACAAATACAGTTATGTTCTGTGGCAACAGTCACTAATTGACAAAAGGAGCATGGGCATCACAGTGTAGCAATTCCTACAAACAGCTGCTATAGTCCTGTTTGGAGCAGAACCACAGCTGTAAGAGTTTCAAAAAGAAATGGTGCTGTGTGATGGGAGGGTCCTGCAGAGAACAGCCGAGTTGAGCCATCATCGTGCTAAGTCTTGACTTCAAAGTAACTGCAATGCAGTCTCATGTATTGGCCACTGACATCCCCTGTGTTGCATCTCCCACCTCAGTTTCATCCAAGAAGAATTCCAAATTTGCAAGTTCCAGGACAATATTGCCACAGGAACTGAGTGGACAAGCCAAGCCAAGCCAAATCCAAAATTCATTTTAGAGGTACTTTCCCAATTCAAGCATGAATATAAATGCTGCATAAGAACATAAGTGAGGCAAGGATATAAAGGAGAGAGAACAAGCATATTACTCCAATTAATACATTTTTAAAGTAAAAAAAAAAAAAAACAAACACCAAATAAAACCCCAAAAAGAGACAACCTTTCAAGCACACAAGCTTTTACTTAGACTGCAGTTTATGCACTGCTAGAGACAAAACTAGGGCTAATATTAAATTTAGGAATTCATTTAAGGAGAAAAAACAAATACCCAATTTAAAGTGAAGGCTGTAGGCAACTCATTAGGCATTAGAAGCCAAAGGTTAAATCCAGATCTTTCATTAAATTTCATGGATTTAGAGTGGATACACAGTACAGCAAAAGTACCATTTACATACACCGCAATAAATACATCCAAAATAATCTATACACTTAATAATATTCATATCATGTCAGAGGACTTCTTAGACAATTATCCCTCATTTACCAAAAAGCAAAAGGAGGAAGAAATTAAATCCAAAACTCACCACCTTGAACCCTAATGCTTATGATGAAATTTAAAAACAAAATTCCCAAACCATTTATCATGTTGTACATGTTTTATTATACTCCACTTGGGCTTTCCCCCACATACCTGTGCGCAAGGCCTATCAATCATTTTAATAACACTTCCTACAAGTAAACAAGCAGGTCCTGAAAATGAACATAAGACTTAAAGACACTCAGGCACTTATTGTAGGCCTAGTTATGCTATTTAATGGAAAAGAAAGCTTTCTTCCTAGCTTAATTTAAGCAGCAATAAAAAGACACTACTAGCTTTGAAAGCTGCAACTTTCTCCATAATTCAGTTAGGCTTTCTTCTTTTTTCTGCACGCTCGCACATTAAAACTTCTTGTTCTTTTCATAAACATTTAAATAATAAATTCCCTTTTCTGTTCTGTACTGCTAAAGGAAATGGGCACAGTACAGCCTTTATACTACTTCTAAGCCTTTTCACCATCTCAAGGTTTTACAGATATCTTGGCTGTGTTTCACACAGTACTAAAGCACTGATGAATCCAGTAAAACTGGAGTAGTAGATTAAAAGGCAGTACCTTAATAGTTGCTACATTTCTTTTATGTCAACTCGTTAGAAAGTTCTAAAACCCATTTGCTATTGAAAACATTGGTCTTTTTCCTTTCTAACTCATGACATCTGTTTTAACCTATGGTTCCTATGATGACATTTGAGTACAGTACTGCACTAAATTTTAGCCTAGAGAAGAGGAGGCTGAGAGGAGACCTCATTACTCTCTACAGCTACCTGAAAAGGGGTTGTAGAGAGGAAGGAGCTGGCCTCTTCTCCCACGTGACAGGGGACAGGACAAGAAGGGAACGGCCTCAAGCTCTGCCAGGGGAGATTTAGGCTGGAGATGAGGAGGAAGTTTTTCATACAGAGGGTCATTGGGCGTTGGAACAGGCTGCCCAGGGAGGTGGTTGATTCACCTTCCCTGGAGGTGTTTAAGGCACGGGTGGATGAGGTCTTGAGGGACTTGGTTTAGTGTTTGATAGGAATGGTTGGACTCGATGATCCGATGGGTCTCTTCCAACCTGGTTGTTCTATGATTCTATGATTCTGTGAAACTGCTCCCTTTAAAAGGGAACAAAACAAAAGCTGGTGAAAGGGCTGGAGAACAGGCCTGATAAGGAACAGCTGAGAGAGCTGGGGTTGTTTAGCCTGGAGAAGAGGAGGCTGAGAGGAGACCTCACTGCTCTCTATAACTAACTGAAAGAAGGTTGTAGAGAGGAGGGTAATTGCCTCTTCTCCCATGTGACAGGGGACAGGATGAGAGGAAATGGCCTCAAGCTCCACCAGGGGAGATTTAGGCTAGACATTAGGAAAAAGATTTTCACAGAAAGGGTCACTGGGCATTGGAACAGGCTGCCCAAGGGAGGTGGTTGATTCACCTTCCCTGGAGGTGTTTAAGGCACGGGTGGGCAAGGTCCTGAGGGGCATGGTTTAGTGTTTGATAGGAACGGTTGGACTCAATGATCCAGTGGGTCTCTTCCTGGTGATTCTATGATTCTATAACTAACACATCATCCCACCCACAAGCACAATGAAGCTCAAATGAGGACATATGTGAACTGATGCATAACTGAAGATCTGGAGACTTCTTCAATACATTTAGTGTATTTCAAGTTTCTTGTTATTCTTTATGAGAAATGCTGTTCTGCTAAGAAGCCTGTTTATTAGCCAAGCTGTTACTACAGAAAGGAGAGGTGACCTAAGTGCAAGAATAAACAGAATAAATGTGTACAGCCTAATTCTTCATTCAAATGGAAATGGAAAAGGAAGGTGAAGATGGAGAGGAAATGATCTTCCATTGATGTTATTTGCAAGGTTTTGTACATCTGTACATATTCAGCTTTCCATATTGTATTTAGCAACAAACATTAAAAATATGATGCAGTATGATAAAATAATTCACACACACAGAGGCACAGTAGTCAAGTACATATAAATAACCAGTCACTTAATAGTGTCATTCACACTTGAAATAGAAGGTTTCTGCTAGGCAGATTATTTCTGCAAATTTATAGACAGGAGACAGAGATAACCAAAATCTTGTAGGTTGAGTTGTTTTGGAAGTACTGTCCTGCTACTCACAATAAATGATAACAGCTTTCTTGCATTCCATCTGTTTCCATGCTCCTTTTTTCTATGTTGTTTCTATGTTTCTAAGTTAGGCACAGCATTCCTAAACAATAATCAACTGTTCCTGTAAACCACAGACTACACTAGGCGACAGGAAACTTGAGATACACACATCATGTGTATCCCTCCTAAAAAATTCAAGACTATATGAGGCACTACTCATTTATATTCAAGCCCCTACATCTGTATATTTCTTTCTATAATTATCACATTGTATAGTCCACAAACAGCCTAAACGCTAAATGATACACTGTAGCTGTTGCTAAGGCAGCAGCAGATTTACATGGGTGAAATCTAGCCAGCTACCACCCTTGTAAATTATCAATAATTAAGCTGCTTCTCCATTAAGGCTGTCACAACTAAGAAAACCTTTATTTGTTATGAAAACTTCACATAAAATATAATAAAGGTCCATATGGTAAAGACAGCAAATATTTTTAAGCTTTTAAAACACTATGACAATCATTTTCTGGAAGCGCAGCAGCAACTTGCAGGCTATATGCCCAGCAACACAAACTATTTCATGAAAGAAAAACAGAAACACAAAACCAGTTACGCTAAAACTGTTTCATAACCAGTCTCATTGCAAACCATCATGCCTTATTTAGGTTAACTGCATTGCACGTATTCCCATCTTTCAGTAGTTTCAATAAACGCTTATCTCTGTCCATTTTTAAGTCAATACAAGTGTTCACAACAGCAAGAATTTTAGATTCCTGCAGAAAAAGAAATGTGCAGAGGATGTAACTCTTTGTTCACTATTTTTCCCTAGCTTAAATACCTTCAGACAAAGAGCAAAAATAACAAATAGATTTTATTCTGTAGCAAACCAGCGATAAAAACTTCCTAAACCACAGCACTGTTCTAGTGTAGTCTCTATGCATGTATCCCAATTTCCAGATCAACTGTGAATAGTTTAACTATACTTTTCCATAACTTACTTCCAAAGAAGTTACGGTTTCTGACTGCATGCAGTTTTTCTATGAAAATGGAAAATATATCCTCAACAAATTGTGTACCAGAAAGTGAGCAGAGGAAACTTAATGTACTCTAAGTACCAAAGCCATAGCAAATTATTAATATCAGCCCAAATGATTTTATTACAGCTTCCTGTCATTATGTTAATAAACAATTACTGGCAAATTAGTAAGTTACGGTAGTTGCATTACCAGGCAGTGACACTGAGCATGACAGTTTAAATGGGACTGGTAAAAACATACTTAAGATGAAGATTACTTGCCAAGGAGTCTCATAACCGATACATCTTGTTTAATTAAAACAAAATTTAAGCTAATATTTTTCTGCTACCTCCCCAGATCACTCCAACCTACATGGAACAGATCAGCATTCTAATCTATACTATGTAGTGTAAGCTTTTTAAAAATTCTACAAATGTCAAATAGAAGTTGTTTTGAGAAAGCTTATGTTAGATAACCTTCACCTGAACTGAACATGCTTGGTGATGAGAACTGTAAAAGATTGGACTATTATAAATAGCTGCTTTTAATTTTGGAGATAGATTTAAGTACATACATGTGTGTGTATACACACATGTGCATATACACAAACACATTCTCACTTACTCTCATTTGACTTGTTTCCTGGCTGTTTTAAGAGTTATCCAGAACTGTCTGGACACATATATTCTATTAAGTTCAACAGAAGATAACAGAGATATCAACTAGAAGAAAGTATACCAAGTATACTGTAAAAATATACCAAGTTATTCCATGTTATCATCCGAATTGAATAAATAATTCTTACATCCTACAGAATCAGAAAGCAGTGATAGAGTTTTCTTTCAAATTCTACAGGCTTCTGCCACACGAAAGACTAGACATTCAGCCTTCTTTTCCTACAATATAGTAGCCACTTGCCAACAGCAACCCCTTTTGCTGTTGAATACATGAAGTTGAAATACTGGAAAACAGTAGGCAATAAAGAAGCTTAAAGAAGGATATACTACTGCTGAACTGGAGAACAAGGTCTCTTGAGAAAGGAACACTCAAAACTGCCCTACTGTTAATTTCTTGGTTGCCTCATCACAACCTAAAATTGCCTTTCAAGTTCCACTTGTACCGACAGAGCATTTCATAATCTGCTTCCATTCTCACCAACCACTTCCCAACTCCCATTAAAGCAAAGCTTCACATGTGTGTCAATGCTGACAGTGTTGGCCACCAGTCCCTCACTCACTGCCAATTCTGATACAAACTAAAGATAGTTCTGGATCATCACAGCCTGTCACTCACACTGTCAATGCCACACTATACGTGTCATTTTGATGCCTTTATACATAACTACATCAAATTACGTGGCCTCTTAAGAAGACTATCAAGAGCACAGAGTAACCTAAAGCTAAGCTGCAAGCACAGCCAAAGACAGGGTTGAAGCCTCTCCTTTAAAAGTCCACTGCTAGGTACACCCAACAGAGTTTCCTCACAGAGACAATGTAAGGCATTTGGTGCATTGTTGATTACTGATAATCTTAAAGATGAAGCACTGACAATCTCTTTAATGTACTTAACATGATCCTTCACCTTCCAAGGAACAGCTAGGTTACAAGAAAGCCCTGAATGATTCTGCAATCAATGCCTTACATTTTTTTAATATAAAAAGTGTAACAGTCATCTGATAAAAAGTATGCTAGGTTAACTATTAAATAAAACACCTAAGGAAGCAGGAAAACAGAGCAGGCAAAATGTAATTAAAATTGTTTTGAAAGAGAGTTTGGGGACACTGGATATACCTACCAAATAACCCAAACACAATGGACTTAGGATTTTGAATGTTGTAACTACTGTAATAGGTCTACATTGTGACCTTCATAATAACGTGGGATACACATCCTTCTGTATTTTCCCTTATTACAGTACTGTCAAGCTCTCTCAGTTACCAAAAAGAAAGTTGAAATAAGCCTCTTGTGTTGCCTCAAATTCACGTATGCAAAATGCTCCATTAGAAACCAAGTACTACATCCATGGAAATTTATTCAGCTTAAATACCTGAACTTTTGAAAATGTGATATGCATAAAACCCAAAATATTATCTTTTCTCCATTTGATTCCATTTGAGAACGGAATGTCTTACAGAAGAGTCATATCCAATCACATAAACAGGTATTGTACCAGAATGCTTGCAGAAGACAAAAAAATCTCATTTCACCATTACTGGCAGCCTTTAAGAGGTTCCAATGTATTCATAACTGTTATGATATGGGCATTTTGTGAAGGAAAAAAAAGTGCTGTGTTAAATCAGTAAGACACAAGATCCAATATGCCCTCCACAAGATGAGGAAACATATCTTCTTTTGTAATGTGCTCTGAGATCTGCTGACAAAAGCCAGGTATGGATTATAAGTGTGGAGGGAATAAGCAAATCAAATTTTGACTGTTACCAGAGATCTTTTCAGTTTGGCTCATCTGCTTAATAGTTTTTTAACCTTATAATCATGCAACAGATTTATATATCTTCCCCAAGATGTATTTTTAATATACCTATAAACAATATTATACATTTCAACATATTTAAAGAGGTAAAAATTCATCCGGCTTTAAATAAGAACATATTTTGTTTTCATATATTTAACTATTAACCCTGATAACCTTATTATTAAGTTGAATTAAGAGCTCACAATGAACATGTAGACAATAAATGGGAACAATGTTTTGTTTATTCCAAGGCTGTATTAAGTTACAAACATTTTGTACCGTAATATAGAATTCTGTCGTAACTAAAACAATATGACTAAAATATCTGAAAACTGGAGAAGTACCAACACATCACCGTTCTCTTCTTAGATTACTGTCAACACTAAAGAAGTATTCAGAAAGCAGGAGATAATTAAGCCAAGATAATTAAAAGCTATTTATCTAGACATTACAAACCAGTATTTGTAGTGGCCCCTAAAGGGATTCTGCTTCACCCACATCATCACTCGGCATCCAGCATACCTTTGATAGAACCAGAATAAAGAAATATTTCAACTATACAAAAAAACCCATGCTTCCTTTATCAGCAATGGAGCACAATGCTCACCAAGCAGCAACTGTATGAGGGGAAGTGACTGGAGACCTAACTAACAAATTCTCAAAGTGTCTGAGAATAAAGAAAAAAAGAAAAGAAAAAAGAACAAAGTTAAAAATGTTACAGTCTATTAAAAATATATACAATTGAAACCACACGGACTGGTAATAAGGTAGTATCAGGGAAAAAAAAGTCTGGGCTCTATTTACAATTTAGGCACAAACTTCAAAGGGAGGTGGGTGAGATGGGATAGTTAATATTCTTGCTTTGCGATCTTCTGAAAAAGTAAATGAAGGACATCGCCTAGCTTATGTTTTACTCATTAATTCACTCTTTGGAAATGTACTGGTGCAAAGTAAAAATAAATCATTGTTAAGAGTGCCTATTATAGCCCTAAGCAGCAGCACTTGAATTCAAGAGATGAGAACTGGATTTTATAATACCACAGAGGGGAAAAGAGTTGCTTAAGGTTAAACGTGAAAAAAAATAGGAAAAATTAAACAGTCACAATAACTGTCATTTATGCACACTCATCTAACTTTTAACAGCCATGACAGTGTAATTCGCACCAAGAGCAACAAATTCTTGTCTCTGTGTGTACAACTTTTACCCTGTCTCCTGGGTTTTTATTGTTGTTTCTTCAAGTTAATAAGATTCAAGCATCAGGAACAGCTATGGCAAGCCACCTAGTAACAGATACAGGAGAGAAGAAATCTATAATAATAATAATTATTGCCTTTTGACCAGCTCAAAAGATTCCCTTGAATCTACCAGTGAAGACACTTAAGAGTGAAATGGAGCATAGTAAACACATAGCCTAATGAAATCAGAACTTTAAATCCAATTTAAGTATGACACAAGATATATTGAAAAATCCCAATCAAAGAAATTTAAAATACAAAGAACCATAAAGATTACATAGATAGTTTTCATGGTGCAGTTTGAAGAGCTTTAAGCTGGGCAGTGCTTTGCAAGCACTGGTGCTGTTATTTCACATACAGAGCCTTTCAAGAACCTCCTCTTGGCAGCTAGTGAAGAATTGCCAGTATAATGTAAATTCACACCTTAACCTGGTGTGCAGTAAATTTATTCACAGACAAACCCTAGAAGCAAGATAATTTACTGTGTTTCTCAAACAGTTATCTACATTGTGAATGTGTATTCAAAAGGGAATTAGTGCCATCTGAATTCACACACTAACTCCTGAGCACTCCTCTACTGAAGCGTATGAGTTCAGTGTTGTTCTTTGTTCAGCATTTCTTGATCCATGCCCCAGAGATCAGAGGTGATCATGATGTAACAGTTCTCTCTAGCCTTAAATGACATTATGTTATGCATCTGCAGCAAAACCAATGAGTTACTGGAATTCCACTATGTATTTAATAAATATTTAAACTCAAAAGGTAATTTATTCATAATAAATAGGGTATTTTTCTGCAAAGGGCAGAATTTTATTTTAAATAATTCATTCCATATAAATGTTCCCATACAAGGCCATATATGGCACCGATTCTGTGATTCATATGAAAAGCATAAGTTCAATGAGAAACTCCCTGACAGAGCTGCAGAGAAATGGGGAGATCAATTAAACAAGTTCCATTGTACAGTCATCCAGATAAGATCCAAAATACATACACCATAGAAACATTCCCCACTGGTGAAGGGACAATATGCAAGATGAAAGCATTTTCCCACATTTGCCTTAGGAACTCAAACATCTGAAGTCAACATATTTACCTTTCATAGCCGTAGCAATTCAGTTTATTTTAATAATATAAATATGTGTAGTATTTCATTAAAATAGCTATGATTACAGGAATATAACAGGTTAAATTCAATAGTATATCTTACTCATATAAACATCTCTCATTTCTTTTATAATAACAGTGATAGCCCACATAATCATATATACACATCTACCAGTCTATTTTGAAAGATTTATTATTTGCTTTGTACATTCAGCCTGCTTAAGAAGAGGACTGAGCACTAATGATTCTGTTTAATCTCACTATATGAGTCAAACTTCACGCTAATGCAGGTGTGTCAGTACTGACAGGCCAGATAATGCCAACTAAGTAATTAAACAAATCAATTTTAATTTCATTCTCAATTAAAAACACAGAGGATTGCCCAGACCAAGAAGGATGTGGAAAATTTTTTAAAAGTTACCTAATTTTGAAAAATCGCTAAAGAAAAACTATCTATGTAAATGATTACATAATCTAATTATATAGAAGAGAAACAATGCAAGAGCTACTTATGGCTGACAGGCATACAAGAACTTGAAATTAATTTGACATCCTTTACAGAAGGAAATCTACCTGCTAGTTAAAAAATACATGCATCATCGGGTGGTCAAAAATAAAAGGCCCTCTATACTTCATGTAATTTGTTTAGTTGCAATATATTTTAAGAAATTTTAAGAAATCAATGGAAAACATTGAGTTTGTTGCTGCCTTTCTTTCATTTAATTTTTGCTTTTGCACATAATGAGATAAATATTGCTGTATGTTCCACATCCCCCACACATTTGGTTTTCCATTTGCTTTTCTCTGCCTATGTTCTCAACAATTTCTTGCTCTTCTGATTAGCAAGGTTTTCCACTCTGTGTTTTCTATTCCTTTTCTTTTCCCAGCTCTGTTCCTACCTTCTCTCTCTCCACAATTCCCTAGGCATCCTTTCTCAATTACCTCTGTGATCTCTCCCTTACACAACTAGGAAGGGGGAGATTCTCTTTTGAAATCTCTTTTTTGACAACCAGGGCAATTTTAGTACATACTTAAGAACCAATGCTAATATGGAAAACTAAGAACGTACATCCTAGGTAATGATGTGCTGGAAAACAAATCTGTAGCTTCTAGGTATGAAGGGGAGGAAAAGTAAAGTCTAAAATAAAAAAAAAAAAATAGAAGAATGCAAAAAAAAGACCTTATTTTCATTTCCCAGTTCCTACAACTCTCTGGCACCTGTGTGAGATGTGTGCTGCAAGTATGCTTGCAGCCTGCCTGCCACAACCTACTAGTATTATTTTATTTTTCTCCACAGTAAAATACTGCAGTGCCTGCTTCTGCATTTATAGTTAAAGAGCAAAACTGACCTGATAACCAACTGCTGTACTGGAGCCCACAATGTTAATCTAAAATCAGCACCCATACAAAAGAGTGTCCATAAGCTCAGCATCACTGCAGCAGTTAGCATGCGGATCATTGTTTCAAGCTTTTCTTTCCAAATATGCCAACTAGAAACACTAATTTACTCCCAGTAGCTTAAACTGGGAAGTAGCTGACTTAAGACAATACAAGGATTGCATTCTGCTCATCAGAATCACGTGAGTTTCCAATCATACAATAAAACATCAGAGTTGAATTACTCAATTGTGTAATTTCTGTTTGCTGGTTTCATCAACGTCCCTC
This sequence comes from Coccyzus lansbergi, assembly GCA_033558105.1. Taxonomy (NCBI): domain Eukaryota; kingdom Metazoa; phylum Chordata; class Aves; order Cuculiformes; family Coccyzidae; genus Coccyzus; species Coccyzus lansbergi. The sequence goes on along the minus strand of JAUMJK010000082.1, from coordinate 2,983,849 downwards.
CTATACTGATTTCTTACAATCTCACTGTGAAGATCCCTCTCTAAAAATGAGGCCTATCTTCTCTGATAAAGAAAATGTCCTGTCAGCTGTAAGGCTAGGATTACAATCCTGTTTCTCCTTCATGGCATTAAATTTTCTGTAGTTTCTCCATGTTTCAAATGCAGTACCTCTGACGTAGCACAACATTATATCTGAGAAATTAATTTAAAATATTGTAATATAAGGCAGTTATAGCCAAAAATATGTGGAACTATTGTTGACAATGCTCAGAAATTCTACTCTTATTTCTACCAATAACAGTCTTCAATAGGCAAGTTTTCTCCAGCCCAAGCCCTCTTTTTCCCAAGCACCAAAACCCAAGGCCACTGCAGCAGAAAGTAAAACAGGAATAGAATCATAGAATCACAGAATCTTTTGTTGGAAAAGACCTATGAGATCATAAAGTCCAACTGTAAATTTAACACTGCAAAGTCCACCACTAAGTCATGCCCCTAAGCACTGCATCTCCATGTCTTTTAAACACCTCCAGTGATAGCTACTCAACCACTTCCCTGGGCAGCCTATTGTAGTGCCTGATAATCTGTTCAGTAAAGTAGTACTTCCTAATACTCAATCTAAACCTTCCCTGGAACAAACTGAGACCATGTCTTCTTGTCCCATCACTTGTTACTTGGGAGAAGAGACCAACATCTAAGCCACTACAATCTCCTTTCAGGCAGTTGTAGAGAAAAATGAGGTCACTTCTCCAGACTGAACAACTCGAGTTCCCTCAGCTGCTCCTCATAAAACTGGTGCTCGAGACCCCTCATCAACTTTGTGGCCCTTCTCTGGATACGCTCCAGCAGCTCAACGTCTTTCTTACAGTGAGGGGCCCAAAACTGAACACAGTATTCAAGGTGCAGCCACACCAGTGCTGAGTACAGGGGCACAATCACTTCCCTAGTCCTGTTGGCCACGCTGTTTCTGGTACAAGCCAGGATGCTGTTGTCAACCAAGGCACTTTTCCAGCCACTCTTCCTGTACTGGTGCATGGGGTTGTGGTCTTAACCTTGTGACACTTAACCTTGTTGAACCCCATACAACTGGGCCTTGGCCCATTGATCCAGGCTGTCCAGATCCCTCTACAAAGCCTTCCTACCTGCAAGGAGATCAACACTCCCACCCAATACAACATCATCTGCAAACTTACTGCAGGACCACTCTATCCTCTCATCCAGATCATTGATAAAGATATTGAACAGAACCAGTCCCAACACTCAGCCCTGGGGAACACCATTTTTGACTGGCTGTCAATTGGATTTAAAGGCATTCACCACCACTTTTTCACCCTGGCCATCCAGACAGCATTTTATGCAGCCAAGAGTACAGATATCCAAGCCATGAGCAACCACTTTCTTGAAGAGAATGCTGTGGGAAACAGTGTCAAAGGCTTTACTAAACTCTAGGGAGACATCCACAGGCTTTCCCTCATCCACTAAATGGGTCGCCTTGTCACAGAAGAGTATAATGGAAATGCAGGCCACCATATATTGACTACTCTATTTCCCCAACACAGGGATAAATTTCACTCTTAGAACAAACAGTCAGTGGCATAAAAAAGTCACTTTAAAATTAGCCAGAATTTTAAGTTTCAAGTTGTAGCAGCACTAGATGCTGTTCAAAATGCCCTCCTCCCAACAGAAAGCAACGCTCCACCCAACAGTGACAATTACTACTAGAACAAGGTAGATGGTAAGACATATGTTAATGCTGAAAAAAAAAGAAAGTCTAAAAGTAGTGTGTTGAGTTTGAGTAATGACAAATAATGAGATTGAGAATGAAAAAATAAGGAGGATCAACATTTAGGAGGTTTCTCTTTAATTCCCTGCTGGCCCGAGTCAAATACGCTAGCTCTGCAGCAATGCTCACTGATATCTTTTACATATACTAAATCCAATATTCACAATTTTATTGATCGGCAAGTGTAATGTTGGTCTTTTAAAACTACTTACTTCTGTCTTGCTTTGAACTGACAGTTAAAATTGGCACTTATGTGCCCAAATGCACGTCCACACAGATTCAAATGGCAGTAGCAGCTACATCACTAAACGCATAAGCGTGCTACTTAGTCTTCCACATTTTATCCCAATTAAGACAAAATCAGCACATTTTTTAGCTAAACCAGCAGTAACTAAATAAAAAGAACAAAGAACTCCTTTTCAGCATTTTAAAGAACTTTTTGAAATAACATTACACATTTTCAATAGCGTAAGAATTGCATCTGGAATCTAGATTCACAGGTGTTGATTTTACAGAGCCTTTTAAGATTCCTGAAACAGAGTAAGAAAGAAGACACAAATTTATGTTAGTCATTCATGAAATCTCAGCTATAATACACCAACTCCTAATTAGAAATCTGACATGGTAATTAATTTAAACACAGAATAACCCATAACCTTTTCACTGTTCAGTGATTACTAGCTAGATGTCTTTACTGTGACTATAAACTCTAGAAATCTCTGAATACATGAACTTTGATACCCTGGAAATGACCAGCATGTGTCATCTCATTACTTACTGCATTTCTGGTGAGAACAAAATTTATTGCTTAAAGGATAAATAAGGGAAGAGGACAGCAACAGAAACTTATGTTACAGAAGTCTCAGTTGAACCAATACCCCTGTGAAAATCACCATGCCTGGAATCCAACACATGTCTAGCCTGGTCCATTTCTCCAAATCTTTCTTAATTTGATCTCCAAACAAAAAGAAAGGTTAAGGTTTCTATAGCACTTTGAATTAATAAAACCCAATTAAAATGAAAGTCAACAATGGCTAATGAATTAGGAAAAACTGTATGGGGAAAAGTATCTTTGGACAGAGTACAATAACCTCTAATTCCCCTGCAACAAGAAAACATGTTTATGCTTGTTGTTCCTTTCCACAAACTCCTCTAGAGGCATCACATCTCCTTCCTTCCACTGTTTTTAAAACTCTCCATGGAGTATCAAATTTAACAGTAATAGCACTTCTTTCCCTGACCTGGGATAAAACTCAGTGAAGAAATTATAGTTCTTATCTTTCAAATACTAATTTCTCTGCAGGGATTTCTTTAAATATATTTTTCTCATTTTAGAAGTTCTGCAATTTATTTCCAGTTTAGTATTGGTGTGAACTGGAAAAAAACCCACACCTTCACTATGGAGTGCTCTAGTATTCTCTAAGACAAGAATGCTGGTACCATATAATGAAAGTTTCTGCTATGGAAGTAGTTAAGTGATGCCTTTAAGCTATGAGATTTGAAAACCACATTAAAATGTTTTCTGGAACAACTATCGCTTACTTGTTTATAAAGGCATCAGTTTATTATTTGAAATAATAATCAGAAGTGGTCATCAGTACAACTGTATTCATTCTGAACAAAACTAGAAAGAAAGCCACAGGATCTAGCCTTGAAGTTAGCGCACTCACTCTGTGCTAAGCAGCAAGTTGAAACAAACAATCTACAGAAGCTTCTTCCTACTTCAATTGTTCTGTGACTCTAATGCCTTCCAGAAGCAACTGAAAAGAAACTGCAATAAATAAATGCAGAATGTTACAACCAATCTGTTAACAAATCTGCTGTGTTTACCTCCAGGGTGCTGAGCAGCAAGGCATTTCTCCAACTCCACATCTACAGTCCATAGTACCTTAAAAGCTGTTAGAACAGCAACAATCATTCTTCAAAGTAGAGAAAATCATTAGGTGTGGACTAAAGCTGTGTTGCTCCTTCTCTTGGATTCTAGTCCTGCTACTTGAAGGCAAAGTCTGTCAAGAATCATCCAGGGAAAAGCTGACAGCAAGAACCTCAGAATGGAGACTGATATAGCAAGCAGTGGTATTTCCTATCTCTCTTTTCCACCTTCACCTGGTGAGGCTGCCTTTCTGGACTACAGAGAGATAGTGAAATCAAGCACTAATACAGCAGACGGAAAGCCACAGTCCCCAGAGGTCAATCATGAATAAACCTCTCCTTTATTAGGTCTAAATGCTAATTCCTCTGGCATCAGATTCTACCTGTCACTGTTCAAAAGCAGGTAACACGTGAAGCACCCATCTTCTCAATGCAGTGCTCATCATAATGAGCACATTTCCCATGAACAATTTTTGCCTGTTACCTTCTGGTAACATACTATTCATACATAACCAATCTGGCTTTAACATCAAAGTTTGTATGTGTGTGCAATTTCTTTTGATCAAGTAAAGTATTTTTTCCTTAAAGATTTTTCAGCACCTTCCATAAGTGGTTAACAAAATGGGCTGCCATACAGCTATAGCTAAGAGCTGCACCATTTCTTCTCAAAAGCATCCAGCCCATTAGGCAGAATGCAGAGAAAAACAGTTTCACTCACACACCTATTAGGAGACAGACACTAGAACCAAACTTTTGCAAAATACAAATAAAAACATAAAATCAGATATTCTTCACCAGTGATGCTTACACTTCTTGCATTTAGTCAGCAAAGCAAAACCCATTCTTTTTTTTTTTTTAATTCATAAGCAAATATTTATGTCCCAACACCACACAATTTTGCATGCAAACACTACAGGAATATATGTTAATAAATAAATTATGTTCATTAAGGTATTTTTTTAGTTTGCTAACTTTAATTATGCAACCACTTAAAGTTACCACTCTTTTTTAAGAACATGCAGAAACTACTACTTAAAACCAAGTTCTTAACTGTGTCCTTTTAAATGCTTGTATTACCTAAGTATGTACAAATACAAGGGAGTTACACAAGTTTTAGCATACAAGGTCGAACCACCACATTTTCAACATGCTGCACGCTCCCTCTGGCAGAAACCATTAACCAGAAATTCCAAAAATAAAATGCCCATAGTGTATCTAAGTGATGTTGTGGAGTCCTTCCCTGCACTTTTAAAAAAAAATCCTGCCGTCAATGAGTCTAAACTACTGCAGGTAACAGTCATTATTGAAAGTTCTTAGTCTTTAACAAGAGCACTCTTAATCAATAAAAATGTCAAAGCCAAATCAGCTTTGCTTCTTTCTTCTACTTGATCATACCAACTCAGAAATTCCCTATGCTACAAATTACCACTTCTAATCCTTCTCCTATACAGTAGAGTCCCTCTTCCTTTACAAAAAGGGTCAAGGTGAAATGCTTGTGATGTATAGCTGAAGCCTTGCAGTTCCCTACTTACCAAGCTTTCCAGACAGGAAAACCAATGCATATGAATCAAATACAAGAAACACTAATGCACTAATGACTGACATGTGGCAGAAACACAGACACACAGATGCAGCTTGACATTAATGGAGAGATTTGCCTGTGGTCATGCATATGGGGGGGGGGGAATAGATCTACCTGCCTTGTGTTTTAACCTGAGTATGAAATCAAATGTCAGACAAGATTAATTAGATGCCTAGAGTTTTATTCTTTTCTGTTGATAGAAAAAGCACATTTCCATAATGTAAGGAAGCATTTATGTGGATAGCAAATCAGGTTGACATTGAGGGAAGGTTTACTTTATTGTGAATGCTAGCTGTGTGGTGCTTGTCAGTGCAATTACTTTCTACTCAAGTGGTTTGCTTTTTAACATTTTATTATGTTAACAATAAAAACCCTGGAAGCAATAATTATTTATTATGCTAATTCTTTAGCTTTTTTATTATGAATTTCTGCCAGACCATTAAAATTTTCTGTTTTCCAGAAATAAACCAGATTTATTAATATTTGGCCAATTAAGAAAAAAAGAGAACGCAAAACCAATCTCTGTACTGGTAATTACGTACTAACCAGTTAATTTGTACACTTACCAGCTTCCCCTTAACTTCTAGTTTCATTTATTCAATACCCAACATTTCTAACATAATTCTGATTGAAAACAACTTCATAACACTAAGTCCACTGCAGTGGTTTTTTTATAAATAATGATTTAAGAAGTCTGAGAGGCAGCAGGGCTTTAAACCACTCTGAAAATGCACTATACTCAAGGACTGCATTTTAATTATGGAAACCTTTTAGAACATCCCTGTTTTATTAACAGTAAGTGAAAGACTATAAACAAGGCTTCAGTATGCACCACTTCTACTCAATCCTGCCTAAAGCCCTCAAGGGGAAACAGCTTCAATGTGCTTTCATTTCTCCCCCCAAGCATTCTCATCTCTGAATGCCTCTTCTCACTAGTTTTAAAATTCATTTAACATAACAACCACACAGTTATGCTTTTTTCTCCCTCCCTCTCCCCCTCTTTTTTTAATATACAAGCATTCTCTCCTTTAGGAATAAACACCAAGGCCACAGCTCTCAAACTCCCACAGCATAAATGCAATATACGAAACCATGAGCAAGTCTAAGCAGAAAAGTACTGCAACTAAATGTACCTTGAAAAACTCTTAGCTTGCAACGCTTTTCTAAAGCTTCATGTCCATGCACAAACTGTCCCTACATTTCACACAGTGACAGTGGTACTAATCCCTGGAAAACTTCTAGAACAAATTCCCTTGCTCAAAGTCTAGTTCCCGGCCCGCCTCCTCCCGCCCCCCCCCCCATCCCCCAGCCAGTACAGCACTAGCTTCTTCTATGGCAAAGACGCAATGCTTCAAGGTTTGTCTGAGCAGCCCTCCCAGCTTCAGTGAACAATACCAACTCCCATGTTGCCATGCACAAGGGCAGTGCCAGGTTTCTCTATCACTCTCTGCTTCTGAAACAGCTTTCTCTTGTACCTTCCACTGGGAGATTATGCCTGTGGCAACAGAAAGTTCCCTATTAATATGTAACATATACCATAATTAGCACTGTGAAGCAGGTAGTTATCTCACAACTGTCCTCCCATCCTCTCCCTCACAATCACAAAACTTTATTAGGGGGGCAGAGAGGGAGAAGTAAAAACAACCCACACAACTTACTCAAAGCTTTAACTATTAATTCCTGAGTTGCATCACTGGTATGCCATCAAAGACTGGGCAACAGTGGACATGGAGCAGATAATCTGCTCTTTAAGCACCTGTAAGCCTCCTTCTCAAACACCTAAAATCTAAATCAGATGACTATGGCCCTCCCATGGATGCAGAAGGGAGACAGTATCAAAAGAGTGAAAGAACACAAAGTAAACTCTTTCTATAGAGCAGTAGTAGAATGAAGTAAGCTTTGCTGGACTAGATGCTCTGTAAAAAGGAAAAACAGGTTGTGGATGGAGAAACTTTTGCCCCCCAAAGATCTAAAAAACTTAAATCCAGTCTTTACAGTACCAGGGTGGGACCATCCATATCGATATTAATAACAGCGACCAGACTAAGGGTATAATTGTGGTCACTGATTTCAGGACAAATTTTGTTCAAAATGTAACTCTTTGTTATGGAGGTGTTTTACTTCTCATGTACACTCCCAACATCACCAGCTGCTTATGTTGAGGGTTCAAAGGACACACTTACTAAAACTCATATTCTGAAATTTTATTTCTATCCCAGGTCATTAAGAAGATAAGGAATACAGATGTAGAAATATAGAGACCCTTGTGACCACCAAACTCCCCAGCCACCCATGGGCCCCCTATTTATTGGAACCTACTTCTTACCCTCAAAATGTTGAAGAACAGTGGCAAAAACTTCACTGGATGTAGTTTCTCATACCTAGTCACCAAATTATTACATTGGGTACCATTTCTGAAATGCTTTGAAGAGCACCAAAGAGAATAAAAAAATTCAAAATCCTGCCATTTGAAGACAAGAGCCATATTCCATTCTTCATAACCAGAAATAATATAACAATACATTCAAGCATAGAGGTTCTCCCAAATCAATTAATAGGCCACTTAATTAATTGTTTAAATCAACAGTTACAGTTGAAAAGAAAGCTCTTCTACACAGCACTACCTGAAAGATACAAAGCATGACTCAGTGTTATGCTTTCTGTTACAATGCCTCAAGTAAAAGACACTTGTACTTAACAGTGATGTGAAATAACACTGGCCCTTTTGATTTGCTCTTCCCATTTTCCATGGGAATGTAGTCTCTTGTATAGAAAGAACACAAAGAAAATGACCACAGAAATGCTACTCAAGTTCAGTTGCCACTTCCCATCATAAGGGAAAAATGAAACCCAAACTCCACAAACAAATAAAACCAATCAAGGCTAGACTAAAGAAGATTACCAGAACAGAAATCAGAGTAGTAAGACACACTTCATCAAGTGCTTTTCAAGCAGAGTCTAAAAAGGGAGGAAAACACAACAAGTGCGCAGTAAAATGGATGTAGAGGGTACTGGCAGCCCAAAGCTGCCACAACAGAAAAAGTCGACACAACAGAACAGTAAGATAACCTGAATAACATCCAGCAATGTTTTACCTGACAGGAAACAGGGATGGAGGTGTAGGGAGTGGGTGGGTGTGGCCTGTAAGGTTTACAACATTAATTCATCCTTTCTAACAAAGCACGTGCCTCAATGACCTGCATTACTTTCTTCTACAGCAGCCGTGTCTGGATTTGGTACAATATCTTCCTAGCCACACCTCTGGAAAAGTGTGCAAAAAGCTATGAATATCTGTCATTCCTAGATCCCAAAATTATTTCATCTGCAAATCTAAGCCAGTGTGAGTCTCATTTGTTGCCAAAAGATAGGTAAGTTAAATTTTGAGTTTCAGTATGATTGTTCCTCTTCAGCATAAATTTACAATGGTCTCCAAATATATTGCATTTGAATAAGTAAATGCTATACTTTTTCTATAAAATATATAAAAACTCTCTCAAAAATGACTTATCTACCGAAATACTCTAATAGGCAGGATAATCAATTTGGGAGCGATAAAGAAATCCCTAACAAATACAGGCTTTTGCAGATGCACCTGAAGAAAATTAGCTCTTGGCAATGACTTCTGCTTCTGCTCTACTTGTAGTAACATAATAAATGCACAGTGTGTAGGTCGAGAGAACCAATGCACATGGAAAAGAACAGTGCAGAAGCCTCTGAAATTTCTCTTCTCAGGACACAGAAGACATTTTTATTAATATACTCCACAGAGTATTTCAAATGGCATTAATTTACAATAGTAAAAAGAAAAGCCATTAAGTACATACAGGGCCCTGACAGCTTTAGGTATAAAATAAGACTGGTTTCTCGTAACAGCTTAAATGATGTCATGTATAGAGTAAAGCTTGATACCACTGCAGTCCTATCTTGCTTATACATAAGAAAATGTATGGAGTAAACATGAATGTTTTCTCTTGAATGAAATTAATTACCATGGAAGCAATATTCTTTTACCAAACATACAATATTTCACAGCCATCTTCCACATCAACATAAAAATTTATTACAAGGGATGTCAAAATTATTAAGTCTCACTTTGTTTATTTATTACTGATCTGCTGCTGGAGGCAATCAGCTCCATCTCCAAGCCCACTGCATGAGCAGGCTGACACCATTGCAAAGTGAGAGTGGGGAGCATGAACCACCTCTGAAAACGTTCTCAGTTGACCCAGCTAGACTTTGCACAGAAACACATGAGGAGTGCTCATGAAATCTAGCAGCACAGCTGAGTGACAGGGGAAGTATCCTCCATCTATAAGTGGGTAACGAACACCTTTGAAAATGAAAATCTAATCCAAGTGATTTGTTGAAGTTGAGAGTTCGTCTACCTGAACTCTTTACAGGAATATATATCTACCAAACTCATCATCCTGTTATATAACTGCAGCTATTTTAAAGCTTTTGCACAATTTCAACAACTCCCATATAGCTGAATTGCCACACAGTGTACATACACAAATTCAGAGTAACCCTTTTATATTCCAAATCATAGTCTCACCTCACCTAAACACAGAGTCTTACTGCTTTCAGACAACTTAGATCCCACTTGGAAATCTTCAGCTACTCTCAAAGTCACCCTGCTTTTCAAACTTAGGATTCCATCAGTAGCGTAGAATGAAGCAAAAGAAATCAGTTGCAGTCTCAGCGATGCAGCTCTGAAAAGAAGACACCAGTAAAACTTGCTCCTGTCATTAAAGAGAGGAGACAGAAGCCAACCAGTACTCAGCTTCCCAAAGCTCTGTGATCTAATTCCACACAAAAGGCTTAATAAGGTTTAGACTCATAATACAATTAGTAATTTAGCTCACAAATTAGACTATCTATTAACACTCCAGCAGAGACATCAGCCATATGAGGATTAAGAAGGAATCTTCTGCTCTCAATACGGATGGGAGAACTTGAATGCTTTAATAGACCACTTCAGCTTCTGCACAGAAAATACACTGCATTGTAAGAGCAGCCTGCTGTAAGCATGGCCGGCTTATATATCCAACTTTCATCTGTAGGAACCACATTAATAACTTGCACACTAAGTACAGAGCAGGAACTTTCAAACTCATCTTAAGAGTACAATTATAACTAGTAAAAATACATACTGATAGCACTTAACACATTGCATGTGCATTTAAATACGTTAAAGTGCACTTAAATACATTAAAGGGCACTTAAAAACAAGTGCCAAAATTAACATGTCAGCAGGGGCAAAATACAAGTTAAGCCAAGGATATTATACAACATTTAACTGCAGGATTTGAATAAAGAAGCAACTGGTTTTTAAACCTTTGCATACAACATTTATTCTCTATTAAGAAAGAAGTACATATATGTAATACAAGATCTTGAATGATATTTTCCCCATGAACAGTGCTCAAGAGATTTAGAAAACAGCCAATATCTCTAGCATACAACATAATGGCACTTTGTCCAAACAGAAAAAAATTCCAGATGAATTTTCAAAAGCAGGCTGAGTTTGCAAAAGACACTCTACTAGTAATTACCAAGGAACTAAAATTTCATTTGCCATGTCTGAAAAATTCTGATTTCCAGAAAGTAATACGAGTAATTGCATTTCTACAAAACACTGATATTGCTCTGTTCATGCTGACTTATATTAACAACTGATTTACTTGCAATTATTATGTCAACAGGTGCTTTTTGTAATTATTTTCATAGTACACCCCAAACTGGCTGTATTCATGTTTAGATTTTGAGTTTGTGTTTCTGTTAATGGTGCCAGTATTACTAATTCTTCTTTGCTTGAAAAACAAACAAAAAATCTTCATCAGTTTACTTCACACTTCAGTAAAAACTATTCACACCCAACAAATATTATGAATAACATCCATCTGGCCTGAAATCTAGATCTGGACGTAGTATCTTACTCTCTGCTAACACTGCCTACTGTTTCTATCAAGCATTCAGTGTGACTGCACTTAGTGCACAGTGAGAACTGAATTTTACTTGGAGTACTTACTCATAAACATATGCTTTGCTGGCACATGCATTAGCACATATGTAAGGACCATTTTGATTTCATTTGTCTCAGGGGAAAAAAACAACAAACCAAATCAAACAAACAAGCAAAAACCAGCACCGAATATCAAACTTGTTATGAATAATGCTCAGGCAGTCATGAATTGTATCGCCAAGCTTCTTTTACGGATTGCCCAGAGGCCCTGGGGGTTTCCCAAAATGTGTGCATAGATCTCCAGGCTTTAAAGGCAACAGAGTGGCCCAGGGCACAAATGGATATCCTAATCAGAGCTACCATCTTCAAGTCTCAACTGTCTTCTCAGCTCACTCACAGCCCAAAGGAAGGAGGTAGCAGAGGAAGGCAGAATTGACTTCTGATATGTGGAAGAGGAGGTGGAGAGAGTACAGGTAAGTAATATATTCTTAAAGGTGGTCTGGTGTTTAACAGCCTTCTTAAATATGTATGTTATTTGCTGTGGAATAGATGGTACTAAAGTACAGTTTTAGACAGAACTGAGAGCAGGTAAGAACCCTCCCTCTTCCTCCGCACAAAATTCCAGAGTACACAGCTCTAGCAGATTACTATAATTGGCCAATTTTTCTTTTATTGCTAGACCACCGTGTAAACTCAAAGCACTAAAATCACATGAATGAGGTTGCTAGTGAATATCACGTGTTTGCTTAATGCTAATTTCAAGTATAGAGGTCTGATTTCTTTGCAGTTCTGCTCCCAAAGGTCCAGAAATACACACTATCTGATATACAAGTCAGAATTATTTTTTGTTGTCACAAATCTATCCTAGCATTGCACTGTGCCATTTGTGAAGACTTGAACAGAGTGAGTTCTGGAAAGTGTGGTTCCTTACTCACTGTGAGTGAACAGTCTCCAAACTGCGGTTCGCAAAACTCCAGTGATCTACCTACTATGGGTATTAATTTGAAACAAACCTAACAGATATTACTTCAGTAAGACAGATTTACTGTGGACTGATGCAGGAAGCCACAAGTTTATATTCATCTTGAAACCAAGGTCTTCAAAAATACCGACAGTTTTCATAACAAAATGTTTGAGTTTGGTCTACTTATCAGATACTGACTCCATTTTTGTAATCAATGGAACAGAACTGACAGCACAGCAATAACATTCAAAATACAACTTTCCATCTTGCAGCTTAAACTGCAACCCATTCCATGCAAAACTCCAAAGTAATTCCTGGCCGATGCCAGAATGAGTCTACAGAGCTGCCTTCTAATTCCACTTGTCATCAACCCCATAATAGGTATGTTTCAAAATAAGGATTCAGACTTCCAAAGACAGTACCTGTTTCTCTGCAAAAATCGGAGAAAGAATTTCAAAAGCAGCAGACAATTTATACATGCACAACTTATGTTCCTTAACACCCCCTAAAGCAGCCTGGGCAATAGTTAAACCAAGTCCAAACAGACTTTATTTCTCTAAACTTCTCAGTACGAACATATGCAATACCTAAGGTCTCACTCCTACTTCCAATTCAAAACTACTATCTGAACTTCAAGACTTCAAGTCCACTATATAACAAAAAAAGGTACAGGTGAATAAGACTGAAGTGCACATTTGGCAATGGATCTGCCAGTGGATCAACCCACAAGCACAGTAGGATGTTCGTCTATGGTTGAAAATAAAACTGAAGTAGCTGAGGAATATTATTCTTAAGGGGTTATTTCCACGTCATTCCCCGGCATGGATAATCACCTGCTAGATGCTGGTCTACAGTCTAAAGAACATTTTAAGGCTTTCTATGTTCACTCCTTTTTGTGTGATGTAAAGTTTTTAATGTGTTAACATTTGAGCCCCAGTATTCAGGATACAAAGTAGTAATGGATTCTAGTAGACTGACTTTCTCGTAAGCAACTGCACATGTAAAGATCCAGCTCTGTAGTTTCTGCGAGACTGGTTTGAAACCCACAATCCACACCTGCTGCTGCTGCCTGGCTGCTACAGAAGGCAGCTTTATATGTATCAAAAGAGTATTTCAACTTGTCTTGGGCCCCTGGCCCTTAACAATTTCAATGCATATTTGCTCTAAAAGGGCGTGTGCTTGTCTCAAATAGTCTTAAATATGTTAAACAGTCAAACCTCAGTGTTTTCCAAATCCCAAGATGGAAATGCTAGGCTAATTCACATGAATCCCTTACTAGCCTGGATTTATGTGGGCAATTCTAACAACAATTCTAAAAGTAAAAATAAATAAAACCAATCTCATGAACTTTATATGTGGTCTTCAATCCAGAAGGTATAATAGTAATGTTTGGCAATGTATAGGCTTCCATTTCACATTTTCTCCCTCTAAGGTTTTAAATAAATATTAACTTTGTGTTTTGGTTTTGTTGGTTTCCCAGCACACTCACAGACCTAACCCCAAAAGGTTGCTTTCATATTTATGAAGTTGCTTGCAAAGGTTTTCTCCTGAGCTATGACTGAATTAAGATGACCAGCAAAGGGCATCAACTGCATGGTGCCTTAAACTATTACTAGGACAACAATTTATCTTCCATAACTAAGAAATTACTTCAGTAATGACCATCTCTGTAGAAGTTAAAATGAAAAACAGCTTAAGTAATGTGTTACATGAAGTGCTTATATTAAAGTGTCGAATGTCCAGTCCTGTTCAATGTCTTCATCAATGACCTGGATGAGGGCATTGAGGATATCCTTAGCAAGTTTGCAGATGACACAAAGCTGTGTGCAAGTGTTGATCTGCTGGAGGGTAGGGAGGCTTTGCAGGGGGACCTGGACAGGCTGGACCGCTGGGCAATGTCCAACGGCATGAGGTTTAACACGGCCAAATGCCGGGTCCTGCACTTGGGTCACAACAACCCCATGCAGAGCTACAGACTGGGAGAAGCCTGGCTGGAAAACTGCCAGGAGGAGAGGGACCTGGGGGTGTTGGTCGACAGCCGACTGAACATGAGCCAGCAGTGTGCCCAGGTGGCCAAGAAGGCCAATGGCATCCTGGCTTGGATCAGAAATGGTGTGACCAGCAGGTCCAGGGAGGTGATTCTCCCTCTGTATTCAGCACTGGTGAGGCCGCTCTTTGAATATTGTGTCCAGTTCTGGGCCCCTTACCACAAGAAGGATGTTGAGGCTCTGGAGTGAGTCCAGAGAAGAGCAACGAGGCTGGTGAAGGGGCTGGAGAACAGACCCTATGAGGAGCGTCTGAGAGAGCTGGGGTTGTTTAGCCTGGAGAAGAGGAGGCTGAGAGGAGACCTCATTGCTCTCTACAAGTACCTGAAAGGTGGTTGTGGAGAGGAGGGAGCTGGCCTCTTCTCCCAAGTGACAGGGGACAGGACGAGAGGGAATGGCCTCAAGCTCTGCCAGGGTAGATTTAGGCTGGAGATTAGGAGGAGGTTTTTCACGCAGAGGGTCATTGGGCATTGGAACAGGCTGCCCAGGGAGGTGGTTAATTCCCCTTCCCTGGAGGTGTTTAAGACACGGGTGGATGAGGTATTGAGGGACTTGGTTTAGTGTTAGATAGGAATGGTTGGACTAGAAGATCCGATGGGTCCCTTCCAACCTGGTTGTTCTGTGATTCTGTGATTCTGTGAATGCTGTGCTTTGTAAAATAATCTTCATCTGCTCTGCAGAATTCAGAAAAGGTAACATTCAATGAAAAAAGGCAATGGCAATTCTCAGTCATTAACATAAAAACCACACCACTGAGTACTATGGTTCCTGGAAATGCCCACAACTGCCTCCATCTTCTAAATACGTGACAGTATTTAAGCATACTGTTGAGTTTCTAGGGAAAACTGAAGCAACAGTTGGTGACAAGTGACTGCTGTAGGTCTCTAAATATGTTGGGGGAGGAGGGTTTCTGAACTCTCCCCTTCCATTTTTGGGGGGTTGTTTTATGGAAAAATGGCAGATTTCTCAACCATGAAAAAAAAAATCCTACTGGTCAAAATTAAACAAAAACCCACAAAAAGAACAGAAAAGCCTGGCTATACTCACCCATGTCTAAGTCAAATGCCAGCGCACATACTTAAATCCAGGTCTCCCACATCAACAAAAGAGTTATGATAACTAAACAACTGACTCTTAAACCAGGAGTTAAAATATATATCTGTCTTTTTCATGCTGTGCTTCAGTGGTATGATTCATGTTAGGCTATCTCATCTCATCATGGAACCAGAAAAATCTCCATGTTCAGAAAGTTCCACTGCGAGAAAATAATTTCCTGGTTATGATTATATGAGACATCTTCGAACAGTTAAGTAAAAGATGTCTTACACTATTAAAATAACTTCCAAAAACTGTAATCATCAGAACAATGATGATGCTGAATTACACTGGTTGACAGAAACATCACAGTAATTTATATGGAGTCCTATAAGGATATGAATACAGTGCCAAACCTTGAAACTAATATAATCCCTCACTAGGTTCTACTACCAAGCCTGTAAGCAAACTCTGAAGAGGCTGTAGAGTTGTTGGGAAGCACTGGACTTCTCACACTGATTTTATTCACTAAAAAGAGGAGGAAGAAGAAATAGATAATAACGAAATTTTTCTTTTCAAACAAAGGAAATCTACAAATTACATGAGAAAGCAACTATACCAACCAACTATAGAGGAAAGGGTTATGTCTGATCTATGTGACCTAACACAATCCATTGAGATGACACTTGACATTCATGTTTGTTTTCAACTGTTAGCTGAACTTTTCATTAGAACAGTAAAAAGCCATGAATCTGAAAACAACCGTAGTGAGGCAAAGGGGAGTTCCTACACAGGCAGAGGATAATGTGAACCCCTTTAGGAAATCTCAGCCTCTGCCTGAGCTATAACTTGGCAAATACTCTATTTTTAAAACTGAAGATCCTTTTTCTCTACATACCCTCAGAAAACATGTATACTTGGTAGTCAAAACTTTAAGATGTGCATGTAGGAGACCTTTTCTTTTTGGTCGCAAATTACTGTATCAGATACAGCAGTATTACTAAGCATCAATTCTCAAAATAAAGAATTGTTTGACCTTAGAGAGAGAGGAAAAATAGGGGAAAAAATACACCCGTTCAGCAACCACCTCTGTTGCAAGTACACCATGAAAAATCCAAAAGCCTGCTAAAGGTTGATAATTTATCAGCTCTGAGACAGACATACAAACTAGCATTTCACCCAAAAAACTAATGTGAAAAGCCCTTCTATTCATTTACCCATAAGAACCACTTCATTGAGACTCCATCTGGAATATTGTGTCCAGTTCTGGAACTCCCAGCATAAGAAGGATACTGAACTAATGAAACTGATCCACAGAGGGCTACAATGATGATTACAAGGCTGGAGCACCTCCCATATGAGGACAGGCTGAGAGAGTTGGGGTTGTTCAGCCTGGAAAAGAGAAAGTTCTCGGGAGATCTTGTAACAGCCTTCCAGTACCTGAAGGGGTTGCAGGAAAGCTGGAGAGGGACTTTGTAAAAAGGCTTGTAGTTATAGGACAAGGGGGAATGGCTTTAAATTGGAGGAGAGAAGATTTAGTTTGGACATTAAGAAGAATTTCTTCACTATGAGGATGGTGAGGCACTGGCACAGGTTGCTCAGGAAAGTTGTGGATGTCCCCTTGCCGGAAGCATTCAAGGCCAGGTTGGATGGGGCCTTGGGCAGTCTGGTCTGGTGGCAGGGGGCTTGGAACTAGATAATCTTTAAGGTCCCTTCCATCCCAAACCGTTCTGTGATTCCATGATTATGAAAACTTAAAGATATTACTCATCCACTATCCCTCCACCTGGAAGTGCACATAAACTCCTGTAATATCCTTGTCTATCTTATATTAGAATCATATCAGCACAACTAAACAGTTCTTTCATCTAATCAGCCTACCTTTATGTACTACAGAATTAAAACAAAGGGCTGCAGACAAGTGTTATTTGGTATATTAGTTTAAAAAATAAAGAGTCTAAACAATATCTGATCTTAAGGTTAAGGATAAAAGCAATGCCAGGATTCAAGGTAATAAAATACAATCTTTCTGAAAACTTCCCCAAACTAATTGTGCCATTAACCTCAAACAACAAATAAACATTATCAACCCCTCCAAAAAATATCCTCTTATACAGATACGTGACGCTTAATTTCATTCTCCTAAAAGATGGAAAGCTAAAATGATGAAAGAGGTAATTAGCTTTAGTTATTCCAGAGCAAAATCACATTTATTGTGATTAACAAAAGACTGCTGTAAAAGATACATGTAATAGCTTAATATGGAAGGGGGGGGAAACAACCTACCCCTCAAAAAACCCTACTGTAACCAAAATTTATTACACAGGGGGGTGGGGTGGGGAGGGGGTAAATGGGGTGAGGTAGAGGGTGATAGAGAGATAGATATGACAGCAAGCATACTCACAAGCAAAGTGTTGGTTTTACATCATTCCACAGAAAGAATTAAAGATTCATTAACACCATTACACTTAACCATATGTGTGAAGATAAACAACTACTGGTATGCAAAGCTGTCAAAAGACATATTCAAGCCCTGAATGTATTATTAAGCACAAACATGCTGAAAACTAAGATGACAAAAATAAGAAAATGTGAATAATTATAAATCCATTTTCCAGATGTAATTTAGATGCCCTTTGGTACTTCAGCTTTGTTCTAGTACATCTTCTCTTCCAGTAAGGTTCTTCTCTTACCTCTTCAGAAAATGTTGTGCCTGTTTTCCCACCTTTTGCCCCCAAACACCCTAATTCTAACCTCTTTTCAGAACTCCTTCCTGATAATACTACTGTTGTTTATATCAACAAATGCGATCATACTCTGTTTCCTACCATTGCTCTTTATGTGACAAAGGGTCACTGTGGAGTTATTTCCTATTCCCTGAAGCAACTGAGTGTAAGTATGTGTTAGAGGCATGAATACACCTTTATTTTTCACAGCTACTACTTTCAGAAATCTGGGCACAAAAATGGGGTTTGTTTTTGGGGTTTTTTTTCATTTTTTAAAGCATATGCGGAAATACACACTCTGTACCTCCTCCTAATATCAAAAGGAAGTTACACAGCTTAAAGACCAACACATTTACTCCAAAATGAGTACAGAATTCCACTGACAGTATAATTTCTGAAAATAATTATTTTGAATGGAACAGAAAGCTTCTTAATGTGATGTAAGAAGACATATATTCACATAACACTTAAATTTTTCTTTAAGATAATAATAAATCAAGATGGGTAAGATACAACCTTATCAGATCTCTACAGCAATTACCCTTGCATTTAAACCAGGTAAGTACTGACAATTTCTTTTGCATATTTTATTAGGCATTTTCTAATGTTAGTGCATTCATTCATCCTTCTGTTGAACAGTAACACTGGTGCTGAAATTAGCCTTTTTGCAAGTAATTAAAAGTTCATTTGTGTTATAATCAAGTTGGTGCAAACAAGTCACCTATGGATTAAAATTCTCTAAATCACAAAAATCCATCATATATTTTCACACCTCCCCAGCTCAAAAAATGCCTACTTTCTCATAAAGCCCCGTTTACAGAAAAGTGGACTTAGAGATGCAGCTACACCTAGTGATCAACAGCAGATCACAGCAGGCAAAGCTGATGAAGACACTACAAAATCCAGCAAGTATGTGAACTCAGTGAGGTAAATAAAGTGATACAGTAAAATTTGTTCGTAAACATCTTTTTGTTCTCCTCTAAATATATGACCATATGGTCCAAATTGGTTTTGGTTTCCCAAAATCCTTTTTAATCCATTGATAACATTACATATGAATCAGAAATATGTACCAGGAAGTTATCAGCAAACCAAAACTAAACAAAGAGGACATCAATTTTTCCTAAAGAAATTGAGCAGATATAAGATAATTCAGCTGCTTTCACATATCAACAAACAAACAATTTATTCCTGGGAAAATTTTCAGAACATCTTTGTCACACAAGTGTCATACATACGAGCTGAAATGCTCATATAGTTCATTTTCTGTGGAAACACGTTTAAAACCTGGTGATATAGCCACCTCAATTAAGTGTTTAACAGTGACACTAACAAGCTTTAAACACAAGATATCTCCCTCCCAAATGGTATTTTATTTAGAATAAAGTTGTAGCTTGTGAAATAGAGGATCAGTTCACAGGTCCTGAAATTACAGCATCATCTGACTGTGTTCTATCAAGTCTACGCTATTATCCTCCCCTAGCTGAATCTAACGATTGTCCTGGCTGCAAGATCTAAAACTGACCTGGCCACTGGCTACTAGGCTGTTTGACACATTCACTGGCCATCTCTGTGTATGACTGAGCACACATGAAAAATAAATCTCTACATTTTTCAGGTCAGACTGAAATGACATTATTCACTCTATCCTAACATGTTTTGTGATTTGCCTGAGGATTTGGTCTCTCTAGCTGTCAATCCAGCAACTTCTGTGAGCAATCAATATATTATTTTTTCATAAATTACATGCTACTATATTGTTTCAGTACATTGTGATTGTTTTCCTCATGGATTCTGATGATTCCAATCACGAGACCACATAAACATTTCCTCTCAGTGCTATTACACCCTTGTAATATTTTGTAGGATTTATTGTTAATTTCTGATGAGGTTTCACTACTGAGTTTTGACACCAGAACAAGACGAAAATAGCTAAATAAAATAAAATTACTAGTTCAATCCACATACCAATCACACAGTTTAGTTTTTGACAAAATGTGCCACTTCCAAAGTCCAGGCTCTTAACCTGAAACACATCCCTATTTAGAGGGGAACACAAACTTTATTCCAGAAATTTCATTCCAGAAATTTAAACAAGAAAAAAAATCATATTTAGAAGCAAACTCTTCAACATGCTTTCATTAATTTGCTGGTGTATTCTAGGTATCAGTACTCTTATGTGTGGGCCAAGTCATTTACCTATGCACCTGACAGCGGGAAATCCGGTTTGAGAATCTTACCGCACAGCTCTCACTGTTTAGCAAGTCAACACTATGAACTGTAACTGGAATCGCTTTGTTGATGAGCTGACAACAATGTCAGCCACTAATAAAACCGCATTTTTACTAGCATGCGTTACTTCTTTTAGGAAATGCAAGAATACAGACTTGATTGATGAGTGGAGAGGAAGGAAAGAGGGTGGAATAGGCAATGCAAGTGAAAGAAGAATTTGAAATTTAACCACACTTTACTGGCAAAGTGATCAGAATACCTGCTAAAGACTTCCAAGGAGAAATCCTGAATACTCTGAGAAATCTCCTTAAACACAGTTAATTATACCAGAAACTTTTTATTTTCTATACATCACTCCAATTACCAGTAGCTTCATTTCAGCTAGGGGAGGACCTATGAAGACTTAACCTATATTCTTTCTTTTCATCTTCCCTTTCTGCAGTCACCAAATGTCAGCATCATCACAGTAAGTTTCCACTCTAGTGTGTCAAATTTCTTTACATCTGCTTCTGAAAAACGTGATTTGTGTTTTTAGAATGCCCACACCCAAAAATGAAATAGAAGAACATAAGGCATGACATCTATACAGAATGCAAATGTTTGTATTTTTAATCCAGGAGGACTACTTATTCTCCATGTAAAACCCTTACTAGGAAAAGTAATTTTCTATTTTTGTACAGCATTTTTTCCTCTTGTTCCTCTCATAATTGCCACTAATGATAAGGGAAAGTTCACTATGAATGGCCTCTCACAAGCACTTTCAGTCAGTCCATCAGTAACTCTCTCTTACTCCAACAGGACTCATTCCTATTGGATAAAATTAGATAAAACTAGAGCTTTTTACACCAATACCATAAAAAGAGCATGTTAACATACAACTTTGTCATTTTCCATAGCAAAAGAGAATATAACAGCCTAATAACAGCCATCCCTCAGTCAGATTCAGGTTATAAGCAAGAAGCACCAATCTCAGAGTTCAGGTTGTGTGCATATTTACATCTACCTGAACACAATACCTTCATAAAAACACAACTTCCGACTTCTATTACACACCTTCTTGCCTAAAATTTCAGTTCCAAATTTTGGTATTTGACAGAACTCATCTCATCCACATCCTTCATTTTATATAAGACCTAATATTTAGGCTTAAAATATCCCTTCTAACTTTCCACATCTCTATGCCTTACCTAAATCCCTTCCGGGAGTGTATATTTTTTTCCCTAGCCTGACTTATCTATCAAGGAGTGGAAGAAGGAATACAGTGGAGTTAGGTGGCATTTCACAGGAAAGATACACCTCATTTCAGGGACTTTCATAATGTTAGCATTCTGAGTTCTCATGCACTCACTCTCAAGAACATTTATGTTAAAAATATACACAAAACCCAGCTAAATTAGGTGTTCTACAGTACCTCAGAAAGAAACTAAGAAAAAAACCCCAAAAACCTCAACCTAAACCAAAAACTACTCCTGCAGAAAGATCTCAGCTACTTTAAAAAAAGGTTTAACAAGCATCGTCACTTTAAGACAATATTTTTATTATAGTAACATCTATTAAATTCTTGAAACCATTTGCTTCTTGAACTGATGAATCCAGAATTTTAAATTCTTTAGTTAAGGACTCAGAGAAAATCTCATTGTTATTAACTGTTAAGCTGCTTTCAAAAGATTACTTGAAAGCTCCTAGGCCTTAAAAAGCCAAGATCTGATCTTTCAGTAAGATTATTTTCTAAATAAGAAACTCACTAAAACAATAGCTGATGCTAATGTTAGAACCAATCTCTGTAAAACAGACCAGTCATTTCAGAAAAGGGTAAAAATAAAATCCCAAAGATTACTTAACTCACTCACTGCTATTCTTTGCTCAGAACATCTGTAGAGCTGGGTTTGTTTCTTTTTTCTGTGTTTGTTTTTCAAGTTTTTATAGGTTAGTCATGTAACTCCTGTCTGCAGTAACGGATGGCTATTACAAAAGATAACTACTTAACTCAAGGACGGATTTTTCTGTAATTTAATTTCTATGACACTGATGTATCCAGCTTTTAACAAAAGCAACAGAAAATTCATTCCCCCCCGACCTCCCCCCAGCAAATATGACTCACAGGCATGCACTTCAAATGGTAAAGTACAAAATGGAAATGTCATCAATATTGTTCTGGGTGCCAAGAATCAATATTAAAACAGAATCTGTATAGGCATCTTCACAAATAATCTTTACATGAAACACTTAACATACATGTACACAGACACACACAGGGAGGGAGAGGATTCTGCATCCTGTGACATCCTTTGCAATCTCACTCAAGTGTGTAAATTTCAGCCTCTGTTTTTCTGTACTTGGGAAGGGTTGGAATCACTTCTTTTGAGTAACACTATGCGTAGGTCATCTCTGACTTGTTTGTGGTTTTTATCACAGTTCTGTCCAGAGTGCGCAGCAATGGAAATGAATACAGCAGATACAAATCCAACACTAACGTGAGATTGTTCTTCTGCAACATGAATGGTATTTAAGCGCTGACCCTAATATAGTATCAGCATATCATGCACACACAAGTCATTTAAATATCCAGAGTTGCCCCAACTTGACTCTAAACGAGGAGTAAGACGGTTCACGCAGGTCAGCAATGAGCTCTCGCTGAAGCCTGGATACTAGACTTCCAATATTAATGAGTTATAGGGCTAATATACATAAGTTCAGTTCCGTAATTCACTACAGAGCATAGTTTATCCTAGCGTAACTTTGGAAAATATTTCATCAGTGTTATAGATCACCTTGGTACAAAACATTTTTCTGCTCGGGGATCTTTTGTCTCATCTGCAGTTAAATGCTGGAAAGAAATTAAGGCAATGCAGCTGCATATACAAAAGGTGCCTGGAACCTAACATAAAACCAGATTTTTTTTTTAGTTTTTGAAAAAAGTTTAAAAACGTACCACTAATCCAGAGCCATAAAACTTGGTTTTGTTACAGTGCCGTGTAGTAGCAACACATAAACTACAAAATATAAACTATTCTGCAACCTAAGCAACGAGGAAAGTCCAAGTATTGCCTTTCATCAGATCAAAGCACACTTCGCATGAACTGAAGACCAGATGTCTTCAATTTAACATGTTTTGCTGTTACACTAACTTCATGTTGGGAACAAAACAAACAAAAAACATGAAGTTACTCTTTGCAGCGAAGCACACAGAACTCTTTCACAATCCCAATTTCTGTCTAAAATTACGTATTTCTTCAACATATAAATAGGACAGGAGTGCACACGGAGGACTTGAAGACTAAGACAACCATCCACAGGTTTAGGACTTCAGGACACAGAAAAAAAAGCTGTTGATGGAGCACTTTGCCGGGGTCTCCGCTGGACAGGAATCCTGGCTTCTGCCCTGCCCTTCGAGGTGAGGATTCTGAGGGGCTGCAGGCACCGAGGGAGCAGTTTATTACCGGCGTTTCTCCAGCGCGAAACGCGGGGAGCTCGGAGACGAGCCGAGAGGGAGCCGGGCGGGCAGGGGAGCGGGACACCCGCCGGCCCCTCCGGGGACCACCCCGAGTTTTCCATCCTCCGTCGCCAGTGGGAGAGGCGGAAAGGAAGGAACCGGCGGCTCCTCACCTCGCAGGGGCCACGGGAAACTTTGGGGAAGTCGGCGGCGGAGAAACGATGTCCCCGCCCGTCCCCCACAGCCTCTCGCCCTTCGGGGCGCAAAACTAAAGCCGCCTCCTCCGTACGCTTTTTTTCCTCCCTCGGCTCCTCAGTGTCAACCCCATTAAGGTAGGAAAATAAAAAAGAAGAAAAAAAAAATCCAACCCTAAAGCAAAGCACAACCGAGTCCCCAAGGCCAGCGCTGCCCCCTTCGCCCCTCCCTGGGGGCTGCCCGGCCCCGCCGCGGGCCAGGCGGCTCCTTACCTGTGAACGGCTGCGCTCCTGCCGCCAGCAAAAGTCCAGCCAAAGTAAGCAAGCAAGTTCCAACTTTCCCCATATTTCCACCCCTTCCTGCTCCGGCTCCAGCGAAGTGCCAAAGTGTTTGCCAAAGTAGGAGGCGCCCCTCTGCAGCCCGCGGGGCGGCCGGGGAGGGGGCGGCCGGGCTCCCCCGGTCGGTGTCCCGCGGGCCGCCTCCGCTCTCCTCGCCCCTCTCTTCGCTCCCGCGGGCGGGGAACGAGGCTGCGAAGTTGCCGCCGAGCCGCCTCCGCCCGCTCCGCCGCCCTCGCCCCGGGGCTCCGCGACGCCGCCCCGCGCCCTCCCCGCTGCCCGGAGGAGGCGGGGGCGCCCTTAATCCCGGAGTCTCTTCTCCGGGCGCCGCCGCCGGTCCCGCTTTAGCTCGGCTCCCCGACTGACTCGCGGTCCCCCCCGGCAGGCGGGCGGGCTAAAGGGAGCGCGGAAAGTCACGCCCAGCCGCCGGCGCCGTCCCCCGCTAGAGGGCGAGGCGGCCGCTCCGAGAGGTCCGGGTGCGCGGCCGGCGGAGGCGAAGCGCTCCGAGCGTCCCTCACGCTGCCTCTTCGTGTGTTCCCCCCTCTGCCTGCGGAGAAGGCGAAGTTCATACTAGCGTTACAATTACTCCTCGGAAAGCATACGCGTAAGATTTCTGGGGAAAATTTACACGCGTGCATGTGAACGGGAAATGGGTGCCCAGCTCTCGTCTCGCTGCGCGCGGCTGATGGAGAGCGCTGCCTCGTGCTGCCCGGGCCTCCTAAAGGATGCTGGATCTCTAGAGGTCCAAAAAAGAGTCTTAAGAGAGTTTATTCGCCGGCATTTTCGGTATCTTTGGCTTCGTACCTGACAGGACGACGCCGAAAGTTCTCAGGCAAGCACGGGGAAGAAGGAGGAACCGAAACAAAACAAAAAAAAAAAAAAAAAAAAAAAGAAGGAAAACCTTCCACCGAGCGTCACCGAACTTTGCCGCAGGAGCTGAAGTTGTAGCTACCTGCTTCGCCGGGACGGGGCACGGAGGGCAGGGCTGTCGCTTCCCGGATCGCCCTCTGTGTCCCCGCTCCCCGGGGCACCGGGACACGGAGCGACAAATGCAAGAGAGGGGAAAGCGCTACCTCTCCGTAATCGTTGTGGTTGCTGGTTGTGGGGTTGTTCGGGTTTTTTTTACAGGCAGTTTGGAGTCTGCGGAAGAACTAGTTCGAGGCCACTACTCGAGTCTCCCGTGAAAGCCGCGGATTCGCTGCGCTCGCAGCGAAAAGCTGGTACTAAAAGCGCAATTAAGATGTAAATAGGCTTCTCCGGGCTGGCGGCAAGCGGTTCCGTGTTGTAAATAAATTGTTTCTCGTTCGTGTGTTTAATGAAATACCTTACCCAACCCCTGGGTTCCAGGTACCTCCCCTCCGCAGCTTTTCGGGGAAGTTGGGATGTGGGACGGGACCTTTAAGGGACCCGGCTCGAAGCAGGGTCGCAGTTTTTACACCAGGGAGTGAAGAATGATGTCGTGAACTGACAGGGTTAGGTAGGGAATGATGGAAGTAAAATCGCGTTAAAATGGCAGTTACCTGCCATTATTTGCACTTTGCGACTTCTGACGTTCATCTGTACATCGTGTATGAAGTACAGCGCCTCGACGATATTTTTCATTCGGAGGCTTTGACTCCTGGTGTCGAAGACTCTGCATGGATGTGTTTGTTGGTTTTAGATGGGTTCTTTCTGAACGAGACTTCTACAGGTGGAAACATTTTGTTGGTTATCACTTTCAAGGAAAGCTTTATTTTAAGTGCAAGCGGGGCCAAATATAATGCCTCTTTATTCTCCAGGGGTTACAAATAAAACAGCAAAACAAGAATCTAGATGATGCTGCAGTTAAGCTTTTGAACTGGCAAAGCTCAAATAGAAGAGCTCGGATTCTGAATTCCCAGCTTCCAGCACCAGTGCTTTAGGGTTTTTTTATGTTATTTTCATATATAAAGTTAAGCTGGCTTCTGTCTCATCTCAACTGAAGTCTTAACCCTACCCATCCCCCCACATGGCAGTGCCAGTTACAAAGCATCTTAGTGCATACTTTGAATTATTTTTACATATGATACATTTCCAAACTTAGGCACACCCATTTATCATTTCCAGTGATCGCCCAGCCGTTCTGTTGTCAGGACACTACTCTATTTATGTTTTCGCTAATGCATTTGTTATGTGATGCAATCTTCACAAAGGGACATGAACTTTTCTGTGTGGGGTGTAAGGCAGCTACCTCAAAAATTAACGCAAGGGGGCAGAATAGCATTAATTGTTGTGTTTCCTGACGTCAGACTTTATTTTGAATTGTGAGCATTCTATTTATTTGCCTGGAACATACCAGTCTTCTCCCTGAAAGGAAGTTATCTCAAGCCCATAAAGCTTTGATAACCTTGCCGTATGTTGCAATACAAGTTCTATTTTTTTTTTTTTAATTTTACAATTTAATATTCTGTAAAAACTGCTCTTACAGCATCTGAAAATCAGGAACTATAGCCACTCTGTAAAGTGTTCCCTTTGAAACTACAAAACTGGTAAACCCTCAAGAAGGTCTCATAAGTAGTTTAACTTACAGTGAATTTAACTTTAAAGTGTGTTTTCTAGTGCAACTGTCACTAAAAATCCAGAAATGAACAGTTAAACCAGTGCTTATGCTAAGACTCCTCTCTTGGTTTACAATGGCAGACATACAGAAAATTATATCTCTGGTCAGCCACTGTCACTTCTAACACAGTGTGGTGAAGTATCATGTTCAGACATATAGCTGTAACTTTCAACCCCATCTTCGTTACAGAGAAATGAAAACTCCAGTCCTACATCCACAGCTACCTGTACTGTTAGCTCAATGAAGACAAGATAAAAAAGTCACCGAGTTATAGAAAAGCACGTAGGAGTGTTTGGTCACAGTTATAGAAGGAGTAAGGTTTCACATATAAAGATGTAACCATTCTGATTTAATTACAGTGACTCTAGGAAACAGTTAAGCTATAGGGAATAGCTAAACCAATAGGAACAACAGAAAGCACAGGCCTTGCGTGGCTCATCCAGAATGGTTAGCTGTGTTTTGCTGAGTTTTAGTACTGGAATGTATATTGAAGCAGTCCAGAGACACTACAAAAAAGAACTAGAGTGTCAAGAAAAAGTTAGACAAAAAGCCAGGTTCACTCATGGCTTCATTCCAAGAATGCCTTTGAGAGAATTCAGTAAGGGGTAGGCTGTGGCTGGAAAGGGGGTTGGAAGCAACTGCAAAAAAACATTTCTTGTTGACAAACAGATACTTTGGAGCTGTCCTTGAACTAGATCACCTCAAAGAAATAGCTGATTATACTTCCCTACATACACACAGTCTAGTTTAGAATCATAGAATCATCAGTTTGGAAGAGACCCGTCGGATCATCGAGTCCAACCATTCCCCTCAAACACTAAACCACGCCCCTTAGGACCTCGTCTACACGTGCCTTAAACACCTCCAGGGAAGGGGAATCAACCACCTCCCTGGACAGCCTGTTCCAATGCCCAATGGCCCTTTCTGTGAAAAACTTTTTCCTAAAGTCTAGCCTAAATCTCCCCTGGCGGAGCTTGAGGCCATTCCCTCTTGTCCTGTCCCCTGTCACTTGGGAGAAGAGGCCACAACCCTCCTCTCCACAACCTCCTTTCAGGTAGTTGTAGAGAGCAATGAGGTCTCCTCTGAGCCTCCTCTTCTCCAGGCTAAACAACCCCAGCTCTCTCAGCCATTCCTCATAAAGCCTGTTCTCCAGCCCCTTCACCAGCTTTGTTGCTCTTCTCTGGAGACTGCTGAGTAGTGAAATGTTGAATAAGGAGAAAAAAAATAATCTGGACATTGTTGTAACTATTTTCTACATCTTAATGTATGTCAGTGGAAATCCAAGCAATCAACCTTCATTGGAAAGTATTTGTTTTAATTTAAAATACAGAATTTTTATATATCCATCTGGGGAAAAATTGAACAACCTGATGAAAAATAATGAATAATTACACTGTTTATTACACAAACTTGACTCTCTCTGTTAATCTCAAACTCTTGCAGATTATTTCTAATATTCCAGATCTCTCAGCTACCTCTTGCAAATGGTTTTTGCAAATTCCAGACTGGTTGAGAATTGTTTTACTGGTCAGAGGTGTCTTATCATAATGTCAAAACAGAAGTATCTGGTGAATGTCAAGGAAAAATTCTTATGACATATGTACATATGTGCTTAACAATTATATGCATACTGTGTTTATCTGTTTAGCTGTTACTCTTGCTTTAAGGTGCTAATGATATTCACAGTGTTATTCATTCTATATTACTGGCACAAGAGCAAGTAAACAGATCTCAAATGCCATAAGACATCAAGGCCATCCTGCATAATCTGTAGCATGAAGTCATCCTTCCTATAATGGCACAAAGGAGGAGCACTCTCTTGCTCATGTTACAACACAAATAGAAAAGCAAAGATTCTTACTCAAATATAAATATCAGAGGAAGGCCCAAGCACTCTGCCTTTTTTTGACCTATGACAATGCTAATGAAGTGACCAAGAAGTATATGGCCTATAGGGCTGATCTTTTGGTTCAGAAGGAGGTAACATCACTCTCACAGCCCAAAGCTATTTTTTGCACTATAAAGTAGTCAGACAAGAATAATTTTTTGCT
The DNA here is from genome assembly GCA_033558105.1 of Coccyzus lansbergi. Lineage (NCBI taxonomy): Eukaryota > Metazoa > Chordata > Aves > Cuculiformes > Coccyzidae > Coccyzus > Coccyzus lansbergi. The sequence goes on along the minus strand of JAUMJK010000082.1, from coordinate 2,955,057 downwards.
ACACCGCTACATCTTGGTCTAAAGCTCATGGAAAACTTCATGAGTATTTCAATGCACTACTGTTTAAATACAATGAAAAGGTTATTTTCTTAGCAGGATGGGCACATTTTCTTAGTTAAGTACAGCTAATTAGTGACAGTAATATGTGCTTTTTTTATAAGAAAGACAGATAAAGATTCCAGTTCTGTTTTTATTTAAGCTACTTTTCTGCTACAGCAAAATTCCAGAGCCAGTCCTTGGTCAGGAGGACCACTCAAGGAAAATGACATCATCTCACTGTTGTCTGAGGGAGAATATGCCCAACTTGTAAGGTTTTTTCCTCTTTGTTACTCTTTCTTCCTAAATACAGAACAACATCTTCTCCTTTGATCATTTATATTTAGGTAGCTTTATCATCTAACCCAGATTTTGACTGATACTTTTCACCTTTTACTGCTGAATTTTAGTCAAAAGCTTCAAGAACAAAAAAAAGCGTGCTTATTTATATTACAGGATTTATTGATTGCCTTATACTGAATTATTTTCTATTTCATAGTATTTAACATAGCTATATCAATAGATGCCGTAGAAGTTTTGTTTGTTGCCGGAGATCTGTTTCAATGATAAATGTAGTGTTTTGAATGAACCTTGTGTGCCCTGCCCCCCTTTTTTTTGAGTTATGGTATAAGGGCATAGTAGTATCCTTAAAAGATCATGTCCACCCCATGCCCTGTCTTTCCCTGCTTCCAAGGAACAACAGAGAACTCCTTGGAATCTAAGGTCAATCTGAACCAGCTGCAAAAGTTGTTGCATACGAAATGTTCCATCTTCAGCAGAGGCTCACCATCTTCCCTGCTTATTGCTGCTGGGGCTTGCTGGCACTGGAATTGATCCCTGATCATCCATTTGGCACTGAGATGCACTAATCATAACTTTGTTTCCAACTGTTAAGACCCAGCATTTTTATGATAGCTGAGGAAATTCTCTGTTGCCACGCCTGACCTTGATAATAAACCATAGTTGGGACTTAAGACAAAAACACATGCAGATCATTGGAGAAAACTATTTAAAAGACTACAGAGAAGTGATCTTTCCTCAGAAAATATTGAAATAGAAATGGAAAAAAGGTCTAAAGTGTATAAGTAAAACAGTGGGAGACCTTTAATGTCTGAATGTCAGGAGGGGAGCAAAGAACAACAGACGGCACTGTACAGAGATGGTTACTTCTAGTTCAAGTGCAAGAACAAGTAGCTGCATTGTGGAAAACATTTATTTCATAATCTCACATTTTCCTATAATAAAATGGATAAGTCAGAGTATGGTTTATGTGGGTAGAAACCCGTAAACTAATAAGAATTTAAACTCTAGATGAAATACCGTCTCTTCTGCTGAAAGCAAAGTATTTGATTCCATAAACAACATCATAGTCTCCTATCTATGTTTGTGATTTGTATGGACAAGGAAGAAGATATATCTCATACCAAGTTGCGCTTAGTGCTTTTTTTTTCTTGTTTTTACAAGCCAAACTTTGTCTTGTTTTCTGATCATCAGTGTTTTATTAGAACTCCATTGTGTTTAACAAAGACTTAAAACAATTGTGGCTTGTAACTCTACTCTTAGAAATATTTTATTGGACTGTAGTATGTGTGAGAAGTGGACTTCTTCAAACTTGAACATTCTGTCAGGGAACAGAAAGGGTCAACTTCTCCCTAAGGGGTGGAGAGACAGGAACTGAGTGCAGTAGCAGATCCCAACAGGCGAGGTGCTGACCCACTAGCTTCAACAAGGTAAGCATGGCAGGCCAGGAGAGCAGGGCTAGATTCAACTAAGGCTTCAGATCACCAGGCAAGTTCATGGTGAAGAGGCAGGCCTAAAATGAAATCAGGAATACAATCTAAGGGTCAGGATTGGGATTATGTTCAGTGGTTACCAAGCAGGTCCATAGCGATAAGACAGGTCCAAGATCAAGTCCAGAAGTCAACCCACAAGTTGGGGCCTGAGTCAACAGAATCTGTGACCAGGTACATGGAGACCAGTGTTCCTACAGCATAGCTCCATCAGAATCTGAAGGACTGGAGGTGAGCTGAACTGAGGCTCCTGGGACAACTGGTCAGAGGGTATGGATGGAAGCTCTAGGTGATGACTGCACTCAAAGCCATCTCATTTTTCACTTTTGCACCTTCAAATACATCACGTTTCTTTCAATGTTTTTTTTTCTAGCTTCCCATACCTTGTAAAGAAAAGTATCTTTATTGTTCTTCTACTACTACTTGTTCTTAGCCTCTCCCCAAATGTTATGTCCTTAGCTGTGTCTCTGTCAACTATACCAGGAAGTATAGACAGGAGACAAGAGAAAAATAGTTCAAATACCTAATATTGTTAAACAAACACCTACTTATGCCAACTGAGAGTGTATAACCTTCAGATTTGTCTGTGGCTGAATAGGATTGGTCAGGAGCAGAAAGAAGGAGAAACACAGGACTGATCAAATGCAAATACTTGCAAATATTCATATATTCACTCTTCAAAGTCTGTACAAATACAGATTGTAATATCATCTTTGTCACTCGTTGCTTTGATCTTGTCATTCATCTGGGTTAATGTCCTTTTCTATTACAAATTTAGGCTTAATTTCATTGTCTTCAGAGTTCTGCGCTGTTCTACCATTCCCTACTTATTTGAACTTCAAGTTGTTATTCTTCCTACTGAGTGCTTCTATAATCAACCACATCAAGGAATGAGACCAGAAGAATCAAAATTTAGTAGATAAGCACTGTGAAGTAAGCTGACTTCTTAGTTATCCAAGCTACAGTAATTGTTCTGAAATAAATTAACATTTATTACATAATAAAAGGAACACACACAGAGTTATACCACCAGAGCTATACTATTATATTTTTTCTACTAAAAATATTCTAGTCCATCTGTCTCCATAGATAAGTCTTTTTCCAGAGTGAGTTCCTCTGTGGGCTCCCATCAGATGGAATATTCCCTTTAGTAGCAATCCCTAGAGATACTTGACCAATGTTTTTCAAATTTCTTCATATAAGGCAGATGACTGAAGCAGACTACTGGAAGAGCCACGTCTAATGCCATCAGTGCTGGCATAGGTTACATCTGCGAGAGACCTTCAGCTGGTCTCTCCGTTTAGGAGAAGATATTTCTGACATCTTGAGTTCATTCCACTCAAATTGCAGAGAGGCAAAAGCCAACTGAAAAGCCATGTTCAATATAAGGCTAGGGTTTTTCAGCCTGTAGACTTCTCTTGAGTTTGTTCACTCACGTATGTTTTTCTTCAATAGCTCTAAGTGAGCATGAGATAATAGTAGCTCTGCCTTGGCATAAGATTAAGTTTTTTCAAAAGTTCATTTACAGCTAATTACAAGTTCATGAAACAGAAGAAGTGAAATATGTAGTCTCTTTGTTTCCCTTCATAGATCTTAAAAACAGTCATTGATGTATGGAAGTAGAGTTGCTTCTGCCCCTTTGTTACTAAATTGTATTTAGCAATGTAGCGTTCATGTTGTCAACAACACTTCTAGATGACTTCTTACTATTATTTTGATGCAATTGCCATATGAGATGCATGAAATCTTACTAAATTGGATCCTATTGGAATATGAAGTTATTTTTTTCCCTACAGTTGTAGTTGAATGGAAGGAATTGCACTTTATATCTTGTTCTTGTCTTTCAATTAAAAAAATGATTTTTTTTCCCATGAGGTCTGCTTTAACATCAATTTATACTGTTGCAAAACACTGCGATACTGTCTCATCAGAAGCAATTCTGAGCAGACAGATAGAGTAGTCAGTGATGCAGAATCTATCAAAGAGGCGGCATTTGAGCACAGATATAAGTACAACCTCTCACACCACCACCTGTACTCACTGCAGGTTTTTACCTTAATATGTTAAAAAGTTGTTGATAAGTAAATTACATGTTGTAATGATGACAACTCTAAATTACGCAGTTTGTGTTAGGCGCTTGTAGAATTTATTTCATATTTGTGTATTTGGAAGCATCCGAATATTTTTTTTTTAAATGGTAATAAAGTGTTTGGGAGATACTACAAAGTTGAAAGGTTCATATGCAAAATCTACTTTTATTTAAGGTTTTTTCTGATTCTTTATTTTCTTTTTTTAAAAAAATATTCCTGCTTTTTCAAAAAGAGGAGGAATATATTTTGATACATTTATGATTGAATTCTTGTTGGTGTTCACTTGTGCAGAATGATGAAGAGGCGTGAAAGTTAAATGTGCTTCATACCATCATTTTTTCCTCTTGATTGCTTTCATACCAACAACAGATGTCCAGTGAAGGGACACAAATATTTCCCTTTAGCAAGTCATTCCGTTGAAAATAATGGAAGCTTATTTAAATAGCGTGGCCCTGAGGAAACAAAGGGAAAAGCAAGCAAAGGAGAGAATAAGAGCAGAAACTTACTTAATCAAAGAATGACTTTATTTGCATGCAGTGAAATTTTTTAGCAAGTTATACGTATAAAATTAGCAGGAATTCAACTACCCATTGATTTGTCAGGAATGATAACATGAAATTTGTTATGGCCATGAATGCTATTGATTCTCCTAAATTATTATTATTTAATAATTGATTTTATTCTAACAGTTAAATTATTTTATTAAGTCTAAATTAAGAATTATGATGGATACAAATCTATGTGCTAAAACCTAATCCTGAAATGGATTCCTCTTGCAAGTTTAAATAACCAATGTGATGAGATACAAATGATTACCAAAATAATAGCATGATAAATAAGATTCAGGAAGGCTTTGCAGATGCGATGAATCATTACATATTACTCTGCTTTTCAGAATGAGTGCTGATCCTGCTGTTTCTTATTGTGCAGAACTTCAATTAACATTAATGGGAATTCTATGCACAGGAAAACTGCAGTATGGTAGATCTGTTTTTTTGACCCTCGCATCATTATTAATGGGAATTACAGGTGTGTTGTGGGGCAAACCCATTACCCATTAAAACCAGAATGTCTAGCCACATTCAAAGGACTACGTTGTAGTATTAGTTATGGCTCTGAAAAAGATACTACATGTATGTTGTTTCCAGACAGACTGATGCTAAATCAGAGGCAATAAGTTTTCATCACATCTTTGTTTTAATTACATTAGAAAAAGAGAAAATCTATTAAAAATGCTATGAAAAATCCAGCCCGACAAGTCATAAAATATCAAGATTAAACACTTCTATAACTTTAGGGCTATACCTCTGCCAAATTCAAAGGTTTGGGTGCAAAAAAATGTATTGACAGAGCTCTTCAGAATATGATTGAATGTATTATGTACAATAACCTTTGTAGTCACAAACATTGCAGGTATGAATTTAAAGTTTCCTAGATTAGAATTTCTCCCTTCTGAGCACCAAACACTTTGGAATAATCCAGATCATAGACAGAAGTAACTGCTTCTGTCTACCCCTCTTGTCTATAAAATGTCTGTAATGCCTTAAACCCAGGGATATGCAGATTCTGGAGCAGAGTATCTGGGGAAAAACTCAAAAAGAGAAATCAAGATAGTTTTGGTTTGTCATACTCATACTAGAAGAATCATAGAATCACCAGGTTGGAAGAGACCCACCAGATCATCGAGTCCAACCATTTCTATCAAACCATGCCCCTCAGCACCTTATCCACCCGTGCCTTAAACACCTCCGGGGAAGGTGAATCAACCACCTCCCTGGGCAGCCTGTTCCAGTGCTCAATGACCCTTTCTGTGAAAAACTTTTTCCTAAAGTCTAGCCTAAATCTCCCCTGGTGGAGCTTGAGGCCATTCCCTGTTGTCCTGTCCCCTGGCACTTGGGAGAAGAGGCCAGATCCCTCCTCTCCACAACTTCCTTTCAGGTAGTTATAGGGAGCAATGAGATCTCCTCTCAGCCTTCTCTTCTCCAGGCTAAACAACCCCAGCTCTCTCAGCCATTCCTCATAAGGCCTGTTCTCCAGCCCCTTCACCAGCTTTGTTGCTCTTCTCTGTACTCGCTCCAGAGCCTCAACATCCTTCTTGTCGTGAGGGGCCCAGAAATGAACACAGGATTCAAGGAGCAGTCTCACCAGTGCTGAGTACAGAGGGAGAATAACCTGCTGTTCACACCATTTCTGATACAAGCCAGGATGCCACTGGCCTTCTCCACCACCTGGGCACACTGGTGGCTCATGTTCAGTCGGCTGTTGACCAACACCCCCCAGGTCCCTCTCCTTCAGGCAGCTTTCTAGACAGACTTCTCCCAGTCTGTAGCACTGCTTGGGATTGTTGTGCCCCAAGTGCAGGACCCAGCATTTGGCCATGTTAAACCTCATGCCGTTGGACTCTGCCCAGTGATCCAGCCTGTTTAGGTCCCTTTGCAGAGCCTCCCTACCCTCCAGCAGATCAACACTTCCACACAGCTTTGTGTCATCTGCAAACTTGCTAAGGGAGCACTCAATGCCTTCACCCAGGTCATTGATGAAGACATTGAACAGGGCTGGACACAGCACTGAGCCCTGGGGAACCCCACTTGTAACTGTCCTCCAGCTGGATTTAGTACCATTTACCACCACTCTCTGGGCCCGGCCATCCAACCAGTTTTCCACCCAGGAGAGTATGTGCCTGTCCAGGTCAGAGGCTGACAGTTTCCATAGCAGAATGCTGTGAGAAACTGTGTCAAAGGCTTTGCTGAAGTCCAGGAAGACCACATCCACAGCCTTTACCTCATCCAGCAGCTGAGTCACTAAGAAGAACAGGCTTGTACCTGATTTGTCTACCTTAACACTTTCACCAGCAGTACTGTTCCTAGATGGGTGGATGAGGTGCTCCAGGACGTTGTCTAGTGGCAGATAGGAATGGTGGGACTCTATAATCTAAGAGGTCTTTTCCAACCTACTGACTCTGTGATTCTATGATTCTAAGTCCCGTTTCCAGTGAAATCAATAGTAACAGCTCAGCTCTCTCAGCACCATCCTGACCTTGTTACAGCTCCCAATTGTCCATACTCATTTTACTATGCAATTATGCAGAGATGAGGAACAGATGGAGTTGAAAGGCTAGACCTGTTAGTTCTCTTCATACAGAGGAGAACACACAGGGCTTCTGAACCCCATGGGTTCACCATCATGGCATATGTGAACTAACACATTTTGATGACTGAAAGGGTGTGTGAAGAACATGACCAGCCTGTTGCGGCTGAACAGTGTCAAGATGAGAATACGGAGCAATTGGCTACCCAGTTATGCACACACCCAGTTATCCCCCCACCTCGACCTGCTGGCCACATTTCTTTTGATGCAGCCCAGGATATAGTTCGCCTTCTGGATTGCGAGAGATGTGGCTGTGTCCTAAGTCCATTCCCTACACCATAGATATCCACCAGTAGATGATGGTGGCAATATTAATTCAAAGCCCCCTTAAGTCATACATCTCTGTCAGAAGACCATGTTTTTTCTTGATACCTTCCTTAGAACATCTTTATTTTAGTGTCTCAGTCTCTGTCATATCTTTCTGCATTTCCTGTTTAGATTGTAACACCTATCCGGTGAACACTGTAGGCCAAGCTATCTGTTGCCACAGTTCCAGGAAATATGCTAGTTAATGCTGTAGTTCTCTGACTGCTCTCCTGAAATTTTTTTTTTCCTATCTCCCATTTTCATAAAAATTCATTAATTCTGGATATTTATTCCCATCAACCGTGGAAGAAACCTTCACTATTGACTAGTACCTGTTGTTTCCCATCTAGAGAAGAAGTGTTTTCTAACATGTAGCTTGGAGACAGTCACAGTGTGTGACTTTTTACATGTGCCTTTTTTCCTACAGTAGGGTTTCTTTTACGAAACCTTTAATCACTCTTGAGTGTCTCACAGGATAAATATTCCTAGGACAGATCTCATGCCATAGTCTATTCTGTCTGGTTTGGACTTAGGAGTCCCATAAAGAAATTCACTGTGTCCTGTTCTCCATCCCTCAGTAACACCCATGAGGTGGACCAAGAGTTCTTATTAGTTTTTATCTGGTGGGAAGCAAGCTATGGCTAAAGGCGTGCCCCTAACAAGTCTGCCAAAGTATGTCATCTGCCTGGCAGGATTGAGGCTGCTGGTGGCTCTGTGTAACAACAAAAGGACAGATTGTGTAAAACCTGAGCTAAGGAGGATGTCTGGTGAGACTTGGATCAATACACAGTGGGAAGTATTCCTGCAGCTGCAGCATAGTGGATTTGTGCACCATGGCTTACACTCCCTGTTAGCTGGGATGATACAGAAGATTTTTACAATATTCTCTCACCAGTTTGGGGAATAATTGTCTGGAAATGGCTGTGAAGTTATTCAGCATGAGTGGCCTGTACAGTGTATTTGGCCTTAAGGCTGTCTCTGAAGATGTTCTCACAAGATAGCTGTTAAAGATGCAAGAAGGAAATAGCTGATTTTATTCTTGCCTTTTTCTAGGTCCAGTTTTGAACATTCTGTGCTCGTTCTGTTAACAGTCACTAAGTGCACTGGTAAAATAATAATTTTTATTTAAAATGAAATCTGACAGCAATGGGAAGGGATAGAAAACACAAAGGTAAATGACTTCTTAAAATTAATTGAACTTCCATAGGCATGTCAATAGTTTTGTTAATACTAAAAACACTGATTGCACAAGAAGATAATGTAAACAATGTTACATTTCCGTAATGTCATAATGCCTGGCACATGATTAAGCTAGAAAGGTCGTACTCTGCACATTGCAAAAGAAAAGAAAGAAAAACCATGTAATTCCTCCCAATGTAATTTAATAGTATTTTCCCCCGCTTCAGGTTATTTTCTTCAAAACCAATGCTTATATACTTAGTCACCCTAAGTTGTATTTTCACCTTTATAAATGCCATGTGTTGCAGCGTCTTTAATCTATTGCAGCTCTGATGGCCACAAGACTTCCTTCATTTATAGCAGAACACCAGCTGTATTAGTAATATCTGTCTTAGATAAATGTAAGTGAAAGCATCCCTTGCACTCACTGGACATTTTAGGTTTTACTGAGAAGTAAACGTTTCTGGGCTGCTTCTGATGCCCTTGAGAACAATTTTTCTCATTTTTCTTAATTTTTCTCTATGATTCAGTTTCTGTGAAGAGAAAAATACAAAAAGGGAAAAATACAAAAGACAGGGGAAAGAAAGGAGGATAGGATAGCAAAGAAACTCAGAAAGGAAAGGTGCAGTTAAGAAACTAAACAGCATATATCAGAAGAACTAATGAAGTGGGAAGGTATAAAGGGTCAGAAGAATCAGAGACAGAGCAAATGGACCCAGAAAATGATGAAACAATTGAGACTGACACAGAAAAGCAGAATTTTCCCTAGCTAACATGAAAAAACATATTTGGAATCAGATTCTCATAGAATCATAGAATTATTGAATCATAGAATTATTGAATCATAGATTTATAGAATTGGTTGGGTTGGAAGGGAGCCTTAAAGGTTGCAAGGTTGTCTTGTCCAGCTACCCCTGCAATAAGCAGGGACATCTTCAGCTAGATCAGGTTGCTCAGAGCCTCATCCAACCTGACCTCAAATGTTTCCAGGGATGCAGCATCTACCACTTCTCTGGGCAATGTTTTCCATTGTCTCACCACCCTCAGTGTAAAAAATCTCTTCTTCACACCTAGTCTAAATCTGCCCTCTTCTAGCTTGAAGTCATTACCCTTTGTCCTATTGCAACAGGCCCTGCTAAAATCTCTGTCCCTATCTTTCTTATAGGCCCCCTCTAAGAAGTGAAAAGCCGCAATAAAGCCTGCCCAGAGCTTTCCCTTCTCAAGGCTGAACAACCCCAGTTCTCTCATCCCTCTGATTATCTCATCCCTCTGATTATTCCATCCCTCTGATTATTTTTGTGGGTACCTCTCGCCCTGATTTAACAGGTTCATGTCTTTCCTTTACTGAGGCCTCCAGAGATAGGCAGAGTACTCGAGGTCAGGGCATCACCAGAGCAGAGTAGGTGAATCCCCCCACCTCGACCTGCTGGCCACATTTCTTTTGATGCAGCCCAGGATATAGTTCTCCTTCTGGATTGCGAGTGCACGTTACTGGCTCATGTCCAGCTTTTCATCCACCAGTATACCTAGGTCCTTCTCAGCAGAGCTGCTCTCAATCCCTTCATATCCAAGCTTGTATTGATTCTGGGGGTTGCCCCAACCCACATGAAAGACCCTGCATTTGGCCTTGTGGAACCTCATGAGGCTCACATGGGCCTACTTCTCAAGCTTGTCCAGGTCTCTCTGCATGGCATCCTGTCTTTCAGGTGTCACCTGCATCATTCAGCTTGGTGTCACCTACAAACTTTCTTAGGATGTACTTGAGCCCACTATGTCATTAATGAAGATATTAAACACTGCTGGTCCCAATATGGACTACTGAGGGACACCACTTGGCACTGATCTCCATCTGGATGTTGAGCTGTTGACCACTACAATCTGCATGCAGACATCCAACTGACTTCTGATCTTCAAAACAGTCAACACCTATCAAGTCCATTTTGCTCCACTATAGAAAGGTGTTGTGGGGGACAGTGTCAAAGGCCTTACAGAAGTCTCCAGATAGAAGACATCCATAGCTCTTCCCTTGTCAACTGATATGGTCAAATAAGAATGATCCATTTATGTTGATGGGTGCATCATGGAATCAAAAGCAGAGATCAATATGATCAGCGAGTGTTCGCTTTACTGAGCTTAGCTGTTTCTTTATAAACCCTTTTTGGTTACATAACTGGGTTCCCACAAGGGTGTCTACAGTGTATTATTGGTTAAAGGTAGCTGTCCTTAAAGCTATTACTAACATATTGGCTAAACTAATGCACATGCTGAGAAACCAAGTTACACTAAAATTAACTATGTTGATAGTTCTCTTTAATTATTTATCTTTCAACTGGTACTCTTTCCAACTGAACTAGCTCTTGTATTCCTTTCAGCTGGCCTTTGCTTATCAGAAGGCAGTTTTTCCTCCTCACCAAACTGGCCTTTGTTTATCTTTCAGTTCTCTGTTTCAAGGCCTTGTTAGAATTGCTCGGTATCAATCAGTCCTACAGCATCCAGGCCTCCTTTTCTGTAAAATGTTCCCACATGTTTATATTTCATGGGCCTGAGTGTCCAGCCCATTTGAAGAAGATTATTGGAGGGAAGCACTCTGCCAGACATAATTGAAAGAGACAGAAAGTCCTGATTATATATGTATATGTTTTGTGATTTATGTTCTCAGTTGATGACACTTATCTTTATGAATTCACTAAGTTCTTAGGCAGGAGAAATCAGAAAACACAACAGTGACACTCACTTGGCTCTGCTTAGAGTGAAGCAAAATATTAGTGTCATCATAAAGATGAGCTTTCATGTGTAATGTATTTGTAGTATTGGTTTTATGATTAATTTCAATCTATAAACTGCAAACTATTCTGAAAATTTTAAGAAATTGTTATGTATATTACTCATACACCAATAAAAGAGCTTGCAGAAGGATGATTCAATATTAAAAGAGAAATTTTCACACATAGAATGTTAGACTATTTTAGATTGCTGCTAATTGTGGGAAAAGGGTATCTTTTCAGATGTTGCAATGAAGTGAATTGTAACTCTATCAAATTAAGACGTCCACTTCGTACAGTACATTGAGAGGATTCTCTGAGTTATATTGTGTCCAGAAAATATGTCATCCTCAGTAGCTGGCTTGTTTGATGCATAAAAGTCCATCTGGGTGGGGTGGGGGGGAAAGCAAGTATCAAGGATCATCAGTTCTTACTAATAACTTTAGTAGACATGGGACTCCTGGTTCACCCTCAAGGACCAGTTCTGGGCAGATTTAAGTGGGAGAATGATAGATTAGTGTGAGTGGTGATGTTTTCATCACCTTTGAACAGAGAGAGTTCAGAATGGGGTTCAGTTCTGCCAAAGAGAGTAGGGCATTGTTGCATAAGGAGATCTCAGGGAGTAAAGAAGGGACTGATCAGCCTCAGTTTTTGACAACCTGTGCCCCCCCCCCCACCTCGATTTAAAGATCAGTGCACTGCTGAGAGTCTTGCAAGTTAAAGTCAAGGTATTTTTCTTCCTGAACTTGAATTCCACTTTTTCTGTCATGTGGAATCTGAGTGGCATAACTTTGATCTGCAAGCCAGTCTGTCACAGTGAATGACTTGGGAATGCGCACATGCCACAGTGAGGAAGACTGGGAGGACTATCACCATTGGTGGTTTTTGTTGGTTTTTGGTTTTTTTTTCCTTTTTAATTAAAAAAAGGATGCTGGACTGCTAGACAAGAAATCATAAGTTCAAGAGAATTAGTTTCAAACTAGAAACTTGAGAAACTATGAGAAGACTCAAAGCAGAGGCAGTTTGCCTGAAAACATGTGAAAGTGAGCAAATTACTCTATTTGCACCAGTTTAATGGATAATGAGGTTAATTTGTAACTGGATAACCTACCCCGTATCCCTCTGTGCCTTGCTGATGTGTATGTGCTTATGTACAGCTACAGAAAACAAGCATATTTATGTAGAAATAATTAGAACAAATATATGTATACATGTCCTACACAGATATTCTTGGCAAGATCATTCAATCTGAAGATTATATTCGTGCTGATAGAATGCAGATCTCTTTTAATTTATTCAAACCTTTCACTACTTTTTAATAACAAATGAAAGATTATTTGCAAGTGAGAACACTACACATTAAGTATATGGCTAAGATGTCACACATGCTGAGAGACAATCATTGTCAAAACAAATGAGCATTTGGATGATACAATGATAAGAATAATGTAATTAAATTCATTTTCATACCACTGATTTTATCACCCCAATTTCCACTTTGTTCCTTCAAGCCATGTGCTTTGTTTCCATCCAATTTTACTCATTAAGGAACAGTGACTAACATTCATTACAGACAAGGCTGGAGATAGGTCCTGGGATTGCTGGAATAAGGTTTTATTCATCTGAAGAAGTAGGAACATAGTAAGAAAGAAGAGAGCGAGAAGCTGATATAAAATGGAAAAACCCATGAGCACAGCTGGGTAAAGAACTGGGGGGGCTGAGAAGACAGATGATCAAAAGAATTTGGAAAAAAATTAAAGGAAGGGAAAATGAAAAAGACACAAACAAGGATGAAAGGGAAAGAAGGAAAAAGGATAAGAATGGGGAAAATAAAAAGGAGCTTGTTAATGGGAGCTGGAGATAAAAAGGGAGAGGGAGGAATAAAATGAGACAGAATTTAATTATGCATACTTTTCTTTAAACGGCCATCTAGCCTCCAGCCCTGTGGGCCAAGTGACTGTTTAACTTCGATTGGTGGAACAAGCGCATTGTGTATCACAGCTCAAAACACATAGCAGTGGCTTTAAGCTGAAAAGAGTGCACGGTTTTCAGAGAGGGGCTAGACAGGATACCATGTCCGGGATCAGGCTGCTAAAGAAGCAGGAGTTCTAGTGGCATGACTTATTCCTGGGACCAGACTGGCAGGAATTCAAATACATTCCTCTGCCAGTGTGAAAGTGGCACTTGTGAAACTGAGGGCTCCTTTGCTCCTTCCAGAGAGTGGACACGTGCGTTTGACTACTTTGCTTATCAGGGCCCACAGGGCCAAGGTAGTTGTTTCAATATTTGCCAAAACTCTGGGTACCCATTTTGTTCTAGCATTCTGCCAACCTGTCTTGATTGCTTCAGCCCTTCCTTCCATGTCCCTGCCTCTAACTGCAGCCTTTGCTCTCTCGTTTTTGGTTAAGTCATACCTTTCCACCCCTCCCAGTTAGGTAATTAATTCCCCATAAGCAGGGAACCAAGAAGTCATTGTCTGGTCAGAGCCAGGCTGATTTTTGTAAGAGTTATTATAATGCAGTATGTTCACATAATCAAAGGAGCAGGACAAGACTTAGGATTAAGCATTTTGTTGTTTGGCATTTTTAGGACTGACATTTTGATGTGATATTCAACCTATCAGCATACAAAGGGTTTTCTAATGGCTATGCTTACAGAAAATTAAATTCCAAGTTTGGGAAGTCCTAAAGATCACAGATGAAACCTTCAGCTCCATCCTTAGATAAAGAGATCTGCCGTTACCCTCTTAGTGTGGTATGCTAGCACTTGAAAGGAACTTCATACGTTCCTGTAGGAATATCTGGTCAGAGAGGTAGCCACCGTCATGCTAAGAGAGCTCTGACCTCCCCAACTGAGACCTCTTTTGGAAACAAACCTCAAACAAGCCTCTATAAGGTGCACCTTTTCTTGTCCCAAATATTCTCAGGTCAGAGACTAAAAATACTTTATTTTCTCATGTTCTTTTTCAGAGACAAAACACCATTGTCAGAAATATTAAAAGAATTGCTGTAGAGTCATGATGACTCATGGCATTGAACCTCACTTTGTGATAGGCATAGTAATATTTTACAATTTGAGACCTGTTTTCCAGTTCAATCAACATCAATGAGATTTGGATCTATTTTCCTTTTAATCTCGCTGGTACTGTTAAAGTACTTTTTTGGGGGTTTTTGGTAGTATGGGAGGGGATCTTGCAGTCTAGTGCTATCATGTAAATGATACATGTAGGAATGTGCATTTTCATCTTCCCAGGTGTGTATAATTTAGAATAAGACTAAACCTGCTAAACAGTGAGATCATGGCGTGCCTTGGCCGCTTGGTCCCTCAACAGCAAACGAGGGTGTGAAGTAACACCATTTCTGCCTACACAAGCCTTCCTTATTTTGGAAGGAAAAGTGCACAGGAAATAGTGGATGAGTATGGCTGGGACTAACAAGGGTGCAGGATCATGCACACGCTCATGAGACCAGCAGATTAGGCATAACCAGAAAGACCAATTTCCATCTTTTTCTCAGACAGGTCACTTTGTGCAAGGTTATGTTAACTTTCTTCAATGCTACAAGGCTACATCTTCAAGGCTGTATTTGCTTTTTCATTAGCTTGCTTTCCCCCTTGCCCTGTCATCTCATTTTTCTTTCTCCTTTCTTCACTTCCAGTAGCTGTGATCCTGTCTTTTCTAAGAAAAGTTTTCTAATAACATTGCACTATTTTCTAAATGAGCTCAACTCTGTGACTTAGAACCCAAATGTGAGCAGGCCACAGCTGAAATTTTTAACACAATTTTAGATTAATTTCCTCTGATTTCTTTCTGAACACAATTGCAAGGTGGGAGTTTAAAAGGTCACCTAAGGCCTGGTACTAATGAGATATTCACATACTTGTAGTACAGTGTGTACCATACTAACATTACACAGCAAGCTGGTCATGATTTGGAACTAAGAGACAACCACAACATAAAGACAGAAGCCACCTATTGTCCCGTCGAGAGATCTGTAATACTGGGGTTTTTTCTGTGCTTTTATGGAAGTATTGTAATTTACCCCAATCTGTATACCTAGTATTCTCTTACACAGGTGTATATATAGAATCTGTCTTATACTTTACATGTATTTCAGAAAAATAGGTATATCACCACAGGTTGACGGAAATACAGTTCAACCACCAAAGAGCCAGGCTGAGTTCCTTCAGCTATTGGAAAAATAAATAGCAGCTGAATTCGTTCTTCTTTTTCTGCAGCCAAGAGGAAAACTAATAGAAGAATTATCATAGTATACATAATATGCACGTTAGATATCTGCATTTAAGAAAGCACATTTATGGACATTATGGCTATTATGCCAACTGGTTCTCTCTGGTTGTTCGTTTTTTTTTTTAAATAACATGAAGAAAATATGAAAAAGAGAACAGAGAATGTTAACTTGCTCTCAGAGCCAAGTCTAATCTTTGGATTTAAACACAGCCTCTCAAGGGACTTCAAAGAAAGCTTTACACAGTCAGCTAGAGAAACAAATAAATAGAACCACAAGAAGGGAATCCTTATATCTGGCATTCCTATATTTATCAGTATTTCATCTTTAGCCATTTTGAAGAGCAAGAATTTGAACTGAATTTAGGGTAAGAAATTACTCTAACAACTAGCCTATAAATTACCTTTTATATTTTTTTCTTTTCTGTTTTGTTTTGGTTTGGGGTCTGTTTTTTTTTTTTGGGGGGGGGGCAGGGTGGGATTGATTGGACTCTTTTTCCTAATAAATATTTCAGTATTCCAGGAGAATATTCCAGTTTTACCAGAGGGATTTAGGGAGTTTGCTTTTATTCTAGAAAATGTTTAAAGTAGAAATTTCAACAATTTATCATTTTTTAAAAAAAACCCCAATGTATATTCCATGAACAGATTACTTGAAGTAATAAATGTTGTGATGTTTGATTCTTTCCAACAGCTTCCTTACTTGTAGAATCAGCATGGCTACGTTGTTGTATTTTTATGATCATAAACAGTCATCATTCTTCTTCAAGAAGCAGAGTAGAAAATTATTCTCTCTATTCCAGTCATTAAAATAACGGTCAAAGTGACTCACACATTTCAAATTTAGATTTCTAGAGGTTTATATTTGTTTTGCAGGAGGTGGAAAACAAGCCTTAATAGACCTACAGAATGTGACAAAAGATATCACACCTTCCTTTGAATCCTATTTCATGGCAAGAGAAAATGGTAAAAATGCTTTATGGTAGTGAAATAAATCTCTATTGCAGAAAAATAAGTAAGGTTTTTTTGTCCCTCAGAATCTACAACTGCCAGTCTAATTCCAAAGGCATATATAGAGAGGGAAGCACTTTCAGTGATCTGTGTTGCCACCATTCTGTTGTAAGGAAACATGAAGAAGGAAATCTTGAGCCAGTGAGATCTTGTCTGCAAGGTGATGTAAATAATGTGTTGCAGAAAAGAATTAAGACAGTGTCTGCATTCCCAGATATGGTAAAATTATTTAAAAGTCATTTGGGTATTATTCTGCTACTTTTAAAAGCATGCTGTGTCTTGAGTTAAATAGAACACTGGAGAAATATATATTTTCAAAATCTAAGCTATTTTTACTCTAGAAGATGGACTCACACCTTTTTTTTTGTTCTTCTAACATCTTATTAAGACTGATTCCACACCCACTGTGACCAAATTTTCTCGGAAATGATGGGATTGGTGCAGGGGAGGAATAAAAATGTAGAGTTAAGTCTATTCAGGAGTTACTGTGAACATTAGAAGATGTTTTTCACTCCCAAGCTCTGCAAATTCTCTTTGCAGTGTAAGTAAAAAAGGCAACCTTTGATATACATTTTCAGTAGAACACTGTTTGTAGCTAGATAAAAAGAAATGTTCCTGGTGAGTTATGAATGCCAGCTATCTGCTCAATAGGTGGACCATTTTGGGAGCTGGATGTGAATAAACTGGATCGTTTCATGTGTCTTTGCTGACACACTTTTGAGGCATGCCAAATTTCAGTAACAGGTAGCCAAATTACTAATTTGATTTTTCCATTCTTTTCACAATTAAGAAAAAATCCTCCTCTCTATGTAGTGGCAATCTGCTTAAAAACTTGTAGCGATGAAATTAGATAGAAGTTACTTAGTCATAACTGAAAAGTAACAGTAAACAAAATAATTGGACAGAGCAATTGCTTTGCAAAATTGATGTAATTGTACATGTTTAAAATTGTAAACAATTTTTATATAGTAAATCATTTAACAAGTTGTTTAATTTACCACATCCAGCCTCCTACCCAAGTCTTTCCTTGTTCCCAGATAAGCTTTCAAGAATAATAAATACCCCCTAAAGGGGATATGCTTTAAAGCAAATAACCACTGCCAAATAATTTATCACATGTAACCACCGGTCTCCATCCTTAATTACTAGCATTTCATTCTACTGCTCGTTTAACAGAAGTTAAGCCTAATGCCTATTCTCTGTATATTCTTTTTTTAAAAGAGCTTCTTTTCATCATGTATTCAGAGTTTGAACCAGAATGTCCCTTTTTTTTTGTGAAGAAAAGCATTTCTGTGAGACTTTGTCTATAGGACCCCATGGTAGAGAGAATCCTAATTTAAGTCTTGGCATGAGACAGATAAAAGTAGTCCTTGTTTGATTCAGGTTCAATAGACAATAGTTGGTACTTATTTGCATAGGGTAAGCTCTATGCTTAATTTCAGGATAGTTCCATTTTTTTCCTGCTGTTCAATATTTATTGTACTATCTTATTTATTTCTTTATTTAATGTGGCCATATTGGGATACTTTTTTTCTGGGAACTGAAACAGAATGAATACTCTGACTCCTTGTGGTTTCACTGAATTTTTTTCAAGGTCATAACAATTTCCTAGGGCATGACTGCCTCTAAGATCCAAGACACCAAGAATTAATTCCACTTTCTAAATGGTTTGTCTCTAAAATTGGAGGATGAAAAAACCTGTGCAGTTTCACTGTGTTAATGGGAATCCAGCTTATTTCACTAGGAATACTGAATAACCACAAAATGATATTTTAC
Source organism: Coccyzus lansbergi (assembly GCA_033558105.1). Taxonomy (NCBI): domain Eukaryota; kingdom Metazoa; phylum Chordata; class Aves; order Cuculiformes; family Coccyzidae; genus Coccyzus; species Coccyzus lansbergi. The sequence continues at coordinate 2,936,714 of JAUMJK010000082.1, read as the reverse complement.
TCTCATCAAACAGATAAAATTCTTCTGACGTAGTGGACTTGTGTAAGCAAATGCCTCTCAGCTTTTGGTGTGTATTAGGAAGGAATTTTTGAACAGAAATTATAATTGTAAACAATATTATAAAACAGCTTTGATTACGCAGAATCATGAGATCTGCTGCTTTACTTCCAATTTGTTCTCTTGAAGAAAATCCTCATCTGGAATCATGTAATAGAAAATGAACAGGCATGATCCTGGCTGTTTTTATGGCACTGGTGGGTTTAGTTGGTATCAACTACTCTTTAACCAACAAATGATGCTGAGATCTGGACTCTGCGGGGATCTGAGCACTACGTATGGTTAAGTTGGGTATGGTTTCCAGGACAGATCCAGATGGGATCTGTAGCATCTAGGGAAGACTCTGAGTGTCACTTTATCTAGGTGAAAAGAAAAAAAAAAAAAATCTCTTCTGCTTCTTCCTAGGCTACTTGGGACTTGCCTTGCTGTAATGGACACAGCACCAGTGTCCAGGGAGACAGTGGCTGACTTCAGCTACTACCCACCAGTACATGTCTACAAACTGTGAACTGCAGCATTAAGAGATACCTGTAACACTCAAGGCCTCTTGGGGCTACTCTTGTTCTGTTACAGCTGATCCTTTGTTCAGTGACCTAAATGTGTGATCTAACTTGCAGAATTAATCTTGCTCTGTTGCAGAAGAGCTACCGTCTACCAGTCATTCACTACATGCATGCCTCTGCTCCCCAGCTGCCTGGGAACTATACCTGTGTAGATGTTTTGCACCTATTTAGTAGTCTGTTTGCAAGTACGTATTTTCATGATTACAAGCAGTTAGCTGTCAAGATCCATATTTTTTCATTTGTTAAAAGGATTGGAAGTACAAATTCTTTTTAATATAGAGATGGCGATGTAGCCCTCATTCTGAGTGGCTTGCATGGGGGGACTGCAGAGGAGAGGAGCACTTCTCAATTTATCCTCCAAAACAGCAAGGTTTCTAATCAGATAATGAAATATTCTTGTGAATCAAAATTAGTGTGTTTCTTTCAAAGTATATTATAAAATAAAGCTAGTTGAAAACTGGTTGCACCATAATGGTTGTGCTTTACGTTCAAAGCAGAGACTAGGGCTGCATTTCAGTCAGCAGTGAACTTAGGTTAATGGATTGTTTTTCCTAATGTAGCTATTTCAAAAAATACAGCAATAGTTTTGTTAGTTTTTTAAGACAAACCATCTTAGCAATACATTCTGTTCATATAGACAAAGGCAGTACATGTGCAAAGAAATATATTAGAAAAGAAGCAGTAATATGTTTTAGTACCAACGAATGTAGGAATTAATTTTCTTTTCATTTGTTTGTTTCTGTTACTGTACCTTTCTTTAAGTAGCTGGAGGATATATCTGAAGTGGTTATTCCATATTGTCTCATCTATTCTCACCAACAAATTCTATAGCGAATATAGGTTTTTGCAGCTATAATGATTAAATAAATTCACTGCCTGTCCTCGCAAAGAACTAAGTCCAGTATCTGTCTTTCTTTTATCACAATTTACATAGTCCAGATATTAATTTCAGAAAAGAAATAATTAAAATATGTTCCCAAGTAAAAGATTAAAAATGTGTAGGAAATTGGATTAAAGTGGCTAAAATATTTCACAGAATTGCAAGAAAAAATGAATTACGTTTTGTTTTGTTTCCTTAGACTGTAGGGAAGACATTATCCACAAAATCATAAGAAATAGAGCCAATATAACCTAGATTTATTCCTAACAGAAGGCTATGTTAGGAAATTACAAGATAATCAAATCTCTGCTATAAACAAATAGGAACATTCTAGGCACATTTTTCTGAAGAACCAAGAGGCAATATTGACAGCATAAAGTTTTACTAGGAAAATGAATGCAAACCTCTAGAGGACTAGAAGAATTCAATGCTAACTGCTGTGCAGAGTAAAAGTTTTCCTCAGAGAGAAAACACCAGTGAAAAATTATGATTAGCTGTTTCCAAATATAAGTTTGAAAAAACAAATGCGGAAAGCAAAAGGAAGTAGTGTTGTAGTAGAAGGTTTCTTAAATGACTTGTCCAATTTTAAAACACTGACAAAAGTTAGTAGAGAATTCATATTTGGAATTGCCTACCTCTGTTGCTTACTGCTTATTTTCATAGCTACTTCCTTAAGTAGAGGAATGTATACCCTTTTGTCATCTGTAGATTTAGAGTTTTCCATTGCCATTATTCCTTCTCTAGGAACTCTGAAAATCCAACAGGCATTGTGGGCAGTCTCAGCATTATGTCAGGCACAATCACACAAAGTGTTATTTGAAGTAGGACCTGGACGTTGGATACAGAGCTTGTGTCCTACATGCGAGATGTATTTATACCCCACAGGTGGCTTACATAAACATCACAACTATTATCCATTGATCACACAGGGAATCAGTGTCTGGCAACCTTGATTATTTATCAGACAGCTTGAAATGCATATTACTCTGTTGAATTTCAGTGCCCATAGTTAAGCTGTAGGAGTATACAGCCTCTCCTAGTGGGCCAGGACTGTGGTTCAGATACCTGCTGCTGATGGTGGAATCCATACTGCAGCAGAGGAGAGAGCATTTGTGGTCAGTAACTACACTATCAATTGATCCAAGTGCAAGTTAGCTGACCTTCGAGCATATTCAGATATTGTCCACTTCCCCTAACTTCTACTGTGTAGTGACTGTGGAATTCCTGGAGGCAAGATTTTGAGGATAACTCCTTTAAGTTGTTGTTTATTGACATTTGCTGTGAAATATCACACAAAGAGTGTTTGACAGACACATTTGTATGAATCTTGAATTAAAACAAAATTTCACATGAAAAAATGCAGTATTCCACTTGTTATCCTATCCTTAAAAGGGTTGTTGACCTAATAAGCTATGCAGAATCCTGCAATATCAACTGGTACACAACCGCATGTGCAGATAGTGTGCCAATTGAGAACTACTGACTAGTTCTCTATTCAGTTAGTATTAAAGCAAAACTTCTCATGAGTGTCATGTGTTAGGTGGGTGCAAAGACTTCACAGGTGGGTAAATTTGAAAATATGTGAGAGACTTCAAAAGGAGAGTTTGCCAATCTGTTTAACCCTTTAACCAAATGTCACAAGGGCAAATATATACATATATATATATATTGCCTAACCTACCAATGTCCTTTAAAGGACAGTGTCACCTGCCAGTCAGGGCAACGATGCAAGGATAGCAATGTTATCCAGCTTGCTCCACACACAAGGTAATGAACAACTAATAACACTAGGATAATCAATGTACTATTATCCAGCTTGCTGTACATACCGTTTCACTTACAGATTCAACATTATTGCAAAGACAATCAATCTAGTCAAGCTTGTTGAATTTTAAATAGGAAAATCATAGAATCATAGAATGGTTTGAGTTGGAAGGGACCTTAAAGGTCATCTAATTCCAGGCCTTTTGCCATGTGCAGGGACACGTCCCAATAGATTAGGCTGCCCAAAGCTCCCATCCAAACTGGCCTTGAATGCTTCCACGGATGGGGCATCCACAGCTTCCCTTTAAATCTCTCAGTAAAATTTCTGAGACTTGTATGTGCATATAAACAAGTTGATTTTATTAATAACAGTTTGTGACTGTTCAGTAGTGTCTGTGGAGAAAACACTGCTTGTGAAAATACATTGAACAGCCCTATATATATGACCCAACACCCAAGCGCATACAAGAACACAGCAAGCAATGATATATGCATAACAATAACACCCAGACGTGAATAAAAATAACACATAGATGGAAGATATGTAGTTAAGGTTAACTACAGAGAGACACTAATAATTATATTGATATTAATTAGCTTGATGTTAAGGTGTATATTTAGTGTACATAACAGTGAGCCATATTATGCTCTGTCTGAAGTCCATGGGAGTTTTGTGGAACAAATCTGTGTGGAATTGTGCAGAGGAGTATTTAATCTGAAAATTACATTAGCTAGTGTAATACTAGTGGTACATAAGTTGTAAACTTAGCAGAATTTTGAAATTCATTTTAATTAATTTATTTAGCCTTCACCAGCAAAATTTCATATAAAAACATTTTTATGGTAAAGAGTTGTATTTAAATGCCTACAAACTGAGGAAGAGGAAAGAAAAAAGGTTAATACTATGCAAGGTGATACTATATAATCCATATATGTATGATACGTCGTCATTACATATTAAAAGATTAGACTTTCTGAAGAAAAGTCAATTTTCTCCCAATCAAAAGAGAGATTAAGATATAACTACCCCAAAGAACAAAACTCTAATTACTTGATTTTTAGATACTGATACTTTCATTTCTTTCCTACTCAATTAAATAAAATAAGTCAATGGTAAAGTTGCAAAATGATAGATTATCGATGCATTTTTAATATATTACATTTTATAGTCACATACCTATCAAAGCATGCTAAAACTTCCCCACTTCAGTATGTCAGCACTAGTAAAATACCTTAACTGATAAGTACATTTTCTATATTTGTTTCTTCTGAATTTATAAAATCTCTGTCCATTTCAAACTTTCTTCTGTCCAAAAATCTCTAAAATTATCAAATTAAATTTTATTTTTTGGATATACTCTATTCTTTTCATATCGCTTTAAGAATCTTGATTTTCCTACTAATCAGCATAGAATGGTCTAAAGAGACATTCACACCATTTACTTTATGTCGTACGTTGAATCATGCAGTCAAGCTTGTATATATTAGAAGTATCACCAGACAGTGTTTCAAGTCACCTGCAGCTGAAAATATACAATGTGAATCTCTTGCTAGAGGTCTTAAATATATTCACACTGAAGCTGAGAAATAGTTTACTTCCAAAGGGTCTTTTTCATCACCAGCATTCAGTTCGCAGTTCAAAAAGGAATTGCCTCTAACCCTCAGGCGCAGGTAACAGCCCTGAAAAGTGACAGAACACATATGGATGACTAAAGTCAACCCTGTTGGCTCTTGCAGCTTCTGTTTTATATGTGTACCTTGAAATCTATGCCTTTGTCTCCATCATATTAGCAAACTGGATGTCATTTGAATGATATGAAGATTACTTCAAATGCCTTGTTTCTATTCAGATGCATAATTTTATACATTAAGATATGTTTTATCTCTTTCTTTTGTGTTTCTGATTTGGCCATGCTTGCAATATTATCATAAAACAGGAAAGTTATAATTTCATATATTGTATAAATTGATTATGTGATCAGATCACAACCTTATAGCTATTGGTAACGTTCCAGTGAACCTTCATGAGAAGATATCAGCCTTTAAGTATCATGTGAGCTAGTATTGAAAGACATATATCTCAGTAAAGGTCCCTCTTGGACTTCACTCTTCAGAAAATGTTAAGGCTTTTATAATCTTGACCATTTGCTTTCCACCCCCTTATTGTTCCTTAACTATTTTGTTTTATTTCACTTTACTGTCTGTCTAATATTTGAAAAGATCACGACACAATAATCCATCATGTATAAAGCTGAAGACAGGTTTGCGAAAATCCAAATATGTTAAATCTTCTGGTGCTGTCTATACCAACAGTTATTGCATTAAGTACTGTGATTTATCTGAGACGATTTACCTTTCACAAATCCATGGTGACTCATGCTTATTAAATTGTTCTCTTCCAAACTGAATGAATGTTTAAGATAGCCAAAAATAGCATCTCAAAAGTTCTGCCATTATTGGCTCAGGCCTTGACACACTTAAACAGACTGCAGAGTATCTTCCTTCATTAATTTCCAGTTGTGATTTCTTTTTCAGAGTAAGTTGTTATTAACTCTGCATAAAGGTGGCAGAATATTTTTCATGGAAGTTTTTCTTAAATATATGGTGTTAATCATTACAGCTTCTGAACATTATCTAGGTTACTTTTATTTCTTTTCAGCTGGTGAGACATTTGCAAGTGCTTATTCATGATATTTTGAAGGTCTGGCTATCTAAGACATATTATTTTTCATTCACAGAGACAAGGCATTAGAGATACTTTTCTACTTATCTGTGGAGAGGGGAAAGAAGCTTTAAAGCATTGAGAAGACTAGCTGTAATAAACTATTTGAGACACTTTGAAGAGTATTTATTTTACCATCTCCCTAGATGAGGGACCTGTTTTTAAAACTATATAAAAAACTATATATAAAACTTTAAAACCATGACTATCCTAAGCAGTGTTCTTTTTTAAAGCTGCTGTTTCTTTGTCTTTTGATAAAAAAATATTTTGCTTGTCACACAATTTTCTCATGCCTTTCACATGCTGTCCAAGTTATCAAAAGGTTAGTAATGCTTGTGAAATCAGTACAAGACTTCTATCACAGTTGTTGTTTAGGCCTTTTTATACAGCGTTTGCTGTACTCAGTAAGTTAAGGACTCTTATTTAGTGCAGCCAGTTTTACGTAAGCCATAGAAGAATAAGAAGGCAGAAGCTGGAGTGGAAAGTGAGCCAGCAAATTCTAGTCTCCAAGACAATGAAAATAAATGGTTTATAAAGGAAAGAAGTAATTTTGGAAGAATGAATCGGAGGATCAAGAGAGCAAAAGCAAAGAGCAGGAAAGTGAGGTGACTACAGTGCAAATGAAATCTTAATGCTATGAATTAATTTTTGTTGGTCCCAATATGCTGCCCTGTTCTAATGATGAATTTGCCAAAAGTTTGGAATTGTCTCCAAAACCATGGGAAGCATCTCTTATCTGTGTAGTGAAACATAAAAGAGTCATTCACTGGCACATGTAGAGACTGGAGGTTTTCACTTGCATTGAATCTCATATTTATGACTATATCTTATAAAAAACAAAACTTACCCTATTAATTTCTCTGTCAACATCACTCACTAGTTCATTGAATTTGACTAGGAAACTCAAGAAAAATTCCTACTTCCTCCTTCCCCAGCATTGTCAGGCCATTTTTTACTTGTGCATCTCATTACTATAGAAACAACCTTTCTTAAGTTATTTCAGTTTCAGAGACCAGTACTGTATTAAAGTCATTCTGCTTATAGATCATTTGGTTTCTTGTTGAAAATATCTCAGGTGAAATACTCCACAACAATAAATGTTTTCAAGAAACAATTTCCTCAAATACAAACAAAATGAGCATTTACTGCTATGGGAGTATTTTCACAGTTTCAGCAATGATGCCAATGAAGGTCATGTGAACTTTCATGTTACCCATTCCGTATTTTATCTAGTTCTAAAAGCAGGTGCATGTAAATATGTTATATTGAAGAAACAGAGGCCTGTGAAGATTCATGTCATGTAATCACTTTCACAGAGTGATCAAGTCATCAAGTACCACCTTAAACAGATGGAGGCTTTACCTCAGCATCCCCACAGAATCTTGCTGTTAGGAAAACTCTTTTTTCTTAGAATTAGAAATACAGTTTCCATTCTGATTTTATCTGTGGTTACGTTTCTTTCTCTTAGGCAAGTTCAGTATTTTAGTTTAAGAAACTATCTTCTCTCCCTGGTATATATCCTTATAATGAAATTAAACACAGCAACAAGATCCACATGATCTTCATTTGGCTAAACTCTGTGTGCCACACCTTCTGTGTTTTCTTCAGAAGAAGACATTTACTTTCACAGCACATTTTTAATTTTTTCTGGGCTCCTTGTTCCTCCTAATCCTCTTCTCTCCTTTATTTCACTTTCATACCTCTGTATTCCTGCCTCTCTCCCTCCTTCAGCATATCTCTTTGTCCCCAACTCTTCACTTCTCTTTTCTTTCAGGAAATAAGTAAATAGTTTTCCCCAGAAAATATAACAAGTTCAAGGTAAAATGTGTTGAACAGAAAAAAACCCCTAACCCAATGCATATGTTTCACTATGTGAAACTAAATCCTAAAGATAAGCAAGTAATTGCTGTGATTCTATTTTCATGAGGTAAACTTAGTTTTGCACCAGTGGCTCACAAACACTTATGCCAGCTAAGATGTTCTGAGAATTAAGGAGGAAGAAAAGAAGTGTGTGATTTGGGAGGAGAAGCAAATCCGCTTTCTTTCAAAGGCACCTGAGAAATAGAAGATTCACCATCGTCCAGTCTCCAGCTGGATTGGTTTGAAGTGTCACCCATTCCAAGTATGTGTCATATTTGGATTGAAGTGCTTTACTATCACGAGTCCTTCTGAATCATGTCTTCCAGTAGTACATCCAGGACTGTTTTCTCCAGAAGCCTGAGCAGCCCAGCCTTGGTTGGGTTGCCCCAGTAGGCACACGCACTGATGTTACACCGATGAGAACTGTACAGCATGGAGAAAGTCTGCCTGAAACATAAATGGCAGAGGAAAATCTGGTCCAGCACTTAGCGTCACAAATGGCAAATTAAGAGATGCTTACAGATATAGTATCTGTGAGCAAAAGAGGAAATTGTAATAATCACCCATTGTGTTTGAGCAGTATTTTGTACTGTGAAAAAGCTTAGCATGAATATGGTATATAACTACATTGCAGTGGACTGTCATTTGGAAGGTAGGAGGGAAAGAGTTTATCCTGTTCTCCACCCCATCCCTCATTTGAGTTTCTCCTTGTAAAGCAATGTCAATAACAAAAAAAAGCTCATAGTGCAGTAACCATGAAGATAATCGGCTTTCAGTGCCCTGACTCCCACTGGATTTTAAGTAAAATCTTCTCCTGAGCATAGCACAGCTCTGAGTGCCGTGTTAAAATGCAGGCTCTGATGGTGATATTCAAAAGCAACCACTGCAGTACAGGTACATGCATCCTCTACAAGATTCAGATGTTCCACTGGGCATGTCCTTGGAAAGAGTGGGATCTTGCACAAGTATGGGAAAACTCAGAACAACCCTGTATACCTGTGCAGGGATCAATTACCTGCTTGCAAGTGGAAGCTGTTTGGAATGGTACTACAAGCAGCCGCTGCTATCCTGCACTCCTGCCACAGAACTAGAGATGATAATAGAATGGATTGGGTTGGAAGGGAACTTAAAGATCATCTAGTTCCAACCCCCTTGCCATGGAAAGGGACACCTCCCGCTGGACCAGGCTGCTCAAGGCCCCATCCACCCTGGCGCTGAACGCTTCCAGGGATGGGGCATCTGCAACTTCCCTGGGCAACCTGTTCCAGGGGCTCACCACCCTCGTTGTGAATGATTTCTTCCTAAGGTCTAGTCAAAATCTTACCTCCACCAATTTAAAGCCATTCATCCTAGTTCTATCACCACCTGCCCTAGTAAAATCTCCCTCCCCAGCTCTCTTGTGTGTCCCCTTCAGGTACTGAAGTTCACTATGAGGTCTCCTTGGAGCCTTCTCTTCTCCAGGCTGAGGAAGTTCAACTCTCTCAACCTGTCCTCATAGCAGAGGTGCTCCAGTCCTCTGATCATCTTTATAGCCCTCCTCTGGACCCGTTCCAACAGTTCCATATCCCTCTTACACTGAGGATTTTCACACAAAGGGTCATTGGGCATTGGAATAGGCTGCCCAGGGAGGTGGTTGATTTACCTTCCTTGGAGGTGTTTAAGGCGTGGGTGGATGAGGTTCTGAAGGAAAGGGTTTAGTGTTTGATGGGAATGGTTGGACTCGATGATCTGGTGGGTCTCTTCCAGCCTGGTGATTCTATGATTCTATGATTCCAGAACTAGACACAGAATTCCAGGTGGGGTCTCACAAGAATGGAATAGAGGGGCAGAATCACCTCTCTCAGCCTGCTGGCCACTCTTCTTTTGATGCAGCCCAGAATACAGTTGTCTTTCTGGGCTGCAAGCATGCATCTCTGGCTCATGTCAAGCTTCTCATCAATGAGCACCCATAAGTCCATCTCCACAGGGCTGCTTTCAATCACGTTGTCCCCCAACCTATATTGAAACCACAGATTCCCCTGACCCATGTGTAGGACCTTGCACTTGGCCTTGTGATACTCATGAGAGTCACAGAGGCCCACTTTTCCAGCTTGTCCAGGTTCCTCTGGATGATATCCCATACTTCTGGTGTGAAAACTGCACCACTCAGCTTGGTGTCATCTGCAGACTTCAGAGATTGTACTTGATCTCGCTGTCCATTGACCACTACTCTCTGAATACAACCATCCAACCAATTTCTTATCCACCATACAGTCCACCCATCAAATCCATATCTCTCCAGTTTAGAGAGAAGGGTTTTGTGGGGGACCATGTCAAAGGCTATACAGAAGTCCAGACCAATTACATCCAATGCTTTGCCTGCATCCACTGATGTAGTTGCCCCATCATAGAATGTTGGTCATACAGGATTTTCCCCTCATGAAGCCATGCTTGCTACCATTAATCACCTCAATGTCCTCCATGTGCTTCAGCATAGCTTCTAGGACAATCTGTTCCATGATCTTATCAGGCACAGAAGGGAGGCTGACAGGTCAGTAGTCCCCAGGGTCATCTTTTCTACCCTGTTTAATAATGGGGACAATGTTACCCTTCTTCCAGTCACCAGGGACTTTTGAATGCTATAACTTTTCAAATATCACAGAGAGTGTCTTGGCAAACACATAAGCCAATTCCCTGGGAACTCTGGAATGCATCTTGTCAGGTTCCATAGACTTATATCTGTTCATGTTACTCAGGTGGTCGTGAATCTGATCCTTCCCTACAGCAGGTGGGGCTTTACCAGGCTGGTCCCCATGTTGTCAGCCATTGACCCAGGAGGAGTGAGGAGAGTGATTGTCAATGAAGACTGAGACAAAAGAGTTGTTGAGTACCTCAGCCTTCTCCTTGTCTGTTGATACAAAATCACTGTTTTCATTCATCAGTGGCGGTACACTTTCTTTAACCTTCCTTTCCTGATTGACATACCCGTGGAAGCCCTTCCTGTTAGTCTTTGCTTCCCTTGCCAAGTTCACCTCCAAATGCACCATGGCCTTCCTGACCTTATACCTACAAAACCAGGAAGTGTCCCTATATACGTCCCAGGTTACCTGTCCCTGCTTGCACTGCCTGCGCTATTCCCTCTTGGTCTTCAGTTTGACCAGCAGGTCTCAACTCAGCCACAATGGTCTCTTCCCTTCCCTGCCTGATTTCCTGCATCTGGGGACCGAGTGCTCTTGCACTTTATGGAAAGTATCCTTAAATATTTGCCAGCTTTGTTCTGTTTCCTTGTCCCTGAGAACCATATCCCAGGGGGTCCTACTGATTAACTCCTTGAAGAGCTGGAAGTTTGCTTTCCTGACAATTAGTGTCCTGACTATATTTGCAGCCCTGTATCCCCTGGGACCTTGAACTCCACCAATGCCTGAATAGTGCAGCCCAGGAAGTTTGATAACCGAGGAAGCCTGCCTTGACAGTTGCAAAGTTTCATTTGCTTTTATCTTTCATGCAGACTTTATGAAATAAGCAGCATTAAAAGAAAATAGCAACAATTGGGAGATCCAGAAATAGTTTATGTGAAAAAAATTATTTCCTATTACGCAAGCAAAGCTGTTGCTAGATTTCAGTTGCCAAAGACTATAGGAGCTGCTTGTGAAAGGTCCAACATTCTCATCTGGAAAAACTTTTAGATTGTATTCCTTTATTTGGCTTGAAATAGAGCTTTTTTGCTTTTGTTAAATCTTTAACTGAAGTCTGGGCTACAGGAAAAGCAAAAGGCAGCACGCTGGCTGGAGTCCATCATTTCTCATTTTAGAAGAAGGTTTTGGAGTGAAAACAGATGAAAGCTATGGGGATCTTGGTCAGATGGCAGTCAAAAGATCTACAGGAGCCAGGAGGAGCAGAGTCCAACATATTTGAATCCTAGCAGAGAAGAAATCAATGATCAGCTGAAACTGGGCATGATGCAAGGAAAAATTTAAAAAAAACCCCAGCATTCCTTGAGGTATTGCTTAATCAGTTTGTATAGTCAGTAATGGAAAAATACCATCAAGAGGAGTTTTTATCATAATTCTAGTGTCAAATTCTGTGAAAGGTTTGTGTTAAGCACTGTCACTTGATCATTTTAAAAAGGACAGAAGCTGTGGAGCTACAGAAAGCAAAGAATGGCTCAGAACTAACAAGAAGACCTGGAAAACCAGAAGAGAGCAGACTAAAGAGTTGTATAGAAATCTAGACCATGCTTAGCACCAAATGGGAATTAGAGAGGTAATCAGAGAGGAAGCAGACTGATGTACACTTGATGAGGTAAACATTCGGGACAGAGGAATTACTCAGTTTGAGGAGGGTTCTGTTACAGAAGTTAGTAGAGGTCATTGTTTTTGTGAAAGCTAATGAGTCAATTAACATGCAACAACTCCAGACTTGCTGCCTCTAATGTTTCCCATGTCCTTGTTTAGAAAAATCACAAATTGCCAAGGAACATTTTAGCTTCACTGTGCAATCTTAACAAGGCGTAGCCAACACAACAAACTCTTGCAAGGAACAGAAAAATGCTAGAGGTCTATCTGGAAGCAAGCAAAGCACCACCTAACAGCTTTTCTGTTCTGAAATTGTGAAGTTCTGAGCATTTTTATTAGAAAAATTTAAGCAAAAAGATTCACAAGGAATGTTTTACTTCTTTTAAACCTAAAAACTAAAGTAATCATGCAACACACTGATCATTGCACTCTGGTGGTTCTCAGGTGGGACAGCTGATATTCCTGTTTAAAAAGTCCTTCACTTATAATGGTACCAAAATATTGCCTCATGTGTTAACTGGCTGTGTCATTTCAGTCAAATCCTCTTTGTATCCATTCGTGTATGGTCAGTGGAACTAGGATATTCGCTTTGTGCACTGGGGTTAAATTTTGCTTTCCTTGCTCAGTATCGTTTTCAGTTTGGATAACCATGAAAAGAGGAACTTAGCTCCTACATCACTTCTGTGCTCTTCAAAACCACCATGCAGTAGATATGATCTAAGAAAATGATCCCATAACCACACACAAAAATTTTGTTTCAAGTGTTGTAAACAAACAAGCTGAGCTTCTCACTGAATCACTGATTCAGGGTTGGAGAAGAGAGAAAAAGGTGTCTGTCCTTAACATATGTGAGGATAGGTTGAGTTACCCTCAGAAATACCTCCCTCTGTACCTGACTGTACATGAAGACTCAGTTTTTCATGTGCTGCAGTTCTCCTTGTTCTGCAGAACTTAGGTATCAGGAAGAGATGCACAGTAGAGATTAATGTTCATCAACTACTTTATCCCATTAGACAATATTTTTTTTACATTAAACAAAATGTCTAACTTCCCCTCACTCCCCCAATCCTTCATACTGCTATTGATATTCAATGCATCATGTACCTAATTATTTCATAAATGCTGAATCTCCAGATATGACATAAAAATCTTATATCAATTTACATGGGGGAGGTGGGGAAGGGCACAAAAGAGCAGGAAGGGGAGAAGGCTGAAGGAAGTTAGATCAGACATTCATTATTTCAGAAATTCATCACTGACTATTTCAACAGTTTTCCACATGTACTATTGTTAAAGACTCGACATGTCACACAGGAAGAAATCTTGCATTGCTGCACTGAGCCCTTGAAAGAAAATTGAATAGTTCAGCCAGTCATTTCTTTTTTTCAGTTTTCATCATTGTGTCAAGGTTAAAGTTTGTTTTTCCTAAGGACATCAAGTATAAGCAAGCACCCACTAACACCAATAGTCTCAAAAAATTGTGGTTTGTCTTTTAACAAAAGTTAAAACATCTGTTAGTCTTTAAGATTGGAGTTACAATAGCATACTTCAGTCAAGCAGCACTTCGCATTGAATTTAAAGGACATTTCCTTCATTGGAAAGTTTCCCTACAAGGAGAAAAAACACAAATGAACTCTCTCTAGATACACTTGGCTTTTAATTGGTACTCACAACTGCTGTGCACCCCACTACCCTCTCACACACACTCTCAAAACAAACATTCCCCCACTTTATTACACAGCTCCATTTATCTAGACTTCCCCCCTAAGAGAAAAAATTTCTTTATTTGTAGACAATACAAATGTAGACATTTATTTTTATGTAACAAAAATGCATATTCACAAACATGTAACCATTGGCTAAAATTCTTATAAGTACAAAAATAAATATTGGCTGTGACTTGTTTAGCAGTCAATTATTTTAGTTCATGCTGACTTGTAACAATAAAGGAGTTTAACGTATTTATAACACTTCCACATTTTACAATTAGAAACAAAAGAATTTGTATTGCTGGTTTGCCTCTGTATTTAATAGTTACAAAATGATGAATAAGTGTTATTACTTTCTTCTTTCAGTAGCATTTTCCTTGGGAAATGGAATCTGCTTTACAAACCTACAACTAATACAAAGAATTTCTCTCTCCTTTTCTGCCATCATGAGTGGAATTCTTTCTGGAAAAAAAAAGACCTTTTAAGAATACTACATTCTAAAGATCTTTGATTGTTAAACTGTGTTACATTCTTTTTCTGTCATTTTTCTGTATTGCGCACTGCAAAGACACAAATTGCTATTGCTATCATTATTGCACCATCTCATGTTTCCAGTGGCTCATAAATTCTGTGATCATATCATTTTCCCTTGACTTTACATTAGCACTGTAAAAGCCCAGAATGAAGATTAATATTTTGTGCTTAATTTTCTCCTATTTTGGATTATTTTTTTCTGAATAATTATTTCCATTACACGACATGCATGTCTGGTAAACAGTATCTTATTAAATAGCATGCAGTCCTTGCAGATAACTTCCAATCCATCTTGAGTTGCCCTGGTGCAAAGAGGTGCAACATCTTTTTGCCACACTCAGTTGTTGCAAGGAAAAACCTTGGGACTGTAAACAAGAATTTGACTTTGGTTTGGGTCCACAGAGAGCACTGAAGAAAAGATTAGGAGCCAAAGACAGTATTTTAAATAATTATCACTGTTAACCATTTCAGTGCTAATGAAAAAAAGCAGCAGGCACGAGCATAATGCGAACATCTGCGTGATGGCTGAGAGCTTTACTTTGCAGCTTGGGAGTTCAGATGGACAGGGCTTTGAGTACCACCTCTTTTTCCCCTCAGACTCAGGTTAAATATTGACTGGACTGAGCTTAAGGCTCTTTGTTATTTGTGAGCCAAGGTCATTATTAATGCAACAGCTCTTGGGGTCCAAAGCTACTAAGCACTTTACAGAGATGTAGGGCAAGCCAGGCCTCAATCCCACAAAGCTGATATGTCAGTGTCAATTTTAGGCACAGACACCAAATCTGCTACTCCTCGTTCTCCCTCTATCCCTCCTGGACCTGTTTCCCTGGGCTGCATTGCCTCTCTAGTCACTTGCAAAATCAAAACATGCTTTTAGGTTTAGGAAAATAAAATTTGTTTTAGGATATGAGTTTTGAAAACATCCAAAATCAGGTAGTTTTGCACAAGGGATGGGGATTAATAGCAGACTATGGGATAGGTCATCTCTGTTTGCCTGGTGAGCAGAAAACCCCTTGAGCTGCATCAAAGACTACACAGATATCTGGAATCAACTCTACTTTAATCTAGCAATGGCCTCTTCTGGTAAAGTCTCCTGCATAGTGTAGCAAAGGGGGTGGAGAAATGGCAGCCTCTATCACTTATAAATTCATCCTAAATTGCCTATTTTGAAAGAAGAAATATTGCAGCAATATAAATACTGTATTTAAAAGCAGCTTGATATAGACTAGTTTCACCTTGTCTGTGAGACACTGGAAAAATCATAGCATTTTCAGAAAACAGGTTTTTCCTTCTCATATATTCTGTCTCTTTTGGTCAATTCAGTGGAAATCATGGCTCCAAGTGAACCAGCAAAAAGTCATTTAGCTAGATCAAAGGTTAAATTTTCAGCTTCCTTCTCTAATCATAAATAAAGTTTTGAAAACATGTTTTGAAAGTGATATTTTGTGAAATGTATTTCAAGGTGGCCTTTTATGGTAGTCAGTATTACGAGAGCCGATGTTACACACATTGTGTAGGAGAGAGAAAGAAAGAGCTCAGATATAAGGGATTTGAGCTTATCAAAACTACTCTTGTTGAGCTGTGTTTTTTCTGTAGCTGAATTCCTGCTCAGTAGCAGTTTACTAGTTGGGTCCTCCTCAAATTAAATCTATAGTTTTCTCTGTAAGGGAAGGGAACAAATAATAAATCAAAACTAATGAGGTATTCTTTATACTATTGACGTCTTCATTTTTTCTTCCTGCATCCCTGTTATGTTTGAAAGGAGAAAACAAGGAGTGATATTGAATGTGAAAAATGAAAACTGCCCACACGATGAAAAGAAGGGAAGGAGGAAGTCAGGAGGGTGAATTAGCAATTCCTTTAAGTATATGCAATATCTGTAATTTTCAAACTCAACGATTGCACTGAGACACAGAGGGGAAGTGAGATGATTAGGAGAGTATTTGCTCTCTTACAAACAGACTTACAAGAAAAATACATCAGTCATTTTGTCCACGCTGTGTGTTACACATGCACATATTAACACAGGCACAGAATGGCAGCCACACGAGAGAGGAAGGTTCTCACCTGGTTTTCCTCCCCTGCTTGTTCTGCCTTCCCTGCAGGGAGAAAATTGACACAGCCCTCCCTTTCTCCAAGAGCTATTAGCTCAAAATCTAGTCAATTAAAACACCTTCCTTATCCTTCTCTAAATGCATCCACAAACACCTGCACTATTTTCTTTTTCAGATTTTAAAATTGCAATATCCTATTTCTTGTTTAGTTCCTTTTGTTGCTACATGATGCTTTTCTCTCTCTCCTTCCCTAACTGCTGTCTTAGCTCCTTCCCCTCAGGATAAGAGTGACTAGACTGAGCAAATATTGAAACAGGCAATGTACAGATTGCTTTCAAATGCACAAAAAAACCCAGAACGTGAGGGAAGAGAGAAAAATTGACAGGTTTCTTTTCCCCCTCTTTAATCATAGGTGTTATTATTAAAATATGGGCAAAATATTTCCCAATAGAAGTGTGATATTTAAATTGATAATGTCTGTAAATTCAGACAGTGGTTGAGAAGTTGAAACTCATCAACTTCTCTGTGCTGGAGCATTGGCACATTAGGCAGGATGAAGAGTGTAAGGGTGCTGCATTGAGCTGTGCTCATCCATATCCCTACATATGATTATGATCACATGCAGCCTTCTTGCAGTTTGGTAGGAAAATATATCTAGAGTTTGACTGTCACAAGACTGTACTGAATTTAACAGGTGTTTTTGTTGCACTCATCTTACCTCTTGATTTTTTTTTTTTTTGTCTGGCTGCTTCTGATTGTTATCCAGAGAGCCATTGCAATGTCTAAGAAATTAATTGATGCTATAATCTTGCTAGGGATTTTTTCCCATTGCTACATTTAACTGATTATTTGCTTGCAGATGGTTCTTCAGATACAAAAACTTGAACAAAATGAACAGTGAAACCAGAACATTTTCTTGCAAGTAAACATTAGTGGTGAACAGACAGACATTGAATACTATGTGTAACATTCCACAAGATTACCAAATTTGTCTTTAATGCAGGCATGTATTTCTAAGAGCCTTGTCCTTACGCCGTATATGCTGCATACTCATGGCTCTGCCTTCAGTTGGGGCTGCAGGACACTAATTCTCCACAAATGTCTAACTTCCAGAAAGATAACTTGCCTTCAGTCCATCTCTTCTACAAGACCAGATAGGTAAGTTTATTTTCTCATGACCAGAAAGCTTCCATTATCTCCTGTTTTCAGATGCCTGAATGCTGTCCCTATCTCAACAACTGTTTCATATGCTTTAAGAGCCATCATTTGTTTTGCCTGAGATGTATTTCTGTGCATGCAGTAGAGGACATTGGTATACATAAAACATAAGAACTGAAACACCAACCTGTATTTTTGATGAGGCAATGCAGACAGTTTGGATTTGGGTCTGAGTCCAGGAACAAATAGAATTTATAAGTAATTTGGGTGAAAGAAATCTGTTCCTTGCACTTTCAGTTATTTTCTTTCAGGATGCATAGGATCTCTGTCTGCAGTTGTCAAAAATTTCTCCTTTATACACAGAATAGAACTAGAAGCAGAACCTCTGTTGCCAGACTGACTTGTCTGGCTTCCCCAAACAAGAACAATATATATATCTTTACAGCCCTTCTCACTTTATATTTGGTGGATCTGTAACTAGGTTGTTAAGATCACATATCTTGCCTCAATATCTTGCAGACTTTCCAAGAGACTCAGACAATCAGCGCAATAGGTCCTCTCCGGCTTTCACCTTCAGGGGTTCACCTGACCAAAGTTTAGAAAGTGAGCATTCCTTTGTATTAATCCATTATAAGTTGAAGGCAGCAGCATCTGTTTTTCTGGTAGCTGTTATGGTTCTCAGCACCTTTTACAAGGATAAGTTACTGTATATTACAGCATAGAGACAAAGGACAGTATAGAAACTAGTGACAAGAACTGAACCTTCCATCAGAGATAAACTGATTATCAGTCAATTTTTTATTTGTCTGTATAACACTCAAGACACCAATTAACTATTTATCTTTTGTCTATTAGTAATATCCACATTGTGCTACGCAGAAGAAGTGTCTTAGTCAAAATTAACAAGGCACAAAGCACTAGTTGGATAGCAATTAGCAGAGAGTGTCATTGCTGTATCTTGCTAATAAGATGAAACAATGGAGTAGGAAATGTATTCTGTGTCTCTAATGGGTGTTGTAGATCAAATAACATCTCAGCGATTTCTAAAGTAGGTTAAACAGAATGACTCCCTGTTGTGATAATTCATTGTGTATCAGTGGTTGAACTGGAACAATCACTGCCATGTAACTGGTGTGAAGAAGGCAAAACAAAATATAACTTACTGAAATTTATGTTCTCAGATGAACAACTTTATCTGAGTCTTCAAAAGTATTTGACCAACTCTGTTCTAAGGAGACAGACACTAATGGGGCTGGTTTCTTTTTGGAGACAGATGTCTATGGTTCCATATTTTCTCCCTCTTCTTGCCCAACCTCAGCCCAAGATCAACATGATTCAGAAGCAGATTTCACTTATCTGACATCCACACATGCTGCTTTAGGGGAGAGAGGCTTAGATAAATGGTCTGGGTATAGAGGTCATCTGTGTAACAGGATTAAAAATATTAACTGGCTCATAAATTTGTTTTACCATGGTAGCATTGCCTGACTGAGCCTGTATCATTTTTATTGCTAGCTACAGTTATGTTTATTGACAGACAAGGATTATAAAATGATGACACAAAGCAGTAGTTATTCTGGGTTCCAGCAGGAACAATAAATTCACTGCCTCCAGTTCTGGAAATGTTTCAAGGCTTTTTCTTTATGAATAGTTACTCTATAAAGCCAGAGTGTTTTCTCGACCAACATTTAATTCACCTGCATTGCTCAAATCAGTACAACAGAGATGCAGAAGAAAGTGGTATAATACTAGAAAACTTACAAAGCCCCAAATAGTCAGAACTGAAATTAATTTTTTTTTTCTGTAAATCTTAGTTGCTGACATCAAGAACAGTTTCATGTGTCTAGGGATATTTCTAAACACAAAAATACACACCTCAAAAAAAGGCAAACAAGAAAATCTGATAAATATGAGGAGCTTCCTTTGGAGAAAAATAAATTAAGACCATCTATACTTCTAAATGCATAACAAAATGACCCAAAATCAAAAACACATTAGAAGTCTGTCGAACCCCCAGTTTTCACATGTCAGTTATCTGCTCTAATAACTCTAAGATGGTGTAGGACATTTGCTGTCCAATGCAACAAATGATATAGAACCAACCTACTTCACTTTCAGCCTATCTCAGATGTCAAGTTTTTGAAGTTACTAACATTTATCTTATCTTCCTTTTGCTCTTTTAATATCTACTTACATCTTTCCCATAGTCTGAAGCCTGAAACTGCACTCTTAACTGAAGTATCACTGGTCTCAAGAATGGCTAACATTATACAGAAACACAGATGGGCTAAAGTTGGAAAGGCCCTCTGGAGGTCATCTTGTCCAATTCTCCCTCTCAAGCAGGGTCACACATAGCTGCCTGGAGCTTCTTTCCATTTACAAGTGAAAACTAAGGTGTCCAGAATAAGAAGAAACATTTTTAACATAGTGTCATACTGTGGCCACTGTGTGTGTCCCTAACTTCTAAATACTTTTTTGCCTTATACAGATTCCTAACTGTTTTATCCCCATTTCATGTACGCAAAGCACTTCTATAGCAATTGAATGTGCCTTTGTCAAATTTCTACTAGTTGTTTTTGGAACTTCTTTTCGGTTTCTGGAACTCCTTCCAAATTTAAAAGCATCCTCATAATTCCATCATCCAGATCATTAATCAGCAAAGGATTGAATAGAACTGCACTCAGAAACACCCCATTCTAAATATCCTCCCAGTCTGACAGCAAACCATTGATAGTTTCTTTTTGATTTTATTTTCTCAACCAGCTGTGAGCCTTCTCTGCAGTGATTTAATCATGTACCTGAATTTGCTTATGAGAATGCTATGTAGGAGGCTCAAGACCCTTACTGAAGTCAAGATATATCACATCTACTACTTCCCAGTTATGCAGTTATCCTGTCAAAGAAAGAAATTAGATTGGTTTGATAAAATTTGTCCTTGAAAAATTCACATTCACTAGACCATTATTACCCTTGAGGTGCTTATAAATTGATTGATTGATCCTCCACCATACCACTTCAGTTAGAGGAAAATCACTTCAACAGCATCTACCCTCATGTGCAGCTAATTGGGCTCAGCTCTGTGATTTCAAATCTACTTCTCCTAGTTTGGTATTGTCTTTCCAAAAAGGCCTCTTACATATATCAAGCATGTGTTTTCTTGAATTCCAAAGCTAACCAGGTCACAGGAACCTACAGTATTGAAGAGCACCAGGCCTATGGGTGCTATCCATGCTTGCAAAAAGACCATGCGTGCTCTAACTGACCTCTCTCAACTGTATTATCAAACATGAAATCACTACCCATTGATAAGAATAATTGACCAGTTCTGGGATGCATGCTGCTAGGCTGCATGCTACAGGGCTATATGAGAAACATTTTTTTGTCATCTGTGCAGAAAGATTCCATCTGAAGAGCACAACTCTTTAGAAGGAATTATTGGTAAGCAGTATTTGTAATTTATGTAAATGAAGCTGCCCATAACTATCTCGTCTCCTCTTTTTCCTACAAAGGGAGCAGAGAGTTTCAGTTTTCTAAGCCATTTGACCCTGAGGCTTACATTTGGAATTCCATGCTAATAGACACTCCATAATTACTATTTTAATTAGAAAAGCTGCAAAAATATTCTACTGAGTCTCTTAATTCAAATGGTATAACTGCCACATAGGACTTAGTTGAACAATGTTTTCAGTACAGAGTTATACTGAGGGCGGTTGGCTTTTTGCTCAAAGCAAGCTTGATATATTGGCATGTCATCCTCACAATGCAGATTACATTAGCAAACAGGCATTGGAACCCAAGCTGACCACAAGTAAATACTCCACTATTCTGCAAATTTCACTTTTACACTTATGAGTAAAGGATTTTATTAAAAATGTTAATATACATAGAGACCTAATTTTATCACTCTTATTTGGGCAAAACTCCTGGTGCAACTATGGGAAGGTATTCCAAGCTCACTGTGAGGTGATCAAGCTTCAGTCATAGTCCTGTCCTCATTGTTGTTAGGTCTTGGCCCTGAGTTATAGTCTGCTATTGCAAAATTTATGTGCAGAATTTCACTGGAACTGTTCCCACCAGTAAGTAAGTTTTTCAGGACATAGTGCCTTAGTTTCCTATTTGTAAAACAGAAATAAATGTTACTTTCCTACATTAATGTTTGAAGAGATGAGACACATTTTTAGGGGCCACAGAACTATCAAAGTAATAGACGATTCATTTTAAAGATAATGCAGAACACTGAATAGGTCATTATAGAATAATTTGATTTGACGAAGCATTACCACAGAGCAAAATGAATAGATTAATGGTATAATTTCTCTATTTATTTTCTTTCTCTTTTTGCAAACATGTAACAGATAACAGTTGCAGAATGATAACATTTTTCACATTCTATCATCTAACAGTGCAAATATATCCATTTGTTTCATTTTATAAGCAGTTAAATTACCCTGACTCCTTATACACTTCTGTGAAAAAATGTTTATCTTAAGATTTACATGCCCTTTCTTCCACTCATCATTAATGGCATTTTTGTGTTTTGTAAAGAGATACAGCATAATGCCTGAGGCAGGTTTCATCCCAGCTTGTATGTGCACACATTGTTATATAAAGCCCTGCTACCAACCTAAAGTGGGAGCAATGGAAGCCCTAAAACACGGTACTGTAATTGCACCAGTGAAGCTTTGCCTCTCAGCAATTGGACTGGCTCACAGGCTACTTCCTGTTCTTCTTTTCCATGCTGGCCCACCCCAACAATAGTCCCATCACTGTTTTTATGTCCCTGCTACAGGTCTTTCAAGAAGATACAGAAGCTAAGTTTATACAATCCTGCAACAGCCAGAACATGAAACCAAGCAGATCCTCAAATGTTCCATGAAAGCTTAAGAGCTCAATAGAAACAGGAAAATAAGTTCAAAGATGCATTTCAACTTAATTACCTATTAATTTGCATGTGAGACTTGGACCATATCATAGTTCTTAGCCATAGTTTTATCTACCTCATAAACAGCAACATCCTGAGCTTTCTTTGTGGCTCTGTAAGAGCAACTGGCTAAGAACATTGTTCCCAGGGCTGTGTATGCCACTCCTGACACTGCTGAGGTTATTTGTGAATAAGAATCACGTTTTCTTCTGCTACATCAGAAAACAATTAATCTTCATTGTTTACCAACCAGGAGCAATCAAAAAAAAAGCAGTAGGGAAATAAACTATATTTTTAGGTTCCTATGAAGATATTACAAAACCACAGGCAAAAATGCAGACTGCATCTGAGGAAAGCTCCTTGACTGCTTCTTACAAGAAAATGAAGATTTAAGTATTTTACAAACAGATTATTTTTTTAACTTCTCAGTGAAGTTTGAAATGCTGTGTTTAGACCATATTTGATGGTACAAACTCCAGGTGTATGGCAAAGTGATCCAGAATATCATACCTTCTCTGGAAACAGCTAAGGTTGAAGTAGACATACAAGAGCTGCTTTATTTGTCTAGGCTTGATTTTTGAAGGTGGTTTTAGCAATATCAATGGGGAAATTCAGCTGCTTTTTACTAAAGTGGAGGAGGAAAGTATATCTATGAGTAACCAGGAATGCACTTGCAAAGTACTGATGCTCTGCTCACCACTGTAATTGCAGGGATCGATAATTATCTATGTTTGAGCAGAGTGCAGAAATTAAAAGAGTTGAACTGCTGACTCTATATTAAACTGAAGGCTAGAAGTAGTAAGTCCGCAAATAAGGCACCGCTCTACCCAAAACAGAAAACATCCAGTTCACTAAGCAGAAACTAGAGTCCAGCTGGTCCAGAAAACCCTGAACTGGTACCTGCTTTCAGGTAGTTAGCAAAAAAGACTAAACTTCAAGGTGCATGCAAAAAGAACCAAGGGGATGATGGCCTTCAATTCGGTGGGGACCCTGAGCATGGTACCTTGGATGAACAATTCATTTTTCTCCCTGAGAAGACACAAGATGTTCCTACCATACATACACTTTACTGCAATAGCATGTGCCCAAAGAATTGAGCCAAGCCTAGGCGAAAAAGAAAGGGAGAGGAGAGGGAGAGAAGATGGAGAGAAGCATTTCAAAAGAAAACAAGAGCACTTCTGATTTCTGTGGGGCCTGGTCCACCCCTAGAGATGTATTAGTTTCTCTGCTGTCTCCTAATTAGCTTTTGGATGTCAGTGGAAAATGAGTAAGAGCTGCCAAGCCTCCTGGCCAAAAAAAAAGCCCAGCAAGTTTAGATACTGCTAAATGGCTTCCAGGTGGATTTAAAAACTCCAAAATCATAGTTTCAGATTTATATACCTAAATTCTGCAAATGCAGCTGCAGGTTCTGGAGAGCTTTCTTGGGTTCAGTATCACACACTTCACACTGTACTTCTGCACTGCAACCTCCTACACTATAGCAGTCCACTACAGTCCCATGTGTTGCAAACCATGTGAGCTTTCTTCTCACTTCTGCATCATGTGTGTGCAACAGGGACTCTGTATCACTTTAACTCAATCATAACTTCCTTTAGCAAAGAACATTCAACTACAGGCTGGATTTAAAAAAAAAAAAAAACTAAAAAAAAATTTAAAAATCACAGTCTTGGAAATGTAAATCTTCTATCAATTTCAAGCTGCAAACTCACAATAGCAAAATATCAGTTGGGGAAAAAACCTAAACGTGATGACAGTCAAATAAAAAAACTATGCAGTTTGTAGCAAATACCACTAGAGCAACAGGTTGCTTGTCTTAGGTTCAAATCCTAGACTAGTATTATGCACATTGTTAAAATGCCTTTCCACGTGTAAATTTTTCTGCAGGATTTATCCTGGAAGATCTAAGCCTTGTACAGTTGCTCCCCCACTACTCTGTGATTATCTGAGGAGCCAGCTGAAAGCTCAAGTTTAGGCTTCTCCTTTTTCATGTGATATTGCTTTACTGTAGCTATTTGATGAAATGCTGTGTGTGATCGAGAAACGTTTCAGGATGTAAACAGAAATATCCTTGTAAATGTGTTTAAAGGCTTAGACCAGCTATTAAATTGCTCACAAATAATTTTGGTCTGTGTTGATGTTGTTCCTATAGGTGCCAGAATGGCACAGAGATACCTGGGTATGACGTGAGATTTTAAATAGAGGACAAAGCCACAAAAAAAAAGGAGAGAACATACTGGTAGTTAGAGTAGTTATTTCAGATGAGTTAGAGACAGGATAGGTGAAGAGAAGGGCAGCAGAAAGCTGTGCAACAGCAGTCCTTTTTAAAATGGTTGACTGTGCAGGGATGCAGCAATCCCCTACTGAGGCACCCAAGGCTGAGACATGGGGTTATTATAGTGTGTTACGATAAACTAATAGATACCCATATGCTAATCATAACTTAGTAGATCTGTCCAGCAGACTCAAGGAAGAACCAGTAACTCCCTGTGTCTAGGGGAGATAACACAGTAAAAAGCTAAGAAAAGAGGGAAAACTATAAGAAGCTTTAGGTCTGTGGATGAAACCAAGGTCCTGTTCTGCTGCCAAAGCATAACTCTGCCAGGAAGCTTTGTGTGGTTTACCTTATGTACTGCACAGCTAAATCTCTTCTAGGTGGCCACTTAAGGAGCTGAAAAAATATTTTTTTCTTAGGAAAGATGGTCTTCAAATAAAGTGAAACATAGCTGCTCTTCAGGCTGTGAATGCTTTGGGACAGTCTGTTAGGACAAGAATGGTCTCTTGACCAGGTTTCTCTGTTTTTCCAGGTGTCTGCACATAGGGAAGCAGATCACAGGTGCAGTTTCAAATGTGTATTGATTTGCTAATGCAGAGAGAGAGAGAACTCCATCTTTGATAAGAATTTGATTCGATGTTCATTTACAGACCACACCACACAAAGTCTTGACACTGTTTCTTCACCCTAATTGCTTTGTGAGCCATCTGGTGCACCTGCTGTTGCAATGAGGCAGGAATAACAGTTTTACACCCTTCCTCCCTTTTCTTTTTCTTTTTCTCACACAGAGATGTATCCTTTTAGTGAACATTCACCTGACATGGCCAGACAGTGCAGATGTAGACGCAGGTGCAAACTCGGTCAACTATGCCTCCAGATGGCTCTTACTTATTAAGGCAGCTGAAATAACATCCCAAGGCAAAGGGCCTCCAAGAAAAAAAAACAAGATCATCCTGCAGGAAAACACTAGGTTCAGGGATGGACTTTATGAGGATCCTGAAGAGGTAATCAGCTTTGAATTTGTGGTGAAAACAGGACTGGTCAAGCTCCCTTGAAATTTGGATGAAATGACAGATTGACAATGGTTGGACTCGATGATCCGGTGGGTCTCTTCCAACCTGGTGATTCTATGATTCTATGATTCTAATTGAACGATTGGGAAAATGGTTAAAATGTAATAGTCTCTCCAAAAGGCTGATCACATAAGCATAAGTGCCAATAGCTAGATGCCAAGATGAAAGCTGTGGCTTCCTTTTCTCCTGCTGAATAATATGCTCTGCAGCTGAGAAAGCCAAGAAACAAAAGCAATAGGATATTCTGTAGTCTAGTTTCTTTTAAACATCAGAGGAATCACACAACAAATGGCTGAATGCCTGACAAACAAACCAGCAAGCAAAATGAAGCAATTGTGCCCTCCCTCACCCTCTCCCTTTAATATCTTTAATTAGTGGTCCACAAAGTGTGAAGGTTCAAAGGAATGAGTTTCAGGCTTGGGAAGCTGCCTCACTAAACAATTTCATTTGGGCAGAAGAAGCACCAGGAGTCCACAGGCCACTTTTGCTTCCACAACTGAACAAGCATCTCCTTGTCAACCCAAATGATCCTTAGGGGAAAAGCATCAGAACAAACAATATCTTTTAGAGCCAACTATTCCAACATACTTCCTTTGGGACTGTCACTGACCACTTGGGCCTCAAGAGACAGCATAAAAAAGCTCCTATCTGTCTGGTGATCATCCCAGCAGCCATGCTGCTTAAATGAGTGCTCCACTGAGCATAATTAATTGCTGATTTCCCTCTGTATTTTCCTAACAGAGGATTTGAGGCAGAGTGCCCAGCAGACACTGTGCTACTCAGGACAATGAGTCCAAAAAAACAGCATGCAAAAGTGATGGGAGTTGTGAATCCACAGGCAGGACTCTTGGCCCTCTCTTTCTGATAGTGGCACACAATTGCCTTTGGGCTTAGCTGAGGAGCAGCGTCAGCCCTGCTTCAGGCACTGAAAAGTGAGAAATAGATGCAGGGTAGGGGGAAATTCACAATAGCAAACCTTAGTTAGAAGTAGGCTTACAACACAGGCAAGTCATGCCAAGCTTCCCAGTTTTAGTCCACAATGACTATGAAAACAACCTAGCTAGATACCTCCTCTGACAAGTCTTCTCTGGTTGGACTCAATGATCCAGTGGGTCTGTTCCAACCTAGTAATTCTGTGATTCTGCAATTCTCTGAATTTTCCTGTCTAGAAGACTCCTTGATGTCTGAGGTCTCAGAGCCTTCAGCCCAAAGACTCCAATCACCATAAATGCAATGAGATCACAAAGCTGTCTCAGAATCCCTGACATATCCCAGAGAATCAAGTCAATTCCAGATCCATCATGTATATGATCAATATCCTTTAGTGAGCATTCTTTCTTTTTCAGTGGCTTATTCCAGTTCTTCTAGAACAGCAAAAGGAAGCTTTAACCACAGCTTCCACTGGAACTATGAACGTAATATTGGGATATAAATGTTTGTTGATACATGTGTGAAATGCATTGCAGGGCAGCAAAATGGGTGGAGTTGGAGGTGGAGATTTCTTCACATCTCTGGCCCTCATTCAGGGTGCTTACACAGAGCGACGAAGCTGCTGAAGGGGCTGGAGAACAGACCCTATGAGGAGCGGCTGAGAGAGCTGGGGTTGTTTAGCCTGGAGAAGAGGAGGCTCAGAGGAGACCCCATCACTCTCTACAACTACCTGAAAGGAGGTTGCAGAGAGGAGGGAGCTGGCCTCTTCTCCCAAGTGACAGGGGACAGGACAAGAGGGAATGGCCTCAAGCTCCGTCAGGGGAGATTTAGGCTGGAGATTAGGAGGAGGTTTTTCACACAGAGGGTCATTGGTCATTGGAACAGGCTGCCCAGGGAGGTGGTTGATTCACCTTCCCTGGAGGTGTTTAAGGCATGAGTGGATGAGGTATTGAGGGACTTGGTTTAGTGTTTGATAGGAATGGTTGGACTAGATGATCCGATGGGTCCCTTCCAACCTGGTTGTTCTATGATTCTATGATTCTATGATATGCCAGAGCATTGTGGTAAGACTGGCCCTGCCTTACTACCTGTCCTCCTGATGTTTGGGGGGTCCCCAGCAAGCCTGGGCATTGGAGGGGAAGAAGCAGAGCTTGCAGCTGCTCATGTGTCTCCTCCCTTTCTTTTCTCTCCTCTCCTTGCTGTCAGTACTGCCAGGCCCATGCACAAAACAGTCACAAGCAAAGAGAAAGGCAAGAACAGACCATGAGAGTTGTGCCTTGACCCTTTGTATGAAGGTGTCTGCCACTGTCATGAGTACCACTTTGCTAACACAGCTGAGAAACCTCAAAAATTATTATTAATTTTAGAACCTGGAGCTAAGAGTTTTGTCATGGGATCAGCACCTCCTGCATAAACCTGCAACAGTGAGACCTTTAAATGCTATGTATTAAGGAGCAGATGGAGATGGGGAATGTAAGGAAACCAATAAGACCTTCCCCACCGGCCTGATAGACACTGTTATTAGCACTGAAATACATTAACTGTTGCCAAGTTTTTGTAGGTATGTTGAAAAAAAAGTTTTACTGAGGTTTTAGAAGAGGCTAATGAAAACAAGAAAAGAACTATATCTGGGTTATGCTTTTTCAAAAATCCTTTCTAACATAACACATAAGAACAGCAAAGCCACTTCTTAAGTCTAGTAGTCTGAGTTGTGTTGTGAGAACAAACCTTTCCCCAGAAAACCTGTTTTATCTCTTGCCCATTCAGTTTGCTAGCTATATGTAAAGCTAAATCTTTGCTAATCTTCCTGAAAACTAAGCCAGCCAAACCACTGAAGAGGTATGTTTAGGATGGAGGAGCTGTATGGGGCAGCTGGAGCATATCTCTTATACTTCTTTACTGTAATACTATTTAACCTTGTTACTAGGCCCAAAGTAAAATAGCTAGTACTCATATTTTAATGAATAATAGCCAAGCAAATTCAGGTGATGAAGTTGTGAGCAGTTCCTCCACAGTATTTGACTGTATTCAATGATATTTGAATGTATTCGATTTGGCTTATACATATATTGTCCTATAACCAACCTCACCTAAAGGCAACTGTAAAACTGGAACAGTTTTTGCTTCTGAAATCAGGGCTCTCAGCAGGAGTTTTGATTTGGATGTAAAATCGAAGGACAATGGTGATGGGTTTTGATACTAGAGATTTACTGGGCAATTTCTGAATTCAATGAGGGGTAGTTTGCCTCAGTACTGGAGTTTGCACGATGAGGCTGTGCTATGTAGGATGGATTTGTTTTACAATGTTGTCTCTTTTCTGGACTCACTGTGACCTACAGTACATGTATACTGTCTTGCATCCTGCATTCCGAGTGGCCTACATTGGCAGCAACATGAATTTATATCACGTATCAGTGATATAAATCAAGAACTTCAGCTCCTGAATAATGTTAATCTGAATGCCCTAGCCAGGGAGGGGAAAAATCACAACCTTTCTTTCTGGACATTAGGACAATTCCTGCAGCAAATGGTCTTAGCAAGATAGCAAGATGTTTCCAACTCCAGCTTTTTAATTCCTTTTCTTTTTTTTTTTTTTTTGCAACTGAATCTTTTTTCAGAAAAGCAAAGTGACAGGGCAAAGTGAGACTCTTTGCAATACATTGCAGTGTGCAAGAAGAAGAAGGAAGAGCTTACCGCCTGGCTAAAGAAACCCAAATCCATAAAAAAAACGTGTATGAAATGAGCAAAGAAAATTATTCTGAGGATTTTTTCAGTAGCACTGAAGTTACAGTGCCCATAGAGGCAAGGCTTGCAGAGTTTTCAGGTAGATGTGGGGGGACAAGCTCTCTTCTAAGCAAGACTTCAAGGATCACACTGAAGTCCAACAGATTACTACATGATGGAATTTGTCCTTTGGCTCTCCACTCACACTTGATTTTCTGTCCAAACCCCTGGTTTAATTTGAGTGAACCCACTTTGAATACAAGGGAGCTGAGACCATCAGTAGTATAAATAAAGTCTTAGCTCAGTGGCTGTCTTGACTGTGTGAGAGCTTCATGATCAGGGTGTATGTTCCTGGTAGCTCTTTGGCATTCAATGAACTAGTTACAGTAAGAGGTGCCATTGTGATTGACATACAACAACTGCAAGGTCAGAAGTTTGATACGCTGAGGGAAAAGTGTCCTGGCAATTTGTACATGGAGATTGTGTTGAGTCAAGGATATGTAAAAGGTTAAATAGGGTAAGTCTGGAAGGTTTGGGTGTTTTTATATCTCAGACTAACTTTTCAGAAACAGCCTTGGAGAATATTAAAAAGCACCACCTATAGCAGTATGCTGAATTCACCCTTTTTGCCACCTTCTGTGACCTTTTCACCATGTCCTTACTTGTGCTTTGTAAAACAAAAACCCCTAAAACAAACCTGTCATCAAATCCATGGCATCTATTCCTTCATTGATTCTTGAGAGACGATAATAATCACAGCTAGGAACACATTTTAATAATTATATAGCCAGAATTATCATTTTGGCTTTGCTAGGATTTTTGAAAGATAAACTGATTTTGAAAGATAAGCTTAATAAGCAGGAGGACCTGATATCCTTTCCTCCTAGTAAATCCATTGTAAGTCTCATAAGCAGAGTGAAATAATCTAAAAGAACATCAAATAAAACAAAGAGGTTTCCACTTAAGCATAATCTTGAAGTGGGTGAGTGTGATAAATACCTCACCACTGAAGTCAAGGAAAGCATTATATTTTATATAGAAATACAGATGTTTCAGCAAATACTTAGAATGTGGCGGTCTTCCATGAGTAGTCCCGCCCTCACTAGTACTTATCCCAGGACAATTGGTGAGGGCAAAAAACTGTTCCAGGAATACCTTTGGTGTATACCAAGAGGATACATTTTGAAGATGAGCTTCATTTTACACAGCTGGTTAGTTACATGATATGTACTGCTCATTTGCAAAATTGGATTTTGTAAGCAAAAACAAATGGAGAAAAATAGGAAGAAAGACAATGAAAAATGGAAACACTATTTCAATGTTGTCAGAGCAGGGGCTTTGGGTAAAGCATGAAAGCAGTCCCGACGACAAAGCTTACGGGGTCCTGATAACTGTTTCCTAGCAACAGGAATACTATTAAGGGGGATACTGAAGTCCAGTTTAATACATTTATCCAGTGCTCTGAAGGACAAGTAAGTAACATCAAATTCCTCATTTCATACAGGGCTATTTAGTCAGGTTCTGTAACAGTCTATACAAGAAGAATTTCTATAGAAATTTGCCCTGCATATGTACCTAAATATATCTGTACATGTAGGTTGGTCCCATCCCAGCAGAACAGGAAAGCAATGTTATTTAGTGGCTTATTTACTGAGATACAAGATTGCAAATGAGTTAAACAGCTATGTGAAAGTAAACTACAATACCTCCTGCTTTTATTTCTAGGATATTTAGACTTCTAAGCTTACGAGAAATCTGTTATGGTATTTACAACCGACTGTCATAAAAGCTAGTTAACAGCACAGCTTTAATATAGTTAAATGCAATTATTTTTAGGGTCGTTGTAAAATTGCATTAAGTAAACAATTGCTATATTATCCCATTTTACCACACTTCTCCTAGTAATGCTAACCTAGACTTAAACTGTAGTTCCCTGTTAGAAGGTTTCAATGTTAAAGAGAGACCCATATATAAAAAATACTTCGACTGAGCACTGTAGGCTATGTTGTACTATAAATTTTATTTTATTTTAAAGTTCTGAGGAAATGTGCCACAGTATAACACCAACAGGAGAGAATAACACAATGTAAATTTTAGGGATGGAATTCAGTAACTTGGTTAAAAATATTGCATAATTCAGTAAAGGTTTAATAGCAATATTTATGCATCTGCTGAGGTGACAAAGACTGAAGCCAAAACTGAAACAATATGTTGAGAGGCATAGAGAAAATTGTTTGAGAGCCAAGCACTGAAAAAGGTTAGTTGCTGCATGTCATCATGCTTGTGTCAGTACAGTCTTAATCTAGTAAGCTTCAAATGCATATAATTAATGATCACCATAGCCCCAGAAGCCTCCCAAGCCAAACCTCAGAGCTCTGCCACCTGATTTCTGCAGCAGGTGACTTTTGAAATGGATTCTTCATGTTTGGGGAGAGGAAGGGACAAAAATATAACAGGATCTGGTAACTCTTCTTACTCTGCTCTTTTGTTGCACAGACTGAGATTCTAGTTAGTACCCAATATCATATTTTTTCTACCACTGTTGTGGGGGGCTGATTCTCTTCTTCAGCATCTGGCAGATCCCTAGACCCAAACAACATGCTCCATTCTTTCCACAGCCCAAATTAAACATGGTGCAAATATTGGCTTTAAGTCCCACAGCCATCCTCTGAGAAATCAAATGAGTTACCCTAGACAGAGAGCAGGTTTGCCTTCTTTGATTTACTGTATGACATACAATGTTCAGTTAGCCAACAGATAGAGAAGACTAGATAGCAGCACTGTTAGATTAATTTTGAGAGTTGCCTCATTAGAACAAGACAACATTCCCCACATTTCCCTGAATACAAGTTGTTGGCAGAGTCCACTCCCCCCTTTAAGACAGGGTACTCTAGTGGGTCTGGAAGATATATGCATCCCCACCCCATTTGACAGGAGACCTCAGGAGCAGCCTGCAGAAATACCTGAGGGCAGGTTCTCCAGGTGGTCCTACTGGGGTAATAAGCTGCCTAATGGCATACTAAGCAGCAGAGCAGCTGGGTGTGCTTGAGCCATCAATTCAGGTGACTCATACTGAAAGTACCTGCATTTTCACAAAGCCATGGAGATCAGTCATGTCACTTTTTGGATTGCTATCAGGGATGGAATGAGACAAAGCTAGCAGCTGTAGCAGAAACATAATTTCCCACCTAATTTGGCAGACTGAAAATCCTGCAACCATCTTTGCTTCTGAAAATGCTCTTTCTGTATACCTCTCTGTGGAAGTCTGATTAGAAGCCAGTTTACATCACTTAAAAGATGGGACAGGCACTTACATGAAACAGAGCTGCAGACAGCTGCTTTCAGTCTTTTCTAGAAGTGAAAGTGTAATTTTAAGAAATTAATTGCTTCCTTGTTTATCTTTCTTGAAGAAGTTCTGGATTTCCTAAAAAGCCCAGATTTTCTTTTTAGAAAGGAAAGTTGGGGTACAGTTAAGACACATACACAGACTGAAACATTCAAGCAGTGAAATCACTTTGCTCCTTTGAACCCATCTGCAAAATACCTTTGTGTACCTTGTAACCTTCCCACAAGAAACAAAATCCCTACCTAAATACACATTATGTTGAGCGTTAGGCACATTAAGTTTTTAGTGAAAGACTTGGGAGACTTACACATAGGCTTTACCATCACCCGCAATTAAAGGAAAGTCAGTACCTTTCAGTAACAAAATACATTTGGTAGTTACTGGAGTCTGCACCTCCTATTGCTGATTCTCACTGTTTTCAGTGTTGAAAACAAGGTCCTGTGCTATCTTTTTTATCTTTATACCTAGGCACTTGCTCACAAAACTGTAGTGTTAATATAAAATAAACCAAAGGAAGGAAACAGCTGGTGGAGCCCTGAAGAAATAAATGAAACAAAGCATACACAGGAGTTCACAAGTTTGCTGTTCTAATTAAGAATTGGGAAAGATTTTTATTATCTGTAATTTCTTGTGACCTGACATTTCAGAAATGACAATCCTTTCTACCACTATTAGTGGGCTGTGTTCCTTTTCCGTGGTAGCAGAAGGAACCAATACTTGGGAGACCTTAAGTATCAAGCTTAAGTCCCTGGTGAGCTGGATTCCTTACAAGAGTACAGCAAGAAAATAAAAAATAAAGGGGTTTCTGAGTTTGAAATTTTTAAAGGTAGTTTTAAAGGTAGTTACAGCATAGATTTATTAAAATATCAAACGATAAATAATCTTTCCTCTGTTAGCTGCATAATCCTTGTCTCTGTCCTTAAAATGAGAACTACAAAATGTTGGCAAAACTAGCTTGCCATTTACACATTCTTGCAGATAATAATAGATGGGAATCCTTAAATATTCATTATGAACATACAATTTAACTGTCTGAATTTGAACACATTAAATCTTGCCTGCCTGGATCTGAGACTTAATGCTAGAATTTGTTAATTGTCGTGCTATTGGTGCTTAAAGATTTTGAGAGACTAAACATTTGTGCATACATTTTGGTACCACATCTTACTGCTTTTGCTAGTTTAGAAACAAATACTGAAGAAGGCTTCAGATGGATTTAAGGCTGTGCACCCCATTCCTTAGTGTGTGGTTGTTATTTAAAGGTTATTTAGGGGCTTTCTTATGGCCATATCTTTGGATTAAGGATTTATGGAGATAGATCAAGGATTTCTTGGTAGGTACTTAGTAGTTACATATGTACCATATGCTGCTGGTTTTTAAGTTTCCTTGTGTTTAATAGTATTACTTTTTTGGCTTTTTCTTAACATTATTTGCAGTAGGTCAGGGGTCCGTGATTCTAAACCCTGATCTGAAGGCACTTCAAATACAGTAGTGTCTGAACCCACTGCTTTTCAGTAAGCCTGTAGGAAGTGATAATCAATTACTAGGTGAACTTAAACCATAACTAGATGTGGATTGCAGAACAAAGATCTGATTACATCAAAAGAAACAAGTTACAGACTGACTTACTTGTCAGTAAGTCCCTGAGAAGATGTTAGGGACTTCATGAAACTAAAGGTGAAATTCCATTTACTCAAATCAGCGTGGGATCCTGTGAAAGAAGTCAGAAGAGAAAAACCTCACCATGACTTGGGCTTGAATGAAAATAATATTCAGATAAATGAATTTTAGCTCAACAAATATAAAAAAATCAGTTAGTTAATGATGCTCAGATAGGAACACTTGATATTCACCTATGATGAAATAGATAAACATGTGTGCATACTCATAAATGCAGACATGGATATGTCATATGCATTTAACTACATCCTGCTTTGATTGCTAGTTTTCATTTATCAGTCATATCCTGAACTTATAAATACTTCATGACTATGACCCATTCAAAACTCTTCTTACAGTAAGGGCTTCATTTCTAAATGTTAAGTTACATACACATTACTTAATATTGTGACAGAGTTTTGTCTGCAGGAGTGTTTTCAAACAATAAAAAAAAGCTCATTCTGTCAAAAAAAGTGCCTTGAATAGAATAGGCAAGAGTTTGATTTTTCACATGCTTTTCTCTTAAGTCTGTGTAGAGCAGGTGTGAAACACTTGGTAACTGAGGAAGTGCTTATATCTGCTCTGGGGCTCCCAAATGAATCTATTAAAAAGAATTAAAGAATGAATTAACCAATGAGGACTGGAAATAAGGTAGAGTATTCTGCTTCCATGGAGGGTTGATTTTTTTTTTTTAAATGCTGCTACTTAGTTAATGCTCTTCTGTTATTGGTTGTGATCTGTCCATGAGTCCTTTTCCTACGAAAATATTTTAATATTTTATTTTGAAAGCTCTACTGATTTTTGATAAATAACTGTAATTACACATGCTGTTTTTGATAAATCACAGCAGATCTTCCTATGGAGCTCTTTCAGAGAGTATCACTCTGTTGCCAGTACTAGACTGCAGCAGCTTTACTGCTGCTGTGACAAATTTTAAATTAAATTTTTAAAAGCGCAGGAAGATAATGATTTCCAATAAATACTATGAAATTCACTTCCTATGGTAGTAAAAGACATACAAGTTACAGCACACTAAAATTTATACATTTGCTGCAATTTGCCTTTAAGGAACGCAAGAGGAAAGTTAGTGATTTTGAATAGATGATGTTTTTTATTTTATTATTTGGAAGCACGCCCATTATTTAGGATCACAGAACTCATAAACTGGTGGTCCAAAGAGAGGCTCTCTTCCTATTCCATCTCCTGTGTTGCCTCTACAAATATATCTTTTTTGTTATTATTATTCTGTGGTTTTTTAGATTTGTTTTATGTTAGCAGTTATTAATGTTGCATCTCTGACTGTTAAGAGAATTCATAGCTCTGTTAGAAGTCTGACATGTCTGGGAGATTTGCTTGTGTATGTAGTTTTCCTGCAGTAAACCAATCTGCTGGACAGGGAAGGGAATATTCTGCCTTTGATAGCAGGTATATTTCTGATTACAGTTAGTGGGACTATGTGGCTTCAAACTAAACCAGCAGCCCAAGATTTTTAAATTACTGCAAGCATAGAGTGTGTAAGCTTTTTGTATAAGATTGCATAGCCTAGACAAAGAACAAGGAAATAACTGCTGCTATTTATTCAGACCAGAGAGTGAGGGTTAGGCATGAAAATCTCATGCTCCCAATTAACTTTTCTGGGAACTTGGAGGATTGTCCAGACATAGGGCAAATAGTGTCTTCAGCTCCTTGAAACTGTAACTAGAGGAGATCAATGTTACTATACAATGTATTTTTTAAAACCTTCATGACTTCTATTTCTCATCTGAAAATGCTATATTGCCCATACTGAGGTTCCCCTGCCCCTAGAGTATTTTAGAGCCGGGAAGATACTAAAATCCTAGAAGATGTTATTTAGTATTGTACTTGTATCTTTTGGCTGTAGTGAAATGACAGAACACAATGATGAAAAAGAGTCAGCAAAACTATGGCAACAAAGACTTTAATTTCTCCAGCAAGACATACTAACTTGGAGTCCACAACCTACTGCAAATCATCTCTAACACACCAAATGATTCACAGACGTTTAATGAGGAATTGGATAGCTGCTGCTGCAGCAGATTGGCAGTGAGATTGGTCAGAATCTGGTTCATCCATGAAGACTACAATAAAATGAACAGGATTTTTTAAAAGAACAGTTACCTATGAGGCCAGGAGGTTAGATTGCTCCTGGTTAGATTGCTCCTCCCCTCCAGGTATGACTTTCAGAACAGACTGTGTTTCCAAGTTTGTTTAATGTTATGTCCTTTCTGAGAAATACTCACCAGAGAAAAGGGAGAAGGAGAAAATGTATACACTGCTTCTTATTGTGTGTTTTATCAGTCTAGGGGCAATGAGGATACCCAGGGAAGCACCTGGCAGCTACTTCTGTAACACATCTTTCAAAAGCAGGGAAAGACCATCTTTAAAAACACTAGCACCTTTAAGATCCTCTTCACACTGGGCTTGTTTTACTTGCCTTCCAACCCTTTCTCCTGCACAAGGAAGTGGTGTCTCTTTTTGACAGAAAGTCCCCCAAACAAGCAGACACAAGAAGGCTGGTTCTTGTGAAAAAAAAGTTTGATCCTATGGGAAGAAATCCAACCATATCTACACAAATGCCCAAATGTCCAATTGTTTGGAGAAAAAAATGGAAGGATCATAAAAAAGATAAACCTTAAACGTGCTAAGTAGGCCTGATGGTGCTCCCACCAAGGCTATGGGAGTTGACCTGAGAAGCAAGCTTGGTATGCTAACAGGAGAACTTAAACTCTGTCTGTTGTCAGGTTTCCTTTACAGCTGTCACAGGGAAGCTATTTCTTCAATGTACAGCTCCAAATAAAAGAAGTTAGCGTGGCCCAGGAGATATTTAAGCTGGTCATTGCAAATTGATTCACCTAAGTGTCTCTGGTGTGATGATGTGCTACTTCTTAAGCAGCAAGAGAAGGCAAAATGAAATGAAGAGGTTGTATGCCTGCTCTCAAGAGAACAGCAAGCTAACAAGAGCAGATTGGTGTTAATTTAGCTGAGAAAAGAAGCCTTTCGTCTTTTAGTGCTTGAGGATTTGAGATTTCAGCAACAGGTTGGTAAGGTAGGCAGGGGGAAGGAGTGGGAAGGAGATCACTCTTTCTTAAGTGATTGCAGAAGTGTGGAAGTAGGTTATGGGAGGTTAGGGAACTGGAAAGATAATACATAAGCAAAAGAGAAACACTGAAAAAGGGGAGAGCACAGACTTGGGAGAACAGTCGTCTCTTTGCTTCTTCAAAAGCATCTCCACTGGGAGAGCAGGGCAGGAAATTGCTACTCTGCTCCACAAAATAATAAAAGAAAAGAAAATCAACTAGGATAACTACTCCCGTGTGGTAGCAGAACAGATCCCATATCCTGTCTTGTAACAGGGTAACATTAAAATGGTCACACAGTATGGCTTTGGAACAGTGTATTCTTATCACATAAAACTAGAGCATGGCAGGAGCAAGCTACAGTTTTGTCTTTATGTCAGCCCAAGAAAACATGTCTTGTAGCCATAATACCATGCACAATTTGAGCAGTTAGCACTACCAATGAAAAATCCCAGTTCCCTCTTGTGTCCTCCCTAGTTACCCTATCTAGTTCAGTCCCTAAATGATGCTGCCAACATAGGTTTGAAAGTGTAATGAGGGTAAATGAGTGACTAGGGGAAGAGACAAAAGGTTAAACTGCTCTTTCAAAGTCTTACAGTGTGTGTGAAACTATGACTCAAGAAAGACCTTCTGTAAAGATAAGAAAATATCCAAGTAAGAGGTACTTCTTTCTGGACAGCCAGAAATTTCTTATGAAAACCTGCATTTAAGAGATGCTTAACATAACCTTGAAGAGGAGTACTGCTTCGTATCTGATAACATGACATAGCATGTGTTTTTTTAAATAAAATATATCACCTATATGATGATGATAATAATAAAAGCACAGGTGATTTCTGAGTCCTTCTGCATCCTAAGGTTATTGTTGTTCTGGTTTGTACTGTCAAGATAAAGTAGAAACAAATGTATACCCGAGTGCTGAGTATCCTTGAGAGAGCTAAAGACCAATTTTCTGAAGATGGAGGGAAGGATAGATTGGCATGAGGTAAAAGAGACACCTGCTTCAGTTCTTCTTGATCCAAAGCTTCTGTTGATTCAGGGGATAAAAGCAATCCCATGATGGGATGTGCCAAGAAACACTTTTAATCTCTCTTTGCTGGTGAGTGAGAGATTCTACTGCCAATGCTTGCAGTATGTGCTTCATCCAATGTTTACTGTTTGAAGAGAAAAGATGAAGGGGTGGTCTTCCCTGCATCCTTCAGACTTAAATAAAGACTAGAACGTAAGATGCACACCCTTTAATCTTCTATGGAAAGGATAAAGAAGAGATGTGGGTCCAAATCAATAAGTTCAAATTAATGCCTACTTCTTTGGGTCTCAGAAGACCCTTATGTTTATTTTTCATGTGTCCAATATCCTGAAGAATGACTGGTTAATTGCAAATTAAAGTCAGTGGGGTGAAAAAGCATCTTTCAAAATATCAGCTGATGAAACACTGAGTGAAGAGGTCTGGGGCAACTTCACCCTAGATTCAGATCCAAAAGCACCATTTATAAATTTTCATATCACCTGTTCGGTTACATAAGGGACGCTAACGGCTTCTTATAGCTGTCTTGTGTGGAGTATAGTTGTTGTATTTCCTTCAGTTTCCAAAGAGGTTAACGAGTTCAAAACAGTTAACTGAAGTGCTGTCTGGTTGGAAGTAAAATTCATGCTGAAACTATGTATCTGTTATGCATTGTAATTTTCTTCCCCTGATTACAGCAGTCATCAAACAACAACTGAAAGAAAAGGCATTGAACAGTGAGCAAAGAATCGTTTTGAACTAGCACCCAGCCCCAAATCTTTTCCTTTTGGGAAAATCAGGCTTTTTCTATGAAGAAGTTCTACCTGTCCTTCTATACCTGACAGTCTCTTCTTCATTAGTCTGTTTTTTGGTTCTTCCCTTTTATCAGCATCTGTCCTTACAGCAGATTCTGCTGCAGATACAGAAAATTTCCAGCTGAAAAAGAAGGGGTGAAGCAGCTCTGCTCCTAGATGCCCATGTTTCATCTTTGGGGTTTGGAGATGAGGCTAATGTGGTATCAACTTCCCCATATGTAAGAGAAATCAGAACCACTCACTTTTTTTCTTGCAACTATAATGAAGTGGGCAACTATGACTAGACATTTCTTCAGCTGCTGGTTTCAGTGAGGTTGACACTAAGTGTATAATTACACAGCACTTTCAACTTTACCAGGCTCAAAACGCCAACAATTCCAGAGTGCAACCACTGGCAAAGCTTTATTGCATTTGACTTTATCAAAAAAATTTTCTGTGGGATCCACTTAACCCCTTTGTATCTGGGAATATGCCTCAAACACTTTATCCTGGGCAGAAGAAAACAAAGCAGAGCGAAATAAAAGCAGCAACAAGTTAAAAAATGAATGCTTCAAGAAATTAACGTTAATACATTCTCAAGCAGTTTTGCCATTAGAAGTGTGCTCCTAGTTGGTCAATGTGGTCACCTCTTGTGAAAACAGCCTGCTGAGAGATTTGGACATATAGTTGCAACTATGATTTTTTTTCCTTGAAGTATCTGGCCCATCCATTGTTTCATCACACTCTGATGTAAACTCCTCCATGTTGTCACCATTTAACTAGGCCCTCAATGTTGATGAAGAATTAAACTCACTAAAATTTCTGTTATATCAGTATCCTCCATATGCTCCTGTTTGCAAGGCGCTGTTGAACCAGAACTCATGCAGTAATTTGGATTTGAACATCCTGTTTTCTGAGCTAGTTTTCTACATCATGCCTAAATGACACCCAGTAGAATTTTTCTCTCATCTTTGAAAAAGTCTTTGCGACCCCAAAACGTCCAGGAATTTTACAGTCATCTTATAACTTAATCTCCCCTGTTCCTCATTTAACTGCTTTCTTGAAGTATCATGTCTTAGCTTATATCCTTCCAACACTGGATGAGTGAACAACACTGAACATCAGAGAGAGGCAAACACTGTAATGCTTTTATGAATATTCATCTGTATTTTGAAAGGAAGTCTGCATTTCTTTGGTTTTAATTTTCATGCCATAAACTTTCTGATGAGTAATATCTATACAGAAATATTTGCCAAAACAGCATATGCTATTATAATAGCATCAAGTAGTACTAGAATGTTAAAATTTGAATGAATAATTGATATTCACATCAAAAAAAATTAATCAAAGAATTATCCAGTTGTAGCAAAAAGACATGCCATGTGATTTCTGTGTTAAATGGGATCAGACTGAATTTCCTTTTTGAAAACCTGAATAAGCTGCCTCTGAAAGCGCCTAAACTTGAGTTGCACTCACTGTAAGTCATTCTGAATGACAAACAGACTTTAAAAAATATGTTTATAGAAAAATTTCAAGGGGAAAAAGGCAAATGGATTTAAAAAAGTGTTTACCCTGAATTATTCTCCCAGCTGAGCTCTTAGATAAGTTACTGTCAGGCAGTCCAGAATGGTGCTTTCCCTTTGCATTTTCCCCTCTCTTAAATGGTGCCAATTTGAGGAGCAAGAGATTGTGCTTTGACCCTGGCATGTCAATCTTCTGTTTATCCATGCAGAAGACTACCTCAGAGTCAATGGACTCTCCTTATCTAAAGTATTCTCTCACTCTCTGGCCAAAGTGTGCCTATATAGGGAATCAGATTATCCACAAGTATTCTTGCTTCACCTGCTGACCTATATTGTTATGACCATTACCTAAGGTGATGCCTTATTGATGTTTCTGCTCCACTAAATGTGCCTTCCCAGGGCTAAAATACCCTTTAGCAAAACATTACAAGGAAACAGCAGTATGTAATAGAGAAGTCACCACTAAGAAAAAACAGTCTTTTTCAATGGAAGGTAATTTTACAAAATGCACCCAGTCACTGTGACAAAAAAATAATCCCCTGGTGAGCCAGCACTTCTTTGTACCTCTCCTGGGAGAGAAAGAGAAAGGCCAGTATAGAAGGAAGGCAAAGGAATGGTCCCATATGACATTGCACTCCTGGTTTTTTTCTGGTTGTGTTCTTCAGTCAGAGGAACAGAATAGAAAGCAGAGGAGACCTTAAAGGTCTTCAAGCGTCTTGTTCATGCAAGTTGGGCCATGAGTATGCACTTAGAGATGCTGTTTAATGAGAATAGGCTCATGAAAGAATGCAATAATTGAAAGAGAAGTGCACTTCTGGAGGTCCTGTGGAGCACCTGCACATTTTCCTGCTCCAGTGGGAGTGCTGGAGTGGAGTCAGCTTGTGCTTGGTCTCCCTGAGGCATGCATGATCCGGAAAAATCATCCTGGGGAAAAGGAGGTGATGGGACCCATACTGCAGACCTATTAGCAAGATCAAGGAAGGGATGCCAGGCTGTTCTGAACAATCAGACAAGGCATTTGTTTCCCCTGGTCAGTACAACTGCCAAGGCAGGTGGAGCGGATAGGTACCATAGTGAGGGCAGCCAGACAGCTGCATCTGAAAGAGGTTGAAATGCTAATAGGCATGGAAAGAGGTGAGATGACTCACAGGGAATGAGCATGTGCAAGGAAACACTCAGAGTAAGGGGAAATGCATTCATTTGACAGCAAGGTGTTTTAAAGATGTATTTGAGTCATGTTTTTTTTTTAAAAAAAAGAAACCAATCAAAGAAATCCCATGTTGTAGGATAGGAATAATACTTTGGGGGATTGTGTTATACCACCTGGCATGGCTGGATTCAGCACAAGCCAAGAACCTTCCTACAGCAGGAGACAGGCTGGCTGATAGGCCTTGAGCTCCAAGAAAGGAGGGTGAAACTTGAGACTGTTGGATCAGATTTTTCCTGTGTTTTTTCCCAACATGAGCCTTAAGTGGATTAAGGAACCTTGGTATCCTTTGACTCACCCCATATCCTTTTAGGAGCCATGTGCACTGCTTAAATGTAGGAATCCCATTATACTCACTGGCTTTTGTTATGTTACTCACTCTTTCTGTATAATAGTAGCCTTCTGTCAAAATTCATATCCAGTGTTCATGTCTCCCTTACCTTTGTGTCTATCCATAAGTTGTATGACAGCAAGATCGTTCACGAATCAGTGTCATACCACAAAAATCTGTCTTTGATGTTACTTCTTTTGCTTTTTCTGTCTCATAATATTTGAGATAAAAGGAGAGTGGAGGCAGAGCAATTCAAACCAAGTTAGCAACAAACCCCTGCACTGAAAACATGTAGTACCCTATTATTTGGAGAATGACCTTTCAAACAGTAGTCTTTGCTTGCTACATCTTTACATGTGTAGGATTGTGAACGCCTCCATTATTCCCAAATGAGATAATCCAAGTGACTGGTGGCAGTTTGCTGCCCCTTTTTGACACTGTCTGCTAACAAATATTCAATGTAAAAAAATCATTATTGGTCAAGGTATTCTGGGAACTATTTCATCTTCCTACACAAAGACAAAGCTATTTATCAGCTCAGATCCATTCACTATCCTTTCTATAAGAAAATACCTTTCTACCTAGATACTGTCTTCCAAAGCCCTGGCCATCTTGTATGAAACAATAAACACTGCGGCTATCACTGAAAAGTATTTTTCCTGATTTTGCCAGCAAAGCTCGTCTTCTGGGGAAATGTGTGCAGACAGGATGCTCCTCCCTTTCCTTCCCAGTGACCTCCAAACCAGGAACTGTCTGAGGACAAGGGCCCTCTCTGAGTATTGTGATTATTGTTCACCTGGGCTTTATAGGCCATGATTAGCCTATCCAAGGGCAAGCAGCACGTTTCACAGGCTTTTGCCATCCATTCAAATTCTGGTTTATTTCTTCCTCTGCACAAATATTATTGCAGTTAAAAAAGAAAATCATCCAGAAAAAAAAAATCCCTTCTTGCTAATTTGTTTACTCATTGACTTGCATGTAATACAGGAACTGGCAATGCAGTCCCTGAGCTAGATCTTCCAGTAACAGTACATCAGTATTCAGGAGTCCAACTACTGCTGTTTGCATATCTGCATAGATGAATGTAGTCCAAAACATACAAGTTGGACCTAAACATTGAAATCTATTTACTGTAGAAATAAAGGTAAGTCCTCAACAAACAAAAAGTGAAAAAAAATGTGTATCTGCAAATATAAAATTCTGGTTTTAATATGCTGGGAAAAGAATTTTTGTGTAGTTTCTGTCTCTGCTATTCCCCTGTTTTACATATATTTCCTCTCCACAGATGTGTCTGGAGACTAGGTCTTAAGCTGTACCTTAAGAACAGTTGCTCTATTGAGCCATTACCTATAAAAGTTGTGGCCAAAATGCAACAGTATTGATGCAGAAGATTAAGAAACTAAAGCAAAGCCCCTAGCTGGCAAGGCACCATAGCAGATGCTAGACTTCATGCATATGGGTACACACACCAGTGCCCGAAATGATTCTGTTATGAAGAATGGTCTGCAATGACTTGTGACACAAAGGCCTTCAGTAAGACATTAATTTTTTGGACTTGCTTAGTATAATTCTATCAGATTTATGTTATCTTTATTTTTACATGCAGTAAGCTTTCTTTAGATGCATTTGGCTATATA
Organism: Coccyzus lansbergi; assembly: GCA_033558105.1. NCBI lineage: Eukaryota > Metazoa > Chordata > Aves > Cuculiformes > Coccyzidae > Coccyzus > Coccyzus lansbergi. The sequence continues at coordinate 2,892,618 of JAUMJK010000082.1, read as the reverse complement.
GGTTGATTTTAAACCATCTTCTAATTGAGCCCAGAGTAATATACTCGGGCACAAATGACAAGGGAGGGCCATCACTGGTATTTGTGCTACTAAAGCACTCTCTAGAGAGAGAAATTTCAAAAAGACATATTGTGTACTAGCATAAAAAATACCTCAACACATGGAAGACTTGGAGGCCATCACTGGGTAAAAGTGGGATCTTTAGGCACTTGAACTTCACAGTGGTGGAACTTGACAGAGATGGCAATGAATTCTGAACTGAAAACTGAAGTGAAGAGGAGCAGTTAAGTTAATGCAATGGCTATCCAAAGTACGGAGTCTCACTACAGCCAGTTGCATCACAACTCACATTGCTTATGAACGGAATGTTAGCTCCTGAGGATGGAACCACCAGCAGTACCACTTTCATTCTGGTGTACAGATGCTTGGGTAAGAAACGTGTTCATGGAAACATATATCCAAGGAAGTATTCTCTGTATTTGAAAGCTGCCCTTTCCCCCCAAGATTCACTTAATAGGGCACAATGCTGACTGAACTATGTAGAAGTCTGTTCAAGGAACCAACAAAAGCATAGATAATAAACTGGTAAATGGAGTCCCAAGAGGAATTGCACATCAACATAGTTTCATAGTAAGCAGGGGAAAAGAAAGAGTAAATATTGATTGTCAGTATAGGATTTTGATGACAGCAAGAGTCTTTCCATGAGTAGCCACTGCACTGCTTGAGCACAGAAAATATAATCAGGCTGATCCTGGATTGATAGGAAGTCTCATCTGACCTGACCAGCCTGTTAAATGCCTGTAACACTCCCTAGGTGTTGAACTACCAAGCTGGTACTGCCCTAGATACCACACTGCAGCTGCCAGTCTGTTCCTCTGGATGCAAGGTGCACCTTGGTCATTACCTTGTGGTGCTCTCCTAATGAATTTCTTCTTGCCCTGGACAGAAATAAACAGCTCAGTTGCCCAGGAGCAATTCAAAAGTGTAATAATGTTTTTGTGTGTGTGTCAGTCATTAACTGAGGTTTGCACATTCTGCCTAGTGTCCACAGTCAAAGCAGACACGTGCACACGCTCAAATTGATGTGAGTACATCTAAACTTTCTTCTTCTAGATCTGTCGGTGGGCAGGTAGGTTCCCTCTTTCCACTGCTCCTCAGTAGAATAACTCTGGTCTAAGCATTTCTCTGCATAGATGATGCATCTAATACATCTTTCTTCCTTTATGGCACAAAGACAGAGGAAAGATAGAGGAGATTGGCCAGGCATGTGCCCAACTTATTTGTGAAGGTGATAATGTTGAGAAACAGAGTATCCAATAATGTTCTAATTAAGTATTGCTGTGAATAACTCTGTATGACCTTCAGGCTCAGCCTAGGCCATTATGAAATTTTAGCATCCAGTCAGGGAGAGTTCCTAGCTTTCTATATATAGTAACTGCTACTTTAGGTGCCTTTTTCTATAATCTGGCCTGACATTATGAAATATAAGTTTACAGATTCAGATGCATTTTACATTTTCTTGGGTCAATCCTGAATTTAATCTGCAATGAACAAAAAAAAAAAAAAAAAAAAAAAGAAAAAAAAAAGAAAAAAAAGAAGAAGAAGAAGAAGCAGAAGCACTATGATTATTTAGGAAACTGAAAATGCCAAGGGAGCTCTTGGACGTTCTACTTCTCTTCCCCATGTTACTGCATGCAAATAACAGCTTTCCTTACAATTTCCAACAGAAAGTATTTGGAGCACTCATTTTGACTTCCTGATTTGAGTGTGTGCTTGACTCTGCGCAAGTGGCTACAGTTACCAAAAGCACTGAAACATAATGCTTTGTCTCAACATGAATATTCAAGTTCTTTCAGGAGGACACCGCTAAAATCATTACAATTGCTAATTATAAAAGTGGTAGCCAAAACTCCCGCTTCCTTCTATTATTCTTACATCCTGCAGATGTCCTGATTTAGCCAGTTAATCATCAGATTCTCTTGGGAATCATCTGGTTGTTCAGTTTTGTGTTTGTTTGGTTTTTTTAAAAAAGAAGTTGCTTTGAGTTTTTAGTGTGGTATTTCTCATTCTCTCAAATGTTATGTTTCATTTCTTAAATATTGTATGTGATGTTGCATTTCTTAAATACTGTGCTTGGCATTCATGCATACACTTAAAATGTCCCTGAGGCACATCTTAGTTCCTGGGAAAACAGCACATATCCTTTCAGTCAAAGCAGACATTTCATTTTGCCTTCAATCGTTATACCACCTGCTCACTCTCAGCCACAGCAGGTCTTACAATAGCTCTGTCACACGGCTTCTGTAAGTTTTGTTTACATCTGAAAATATCCCTTCTGTGCAGCAGCACATCTGAAAACTGTACCGAAGACCGGGGTGTGCTTGTGGGCTGGTGTTATGTCCTTTTCTGCAACAGTGCCTTGTAAATTGATGTTTGGGGAAAATGATAAACAGAGTGAATGGTTGGCCAGAATCCCATGGCTGTTACAGCACTTTTGTGATACCTGTCAATTCTAGATGGCTCCTCATCTTTTCATATGCCCTAATTTTCCCACAACTAATGAAATAGTATGGAACTGCCACATCATAAGCTGCAAGGAAAAGGATGCAAAGGGAGGAAAGTTCACCCATTAGGAAACTATAAACCCAAGGACTAAAAACACATCACTGATTTGTTCCACCTACTGTCAGAAGAGGCTATATTTGTAAAGCATTTATGCTGTATTATGTTTGTGACGTACTGATGGTGTGGTATTCACCGTATGGCATAATCTGACACTGTGAAAACTCATATCCTTTGAAAGGCCACTAATGGAGAATGGGAATAGAGATAATTACAAGAGCTGGCAAAGCTAGACTATCAGATCACAATAGCAAATTTGGCCACCAAATTGATTAGCAGCATGAGATACTCTTCTATACCAGAACAAATTCTATTTTCCCCCTCTCTTCCCTTTCCAATAAGCCAACAGAGCTCAGTTCCATTGTTGCAGCAGTCCACAGATTATTCTCTGTGCCTGACTCATCCTATTTGTATATTTTTTCCCCAGTAAACAGTCCAAAAATGGTGTGGTTATTCCTTCTGCATGTGTTAACATATGCGAAGATAAATTCTCTCTTTCTTCCTGCATGTGCACAAACCTCTGTGCTCCATTACCACTAAGGATTTAAGTCCCAAACTGTGTGTGTGTGTATGGATGCAAAGCACATATCTTATATTTATGTTATTTGCTGATTTATTCAGTCAAGTCTAAAACTAATGGCAGGTCACCTTCCTGAGGCACTGGAACTCACTGCTCAGAAGCTGACTCCAGGCTCTTCAGAAGTGTTAGCAAAAACTGTGAGAAAAGAGGATGCACGAAAATGGAAGAAAAATATGAAAAGCAAGATAGGTCGGTAAAGTAGGTGATAAAAGGAATACTAGAGGTGAGGGAAATAGAAGAGACAATTAGCTCTAAGGAGCCTTGGAAAAAAGTCTCAAAAGGAGAGTTTTAGAAAATGAAAAGATGCCAGACTTTTTATTTCTTCTATTTTCTGTGGATGAGCCCAGAAAAAAATATAAGTATCTACAGTGAATGATTCTATTCTGGAAATCACATTATTCAGCTGTTAGGATGTTGTTTCCTTGTTGCATACCTATGTCTGTGTGACTTATGATCCCATTTCAGAGAGCAGATACTGAAGTCCTGAAGGAGTTGGGGTTTCCCCTCACTGCCATCTTGCACTGCATCTCATCATCTATGCTGGTGTGAAACATTGCCTGTGGGATTCAGCAGCAGTCAACCTCTACTTTGTGTTTGAGTTAGATACCTGCACAAAGAAGCAGAAATGAATGTCCTCAACATCCTGCCCAAGACCATCCAGCATGCCCATGGTGCAGCCTTCACCCAATTGCCCAAGCCCCGCTTATGTGTCTGATCCTCAGGAACAAACCAACAGTCCCAGAGACATGTAATACACCAAGTTGCCATGTCCCAGTGCAAGCAGATGGTCTGCTGGACTGGAGTGAGCTGTTGTGCAAATTCCCTCATGGGGAGTCAAAGTAAGTCTTTTCACTCAGACTTGCTTTTAGTCATGAGTGATGTGGGTTGCAAACATACAAATGGGTGTTTATAATGCCACATCACCTGCAGCCTGCTGATCAATATATCAACAGGTATTTGAGCTGTCCATATTTTCCTGCTAGGTGCAAAAGGTTTGACAGCCATCCAGTATCCATCTTCTCCTCCTGGACTGCATCCTCCCTCATTAACTGTCCTACACATTGCTTTCAGCCTTCCCTTTATGCAATACTTCACATCTGTTTTATGTAAAATCAAATCCTTAGACAGCTCTCTTAATCATGGTTGAATTAATTATCCCAGATTCTTCTCTTGGTTATTTGAGGCAAACCCAAATGTCCTCCCAGGTATAGCCAAGGGGAAAACTTTGTTCATGATGTATTTGAACCTCTTCCTTCGATATAAACACTGGCCTTGGAACAATTCTTCCCTGCTTTGTGAACTTATTTTTCCCCAATTGGAATTACTGAATAAAATGAACAACTTGGCACATTAAAGGTTGTTTGAAACCACACAAAAAAGATTTTGTGCAGCTCAAATGCCAGACAATTGTATTCACATGTGATTGAACCCAATAGTCTGAGATTAGAAAAAAAATTAGTAAGAAGGGGGGATGCTCTTATGAAAACCTTTATAACTTCAAATGAAAGTCAATGCAATGCGGTACAAAGATGAGACTAGTTTGCTGAATCGTATCACTCTACAACAAAATAAACAGCATGAAAAAGATTCTACTCATTTCACTTCCACTGTTATCCTGCATGAACAGGATATTCAGACATGAACATAAATTTTTAAAGCCTTGTAGTATTAAAACTATGTATTAGTGTCAGCAAATTGTAAATAATCCGTTTTGTAAATACTAGGAGCTCTAAACCCTTGGGCCAGATTCTGTGATGAGATGCACACACAAGTCTGAATTGAAGTTATGCACAAAAAAGCCCAGAAAATGTAATTTGACTGAGCCAAATACATTCCTTTTAGTAGCACAAAACATTGGAAAAATAAGTTGGGCTAAATTCTGATCTCAGATGCATTATCATAACTGACATAATAATACAGGTAGCTAAGTTACTCTCATTTAAAAATATACTAACAAAAGGGAGCAGAATTACAGCTGTTTGTTGTCGGGTGTTATAGAAAGATTATCTTTCTTGATGAGATGCTTGGTCTTCAAAGAAAATATTAAAATCTATGTTAAAAATTGAAATTCCTAATTATGTCAAAAGTTTCGTGCATTTGGACAGAACAGAACTGAAAAGCAGTAAGTCGTCAAACAGTTCTTGTAAACTATTTTTTCCTGTCCACTCCACCAGACAGATGAATCTGTGAGATCAGCTACATCTCGGTGAGATTAATAAATGAGATCAGAACTTTCACCCACCGTATACTGATTAAACTAAAATGGTATATTCTCATGTGAAAACTTTTTATGTTTCAGAGCTGGCTCCCTCAACATGTAGTAGTATTTGCTGTTCAGGTGACCTGTCTCTTATCATGAAATTTAAAACCTCATGTTTCTCCATGATTTTAGAACCATCCCATGCATTTGTAATTCTCTAGGTCTCTGTAAAGGTATCAGTTCTAGAAAAAGAAGTAAAGAGCTGAAGATTAAATTTATCAAACAAAACATCTTGCATACTTTCCCTCTGCTCTGTAACAGAGCCTTCTAGTTTCCCTTTTCTTGAGCAATATGTGAATCTAGAACTGGATTTTGAAAACTGGTCAGAAGCTATCTGATCTACAGCTAGGGAATGGGTTCATCTCCTTTTATCTCTGTGATTTATAGTGTTTTGTTGCAAGGACAATAAAGTGTTATTACAATTCAATGTGTGTTACTACTCTCCAAGGAAAGGGCAACCTATTAGGAAAAATGCACCAAGCCCAATGTAATTTGAAAATAACACAGCATAACTGATATTTCTTTAGAATGGGCTTATATGGAAGGGAACCAGAGGTTAATCGTGCGAAATAATATTACTGCACATTCAAATACCATTTCTAAATGTTATAGTACATTAAAGTATACTGCAGTGAATGAATAGGCCTAACAGTGATAATAAGCATGACTGGACTTGAGGAGGTATCCTGCAGCTGCTTGCTGTCAAATATAAGTAATATTAAGGAAACAAGTGTATGATTGCTTTTGATCAGAGTTAACGAGACATTAACAGTGAATAAAGTGACTTTAAACAATAATTTCCTTATTAAATTTTAGCAAGATTTTGCAAACTGCTTTTTCTGTAGTAGCAGAGATGGAATGAAATTGAAGAGGAATTTGGCAAGTCTCTATAATATATGGGTAACTTCCCCATTTAAAGTTTCACTAGTAGGGCTACATCATACTACGCAAATTTCTACCCAGCTTTTCTTGGTGCAACATAATGACCTTTCCACAGTTTGCATCACTGTCAATGGTGGGCATTGATGTAGCATTCCCAGGAGGTCTGGACCAGCATTCAGGAAAAGTCAAGTCAGTGCAACTGTAGCTGAACAAGTAATTCTTGCCAATGGCCCAGTCAAATTAGTAGGTTTCAACTGCTGAGGTGCTATGGGACACAGTATAGGAAGTTATGACTGTCTATCCTGAGAGTCTTGTATCTTTTGGTATCACCTGGTTCATAGTGGTAGATGTCATCTTCAAAGGAAGTCTCTCAGTGCTGTAGAAGGGTAAGCGGACTTCTGCAAGGAGTTTTCTAAGGTAACGAGAGGACTCAGATGCCTTTTATGTATTTCTTCTCAGAAAATGTGGAGCACGTGCTCTGCTTTTGAAACATCTCCCCTGGAAAGGCTCTAGAAATGTATTGGAAATCCATTTGCTCCATGGCCCCTCCATAGCCCCTGTGCTCATTTGCTGCTGGGCACATCCGAGGGAAGGACTGAGGCAAAGGGCCGTTAATGGATTGTTTAGCATTTCAGGTTACATAAGATTGTGTTTATAAACCAGATTTGCAGAAACCCAGATTAGAGGAGGTGGTGATGTTCCAGGCAGCTGCACTGTTCGGGCTTTGTGTGAGAGAGATGCAACTCATTCTGCTGCTCAGTGCAGTTTGGAGCTATGTGCTCCTAAACGTAGGTGAAGATTCCAGACAGCGAATAGAAGCAGCAGAGAACTATCCACTGCAGGAATAGCACATTTTGCAGAAAGAAATACTTCTCTGAAGGTACATCTACAAGTTGCCATTGAATGACAGCAGGAGAAACTTAAGTTTCCCTGACTTTCACTTGCATTTGTCTTAATGAAAGTTCTCTCAAGTAATGAGGAATAAAAATTTACTTTGACTTTCATATATGTACTGATCTATTATTGCCTTAAGCAAAAAGATACAGCATAAATAAATGCATTACAATGCAATGCACACTCTAGAGTGTTGTAATCATAGACATAATAGTAACAGCAGGTCTATAATGTAAAGCTAAATAGAGATCTGTAATTCAGACCATGCAGAACGCCGTGTGGTTTGTACCTCTCGGTATCATAAATTTAAGGTGGGAATTTTACTGTTACACTGCAACTTTCTTCCCTGTGCAGTATTGCCATCAACTGCAATAGTAATCTCCTACATCAATTCAATGCCAATAGGACTCCCTGGATATCCTCACCCAAGTGTCTCCGGCCAATTAGAGTTTTTAATTTAGTCAATCCAGCATAAATATTCTTTAATACCAATTAGCACTATCCATTCATCATTACAATAGTTTTACAATTGTGTCAGCTTTTGCAGACCTTGGAATATATGCAGTACAGGAAAAAAAAAAAAAAAAAAAAAAAAAAAAAAAACCCCACCCCAAACCATAAACTGAATTATCTTGTTGTTGAAATAGTGTCCTGATATTTTTACGTGTAATGTGATATCAGAGAATGGATGAATGCTTCAGGGTAGACGTTCAATTAAAACTCTTGTTTTCATTCCTGAAAGACCACTGCCATACATTTTAGATGGTTCTGCTCTATTATATTATTAGGAGTAAAATATATATTTAAGATTATTTAAAGAAGGTATCTATTCCCTTTGAGCAAGTTGTTCTGGGAGGATTTGGGGGTATTTTTTAGCTGTATTTTTTTCAGTAATGGTTATATTATTTGCCCCCAAACAAGATTGTAATTATAGTTTAAAGGAGAAAAAACAGTTTCACAGTTTGATGACAGGGAAGGCAATAATGCTAACAAATAGAGGACAGAGACTAATAAAAAACAGTTATACTTTTTCCCTTGTCCCTGACTATGTAATTTCCTTGTTCTATCTGTGGGAGGACACACATTGCCTGAGCTACTCCTGAGGCTCTCCAAAGTCATCTTTCACTCTTACAGTTCAGCAGCAAGCACTTACAGCTAACTTTCATTCTTTCTAACAGCTGCATATTACCTAAGAAACCTCAGCTGCTGGATTGTTCAGTGCGATTCTTGGAACATAAAAATGATTGTTTTTCATTGAAATGTTCTGGTCCAATTTGACCCACTGAGACTGAGAAATAGTGAGTGCCTGAAATAAAGCATTTTCAGATGACAGGAGAAAAGGACTGGGAATTAGCAGATTGAAAGTATTCTTGCTCTACCACTGGCTGCCTACACAACCTTGGCCAAACCACTTTCTTTCTCACATTTCATCTTCTTTGTTATTTCTCCTTCAATTGAAAGCTTTCCATATTTGTTTGCACAGACAGTAGCAGAATGCAATTGCATCTAAGAAAGAGCACATTGACAAAGCCAGGCAGGCTTCATCTCTCCCATCAACTTTGGCAGTCTCATGTTGTCACGGATTTTGTTAGGGGCCTTACAGATGAGGATTTGGAATATCAACTGCTGAAACAATTCATTTTGGGTTTAGGAGAAAGTAAATTTCTGGGTTTTAAACCCACTCCCTCCTTCCTGACAAGCTGCAGGCTCAGTGAGATGTATGTAAGTCAGAGATGCTCATAGCTCCTGTGTAGGCAGCTGGGAATGGCTACTAGTAGCAACTACTGCATTCTCCTGTTCGGACTCATTTCACCATGACTGAGAGGGGAGTTCCTTCACCTGGTTTCAGCAAAATGCTGCTTACTTGGCTCAGACGTAATTCAAACATTAAATTGGTAGAAGAATTACAAAGGAGGTGAAAACCAGCAAGGACATGAAGACATATTCACACCTAGATTACACCGGGATTTGTATCCAGATGAAAGGTTTTTAGCTCGCTGTATTCATTACCACCTTTTGAGGACTCAGGTGATTTTCCTCCATCACTGCATTGATTGAGATGGGGAATTTTTCTGCCTTTCCCAGGAACTTGTCTGGGTCACTAGAACAGGTAAGTTCAGACTTGACAGAAAACCATTTCAGACACTTATCTGATGAGGAATCTGATACCTTGCTTGATAAAGTCAAATCATACGAGAGCCCAGTGGAAAGCAGAGTTCATACTTCATCATTAGAAGGAAACAATCTTTTCCTAGGCCTTTAGTCTTTGAACAATCAGAGAGCTACACTGTCAGGCTGGGGAGTAGTTCTGGAAAGGACCAAGAGGGGCAGACCTTCACAGGGCAGGGAGATGGTGGCGAGTGGGTTGGCAGAAAAGGAGGTAACAGCCTTCAGCAGGTGACAACAATTAGGGAAGAGTCTGTGACCTATCCTGCACAAGTTATTAACAGTTATACCCAGATGATTTTTATTAATAATATTGTGGCCTAATTATGCCACCTCACTTGAATTTTGTTTTACTTTCTATGCTTCTGGGACAAGAAGTGAAATAAATTCAGGGGAAATGAGAAGACGGGCCAGGAGACAAAAAAACCTGACATTTTTAAAGATAGATTAACCAATATACTAGCAACTTTACTCATGGGAAAGCAGTCAAAATAGTGAAAACAAAGAGACAGAGACTAGAAAAAGAGAAGAAATGGAGTGAAAAGCAGAGCAATGTGGAAGAAATGAAGGACATAGAGTGGCTTCTTAACTTGCAAGAGAAAAACATTATTGTCAAATACCATGCATAACATGTATGAACAATGAATACTTGCTAAATCCTCTACAGAAGCATGAAGGGTATAGAAATGTCTGCCAATGTATCCTTTCCTATAAATATCCAGCCAGCCAGGACAAAATTATACAGGCAGCCTCAAAAAAGCCTGCTGGTTGTCTCCCCTCCTGTCCGCTGGTGTTACTAGAAGACCTGGGAAAAAATGGCTTTTTTGTTCTCAGCAATGCAGTACATAGAATTTAATTTATTACGCAAACTTTTATTCCAAATAGTCCCACTGTAACCTCAATGCGCTCATCAAGGTTGAGAAAGTTAAAAAACATTGGAGTGTAAAGGTGTCCTTGTTTTTTTCATTTTTTGTTTTCAGCTTGCTTTTAAAAAGCCTAATGTTACTATGGTTATAACTGTGGTGAACAAAGGACACAAGGAAGCTAAAATTTGCAGGTCTTTACTGGGAAAACAATGGAAAAAAGTAAATAATCTTCCTGGCTGTTTTTTTAAAAAATGTTGGGACAATCCTGGGTAACGTGGCTGTGTATTCAATAGTCTAGATTTGAAGCATTAAAGGCAATTTGTGACATAACTCACTCAGATGGTTTTGGGGGGTTTTTTGGTCTCAAATGCACAGCTTAACTCAAATAGTCAGAAAGTGGATTTACAGAAGCCATTGCAGCTTTAATAGTTGAAGACACATTAACAATCTAGAAAAGGTAGTAGACAAAAAGACTGGAAATTTTAGAAAATGCTATTCTTTTTCCTTACTGAAACACACCTACCTTGCCTGTGGCATCATTCCCAGGGGGAAAAAAAACCAAACCACAACAACCCCCCCCCAACAAACAAACAAAAAAAAACCAAAAGAAAAAGCAATCTGAATTAAGATTTAACTGCAGGGTGAAAATTAATTTTATTTTATCACATCTGTACAGAGAAAATGTGTATGAATAACTAGTACTTCCTGCAAAAGGTGTCATCAGAGCCTTGTCTGATATGTTTGTAATTGCTTATGCAAAGACTGGGGAATGTGATGGGAAATGAGACGTCCCAGCAGTGGTAAACTGTGTTAAAATCCAATATAAAACAAACTATTGCTAGTCAAAGAGTTGGAGAAGACCAGCCTAACACACTTCAATTGCTGCTTGTGCAAGTATAGCTCCTCTGTGAATATAAAAGAGGCATTTTGCTAAGCCATAGCACATAGTTACCAATTATTTACTTTTTGGGGACATCACATCCTGTTTTGGTTTTATGAGAGTATTAATCATGTTTTTGACATTGGATAAGTAGTAAACACCAACTATATTAAGGACATAACAATACATCCTGGACACCTGTCACTGCAGTAGACAAGCACCTTGGTAGATATGGATACCGGAGATAGAGAGTTTACAGATTCAGCTGTCACTTTATTGTATCAGCTTACCTTCTAAATCTGTCTGAAAGAGAAAGGGAATAAACTGCTGTTTGACATGCATGTAAGAAAATCTGTTTTGCTGCTTATGTGCATGTAAGATTGAAGGATTCCTTTTGGGTTTATTATTAGCATAATCAGAAACATTGCACTCCATCATTTTGTGTGTTGTTGTTATAGGAACAAAACAGATAGCAGGGTAAATCCTTTGTTCACTTAAATAGGGGCAAATCCAAAATAATCATGTTCATAACAGCTTTACTCTGTTTTTTACTTTGGGGTAAATGAAATCAGAAAACATTTCAAACTTACATGTATTATGGACTTGATGGGTACCAAGTGTAGAAAATGTGTAGAAAATGCAATGTTACCACTTGAACTCAGTTTTACCTTTCACAGAATTATTGGGCTCAGAAACAACAAAGTGAATTTTATATAACCAGTATCTTTTAAGTTCTTGGATTTCCAGATTTCATGCTTCATTTAATGTGATTCCTTATGAGATCCCAAATCCACCACCTTTTAAATTGACAATATTATAGCTGAAGCAAAAGTTTAATAGAAGTCCTGAGGCTGGATTATCATTTTTTTCTGGCAAACCAGTAAAATTATATTAACAAATTTTACCAAGGATTCTGCTATGTGTACTTAGGGAGCAGGCAGTTTGAGAAACTGTCAGAACCTCCAGAGAAGCGGTTCATCATTGGCTGGGAGGCTCTAAATGTACCAGCTTGTTTAAATAGCAAATGATCTTAAATATGAAAGGAGGATTCTTCCAAGATATGTTATATTGAGCATCAGCTTTTTTGTTATTTTTTTCTCCCGGAGAGCTAATCTCCATCTGTTTCTGAAAGATCTTAGCATTCATAAAGTAACAAATTATATTTCAGAACATAGCTCTTTATCACTCACCAGTTAATGGGGCTAGGAAAAGATTCTTCTGACTGCAGTGCAGGCTTGGAGGAAACAAAAGGAGGTGCAGGAGATGTTGTGAAGGCATACTTATTTGGTTGCAACGTAACCTCTTGCAATCTGAAAGCAACAAAAGCACACATAGCACTTAGGTCACTACAGAAAAGGCTGGCATTAAACTGGTCATGTTTCAGCAGAGTTGTGAAGTCTGAAATGCTATTAGGCAAGCAACAGACTGGAAGGAAAGAAAAGAGAGAAAACACTGAAAAATGCAAGAGGCCAATAGCAAAGAACAACATATTTTAGAGAATACAGTTCCTTCCACTTGAAACTGAAGGGTACAAGGAAGCAGCAGTCATATGGTGCATCATCAACAAAGATATTTCAGGAACTTGAGATTCTTCTCTCTGTTGTAACTAATTTAACTTTTTATTAACCTCCCAACTCTCGTTTCTGCCTCTTGTTGGCTGCTGTTGCAATGTTGATAGTCGGATAGCGTATATTTGTGGCCTGTGGTGGCCAATGGGGCACCTTCCCCGTTAGCTCATTGTCTCTGAGCAAACCACTGCTTACCAAAACTGTTCTCTGTCTTGCTAGTGGTTTTTTGCTAATGCATTCATGGTGCTTTTCAACTCTAGATGATTAGTAGTGTAAGAATTCAGCCTCAGCCCAGAGATGCATTTCCACATGATGTCGTTGCAGGTTGGACTGAATTAATAAAATTTTGTTGTAAATCTGCTGACCAGAGCTACCTAAAAATTATAAATATCTCTATGTTGTTGCCTTTCCAGTCTTACCTTTCCATGTCCTTCCACACATGTATTTCTATGCACTCTCTAAGTGTCAGACGCTGATTTCATATGGTTCCTTATCTCAGTGAAGACATTTGAAGGAAGGTTAACCAGGGTATAAAAACTCAATACATCTTTCTTTTTCAGCCCTTTCATGGATGATGATATGTGTTGGTTAGTCTAAATCTTGAATAGAATTATTAGTTTCTGGATAGGTTAATTTGTTTAAAAATTATTTTAATGCAAAGAAATAGATTTTTCCTTTAATTTCTTTGCCAATGGCTAACCACGGCAACAGAAATATTTTCCCCTCCTACCCCCAAAATGAGTGGTTAAAAGCATCTGAAATGCTGAAACTGATAACAGACAATTTTCAGTGTAGCTGTCACTGCTGATAATATGTTAATCAATCCCACACCTCCCCATAATGTACATAAATGAATACCACATATAGTAGATAATCACAAATGTTGTAACCATGATGGTTTTATTAGTGCTAATGATACTATTTCATATACTTACAAAACACATGGCAAGCAAGTTAATACTTTTCAATTGCCTGAATCTCTCTCATTTGACAATGCTATACTTGCCCTGAATTTCTAGAAGGATTTATTGCAGTTTTGGTCTCCAACCTTCAGGGTAACCACTTAGAAGTACCCTAGAGGGGCTCAATATTTAGCAGCAGATCAACATTTCTAAAGGCAGCTCCACTTTGCAGAAGCCGATGTATAACACATATATAGCACTGCATAAGAACTGTAGTACTATTCAGCTGAAGCTGGGAGAAAGGATTCATTTAAGGAGACACAATACATTTCTTCAGTTGACTTGGCATAACCTGATGCGATTTTCCTTTCAATTTGCTACAGTCCCGCATGTAAGTCAAACGGAGCAGTAGCACATGTACCTGCAGCAGTTCTAACAGTAATCTTGCTTGGATATTGCTGGTTTGTTGAGGGTGTTGAGGGGTTTTATCTGGTTGTCATCATGCTTTTTTTTTTTTTAATTTTTTTTTATTCCTGTGTGCAACTTCTGCTCTGACTTCAGGATAGTGACATCATATAATTTATTTCACTTTTAATAAGGTATATTTTGTTGTAATGATGTGTTGCCCTTGTGGTTTGACTGATGTGTGTGTAATAAAATAGCAGTAATGTTTTTACATTCTTAGTAAACTGAGGGCAAATCAGAAAAGAAGGTAGGATTCTGGAAGTTATAAATTTTGTTACTGCATGCAATCTTTTAACTGTTAGCCTTCTTGATGCCCCTAGACCCTCTATCTATGCTAGCCATGCTCACTTTGAAGTTACAGTGGAAAGCCTCATCTTCCAGATGAAAATACCATCAGTCTGTTCCATTGTAAAAGCTATCTGGGAGACAAAATCCTTTGCAAAAATCAGTTCACTAGGGTTACACAAGCGTCACTCAGCTTTTAAATATCACATTGAGAAATCCCCATAAATGAGATGAGGGGAGTAGGGGGAAGTTTGTTCTTCAACATAGCAAAAGCCAGTTTCTGCTCTAGGAATTTATAGTCCACTAGGAGGAGGCAGCTGCTGTGGAGCTACGAGATGGTCACAGTCAGCAACCAATACTCAAGAGCTGTTGCTGGAAATCCTTGCCTAGAAATCTTGCGAGTTTTACCAGTTCAGCAAGGATCTCAAACCTGCTCCTCGAAAAAAACAAAACAAAATAAAACAAAACAAAACAAAAAAACAAAAAAACACCAAACAAAAAAAAAAACCCTTAAATCATTTATACCCACAGACAAAAAAAAACCCAAAAAAAAACCAAAAGAGGAAATAAAACCTCATATACTGTCCTGGCACGTTCAGTATGATTACAGCAATAAGCATGCAGCCTCTGCTGAGCAATTCTACTGTTCTTTTGAGTACTTGCAGAAATGGTTGAGAGCATCCTTCTCCTCAGAGATCTTCCTCTTAAGTGTTTGGCAAAAAGAGTTTGCGTTGTTGCTAATGGTATGTGATTTTTCATACCTTTTAACTCTCTCACAGTGAGAACATGGACAACCTCTAGAGACAGCATTAAGAGTTCCTGAAATATGGGTGATAAAGATGCTGAAGTCTGCAGATGTAAATGGTTTTGAATAAGGGAAGTTGAAAACAAAGCCAGTATCAGCTGAGTTTTTGGGAGTTTTTCAGTTTTCATCCCTTGTGAGGGAGAAGAAAGAAGAAAGTTTATTTTATGCAAAATCAGAAAGAAAGCTTTAGGCTTTTTATTTTTAAAAGCTTATTATTTTTGTATAGTTAAAAGCTAAAAATAATAGCTTGAGAGAAGCCTTTTTTTCCTCTCTAAAACAACAAAAACCTGAAAAAACAACTAAACTTAAAAACCCTCTGTATCTAAAACCAAACCGTTTGAATAGAGTAATAAAACTAAAAGGAAAGTAGTTTTGCATTGAACAGACAAAACAGAATCCTTTTACAATTCAGCATATCTGAGAACAACTTCAAGAAACAAAAAATATAGGCAGGGAAAGAGAATTGAGAGAAGTATGAGCACATATGCACATATATGTGTGCATTCATGTGTGCACACTTGAAGAATGAATTAAGGATACATAAAAATACAATATAAAATGGACCCTAGTGTTGCAGTCTTGAAAGATAAAGCAGTTGGACAGGAGTTATTGGATGTTATGGGAAAATGTTTCCTCTGGAAATCTTTCAGGTGCCCCTGCTGTATGCTCTTCCCTCCACAAATACCATATTTTCCATTTGACCAGGAGGGAACTTCTTTGCTTTTTTTCTTGAAAACCACAGAAATGTACTTAGCGATATGCTATTTTAAGGCTTAGAGCTTAAAGAAAAATAATAACTACCTCATTAAGTAACATTAGCCCTAATACTATTACTACTGTGTTTCTGCTAAACAGATGCTTTTTGTCAAATGTGATGCAAAAATAAATGTGCTTTTTACAAATCATATAGAAGGTGGAAACACTTCCATGGATTTCCTGCTAGAAGCGTAGCGCTAAAACAAGAACCACTACCACCAAACTGAAGGATAAAGAGCACAAATATATTCAAGTTTTGCTACATTGTGCTGACATGTGAGAAAGTCTAACTGAAGTAAACTGGCTGTACTGGGATTAACATCAATTAACATACCCTGAATTATGTCAATCACCATCCTGATTGATGAACACCATCAGCAAGCTCATGTTTAGAGCTAAGTTAGTGTGAATCATCAGTGCACTGAAGTGCATGGTTGCCACTCACACGAGTCTCCATAAGAAGGAGAAATGGGCTGACAGAAGTCTCCTGAAGTTCAAAAGCAAAAGTAAAGTCTTGCCTACAAGGTGGGACAACCCTATGCTGTAGTATAGGCTAGGGACTGGCGGAGAGGCCACTCTACAGAAAAAGATTGAGGCCTTGTTGAACGACAAATTGTACAAGAAGTCAGCAATGCGCACTTGCAGTAATGGAGGTGAACATCCTGTAGGGCTGCTTTAACACGAGCATAACCGGTGGGCTGGAGAATGTCATTATTCTCCTCTACGTGGTACCGGAAAGGCTAGACATGAATTACCATTCTCAGTCCAAGGTCATCCAGTCCAAGGGAGACATGCGCAAGCTGGACTGAGTTCAGTGAAGGGCCACCAAACTGGTTGACAGCTGGAGGACATGACACATGAGGAAAGGGATTTGGGTTTACTCTGTTTGCAGAAGACAAAGTCAAGGGGAGAGCTAAATACATTCCACTGCCTAAGGAGGAGTTACAGAGAAAGGAAACCAAACTCTTCACAGGGACATAAAGTGGGATACGATAACAAGTTACACACAGGGAAACTGGACTGATATAAAAATAGTTTTTCTCTACAGCAAAAGTGTTTAAGTCCTGGAGCCAAGAAAGTTTGTGAAAACTCTACCACTGGGGATTTTTAAAGCTTGACAGGTAAAGGCCCTGATCAACCCTGATCTGACTTTGAAATCACTTCTGCTTTGTAGTAGGAATTTGGACTAGTTGACCCCCAAAAGTCCCTTCTGATATAACCCTTCTATGATACCACACTTCTTTGAAATGATTTATTCACATAGGAAATTTAACTGTCCAGGATGAAAGAAAAGCAGAAGTTTACAAAATCCTATAAAACTGAGCAGAACTAATTAGAATTAGGAAACTGTTTCTGTATCACTGCCCTAAGCTCCAGATTAATATCCATATAGTTAATTTTCCTAATGCAAACACTCCAAACACTAGTAGATAGTGATCCAGATCCAGAAAGGAAGTTTAATGCAACAGTATGGAATGGGGGTCAATCTGGTCACCAGAAGGCAGAAGACATCTGTTTTCCGTCCTGTCAATCTCCAGAGACTGGTTAAATGCTGTGTCAGACAGCAGGTTTGCATCTTGACAGTTTGGCTTGGGGCAAGGAAAATTTGAGCCCTAATTACATTTTAGTCTATGAAATACAATGAGGACCTGCCTGTGGGGTATCAGTGAAATAAGCATGAGGATCTGAGAAGAGAACAGCCTATGCCTGAAAACAGAAGAGACTTTTGCAAGCAGAACTGTGCCTTAGGTCTAAAGTCCTTAAGACAGAAGAAGGGGATAGACAGCACTCATATTTTTCTTTTCTCCCAGAGCTTACAGACTGCCACCACCTGAAAGTGGGTATGGACAGTCTTTCTTTCAGAAAGAGTTAGGCAAGGCAGAGGACACTTATTGTCTCTTTATACATTAGCATAGTGGTTAGCAAAGCTATTTGTGGAAGTGGAAGATGCTTTCTCAAAAGCAACATCCTCCCTCATACCAAAAGGTTTGAAGAGTGTCTCATATCTTAGGACATTCCTTGATTGTCAGTCTACAGGTTTGTGAAGGAGGAAGGAAGAGAAAGAAGGAAAAGGGAGGCATTCCTAACTCTCCTATGAGAGCATTTCAACTGCTGTGAAAACATCATTTAAATTTTTTTTGAAGGGGAGAGAAAGAGAGGAAGTTTGTTTTGGTCACATCTCAGAGGCTTAGTTTTGCAATTAGACAAATATACTTTTAATAAAAGTTAGTTCTGACATCCTTACCAGTCTTTGACTGGATAATTCCTTACTCAAAGAGATTTATACAAGCCAGAGACCATTAGAAATGCGGTTTATTTTTAAGAAGAATGTCCACAGAAACAAGCATCCTCAAGCTCAAGTACACAGGGAACAACTGTAGGTCCAAAAGCTCCATTCTTGCATGATTCCATGGCACCATTACCTTCTATATTTACATGAGGGGCAAGAGGAGGAAGTCGTTAATTTTGCAGGTACAGTCAAAGTTTTCGTTCAGAGGTGCTTCTTCAGGTGTATTCCCCAGTGCAGGGCACAAGGGGAACTGCAGCATTGATTGAACATGTGAGTAGTGACTGTACTTCTAATATTCCTTTGTAAATATGTGAGTTTTTGCTGATAGAACACTGACAATGCTAAGGAGTAGGTCAGTGTTGTGTGGTTGTCCTCATTTCTCGCAGTGGCAGCAGAAACCATAGCCATCTCCTTCTCATTTAGCTGTGGATAACTAGCTCCAGTGTGATTTAGGGTTTTTGTGTTGACTAAATTATAGCCTGAATCCACTTTATCTACTAGACAGCATATTTACTTACGTAGCAAAAAGAACAGAGAAATATTGTTTCTGTTACCAGACACTTGATCTACTAACACCCTATGACTTTAACAATAATTTCAAGTTTGTGATGACA
This sequence comes from Coccyzus lansbergi, assembly GCA_033558105.1. Taxonomy (NCBI): domain Eukaryota; kingdom Metazoa; phylum Chordata; class Aves; order Cuculiformes; family Coccyzidae; genus Coccyzus; species Coccyzus lansbergi. The sequence continues at coordinate 2,873,783 of JAUMJK010000082.1, read as the reverse complement.
AATATATGCTTGTTCTGACTACACAAATAATGTTCTATAAAGTTATTTCACCTTTGCAATGGATTTCTGCAACATTAACAAATGGTTTGCATTTTTGTTAGAAATACAGATGTATTTATGGATTACAAAAACTCAGAATCCATACTGAGAAGAATGAATTTATCTGCAGCAGGTGTTTTCCCAAAAGATGTCCAGAATAGTTGCTTAAGAGATGGGAGTGAAATCCATACAGCCATAAATTTGCATTTTCATGAAAGTATGTCCTTACTTCCAGACTTCTATCAAATCTACTTATGTTCTTCAGAACATGATGTACCACATCTTTTCCTTTGCAGAGGTGAAGCCCTGAGACTATCAAATGAGACAGAATGTGAGTTAAGATAAGCAAGGATGTATTTTTAAATCCTGCATCACCAATGGGCTCCAAGCTCTAGCTTGTCCCAATTACTTTGACAGCTTCAGTCAACCTGGAAGTTGATTATTTCTTTTCAATTTATAAAAGCTGCATTCACATTATGAAGCAGCCGATAATCCTTGTTGGTTAAGATAAGTCCATAGGCAGTGCTCACTGTAGTTCTAATTCTAATTGGAATCTGCATGTTCATTATGGAAAAATGTAAGTTGTATGATTTAATCTTTCATATTGCTAACACTGATCATATTATTTCTGTATTATAAGCTTGGCTTTCACATATATAACAATGTAAAAAGCATTATTAACTTAAATCCTGTATTATAAACACTGATCCATATAGTGAAGCAATTACATTACAACAGTTAAATATATAGGGGCATAGAGCTCTTTCCACCACAGTCTATAGTAATTTAGCCATTAACTTAAATGAAAGCAAGATTAGGTCTGTATTCTAAAAAGAGGTAAAATCCATTTTTATAGCTACAGCTAATGACAATGTCAAAGTAAAAATAATGAGTTGAATCATTCATTGTGTACAACTGCCACTGCTATCTAAAAAAACACACCCAGACCAAAAATCCTTACTGCTAATGGCTTTTATATCATCAGTGAGAACATTTACAATATCTGGAGAAGGTAATAATTGCTTCAGCTTGGATCTAAACTTCAGTTTAGATTTAAGTCCAAATAGTAATTACCAGGGGCTCACCTTCATCAGATCTCAGAGACAGCAAAACTCTGCAAGTTGCTGGGACTTGTGCCTACCAGCTCCCCACGTGTGAGGAGCTTGATATAGTAGATGGGCTCTGAAAGTACCAGTTGTCACTAGTGATAGCCAAAGCTGCCTGTCTACATAACATAGAGTACTTACTAGTTCTCCTTAAAATGGGATTACATTGCTTACTTTCCATTTGTATATGTAAGGCTGAAAGTTCTCACCTTGGAAATTAGAAATCAGAGTTCAATTCCCTCCTCTGATGTGACCCCGATAAAATAACGATTGGCTTAGCACATAAACTAGCTTATAAACTAATCTGGAGTAGAAGGTACCTTTCCCCTTGCTATTGAAGCAATACCATCACATAAAAAGAAATGAGAACGTGGAAAGACAGCACAAAAGAACCTACCTGTACATGCAGAAGTACCTACGTGGTCACCTAGAAGTGATGTGAAAAAAACTAAGCGTTTTCTTGCATGTTATCTAACAACTCTCACAAGTGTGTGAAACACTTGAGATGAAATGGCTTCACCAACAAGTGCTAAGGCTTTCTAGCTCTGTTTTTCCTTAGTTAAACCTTGCAATAAACTTGAATTGAGCAGGATTCTTTGGGATGAAAAATTAGAATTCGATTTTCACAGGGTATGACAGAGGTAACGAAGCTGCAGTACGTAGCCCAAGGGGGATTAAAAGAGATTTTTTGTGCCTTGAGATGGCTAATGAGGGAATCTGGGGCCCAGGTGATCTTTTCTTCCCCCCTTTCAGTTACAGGCAGTGACATTGTAATGATCAGATTGGTCCAGTCTATTAATATGTAGCTTCTTTGCCTCAGTCTTTAATTGTAAAGAAAGCTGTTCCCTCTGTGTAGATACCCCGGAAACAGAGGAGCAATATGAGGCTCCCATGGTCCAAGAGGAGGTGGTCAGAGCCATGCTTGGCCAACTGGACACCCACAAGTCTATGGGGCCAGATGGGATACATCCTAGGGTATTGAAGGAGCTGGCGGACGTATTGGCCAAACCCCTTTCCATCATCTTCCAGCAGTCCTGGAAGACTGGGGAGGTACCTCTGGACTGGAGACTGGCTGATGTAGTGCCCATTTACAAGAAGGGTAGCAGGGAGGATCCGGGAAACTACAGACCTGTCAGTCTGACTTTAGTGCCAGGCAAAGTCATGGAACAGGTGATCTGGAGTACTATCATGAAGCACTTACAAGAGAACCAGGTGATCAGGCCCAGTCAACATGGGTTTACCAGAGGCAGGTCCTGCCAAACCAACCTGATCGCCTTCTATGACAAAGTCACTCGGCTGCTGGATGAGGGAAAGGCTGTGGATGTGGTCTTTCTGGACTTCAGTAAAGCCTTTGACACAGTTTCTAACAGCATTCTGCTACGGAAACTGTCAGCCTCTGGCCTGGACAGACGCACACTCTCCTGGGTAGAAAACTGGCTGGATGGCCGTGCCCAGAGAGTGGTGGTAAATGGTGTTAAATCCAGCTGGAGGCCAGTGACAAGTGGTGTTCCCCAGGGCTCAGTGCTAGGTCCAGTCCTGTTCAATGTCTTCATCAATGACCTGGAAGAGGGCATTGAGGGTACCCTTAGCAAGTTTGCAGATGACACAAAGCTGTGTGCAAGTGTCGATCTGCTGGAGGGTAGGGAGGCTCTGCAAGGGGACCTAAACAGGCTGGACCACTGGGCAATGTCCAACAGCATGAGGTTTAACAAGAACAAATGCTGGGTCCTGCACTTGGGGCACAACAACCCTATGCAGAGCTACAGACTGGGAGAAGTCTGGCTGGAAAACTGCCAGGAGGAGAGGGACCTGGGGGTGTTGGTCGACAGCCGACTGAACATGAGCCAGCAGTGTGCCCAGGTGGCCAAGAAGGCCAATGGCATCCTGGCTTGTATCAGAAATGGTGTGACCAGCAGGTCCAGGGAGGTGATTCTCCCTCTGTATTCAGCACTGGTGAGGCCGCTCCTTGAATATTGTGTCCAGTTCTGGGCCCCTCAGCACAAGAAGGATGTTGAGGCTCTGGAGCAAGTCCAGAGAAGAGCAATGAGGCTGGTGAAGGGGCTGGAGAACAGACCCTATGAGGAACGGCTGAGAGAGCTGGGGTTGTTTAGCCTGGAGAAGAGGAGGCTCAGAGGAGACCTCATTACTCTCTACAAGTACTTGAAAGGAGGTCGTAGAGAGGAGGGAGCTAGGCTCTTCTCCCAAGTGACAGGATAAGAGGGAATGGCCTCAGGCTCCGCCAGGGGAGATTTAGGCTGGAGATTAGGAGGAAGTTTTTCACAGAAAGGGTCATTGGTCGTTGGAATAGGCTGCCCAGGGAGGTGGTTGATTCCCCTTCCCTGGAGGTGTTTAAAGCACGGGTGGATGAGGTCTTGAGGGACTTGGTTTAGTGTTAGATAGGAATGGTTGGACTAGATGATCCGATGGGTCCCTTCCAACCTGGTTGTTCTGTGATTCTGTGATTCACCAGGTTTACAGGTAGCAGATAAGATCCACCTTTCTTAAAGTGGGAGGAGGGTCTTTGGTCAGGGGAGCAGAGCTCATTGACAGAGGTTTAGACTAGATGTGAAGGCGGAGGGATATAACATAAGGCTTGCCTATGACAAACTGCAGAAGGACACGGAATGGTTGGAGGGATGGGGTGCTGGTATGGGCCCTCCATTTGCTGCCCTGGGGCATGCTGGGGTTGCTGTTGCACAGTTGAATTCCTGTGGGGATGGGCTGGGGACTCCTGAGGTAGTAGGTCCCAGGAAGGAAACTACAGTAGAATACCTTAAGGGAAATAAAGGGATTTTCCACTAGAAAGGTGATGTGGGCCAACAGCCCAGATGAAGTGCCTCTATACAAATGCATGAATCTTGGCCAACAAAAAGGAGGAGCTGGAAGCTACCATGCTGCTAGAGAGTTATGATCTGGTTGCCATCACTGAAACTTGGTGGGATGAATCCCATGACTGGAGTGTGGCTATCCATGGCTAGAGGCTGTTCTTGAAGGGACAGACTGGGAAGGACTCTTTGTAGATGTTACCCTCTCTATCAGGAAATAGATAGAGTGTGAAGAGTTGTCTTTGAAGTGTAGCCACGAATAGGTTGAAAGATTGTGGGTCAGAATAAAAGACCGAGACAGCGAAAGGAACCTTGTGTTCGGTGTGTAACTACAGGCCACCTGATCAAGGAGAGCTCACTGATGAAGCCTCCTTCCTCCAGCTGCAGAAGGCTTAACACTTGCAAGTTCTCATCATATTGGGGGACTTCAACCACAGTGACATATGCTGGTATAGTAGCCTGGCAAGCTTCAGACAATCCAGGAGACTCCTAGAGTGCATAGAAGATGATTTCTTAACCCAGGTAATAGACAACACTACCTGAGGGTATGCAATACTTGACCTAGTGGTCACCAATGCAAGTGAGCTCATTAGTGATGCCAAGATTGGAGGCATCCTGGGCTACAGTGATCATGCACTGGTGCAGTTCAAGGTCCCGAGGGATATCAGACAGGCAAGGAGTATAGGCAGGATCCTAAATTTCAGGAAAGTAGTCTTCCAGCTCTTCAAGGAGTTAGTCAATAGGACCCCCTAGGATATGGCTTTCAGGGACAAGGGATTGGAAAAGAGTTGGCAAATATTTAAGGACGCTTTCCATAAAGTGCAAGAGTGTTCAGTCCCCAGATGCAGGAAAGCAGGCAGGAAAGGGAAGAGACCAGTGTGTATGAGTCAAGACCTGCTGGTCAAACTGAAGACCAAGAGGGAACAGCACAGGCAGTGTGAGCAGGGGCAGGGAACCTGGGAATAATATAGGAATGCTGCCCGGTTGTGTAGGGATGAGGACAGGAAGGCCATAGCGCAGCTGGAGCTGCACTTGGGAAAGGAAGCAAAGACTAACAGGAAGGGCTTCCACAGGTATGACAATCAGAAAAGGAAGAATAAAGAAAGCATACCCCCACTGATAGATGAAAATGGTGGCCTTGTGTCAACAGACTGTCTTTGAAACCAAACATTAGCAAGAGGGTTTTTTAATGCTTGTAAATTCTTTTTTTTATTCCCTTCTTATGGACATGGCTGAAAAAAAAGAGTAGGTGATGGTCTATTCAAAGCATGTCTTATCAGGTCTAATAAAGAAATCAAATAGCCACTTTCTTCAAAAATACATAGCACATTGATAAGAAATTATTACTTTATTGATAGACCTGACTTTCTATTATCTATGAAAAAAAAAATTGTTCTTGAAGCTAATCAACACTTAAATATTCCAAAATGTTACACAGAACTATTGTTGGTCAGCTATCTAAAGCATCCCTCAATCAATAGATATAGTAGAAGCAATATCATTATCATAAAATATTGTCAAAGAATATGTCTCTCAATTTGAAAAAAATATGTCCATTATTTTATAACTGTCCATCATTTGTCTTAGACTCTTTTAATCTCAAAAATGGAGATCATTCTATTATGATAAAATTCTAGACAATTGACATTATCTCTTAATTATTTTTAACATATTCATTACAGAATTTGTTCAAGTAAGAAGTTATTGTTTAATTTCCATGATGGATGAGCTCATTTCATGAGTATTAGATTAGTAGAGAGTATACAATTTGTATTAACATGCATATGTCATTAAAGAATACATTGTTTTCCAGCTGTCTTCAAACAAAAGCCAGCCAATGAGATACAAATTTTCTTTCACAGCATCTACTAGTGTGAATAGTTCCAGTTAATATTCATATGAGCAAGGATTAGATAATACAATCTACAGCTCTCGCGTCTATTTTGCTGTGTTTTGCCTGATTTTTCTCTTATGTTCACCTCCTGAGAAAACACACACACATTTTTTTCTTGAGATTTCTTCTATAGTAAGATTAATTTTGATGCTAAATGCAGCCAGAAGCAAACAAAAAACCCGACACTTCTTGCCTAAGGAGAATGAGCATTTATGTGCTGTAAGTAACAAAACTGTACTCCTAGGAAATGTGAGTGGGGCACCTAAAGATGGGTCTTTCGTTCTTTAAATCCCTTCATGTCATTTAATTCCTATAACAAACAAAAGGCCTGAACATTCACAGGGCAACAAAAGCACAGCACAGACTTCTAGGATTTCACTTCAAATTAGTAATTCCTATACTTTTCATTGTCCTAGCAGCCAGGAAGCCCTTGCACCTGGAGTCTGGATGTTCCTGCTTTGGCCAGACCATTGCTCCTCTCTGCCTCCCCAAGGATTTATCATTTTTGCCTTAAGGCTTATTTAGATTTACAGTTCTGGAAGACACATGGGCTTCAGATGGACACAAATATCTCTCTATCTCAAATTTCTGGGGCTCAAACATTCCTCAAATTCAAAGCTTCAAGGCAAAAGTGATGAGGACGGTAGTACTTTCCTGGTGGCCTCAGATCTAGACTGAGATAAGATGAATTTCACTGCATCACTCTGCAAGAAATTCAGGGCAAAAAGGGACTCCTCAAAAATATGATAGGCAGCAAAGTTCATCTCAAAATGGCAGCAGTACACTCTTATGGATTTCCTCAACAATAGAAGATGGAGAGAACTCCTGACTTCCACAGCACAGGTATAGCTTTAGTTACCAAAACAAGATTTAGCACTTAATTCCAAAACGATGACTGTGAGCTAGGCACTTAACAGTCCCCTAATCCTCATGGCTCCTTTTAGACCCAAAATGCTGGGAAGCTGGTGTCCAAAGAAAAGCAATACCTCAACCACTGAAGGGTACCCTAACTTTCAGGATCTCAGGTCAAGTTTGCTTTATTATTGTAACTTCCATGAATGTCACTTTTCTTTCTCTACTATTCCACCACTTCTACAGGAAGAGGTAAAAATAGGTATGAGTAATCTCACCATAGCGGGAAGGTTTCTTGCTTCTCAGACAAATGTGAAGTACATGCCAGTACCCACACCTCATGTTCTCCCCATATTCCACAGTAAAATGTGCCCAGGATTTACTACTAACTGTTCTAGGAATCTCTTTTTTTGGAAGATATGGTGTGAAATAGTGCTGAATGGTGGGGTTTGATTACCATGCAGGTGGCCATACAACCCAGGGTTAAATGTTTTGGCAATAAGTGTTTGCTTTTGAACTGGGCAGAGTCCTATATGGGTGAATATTTGAAGGATAGACATAAAGCTGTTGCAATTTCTAAGTTATGTTTTTTAATGACTGTATCTTCAATAAGTTTCCAGATGCTTTGATAATGGTTGATTTTAGTGGAAGCTTTCAGCAGCTTTCAGGATAGGATTACATTGAAAAGTCAGCTAACGCATATGCAGCTAGTGGTAAATAATCAAGTATCTCTCTAATTAAAACACATCTAGGAAAGTCTAAACTAATTTAATGTCTAAATGACTGATGATAAAGGGATAAGGGAAACCCAGAAATATTAACCTTTTAAAAAATTGTTTGGCATAAGAATTATAAAATAAATGGAGATAAGCATCGAGGCATCCAGCATGAAAAACCAAACGAAAAAAAAATCATTGAGAGAAAGTTATGGAAAGATATAAAAGTCTGTGTTCACTGCAAGTGAAAAGACATGGCAGAAACGTGCTCAGCTTCCCCAACATGCTATTAACATCTGAGAAAAACACTACTGAAATGTTACAAACTAATTAACTTGGGCATACAAGGGAACCAATGGGAATAAATTATTATGCAAATGCAAGGTTTTTGCTACATAAAGCAACTGCCAGGAGTCGGTGTGGTGGTAAGCAAGGAGTAGGGTGGATGCAAGGCTGCCCAGGAGGCAATGCTTGCACCGAGGGACCCCAGTGCTGCAGCATCGCAGTCAGGCACAGATGGACCTGATCACGGAAAATGGGGTAACATCCAACGGAAGGAAGGAGGGTAAGAAGGAAAAATGTACCTGGGACCTCATACAAGGGAAAAAGAGACTGATGTAGGGCTCCTAAAGCAACAGTGCCATCTGCTGCACACTCCTCCACGGAAGCAAGCTGACTTTAGCAATCTCTTGCTCTACTGCAGTGACAGCAGCAAATCTGAAATCCCCCATGTAGCACTGACCTGAGGAGAGAAGGATCAAACCCAGCCTTTCCTCTGACCAAGTCTTTGTACTCAAATGTGCATACAGACCTTATAAAAATAATTTCTGGAGTGGCTTTATTAAAGATGTTGCCTGTTTAAAAAAACGGAAGGCCCTTCCTCTTGGCATAGCCGGATCCTGTGCTCGGATACACAGTGAAGGATCAGTGCACTGTAAGGCAGTCCGTCAGCAAGACATACTCAGTGAACGTGTAAGCAACTAAAGGACTGCAGTCCTATCTCTTTTCTATGCTGTATTTCTATCACTTTGTAAAAGAGCTTTCTGCTAGTTGTGCAAATACCATGTCAGTTTCAATCCATATTTTCATACACAGTTCTTTTTCCTGAATCTCTGAATGCCTTTATATGATATATTATCTGCAGCAATTACAACAGAAAAGTCTAATGAATATTATGAATTTTTTATAATGCTTTTTATCAGTAGCTCTCAAAACATATTTCTAAAGACTGAACCTGGCAGAACTCAGAATACAGGTGTTGTCAATCCACAAAAAATCCTAGTCTGTAATCCACATATACATGTTTATGCATCTAACATTTTTAGTCCTTACTAGAACACTCTTTTTTTTTTTTTTTTAAATTCCCTCAAAACATGTCCAGGACAGAATCAGAATGGAATTTTGATAAGATGATTCCCTGTCCTATAACCTACACCTGGATGCTCAATTTACTACTTAAGGACATTTTGCAGGGTGGATAGTCTAATGCCGTTAGCCCAGGCAGTATTACATTTAGTAGGTCCCATTAAAAAGAATTCAGTATACTAGGACATCTCTTTTTGTAAGTAAAAGGCTATTTTTGACATACTCAAGTGTCTACTCGTTTTCCTCAGGCACCTATTCTTTTTGCACATGTGCCACAAAATCCCTGTGATTTTTCTGCTGTGGGTGTTGAACTTCGGTTTTATGTTAATTTGCAGACTTGCAAGCTGTCCTCTATGTCCTCTGCTACTGTTCCTAGCCTCATTAACGACACATGGAGACAAGGCTTTTGGAACTAGAGAGTATGGGATTCTGGGGCAACAGATGCTCTGCGATAACTCAGAGATGCCTCATATTGCAGACCTGATCTTTGCAATCAAGGGTCTAAATTTGAATTTCAGAAAGGGGTAAAACTTTTGATGAAGTGTTTGCTAAAAAGCGAGATGAATTCCAAGAACTAAAATCAGCTCTTGCATGGGTTCAAAAATGAATTCCAGTCTCTACTGGTAATGAATGAACGCACGCTCTGTCACTGAAGTACCTGCATCACTGCCTTAGCACACATAGGCGGCATCAAGGGTGCATTTCTTGTGACTTTCATTCTGTCTCTATTGGCTTCTTGGAATTTTATATGATTACTTTAGATTGGAATAGCTATAGGATCTGGAGGCTTCACATTAATTATTAACCTCAGTATCTGACTCCTGTATTTTAAGATCTACAGCTCCGAAAGAGGAGACATTGCTGGCAGTAGCTACCTTGGGAGGGTTGATATTTATTATAAATCAAACTAATCTATACTGTCTCCTGCTCAGGAAATTGAATTCTGGGAGTTTGTGAGAGTCAGTTCAGGGTTGACTGAGACTCCTAATTCACATAGATGTGGGATATTTGCATTGAGATAAGAAAAATCTGTTTATTTGATTCTAGTTACAAATCAAATTCAATGATTATGGAATTCAATCTACTGTATTTAAGTTAGTTAGTGAGACTTCCAAAAATGGAGAGTAGAGTCTTTGTTCTTTAAAAAGAGATGCAACAAGATTATCTGTTAAAAGTAAGAGATACTCATTTTGCGCATATTTAGCTAACAGATACTTCTCATCCAGGAGTGATAACAAGTTCCCATTATTTGGTTGTGGGCCTCTGCTGGCTGAGGTCCCATAGTGCCAATTTTTGTGAGACTTCTTTGTACTCATGAGCTTAATCAAAAACAAGACTCAGCTCTGTATTTTCAACCACAAAGCAAATGGACTAAACTCATCAAAGTCATCGGGTTAAATTTAGCTCAATGTGTCTTTGTTAAAATATTTATAATTCAAATGGTGACTATTCACAAAAGAAGTAACAAAGATGTATTCAATTCTTTGCCACCTCAACTGAGCAGCTGGAAAGTATCTCCAGAAAGAAGTATATTATATGTTGTCTTGTGAATCGGAACAAAATACATTCCACTATCATACACACTCTTGGCCGCTAATTTCCAAGGAGGTGATGGGCATCTTTGCATCATGCCTATTAGCTGCAGTTAACAACATTATTGAAAGCTCATAGGTGCAAGTCATTCTAGCTAGTGCAATAAAAACTACGTAAACAAAGTGATGGACCTCCCTTCTGAAATCAGAAGATTTGGCATTTGCTCTGCCTCACATGGGCTGAGGGAAAGTCGCTGAACTTCATTGAGGCCTCTGCTAGAAGCAGCAGCCTGAGAACAGCCTCAGGGAAGTGAGGAATTGCTGTAACCCCTGCCAGTGATGGCCATGCCCTGTCTCAGGTGCCTTTGTCACAGCAAATGCCTACAGGGATCCAGTTTGCCTAGAAACAGCTTCCTGCTGCCAGAAGGCCCCTACTTGGGACAGAGGTATCTGACACTGATGTTAAAAAAAATTAAAACTTTCAAAGTGACTGGATGTAGTGCCAGAGGCATGTGCTGTGTTAGAAATAAACAGTGGAAGAGGTCAGATAAGTGTTGGGGGAACAAATTAAGCTGTTAGTGATATCTCCATGCTCTGTCTAAACCTGTTCAAGTGCTGCTCCAGCTGCTTCAGCTGCTGATGTGTTTTGTCAGCAATGAGTTAAATTCCTGGCACAGACAAAGCTGAGGAGGTGAACATTTCTTGATTTCCAGCTTTGCAAACACCTTTGACCAGTATCTCTAAGCATGACAGCCTGAGAGCATATTAATGAGCAGCTACTTCCCAACAGGAACTGTTATATCAGCATTTCTTCTCCCTGTGTTGTTTCTGGTCAGAATCATGAGCAGTGGCACAGAGGTGTATGACCAGCTCAAAGATGATTGCAGTGGCTTTGGTATCTAAAACAACCAGGAGTGTTTGGAATACAGAAGCATGTATCCTAACCTTGGAATGACAGCTCTCTTTCATCTGGAGATGGGGTTATGAATATAGCAGTTACTTTTATACCATCAAATAGAAATGATAACATAATGGATTGGCAATTCTACGGTTATTCTGCAGCTACAAAAAGCACATAAACTGAAAGGCTGGGAAAATTACTCTTTTGCAGTTAGCCTTAATTCTTCTGCAGATACAGAAGCACAATGGGAAGCCAGAAATGGACCTCTACAGTGCCCTATTTAACCTATGGGAAAATTTCACTAGAAGAAGGGGTGGGCACACTGTGTCAGAAATTACATACAATGTTAATGATATATTAGACACGAGATAATAAGCCTTTCAGGGATTCCTAAATGTATTACTTGTTAATTTAGGAGGTACCCTGGGTACAGCTTATGAGGTGACACTAATTTAGAAAGTATTGTGAGTAACTCTGCTTGCTGGAGGGCTGAAATGTAAATCCCATTGTTAGACAGGGAAAAGGAAAATGCTCCTTCCATTAAGTCTGTGATCTGTCCTTCACTTGCCATAGGGAATAGCATAATTTAGAAAGCTGCCTTCTAGGATGTTGAACAATCATACCTCATCAGTGAGATCTCTAGATTAAAAATGTGAACATTTTTACATTACTAGAGGGATTATTATATCTTGCTTAATATTTCATATATTTGACATCAAACTACCAAGTAACGAGTATAATGTATTAGAATACCCTTCCAGTCATATTATTTGCCTGCTTTTATGTAATAAGACTTTAACTGCATTTGTTCAGTGGCACTGTGCAGTGGTTTGATTTATGTTTTGTAGCGTCTGGCTGAGAAGGGACTTTAAAACTGATCATCATAGTCAGTTCAGATCTGTCTCTGTGTTTCTAATGATCCTGAAGCAGGTTCTCCTGGGAGGCAGAAGAGTTTTTTCTATCATTCCCTTAAATGGAAGACTGATGCAGCACCATCTTCCATGGAACTGGCTGCACCCTCAGACACCCAGCAGTAAGCAACATTGTTTTCAGCCCTGACTGATTCCTTTCCTTCACTTCTGCATGCCCAGTTCCCACTGTACGGCAGTACTGTCTCTGCCCTCCCAAAAATTGCCTGACAGTGATGACAAGGCAGTGCTGAGCTTCACACCACACATGAACATTAGCTAGGTGAATTCAAACAGGGCAAGCAAATTTGTGCTTCTTTTCTGCTGCCTTCCTTTTCTTTATCCTACCATTTTCCTTCTGTCCTTAAGTTAAAGTGAGTACCTCTGTGTAAACAGTGTAATTTTTATTATTCTCTCTAATAGTTGTGGCTCCAGCCTCAGAAATGCAGCTCCTCTTTTAAAGACCTGGCACCAAAGTTTGGAAATGTATTACACACAACTGAAAGTGAGTGAGGCAAGCATACTTTATAGCAGAAACGGAAGCCTAGACACAAATTTTCTGTCTACAGCACATGGCAAAATCTGGGGCTAGACAAGAGAATCTGTTCCTGCTTCTTTATGTTTATAAATCATTCTGTAGCAATATGACAGATAGGAGGACTAAAATATCTCACTTCCCAAATCCAAGAATCAGAGGCAGTGAATTTATGTAGAGCATTGCTGGAACAGGAAGGGAGCTCTGGACAGTAAGTCAGGTCAGCAGAGGACTTCTTGTTTGTTCACGGTTGTGCATAGACTCTTTCCTATGTTTTCAGCTTTTGCAATAGCCCTTCTGTTACATAAATGTCCATCTGAAGTCATATTGGAGACCAAAAATTTATGAGCTACAGAGACACAGAAAAATGCCCCTAAATGCAAAATATATGCTGCTTTTCAGACTAAGTGCTTCCTGAAGTTTGTTCATTGTTTTTCACTTAGTCTATTTCTTATTTTTATTATTTTCTCCCCCAGCCTTTTTTTTTTCTTTTCTGTTGTTATCCTCCTGTATAGGTGATAATCCTCTCCTAGTGATTAAATTGTTTTTGAGGGCAAGTTCAGAAAAAGCGGGTTGAACTGACATCAGTCAAGCAGTCAACTTTAATTAAAAATGTTGGAATTCATTAATAAAAAACAAAGAGGCAAAACAAAAATAAAAGGAAGGAGAGTGGGTAGCAACAGAAAAAAAGAACATAATAAAACATGGAGGAAGGGCAAATGAAAAAAAGGCAACAGAATTAATGGGAAAATGCAGATAGCTAGTATGGAGGACACCATACACCACTAGTTCTGGTTTCTTACTAAAGTGACTAGACATCTAGCAGTTGTCTAAAGTGGCAATTCTTTTTCACTTGACCCCCTTATATTTATTATTTATCTGATATTTTAAGACATACTGTTACTAGTATGGACTGCTGCAAGGTGAGTATTCTGCTATGTATTTGTCAAATATGCACACATGCCTAAGTCCTGCTCAGAACAGGCAGCTGCTGGTTTGGGAGCACAAGAAAGAGGGGCGACTGTTGCAGGAATCCCAAGGCAACACTGGCAAGAGAAAAGTGATGCTTAACCAAATCTAGGCTATGCTACATTGATGTAAATGTGAAAATGGTTTACTGAGAAGAGCTATTAGCTTCATGGATAAGTCTTAAAATGCCACTATTTTGCAACTTATTAGCCTAGCTGAAGAACATGAAATGAACACCCAATACACTAGAGAGAATTCTGAGCTCCTGGTGAATTTCTACATCCTCCCCTGAAGTTAGTCCTTTGGACATGCAGGATAAGTTTTCTCACCCATCCACTCTAATATCTTCATGCCAGTCCAAAAAAGATGAAACATCTTAACTGCTGTAAATTCATAACTTAGAGCCAAATGAGAAATCACATCTGTCTCTGATATGAGTTCTATGAAGCTGAAAATTTACCAATTCTAAGAGCACTCATTTGCTTTCTGTTCACCAAGCCCTGGGGAATTATTTCGACCAGAGCAACCTGCAGTCCTCCAATCAGGACTAGAAAATGCCATATCTGAAGTCTACAAGACACTGGCTTTATGTTTTCACACAGTATAAAAGGAAGCTATTGAGATTCATAGTAAAGACTGTTACATTAACTTATCCAAATATAGTGTGGAGGTTGAAAGGGAGGGTTAAAATTTACACGTCAGCTGATGATAAAGAACCAACTACTAAAGTTCTTCTGAAGTTAAACTAAATTTTGAATGAGATGTGTTTCAACCCTTGTCTCTATGGAGTAACCCAATTTTTATGAGTGTAAAAATTCTCCAAACTTCTCCATTTGAGTCTTCTACAAACATCTGAGCCAAACTGAACTCCAAAAGTATTCAGTTTGGTGTCATATCTATACAGCTTGGACAGATCAGGCTGTGTAGAATTTATTTTCTTTTATTTTTTGGTCAGCTAAAAAATGGATCTAAAATAATTCACTGAAAGAGCTACTAAACTTTTAGTGATGAACAGAAAATGAATGGCTCTGCTTGCATGATCATGGATGAATAGAAAAGGACCAAATTTGAACTCTTCCTTATTTTAACCCACATTGCTCAATGAAAATCCCAATGAATTTTGTTATATCTAACACTACAAAACAGTCAGAAAAACTAATCTACAAGGAATTCAAAAGCACCATCCATTGAGGTTTTTAGATTTTTTTAAAGTATATGAAATTGTAAATTTGTATATTCTCTTTTTACAGTCTGCAGAAGTTTTCCTCTGGCTGTAACTTTTTCAGGATTTCAGCTCCCGCAAGTGTGGACTACAGAAGCACATGAGACATAACAATGTATATAATTTCTTAATAATTTAGAAACCATTATATATTATTATTTTTATATAATTATTTTTGTACATATTAATTATATTTACAGTGTGCAAACCAGTCTGAAACACTTTGAATCACTCAGGAATTGCTGTATGAAGGTTCTGCAGCAAATTCACCCTTGGAATTTGGTGAAACCATACTGACCACGTGATTAGTTCATTTTCTTTCCTTGCTTTCTTGATCTTTATTTACCTTTGTTGTTCTCTCATGTGGTGAAGACCTTTGAAGTTTCCTTTTTTCTTTGTTTAAGGAAATATGCTGAAATACAATGACATTTCTGATTGCAGAAATTATATGCTGTGATTTTTTTTCAAGTAATCTGCTGGCCTAGTGAAGAAAGTAATGTGTTCAAAACTCTTCAGGAACAACACAATGCTTTTTAGATGCATTCTCCTTCACAAGTGACTGTAAAGTTCTTAAAAATATTGACTGAAAGATATGGTTTACTGAAGCCTCAGTGTAGTAATAGTAAACAAATTTATTTATATCCTAGAAAGTTTAAATAGCAGAATGGATATTCTTATAGAAAAAATGCATAGAACATTTTCTGGAGTTTGACAAAAAAATAAAGAGGTATTTTGATGAAAATGGAGAAAGTGCAGAGAAAATACTGGCAAGTTGGGAAAAAAGTTGACATTTTTCATCAAAAAATAATAATAATAAAAACTTTTATGTGAATTTCAGGTGCTTTCAGCTGGAATATGAAAAAATCTGTTTTGAAATGTCACCCCAGTTCATCTTAGAAATTGGTCTTTCTGCTTTGCACATGTAACAGCTTGGTGTTCCTGGCCAAAATTCATGCCTATCAGTGTCCCAATGGGGCTGCTGCAATATTGCAATGGATTTTGGGAAGTCACCAGTCACAAGAAACATGAGCAAGTTTGCCCATGCGGCAGGCTTGGCCCGTAGCCCTAGAGCAGTACGCAGAATACATTTCATCTTTAAGTTCCCATTATTCATTGCAACAACACTCCAAACAAATGTCTTCCTTTCAGTCAAAGGTTAGTACCTAACTTTGGCTAAGCCAAGAGCCTGAAACCTTCCAGTTTTCATAATTTTTGCGTATTATCTATACTTCAAACTTTTCACAGAATGCATCTCTCTCTTTGATTTAAAATAAAAACAGATGGAAACTGTTCACCTCACCAAACGTACCACCAATATATTCAGTAATACCTGGGGAGCAAATTGTATAGCTTTTTTGTATATTAGGTTTGTCCCAACCATTTGACCCCGACTATGTTCTTTCTACATTTTTCTTGTCATTTGTCCTTTGTTTTCTCCATATCAAGATTTTTTTCTAAACTCTTCAAGAGCTTCTCTGACTGATAGCCATAGAAAATCACCCTCCCGAGAGAGTATGCTTTTCCATAATTTTTTAATTCCTTTGGAGAACACCACCATCAAGAATAACAAAAATGAAAGGTGCATCAAAAGCTATGCTGCTGTAAGGCTCAGGGTGAGAAAACTTCAGTGGATGCTAGGAACAGGTGTAACATTCGGCATCTAGTTCTCTGAAAGTTTATAACTCAAGATGGTATAATGTAATACACACTTAGAAGAGGTATTGTTGTCATATATCATCAGATATGACTACAATCTCTGCAGTGTTCCAGCTCCCTTTTTCCCCCCATCATCTGTACAGCTAATGTCAGATGATAACATTGAGTTCCACCAATTCTTTACTAATGCCCTGCTCAAAACTAGGGCCAGCGTGCTATGTCATGCTTGCTACCTCCCTCCAGTATCTCTTGATTTCTTTATCTATCTGTCTCCCTGTCAGATGCAATTACATACATCTTCATCTGCCTCTCATGCATATTTCTATGAATTAACTGTGACATACAGTCTTTTTACAGGAAGGATTCAGAACACTACCTTTAGTCATGTGAGATCATTTACTGTATCTCTGAGAAAGCTATTTTTGAGGGTCTTGATTTAGGAATGAAAGAAAGGATAAAGCAGTTCAGTAGAAATTATCTTCTTAATGGTAAAATCTGAATTATACATTAAAGTACCACTTATTCAATGAGCTTTATTATTCTGCTTTAAAAGGCAGAGACATTTATGTGTTTTGTATGCTTAGAAAGTTTTATTAGCTTGAGTAAAAGGTTATTATTATTCAATTGAATAACTGAATTTTAAATTATTGGTACTGCACTTCATATTAAAACTGCTTTTCAGATACATTTGATTATGTCAAATTTGCCTTTTAATCCTCTGTCTGGAGACCATTGCCTTGAATTGTGTACTGTTTCTGACCCACTGCAGAATGATCCTAATAGACATGCAGAGTCCAGTCTCACATATTCCATGTAAATTACTGTGCATACCTCTTCAAGTCACATCACACTGGAGGCTATCTGGTGTCATATAATCCTGGATACTGATACGTGGAAAATCTTTTCAGGTGATTAATGCTATAGGCATCTAATTTTCCTGCAAAGCAGTGTTGCAGGGTTGCAGTGTTTACATGAATGCCAGACTCAGGGATATGAAGCAGACATTTAGAAAAGTTATTAATTTGTGCCTAATCCCCTCCAAGAATTATCTGTTGGTATTTCTATAAGTAATTGCAGCTTTATTTCTTGTCACTAATTGAATCACATATTAATTTGTTAGGCATAGTGATCATTAAAAAACTTATACATTTGCTATAAATCTCATTGCATGGGTGAAATAATATGTAAAGCTAGATATAAAATATCTTGCATTTGAAAAACATATTATGCTAAAAATTCACTAAATAACTTTGCTTTGTTTATTCGTTTGCTTAATGCTTAAGAGAAAGTGGCCTGTCAAAAAGGTTTCTGATTTGCTAGAAACATAAGATTTGTCCTTGACTGCACAGTCAGAAGCTGTGGTTCCTGAACACTGGAATTCTTTATTAAGATAACAAATATTAAACAAAACCATCCAACATAGTGAAATATCAAGGTAGATAGTCCCAAAGTGGAATACTTTCTGGGTGTTGGTTCTTCACTGTTACATTCTGTACTGTGCTGACAATGTTGGCATGGCCAAAGGTGCTGCATTTGTTTGCATGTACCTAGGAACTACATAATTTTCTGCTTTTATCAGACTGCTGCTATCTCTGCTAAAGAGTTGTTCCCTCAGCCATGGGCTGCCCATTGACTTCACTAGAAGAAGGATAAGCCTTCTACAGCCTTCTATAATTTTGAGCAAATTGTGTTCTAGAAAGTAATCATTGATTCCTGAGACTTGACATAGGATAGAAAGTACTTTTAAAGTGGCTTTGAATAGTCTCAATTAGCTCAAGAATTACAAGCTCGTTCCTCTTTTACACTGCTATTACAAACATTTATATCAAGTGATTTCAACAGAGTTGCTTCTGTTTTACACTGGTGAGAGGAAAAACACCCAAGTTGCATAAATTGTTAACAGCTCTTTCATGCTGCCTTTTTATTACCAGATAAAACTTTGATGAAGGACATTCACAGAAGATCAATATGAGAAACCACAGAAGACATGGCTTTTATGCTACTACATGATACTAAAAACCAAATAAATAAGTATTTGTTTTTGAAGCTCTTACTTAAGCCAATGATTGGTTTGATGCTGTTTTTCCTGAAAGAAATATATCACCTTTAGGATATGTACAGACTCCTGAGTAAAGCTACTCCACAGCTCTGATTGCAGGGATGCAGGAAAGGGAATGGAGCGCAGTTATTCATCTAGTAATGAGCAACTTCATCTGACAGCCTTTGTTTGAGGGAATAAGGAGTGACCCTTGTTTCTTTACTTCACTGTATGCTGTTCCCGGCTGCCGTGACACACTGCTGCAGGCATCCCAGAAGGCTCTGCAGGAAAGGATGCATATCTCAGGAGGAGGACTAAGAGCTTTGGGGAAGTTTGGGTTCTTCTTCCAAAGAACTAGGAAATTGCCTCATTGTTGGCGATCTTCACCTGTAATTTATAAAGGTCAGCACACAGCTGTGGGGTAAACAACAAATGGCATTGAACTGGCCAGTGATATACTGTCTGTGGGCTAATATAGCTCAGCATATACTCACTGCTGAAAGTAAATTAAATATTTTCCTTGAGATTCACTTAGATAGCAGTGTTTGTTTATGTAGTGCTTCATCTGCGTATGAAGAAGTGAGCAGGAGTTAAAGTGCAACTGCAATCACATAGTAAATATATATAAATAGTAAATCCAATCTATATTAATATTCCTCCAGTCTAATAGCTGGCAAATACAAGTTTCTGCAATTTTAGCAGTCTGCCTTAATTTGTTTCTGCCAAATGAAGAGCAAACATTTTATCACAGGTTTGTTGTCTTTTTTTTACCCTAAAGAAACCCAAACACACCAACAGTGAAGGTTACAGAGGTGGATATTTTTAGAAAGTTTACTCTTCATGCAGTTAATTAAGACCATCATAATTTACTTGCTTTCCTCCAGCCGTTACTAAAGCCATCCACAGTCTTTGAAATCCAAGTGTTATGAAGTGGAAATGCCTGTGCAGGGAAGTGCTCTGGTATGACTGAGTCTTGTTGACTTGCTTAATCCCAAACTCAGTGGAAACTCAGCTGTGCTCCTTTTTCTCTCTGAGGTAGTTGAAAAGGACATCCAGTCCCCCCTCAATGACCTCTGGCAAGGGCCGTGATAAGGGGTTGTGGACAATGTGGAGACCTTTGTCCATCGGGTTCCATGCAATGCGTGGAAGTCGGTGCAACAGGTAAAGGTCATCTGGGAGAGTCTGTATGGCATTGTAATCGACGTTTAATAACTCCAGAGTGGTGATGAAGCAGAGAGACCGTGGCAGGGTACGTATATTATTATTCTCTATTATAAAGATTTGCAGATTGACTAGATACTGGACACTCTCTGCGATGTTTTCAAGCTTATTGGACCCTAGGTGCAAGAAGTCTAAGCTCCTCAGTGCAAAAACACAGAGGGGAATCTGCGCAAAGCGATTGTTACTGAGGTTCAGTTTCCTCAAACTTGTCAAGTCAGTGAAGCTAAAAGGCAGTTGCGAGATGCTGTTGTGAGAGAGGCTCAAAACTTCCAGTTTCCTGCACAGGCTGAGCTCTGCAGGCACTTCTGTCAGGCAATTCATATTGACAAACAAGACCTTCAGGTTCCTCAGCAGCCCAGTCTCTTTAGGCAGACACTTGAGGCAGTTGCCACCCAAGTTAAGCACTACCAGCCTGTCCAGTTTCCCCACTGAAGGAGGAATCACCACCAGCTGGTTGCGTGAAAGGTTCAGTTTCTGCACTTCAGGCAGTCCCCACAAGAAGTCAGGCGTGCTGGTCATCCCTTTCATTATGAGGCTCAAACTGACATAATGCAATCCCCGTTTCAGCAGCGACTTGGGCTCTTTTCCTGAGAGAAGAGCATCTTCCCACGCAGGCAACTTTGAACCTTTCCTCAGAAAAACCATGCTGCTTCCCCCCTCGTTCTTTGAGTGCTCAGATCCCATAACAACCCGTATGCCTTCTGAGAGATGAAGCGAGGTTTTCTTCCCCTGTAAGTGCTACACCAACATGCAAACACCAACAGAGGATGACCGCTTACAGGAGGCAGGAAAGTCAAAGCAAGGAGAAAGGGAGGAGCCTGTGAAGTGCATCTCAGTCCATTGGGGTTGTTTCCATAGTTGCTGAGGGAAAGTTTCACTTTTGGGAGCTTATGTTGGTCTTGGTGCACAGCCTGTAATAAAATACTTGCTCCTGACTTGTGAGCAAACCTGTTTAATTCAAAGTGAATGCCACAAGGCAGCTGTCACTGTCATTTGGCCTGGGCTTTATTGGACAGATATGTATCTTCACTGCAAAAAGGTCACAAGGATGCTGTATATAACTTCACGATGTCAGCCTTCCTGGCTATCTGGTACATACCATAACTGCAGGACAATTAACAAGAGTGACTTCAAATAACAAACAAGCAAGCTATAGAAGAAAACAAGCAAACAAATAAGCCATCATTTTGACTCAGATTTAAAGGACATTTTCACAATCAGTTTTATTTTCATGTTCCTGATTTCACTGAAATAGTTAACAGTCCACAGGAAAACTTTGCACACTGGGAAAAGGCTGGTAGACTTCTCATGTGAGTCTGTGCTTTGTGTTAAGTAAAAAAAAAAAAAAAAAGAAAAAGAAATACTCATCTCATAGAAAGTGCTAGATTTAATATCCCATTTGTAATGAGGATAGGCCTTTTTTTTTTTTTTTTTTTTTTCCAGAAAGGGTACCACCTTCACTGCAGCAATGACCTTTTCCTGTGGTATCTGTGCCCACTAGGATAATTGCTTGCTACCCACATCATCAAGTGTGAGAAGTCATACCACGCAGTTCTGCCCAAATTACTCTGTCCTAAATGTACTGTGCTACTTTCATATCTATCAGACAGATTTTTGGGGTCTGATTCTTTTGTGCTGGAGAAAATGCAGCCACTTAATGTCCCTCTCCCTGTGAATTTTACTGTCTTTCTAGGCTATTTTGGGGTACAGGAGGACTAGAAGTCAAATAGCTATAAATGACATTTAACTCCAGGATAGAAGGAGTGATGGGAGAGGAAGGAAACAGTGAGGTATATTAATAATCGACAACAGCTGAAGCTAGGTCTGCTGATGAAAGGAAATTGTATTGCTAAACGAATACGCAGTGAGTTTAAAATCAAAGGGAATCCAAAAAGAATACATAAAAACCTCAGGCATTGTTTAAACTAGGTGAAAATTGTAGCAAATATTACAAGACTACCAGGGCTTTTCCTCTCCAGTAGCTCTGTGGTGAATATGTTTTTCTGCTGCCTGAGAGATTTAGTGATGGATGTACTCTCTTCATCACTTCATTTCAGAAAACATCACCTTAAACTTCTGCGTTAGCTCAGCTGCTAAAGGACTGTGCACAAAGCTGCAGCTGGGAGTAAGGGCATTCCAGCAACCTCTTTGGAGTCAGTCCCCACAGGTCCTTCTTACTGCCAAGCACCACTCAGTCTCTTCAGTTTTGGGTCCTTCATGGAGCTGCACCTGCTCTTTAGGAGAGGGGAAAGAGGGGTCATCCCTTCAGTCATATCTGGTGATCAGGGTCCTACAACAGGAAAGGAGTGAGCCAGGACCAGTGAGAAATGCGAGATGGTGGTGAGATAAGTGAGCCACATAGTTAAAATGCACACTTTAAGAGGTCTGTGGCACAAAACCAACTAGTCCTGAGGCATCCCTGGGAGTGCCTGGTTAAGCCTGAAAATGGCTGAGGCTAGTTATAGCTGTTTGGTTAGAGCAGGTTGGCAGTCTGAGACTCACAGATCCCTCCCTCGCAAGCATTGCCTGCCAATATTTGTCAGTTTACAAACAAACATTGTATTTAATTGTATCACAGCCATAAGTGCTGACTCAACATTCCTGTTAATCATCATCATCATCATAACATGCTGCCCAGAGTGGCAGAGATAACCCTGCTGCTGTAGGTAGAGAAGCTGCTCAGTGGGGAGAGGAAACCCAGTGACAGGCTAAGCTCAAGATAGATCTGGCCTTGCATGACAGCAGAACCTAAGGTTAAATTGTGGCTCTCCAGCCCAAGCAGGTGGAGAAGTTAAAACGAGAGCCTCTCACAAGCCATGACTGTAGGTCACCTGCTCAGCTGGTGTTAAAAACACACCTATTATCAGAGAGCCTAAATTATTTGAATAATACAATCTTTTCTCCAGTGGCCAACACCAGGGGAATAAAAATGCCTTTTAGAGAACACTTACAAAGTCAGGCATTTTCCTTCCTTTAATTTTATTGCTGGAAGGAGGAACTTGTCTCAGCTCTGCCCCAGTATCCCTCTCTCTGGCTGGGCTCACACATGTGCCCATGTCCCTGTGGTTGCTTTAGAGCTCTTCCTTCGGGAGGTCACTTTTAGTAACAAACAAAAATAAAACATAAAGGAAGCACAGCCTCCCTGTAGCCACAGTCTCCCCTCTGCCTGGCCAGATATTTTTGGATGAGAATCTCATCCCTGTATCCAAAATGCATTAGAGTTCATTGCCCAGGGACTTGGCAGAGCCTGGTCCTGCCTCTCACCACAGAAATCTCCATTTCCTAACAGCATGACTCAGCCAAAGAGCTCTGTACACTTCCCTGGTTTTGCATCATGCTGCCTATTTGAAACTAAGCCTGTGATATAGCCCTGAACAGTCTGGTTCAGACTTGTTGGAAAGCTTCACCCTGGGTTCTCTATTAAACAGAAATACTCACTCTGCTTTAGTTTCTTAGCATTACTCGCTATTGCATTGCTGTATCTCCACTGCCTGGCAGGGCAGCAGCAGCAAGAGCAAAGGGGATTCAAAAAAGAAATTCTACATCTGCAGCTTCCATTGTCTGGCTCCCCTCCTGCCTGTGCAAGTACCATACCCGCTGCATGAAGAAAAAAAAAATCATTTCCTTTTCTTTGTTCTCCAACAGGAAAACAGGCTATTGAGCACGTATGCAGTTGTGGAGACTCTGAGGTAACAAAATTAAATTCCTTTCTGGAAACCAGGATAATAGCACCACAGTGGCCTCATCTGGACATCTCAGGAACTAAACTTCCGAACGAAAAGAATCCCTCTTTTGGTGTCCTGGGTGGGTTTTGTCAAACACTTTCCCGTTCCCTTTTCCTGAGTTGCCTGTTGCCCTGCCCCATGCGGTGCTGTGCTGTGAGGACAGTCCTATTCGTTTGGGCTTCCCTTAGATAACTGAGCCAATGAAACACTGACCTGTGTCAACATAGCCTGGCAGAAAGCAGAAATTAATTTCATGCATGTAAGTTTGGCAGGGGGGAAAAAAAGCCCAAATGGGTGGGATTTACATGATTCAGTGTAATCGATAATGGCTTTGCAGATTAGACAAAAATGTTACAATGTAGGGGGAAAAAAATGACCCAAAATTTGCTGAAAAACTTTGTAGTCTAACTAATATAATAAAAGAAATTGCACTATTAGCAATAATAAAAATCTGCTAAGCTGACAAAAATGACAAGCTGTATTTTCTTCTGCTCTTTGACAAAGCAAATGATTAATTTTTTTGAAGTAAGCAGGATTGTCAGCAGTGAAAAAAACAGTAAGACAAGTTCACAAAGACTTGGAATTTTGAAGTCTATTGTCTTGGAGCTCTTTTATTTCCCTACAGGTTTGGAGTCTCCAGAGTATGCTTTGGAGACATTTCAAGCTTTTCTCTGCAGCTGCACAGGGAGGCTGGTGTATCAGGGATGATAAATAATGGTCTCTTGTGAGACATGATATAAAAAATAAATATATATATATATATATAAATATATTTATATATACACACACAAACATATACATTCATATACATATATATGTATAGTTAAACTATTGTTCACTCAAATTGCAAAGTAGTGGATTAGCTTAAGCAACAATTCTTAGCCAGTTTGCAGTGACAAAGTATGTGACTGTTTGTGCTTAACTAGGCTGATAACAAGCAAGGACTTGGATAAAATCGTAGAAAAACATTTGGAACTGCCTGGTATTTACAAGACCTTGAAGCAGAGCCCAAGGAGCATGAGTAGCTGGGTAAGATGTTACAAAAACAGGGCCTAGTGTTGAAATCACTGTTAAAGAGGGACAAATAACAAGCTGGCACTCAGCCTGCTCATATGCTGGCCACAAGAAGTGTGGGTAATGCTGCTAACCATTTTTTGCAGTCCCTGAGAGGAGTGTAAAGGAACTAGGCTGGACAGGTGGGGGTTGAGAAGGAATACGTGTGTGTCTTAAGGGGATGCCCTGGAAATGCTGTATGTATTGTATTGACTCTAATGGTCCAGGCACCATGCTGCATCTTTCTCCTGCTCAGTAAGCCAGCACCATCTGGCAGGTTGGTGAGTTTGTAAATTTTAAAATAGTCAGGTATAATAGGTTAAGATATAACAGTGCATTTGAAAAATAAAGCACATTTGATTTGACCATGGTTTAGTGGTCTTATCTTTGCACTCTGGTAGCTATAGACGATACAGACGATCCTAACACAGGCTGGACAATTGCATTGGTTTTAAATAAAAGTTGAAAACATCAACTAATTACTTTCCCATAGCATTTGAGCTTTTAATGAAGCATCCAATAGCATCAGACTTTTAATGAAATCACAGCTGTCTTGACATACTGAACTTAAATTTCAATTTCCTGTATACTCAGATTCTGTCATGTCTTTTAAACTAGTGAGCATACAATATATACCTATAGTTTCATCAGCATTTACCTATAGTTTTATAATTGATTTTGAGGCAAATTTCATGTTCTTGATGGAACCCAAATTTTATATAGTTCCTCTGGTTGAGCTTTATTTAAAAAAGTATTAATATAATAAGGAATTATTTAAATCTTTAAGTATGGCATTTTTAAAAATTCTGAGTTCAAAGTACTCTTTTGGAATAAATTTTAATTTTCATTCATTATTTAGGTATTGTAATAAACATCTGGCTAACTGAGGATTCAGAAACTACTCAATTCTTCCTGTGACAGGAAGGATGCTTTGGCTAAAAAGGGTTAATTGATTTCAAGTTCACCAAAACTCAACAGTCATGCCGGAGAAATATTCACTGCAAATACAATTGCATCTACTGATACATTTCTCTCTTGTGCTGTTCCTTTCCCCTGAAGTAAATAAAGGGGTTTAAAAGTGTTAAAGACATGCAGACTGTGAAAAATATTCTCTGGTCCTACTGCTAAGGAAGAAAATTTTATAGCTTTTTAACTACTTAGTAGTGGTTTGTCAGTCTTGCAGATGTTCTGAAACACCAAGTCAAATTTCAAAGGTAATTTGAGATTTATGAGATGTGACATAAGACAGGAACAATTCTTGCAGCAATTTCAGATTTCCTGTTAATTTGTTTTTAATTATGGTGCTGTTAACAACCTTTAATGCTTATATGTCCCTGGAGCTTTTCTGAAATGTTTTATTAAGATCCCACGTGGAGTTGCTGAATTCCATGACCCATGAAGAATTGGACCTGGAGGTGAATGACTGTGTATGCAGGGGCTCATTTAACAAGAGCTTTGGCAAAGTTTTTCTGCAGCCTCTTGACAGAAGACAAGCACAAACTATCCACAGTATGAAAGTAAAAGAAAGAAATTTGTGTTTGTGTGTCTGTGTAGCCTAGAAATGACTGGCTTGATACCTCTCAGTAGTCAGCGCCAGCAGTGACTCATGTTACATGGAATTACAGGAAATTTTATTTCTTTTCTGCAAACTTGCAGTACTATTTTGAAATTCCAGAAAATGCATAAATGACTGGTTGATCAGCTCTTACTTCTGCCTTAATTTTCCTATGTGTACACAAACCAAATAGCAGGTCTCTCTGGATAAACTGAACAGAGACAACTGCACTACAGTATCACCCATTTCCTCTGGGTCACTGGTTCATCCCATGCTCACGACCGTTTTCCCAGAGAGACATCAGAAACCACTTGTCTTAGGTGCTTGCCCACACCTTTACAGGGAAAGAGGAGTTTAGCACATGGACATACCCTAGGGCACACCACCATCCTGTAGGAGCACATCGAGGTCCCTGTCCTGCTTTGTTTAGTCACCTAGGTACAGCTTCTGTATTTCAAATGTCAACTCTTATAGCCAGTATGATGATGGATTTGACACTATTTATCAAACATTTGAAGTCATTACATGGAGGATAATATTGTAGTATAGACAGCAGCTGTCATTCTATTATTCATCAATACATTTATGAACAGTTACATCTACATTCATAAATACTCATAAAATAGTCTCTACCTGCCTGTTAGCAATATGGATGTTGGCTAAATGTTATTCCTGGTCTGTGGTTTTCCAAATCAAATTGAAATAAAGCTGGAAAAGGTTCTCCAAACAGGATGAAGTAGCTTTAGTATAACTGCTGTCACTTCATTGCTGCCATAGGAACACTTTCACAGAGCTTTTGGAGGTCATTGTGTTCCATTTTGCACATATCATAGAAAAGAAAACAGCAGTTCTTGGGAAGCAGAAGAGAGAGCCTGACTTCTCCTTGCCTAAAGCTAATCTCATCTAAATAGAACTGTTTCTTGACCTGTTTCACTGAAGGAAGAGGATCATCTAAGAGTCCACCACATGCCTACATGGATGGCCTTCGTGTAGAATAGGTCAATACTTTGCTTTCTTTCTTTTTGAGTTTCTTTTAGATAACAGCTCCTCCCAGATTTATTTTAGTGCCAGAGCAGATTAAGTTCAACTGCCTGTGGTGTACAGCCCCCAGCTCTCTGAAGCATTCTGTGACCATGAGACCACGGGCTATGTGTCACTCTGGGATAAGGGAATATCCCCACCTCTCCTGAAGCTGTTGCTCAAATTAGCAGGGTTTTCTTAAATGTCTGTGGCCACAGAGGATCCAAAAAGAAGTATGACTCTCTGGTCTGCTCGCAGAACTCCTGGTCCCTCCTCCAAAGACTGTTTAAGTATTTTACATTTAATGGGTCATTGTAGCTACCTACTTTTTTGGAATCTGAAAATCCATACTCTGATCTAGAAACAAAAAGCAGAGGTGACCCTGAGGGTCCCAAGAAGAAACAAACATTTCCATAGGTCCTAAGCATAGTACTTGCTCTTTAGAGACAGATGGGATTTAAGCTAGGTCATTAACTCAGCATTATCTTGTAAGAGTCTTACAGATTCTTCGTGCTCAATCTGCCAATATGCTGATTTTGATAGACTGTTTTTGGAAAAAACTAATTCTTTTATGGCATTGTTAACATCTATGTGTCCTGGTTCCATGAGGTTTTGCATGCCACAGTGAAGACCAGGTGATGCAATGTTATGTATATTGCAAAGTTCATTTGTGCTGTGCCAACATCCTTCTCTATATTTTAATAATTTAAGTGTGTTTAAAAATGCTGTTGTATCATTAAGTGTTCAGGGACAAAGCCAGAGGGAAGTTATAAACTTATTTTAGAAATAAAATAAGACACTAAATGATCCAGTTTTTCATGCCTGATTTTGTGTTTAAAATAAACATGTGTTTCTCCAGTTGGAAAATACAAGTCTTTTTTATCTTACTCCTCATGAAATTTGGCAAATCAGTGCTGCAAATCAATGTGACCCAGTGCGAAGAGGTGTAGGTATTTCCATCCAGAGTCCATTACAATAATGATTGCAAAAAAAGAACTTAGGAAATAATTCAATCAAAGCTGCTGTGGAGCCTTAATCCCAGATCCATGCCTCTTACACAGATTGTACTGATATAACTAGAAATTCTACATTTACCTTCATAGGCCTGATAAATGATAAAACAGAATTTAATTAAAACTCCCTAAAACACATTCCAATGTCTCAGTTCGGGATTTATCAGATATTATCAGATGAAAGGGCAGATATCCCCCTAGACTTTTGAAGACTCAATGCTGACAATTAATAGCTTGACTTTTAAATTTCCAAGCTCTAACTTAAGAAAACATATTGGATGCTTAGTTTCAAAGGATTTGAATGAACAAATAAAACTTCTCAAGCAATCAGTAAAGCAGTGCATCTGGTATTATTAGTAAGATAGGGATATTTGAAATCCTATGAAATAATATAGGTCACTGTATGGTCAAACAAAGACTGATGAGATCTGAGTAAAGTTGCAGTTAAGGAGAGCTAAGGACGTCACACAGAGCACAGCCCTGAGGCAGAATATATAGCCCAGTAGGTGAAGAAAAGCACATGAAAAGCAATGTGCATTTTTAAAATGCCTTAAAAGTAATAATATAAAGCAAATCAAAGGGAAAATAATATCTTCAAGCTCAAGTACAGGCAAAAGAAAAAAGAAAGGAGAAGAAAGGCACGCCCATAACTGTCATCTTTCTTATTTTACAGCTTCTAATGAGCAACTTCCCAATAGAGAGAATCAGACACAAATCTGTTCTGTACCTGAACATCACAGGAGATTAAATATGGTGTACAACAATGGGGTTTCAGCAATTATTGGACTGTGGGAAGACAGGATATTGCAGTTAATGATTCCAGCTGGGGTGGAACAATGTCGCTTTTGGCAGTCATGGAGGTAGGCAGGAGGGTGAGGACTGATGCTTGAATGTGTGGCCAGGTCAGCTAATAACAAGGCAAGCATTTTCAAACAGATGTAAAATGCTGTGAGGCTTAAAAGGAATGCAAATGGCAATGCCAAAATTTAAGAATGAAATTAAAACCAGAGGCTGGATTGGAGTGAACAGGGCAAGGGTTTTATTTTTAATAAAAGATAAGATATTTAATCTTATCTTTCTGACCAGGGGATGATGACAAACAATATTAGCTGAAGATTTGAAACAACAGTGCTAACCTGTGCATTTGTCATGAAAATTTACCTCACACAGGGGTCAATAAACTGATGAAAGCCATACTATGATATGGCTGTGTATGCGATTTGGAGACTAGACCTGGTGAACCATATTGTCTCATCTCATGCTGTGGTCTTAAATCTGACCTCTTCTCTTACTGTCTTCAACTACATGTGCAAAATTCAGGAGCATCGGTTCACAGGCCAGTGCATTCAGATTATCTTTGGCGCTGATCTACAAGTTTTCTGCCTCGTTGCATTTCACTTTTAGTTTATTGGATTTGAAGAAATGTAGGCAATCAGAGGAAAGTGCAATTATAACAGAATTGCAGCCGGTTGTTTTCCAAGTGATAAGAAATCTTATCCGTAGCTTGGGCTGGGCACAGATATAACCTGGGCTGATGGGCTCAGAGCAACATGCTGGCAGATGCTAGCAGAGGGTTATAGCCTGTTTTCCTCTCTCATCCATGGAAATGGATTCAAGTTTTCCAAGGTTAATGGACTTTGCTAAACCATTTCATGAGTCCAGGCTGAATGTACAATGCATTACAAACGTCTCAATTGAGTCAATTTGGCAATCCAAAAATGAATATAGCTACGCAACCTTTCTGAGGCATGTTTAACCAGCAGCCTGGAAACCATTAATGCTCCATGGTTTTAGACAGGTAACATTTCAGGAGTACAGGTTTTGGCAGCTTCA
Organism: Coccyzus lansbergi; assembly: GCA_033558105.1. Lineage (NCBI taxonomy): Eukaryota > Metazoa > Chordata > Aves > Cuculiformes > Coccyzidae > Coccyzus > Coccyzus lansbergi. The sequence continues at coordinate 2,843,805 of JAUMJK010000082.1, read as the reverse complement.
CTTTAAAATCCACTGGTAAAATGGAGCAACAAGAAAAAATATTTCTTTGTATACTGTTTTTCCCTACCCCTCAAATCTTGGTGTCATAACACTGGAGTAATATCGGGTAATATATGATGACAAAGGAACGGTGATATTACCCAACTAATAAGGCAGAGCACCATTTGTCTGCAGCCACCTACTCTTGAACTTCTCTAACTGCACTTTTTCACTGTTTCACTCCAGAGCAAACTATGTGCAATACAAGTGGAAAAGAGCTAAGTGTGCTTCCTTGGGTGGAAACTGATACGGAAATACTGAACATTGTCTGCTACCTGACAAAAATACTGATCTAAAAATATTCTACCTTCCCCACAAACCCTCATTTTATATCATAAATGAAGCATGAGCAGACCCTAGAAAGATTGAAGCAGAATGTCTACTGAATTTATGATTAATAACCATGTCAGGTTTTATAACAGCATCCTTATGTGGACACAGCTAATGGCCTTAACATTGCTTCCAGAATCAAAATTGAATGGTTGAGCAGACTTAGCCTCAGGAAGGCCCATGGTGATAAGGGAACCATCAGAGAAAATAGGTGTACGCATTTTTCAACCTGTCAAGTGAAAAAAAAAAATCACAGATGATGATAAGTCAAGGATATGCCCTCTCATATATGAGTTGTACAAATGTTTGTGCTGAACAAGGCTGCCTCCTAAACAAGAGAGATAAAGTGAATGTAAACAGCAAAAAGATGCATCATTATCCCATATATTACATTCACCCAAGAGCAATAATTACTCCAAATCAGCGTTTAAACAAGAAAGGAGGGGGTTTTTGTGCTGCTTGAAGCTGTTTTAAATTTCAAACCTCATAAGAAATGCAGGAAGAGAGAGACACATGGATAGGTGTGGCAAAAAAAGGGGGTCAAAAATTCGGGTAGAGAAACATGTAGATTTAAGGATTACGTAGGTATTTTGGGAAAATTTCCCAGGGCTCTAGGAACTGAACCAGGCTGTAGCTACTGAGGATTGGGAAACTAAACTGGAGAACAGCCTAAGGGCCTGCCAATCTGATGTTAGTTTGCCTTTCTCCGAGGCACCTGCTGCTTAACTCTTTACTGCTTAAGATGGAACTGAAAGGACTTTGTACCAGCCAGCTCTCAGATGGAAAGACCCAGATGTCAAACTTATTTATTTTCTGTTTCTAATTAGCAAAACTCTGTGTACATGTATGAACATGGGTAAGATGGAAAGCACTATCCAGGCATCACTGAAGAGCATGGAAAGAGGGACTGTAATTTGAGTTGTCTGTGTGCAACATTTAACATCTGCTAAAAAAATGATAACAAATTTTATAAGACATTGTTTTGGTATGTAATAAGCACAGTTTTACGCCACTGATTTGAGAGAGTATCAGCTGTGATATGGTAGCAGTTTCTCTCTCATTTCACAGCCTGGTAAGCTTTTTCCTAACTAGCTTCTGGAGGGTGTTGTACTCTCTGATGCAAGCAGGTCTGTATTTCCTCCGCTACTAAATGGGCAATTTGTAGGAAGTATTAATTTTCACTATCACAGCTTTTTCTTGAAAAGAAAAGAAATAGAATGAGGCAAGACACTATACCAATAATCCCCCAACTCCTCCTGATGTGCTCCATGGTGAATGGCTTCTCAATCCACCCATGACCATTATTTCCACTGCACAGCTCATCTTTGGCAGTGCTGCATTTACAGTGGCAGGTCTACTTTTCTCTGCTCTCTGTTAACTTGAAGGCAAGAGTGACTCCTGATAAAGACTTGCTTCCTGAGGCATTTAGACAATTTGGGGGGCTTCCAACACAAGCACAGACAGCTGAGCTTTGTTTCAGACACAAAAAATAGAGCAGTATAGTGAAAATGATATTTTAAAAAATAAACATAGTGCTAAATATTATTATGACACTGGTTACACTTCTTTGTAGGTGGCCACTATTTTCATAAGGTATAGAGCTTACACTGTATACTGTACACAATTATTAACATTCTTAAGCTCTAGAATTAAATAATACTTTTATGCAATCCATTGCTTTTCGATAATTTGAGAACATCTGTGACTGTGTGAAGGCATTTTGTATTCTAGGACTTTACCCAGCCAAAAATATTTTCTAAATAACAGGCCAAATTCAGAATCAATGTCAGTAAATGCTGTTTATTTTGAAAGTCACACCTGTTAATTCTCAGTGGAAATGTGACCCTCTGGCTTTGCATCTTAAATATTCACACTTACCTCAACATTAAAAACAGGGAAGTTTTCTCACAGAAGCTTACAATCACATCATTGCATGTCTTCCATGTTTCTGACACTAGAAAGAGCGCTCTCTACTGATTAATGGGAAACGGTACCTGAACAGGCTAATTTCCTTTATTTAAATTCTTTGTTGACATTTTAGTAGCAAATAACTGTACAACATCTGTAGAATTTGTTCAGTTCCTGTGGCAGTTAAGGCAGAAATGTTTGAGCATCTACATCTTCATTGAACAGAGATCTCTGGTGAACTGGTAAAAACAGATGAGGAGAATCTTGAAGCACTCAATAATATTTTTTCCTTAGTCTTCACTGACAATCTCACTTCCCACACTTGTCATGTGGATGGACTTCAAGACAGGGACTGGGGGAGTAAATCATCTCCTAGTGTAAGAGAAAATCAGGTGCATGACCACCTGAAGAACCTGAACATACAGAAGACCAGGGGATCTGATGAGATGCATTCCAGAGTGCTGAGGTAATTGGGTGATACAGTTGCCAAGCCGCTCTCCATGATATTTGAAAAGTCATGGCAGTCAGATAATCTCCCTGGTAACCAGAAAAAGGGGAACATTTTACCCATTTTATAAAGGGCAGAAAGGAGGACCCTGGGAACTACCAATCTGTCAGACTCATCCCTGTGCCAAGGAAGATCATGGAACAGATCCTCCTGGAAGCTATGCTAAGACACATGGCAGACAGGGAGGTGATTCAAGACAGGCAGCATAGATTCACAAAGGGCAAGTCCTGCCTGACCAATCTAGTGGCTCTCTATGATGAAGTGACGACATTAGTGCACAAGGGGAGAGCTACAGTTGTCATCTATCTGGACTTTTGTAAGGCCTATGACATAGTCCTCTCCAATACCCTTCTGTCTAAATTCAAGACAGATGGGTTTGGGAGATATGGATTTGATCAGCAGAGCATTCAGAAATGGATCAGAAAATGGCTGGGCAATCACATCCAGCAGGTAGTGGTCAACAGCTCTATGTCCAGATTGACATCAGTGACAGATGATGTCCCTCAAGGTTCTATATTGGGACCAGTATTGTTTAATACTTTCTGCAATGACATAGACAATGGGATAAAGTGCAACCTCATCAAGTCTGCAGATGACACCAAGCTGACTGGTGCACTTGATGCCTGAGAGATGGGATGCCAACCAAAGAGACCTGGACAAGCTTGAGAAACAGGCCCATGTGAACCTCATGAGGTTCAACAAGGCCAAGTGCAAGGTCTTGCAATGGGTTGGGGCAAGCCCTGGTATCAATACAGGCTGAGCAATAAAGGGATTGAGAGTATCCCTGCTAAGTAGTACTTGGGAGTAGTGGGAGATGAAAAGCTGGACATGAGCTACCAACGTGCAGTCATAGCTCACAAGGCCAACCATACCCTGGGCTGCATAAAAAGAAATGTGGCCAGCAGATTGAGGTATGCCCCTTCACTCGGCTCTGGTGACATCCAACCTAGAGTGCTGTGCCCAACTCTGAAGCCCTTAGCGCAGGAAAATCATGGACCTTTTAGAGTAGGTTCAGAGGAGGGCCACAAAAATTATCAGAAGGATAGAACACAACTCCTATGAAGAAAGGCTGGGGGAGTTGCAGTTGTTCAGCCTGGAGAAGGAAAGGCTCCAGGGAGGCCACATTGTGGCCTTTCAATACCTAAAGGGGGCCTGTAAAAAAGATAAGGACATTCTTTTTAGCAGCATGTTGTGACAGGGCAAGGGATAATGGTTTTAAACTAAGAGGGTAGATTTAGACTGGAAGGAAGAAATCTTTTACTATGAGAGTGGTAAAGCACTAGAACAGGTTGCCTAAAGGGGTAGCAGGTGCCCCATCCTTTGAAAAATCCAAAGGCAAGTTGGACAGGGCTCTGAGCAGCCTGATCTAGTTGATGATCTCCCTGCTTGCTACAGAGAGTGTGGACTAGATGACCTTTATGGTTCCTTTCCAACTCAAACTCTCCTATGATTCTACAATAATGTGGTGACATGTTGTGAGAATATCTTTTATTCAGGGATATGTTGAAGCTGGAATCTTCAGCATCATTTAGTGTCTTTGGGCATTGCCCACCACTGTCTCTGTCTGTGTTTCTTGCTCTTCCAGCTGGATTCGGACTGCCTAGAAGCACAGCGGATTTTTTAATAGCTAAAAAAGCCACAGCATGCAAGTACTTATCTGTTTTCAAAACAGGTGATGCCATTTGGAAACAACAAAATAAAATGTTCAGCTCTCTGTGAAGGAAAGGTTTTGAGCAGTTGTGCTCTGGCTAGAGAGGAGCATTCAGCTCCACACACAGCATCTGGCCTGCCCTTAAATCATGTCCCAATTACAGCTGCCTTTTTCTCCTCTGCCTCTGGGGATGAAGAAGGCAAAGCCTGGTGAAGAGAGAGGAGGCAGCACAGACATGCTCTGCACAGTGGCATGGATGTGGTTAGGAACCTGGGAGATGGAAGCAGAGCTGTTGAATGCCTATTGTGACCTGGGGCCTTTATTTTGGAAGCATTACTCCTGGTTTAGATATGCTAATCCTAGATTATGCATCTTGTATCCATGATACATTGGTGGATCACACTTTGGTTTTAACCAGAGTGAATTTCTGCAGGTCCAATATTTCTTTTTCTATCTCTGCCTGTGAAATATTGTCCATAAAGTAGAAATTTAGGACATCGGCTCTTCAGAGGACTGGGGTTCCATAATTTAACCTCAGTCAGCAACTAAGTACCACATAATCACTTGCTCACCTACCCCACTTTGGTGGGATGGAGAGGAGAATGAAAAACTAAAACTCAAGGGTTGAGATAAAGACTGTTTAATAGGACAGCAAGAGGGATGATAATAATAATAATATACAAAACAAGTGATGAACAATACAATTGATCACCATGCAATAACTGATGCCCAGTCTGTCCCCAGTCAGCTGCCAAGCTGAGCGGTTGATGTTGTATGGTATGGAATATCCCTTTGGCAATCCTGGGTCGGCTGTCCTGGCTATACTCCCTCCCAATGCCTTGTGCACCTTTCTGCCAGCAGAGCATGAGAAGCTAAAAATTCCCTGATTTAGTATTAAGCAACTACTTAGCAACAACTAAAAACATCAGTGTGTTATCAACATTATGCTCATAGTAAATCCAGACTATATCACTATACCAGCTACTAGGAAGAAAATTAACTCTACCACAGTGGAAAACAGGAAAACAGGGAGTCATGACAGCAGAAATGTAAGTGCTCCAAACCCACTTCCTCACAGTGCCTCAGCCCTGATTTAGAAAGATCACTTTTAGAGATAAAAGGATAATTCAATCATCATTTAGTTTCTTTTCCTCTGAGACTCCCAGCCAAGAATGATTTATTGAAAACTGTCATGATAACTGTTATGTTTCAGACACTTTTGGAAAGGCTCTTTCATAACGTGGAGACAATTTGCATGGGAATAAAAATTAACTTTATTTTAAAGACAGGTGTTTTAAAATATGTATTAGAGGAATAAAAAAGGCATTTGAATTTAAACTGAACAGCTATTGCCTTCCTCCAATAGCCTTTTTTTAGTAATAATTGCTTGTTAATTATTTACTACCAGCAGAAGTTTTGATCTCAGGCAAAATTATTTGGCCTTGTTGGCTTTTCTGCAGTTGCTACTGCAAAGTCTGGCATATGGCAATTCCAAATTCCAGGCTCAGTTATTTACTTTTTTTTTCCTGTAGTAAAGTTCAAACTGACTTTAATAAGAGATTTTCCTCAGGAAAGGATGTGGAATTTATTATTTTTTTAGTATTATGCAATATTACACAAAATATATGGAAGTAAAACCCATTCTTTTGGAAAAACAATTAAACCCATGAACTTTGAAGGCATCCTACTTGTTAAATGCTAATAAGCTAGACCTGTATGATGCCAGGAGGAACTAAATAGAAAAACTTTTGAGCAAATAAAAGGCCCCATGAAAGTTGTTTTTCTTTGTTTTTTTCAAAGAAATGAGGCTCAATTTGGCATTTAGATGAAGCAAAAGATAGATATTATGTGTCTAAATGTAGTGAAATGCCATAGCCAAGAAGTACCCACTGTAGGACACTGTACCACCTACTGTACATACAGCATTCATTTTTGACCTTGCATGTGAGCTACTGTATCCAGCTTGCACTCCTCTCCCATCCACCCTTCTGCAACCTTCTCTGGACTCTTTACAGAAATGCTGTCAGGGGAACAGTGTGTGAAATAAGCCTGATATTGTCAAACTTCAGGCAGTATATGCAAGAGGAGGAGGTTCAAACAGCCAGTAAGTTAAGTAAGGAAGGTGGAAAACAAATGCATAAAACTCACACTTTATAAAATAAACTAATGTTAAACTGTTTAGGAGCAGGACAACTCCCTTACAGACAGCCTATCTCATCATTTTTTCCATTAGAGTGGCTGTATTGTCTGCCTGAAGCATCCAGAGCTGCCCAGCCTCCTGCTGGAGGCACGACGGATGCTGTCAGCACGAAGCCCAGTCTGCAGCAGCCAGCAGCAAAGTCTCAACAAAACAGAACCTATTTTTTATGATCTGCTCTGTGAAAGGTCTGAAAAAACTGCAAAAATTTACCATGAAAGAGGAAGTTGTTGGGCTCTGCTTTGCTAATAAGATGTTGCATTGATTTCATTAGCATGTTAAAGCAGACGTTAAGAGGAAAGGAGTTAAACGTTTTGACTTGTAGTTTTATAGTGCCATCCAGTGGCTGTTTTAAATGACTGTAGAATAAAATCAGGAAAACTGAACTTTCAGGAGGTTTCCCGGTGTAGCAAGATTTGCAGTTTTGAATGAAATAGAACACAGGTCTTAAAAGTGCAATTACATTAAATTGATTAACCGTAGTTTATACTTTTTAAATAATTAACTTCTTAGTGCAAATATTTACTCTTTAATAAGTTTTAAGTACTCCTCTATTTTTAAAACAAATGAGTTACTTTTATTGGTATTACAATTTTGATTTAAAAACGATTAAATATTCTGTGAGAACACAATCCACCAAAGTGCAACCTTATCACAAATAACTTAGCTGTGTCTGGAAATTGAATTAGAGCTGAAAAATCCCATGAGTATATTCTTAACATACAAGTTAGTTATCTGGTTTGGGATTTAAAGTTTGGGGTTTATTTTCCTTGTGTTTGTGTGTTGTGTTTGTGGCATCATTGTCAGGCCAAGTAATTGAATCTTATATATTTACATCAGCAGCTTACAGAGTTTATGGAGTACTTTGGAAAGTTACATTATAAAATATTCACTTATAATCACTGTGCAAACTCCGTGTGCTGATTTGCTTATTTTATGATTGGCTCATTTTCAGTCAGCCTTTGTCAAACAACTTTCAGTCTTCTGTAGTTCCTGATATTTTATCAAAAATCCTATAGCAATCATACAATCATAGAATGGTTTGCAATGGAAAGGACTTTAAAAGGCCATCTAATTCCCCCTGCCAGACACCTCCCACTAGATCAGGCTGCCCAAGGCCCCATTCAGACTGACCTTGAACACTTCCAGGGATAGCAATAATAGTTATTTTTCCTGTTCCTTGTTAACGTTTATAAAAGAGTAGTAAAAATAGAAAATAAATTTGCTTAGTTTTATTGTGCATGCAACACCAGTCAGTTTTTTTTTAATTCCTAGTTTTACAAATTAGAAAAACTGGGAAAAAAAGAGAGAAACAAATGGCTTCATGGGCAGCTCAAACTCAGATACAAATGTTATCTTCAGTGCTGATGGTGCCTCATAACAGTGAGGGGTGCATTCCTCGGCATACTTGTGGCAGGGTCACCTGGGGCTGCATGATAGTGGAAGAGAAAGGAGAAGAAGAAGAGAGCTCTGTGCAGATGGGAAGGAATTTAAATTGCTACTCACAGGACGGCACCTTTCCCTGCTCCCTGCAGATGGTCAGAAATGTGCAAGGAGGAATCCAGGGCTGGTATAGACCATGCTGCAGTGTCACTGCAGATAACCGTTCACTAAAGCTTGATAATGTTTTTATTTGTTTAAACACAGGCATTTATGGATTGAAGTCAAAGACAAGATAAGGAGCTCACCTCCTAAGCTCTCCCCTCATCAAACTGATTGGCTTTGTGTCTCCTTCTCCAAAACAAACCTCTAATTAGGAACGGAGTTTACACAGAAACACTACTTCAGTAAATACAGCCTGCCAATCCATCCATCATGTGTATAATACTTATGAAGATGCAGTTGTCTCTTGCTATGCAATTCAGATTCCAAACATTGCCAGTATCTCATAAATTTTTAATTCTAATTATTTTTAAAGAGATGATACCTCACTAGATATTAAAAATTGTTAAATTGCTTCTTCACTGACGGTTGTTTGTTTACACAACACAAAAGGGCCAGCAAATGCTACTGTCAGGCTCAGTAGCATTTAACACTGAGTTTGCACTGTAAACAGCTATATAAGTAAAAAATGAATCAGAAAATAAGTTCTAGTCACTGTAATTTAACTTGACAGTAATCAAAATAAGATGGACCCATAAACTCTGATGTTTTGATCATATTTATTTATCTGTGAATTAATAAGGCATCTGAAATCCTGCATTTTCTAAGTCAGGCTACTCTTTCAACTCAGCTTAAAGAGACCAATTCCATAACTACATGTAGTTACTTCAATTAAAGTGTATATAATTAAAAAAATCATATACTTCAAATAATGCAGAGTTAATTTTAAAGATAAAATGTAAGCATTAACTCTGCTTTCTTTCTACGTATTAATGGTAATGTTTGAGTAGCATAGCATTGGCTATACAGCATTAGAAAGGTGAAGCACAGAGATTTCCAGACTACATCATCCTTTTTTTTTTATCCACCTGTGAAAATTCAGTTGAAATACGTGCAAGGTTATCCATCAGGTAGTAGGAAGCTACATTCACCTGCTTCTATAGGAAGGAAGAAATACTGCTTGTTTTGAAATTATTCTCCTTGAACCTCACATTAGGCCATTCTTACTATCTCTCACATTAGGCATCCAACATAGTTTATATTCTTTTGTTGTTTTTCAGATAGCTTCTGGTTTCAATCCTAGCTAGGGTTAATTTCTTTAAAAATGCAAGCAGTAAATTATTCAATTTGCTAGTAATGGCTTTCTAGATAGGTGTAAGACATTTTCTCTTTCTGGAAAAAATGGCAGCTCAGATTAAAAAATAGCTTCTATTATGTGCATATTTCCTCCTACATTAATAAAATTAAATTGCCTCTTGAATTAGATTCTATGGCAAATTTCTATAATGGAAGCTTAAAGCTTACATAAAATTCATGTTTAAGTTAAAATTACTTCATAAAATTCATGTTTAAGTTAAAATTACTTCATTTTAAAAACTACAGAAGACAACTGGATATGTTCATTGTTGCACAAATTGAACTAAGGTCCCACTTTCAAGCTCTTTGCTCTCATCTGCTTTCTTGAAGTATCTTTTTTTACATTATCTTTAGACATTCTACCAAAACCAAAATCACAGAATCATAGAATCACCAGGTTGGAAGAGACCCACCGGATCATCAAGTCCAACCATTGCTATCAAACCCTACCTTGCTAATCTCACAACGATGCCTTCATTTAACATCAATATTGTATAGGCAGGTGTATGTCTCTGGAAAGCAAAATCCCAGCACTTTCTGTTAAAAGCTCAACCACTGGAACAGCATTGATACCCTGCAGATCTTTTCCCAACTGCATACCTGACCACGCTTGAGAAGAAATGCTAATTTACTGAAGAAAAGATTAAAGGTTAAGATTAACTGAGTAACTCTTATTTAATATTTTTTTGCAAAATAATAAGGAAACAAAAATTAGACACAAACTTTAATCTGCTCTCACAACTAGAATGTGTTTTAAATTATGAGGAAATTATTTTATAAATTCTCTATACATTCAGAACTATGTTAAATGTTAGGAGCAGAAATTAAATGCCATTCAGTTTGCACAACTCTGTGAGAGCCAAGTTATATTCTCTCCTTCTCCTAACAAAAATGTTGAAGTGAGGGGTTTGTATCCTTTAAGTCCCACAAGTCCTTCTCAAAATCCAAGATCAGTTTGGAGATGATCAGTAAGTTTTTTCCTGCTGTTAACAGTTAATACTTGTTCCTTATGCTATAGGTGTCTGTCATGAACTTAACTGTGGCTGTTGCTTTGGTTGAATGTATTAATGGAGCCTTCAAGCTCTTACAAACAGTTTAATCAAAGTGTAAGGAAATGTCCCATGCCCAGACTGGGAACAGCATAATGGAAGGGTGGTTACTGATTGCCAGCAGAGATCAAATTGCCTTCCCTATTGCCTATGGGTTCCATTTTTTTCAACAAAAGAAAAATTAATGTGAATACCCTGTGAATTTGGGGAGGAGGGATACATTCACCATAATGCAGTATACCACCCAATCATTCTTGTTGGGCAATAATCACAATACACAGTCTGTGAGGTGTTTATGGAAAACATGCTGAGTCTTGCCTTCAACACCATTGATGGCAATGAATGGATTCTAGTAGGAAAACAGCAGAAACAAATCAAGGGAAAACCACCACTGTGGTACCAGTTCAGCTCTATTAACCTGTTTTCAAACCATGCCAAACTCTGCAGGCACAGCTTCCTGCTACCCAGTATCTCTTCCTACCTCCATCTCCTTACTGTTCGTAAGCATGAAGAGCCAAGAATTATGAGAAATGCCTTCACAGTCAGGTGCCAAGGTATGATCCAGACATGTGGTATATTTACCACAATATAGTGAGATAGTTCTGTATATAATTTCAGAACAGAGGACCTGTGGGAACGATGTTGTTTGTAGTGGCTCTATCCAAGACATCTAACAATTACTATCTATGTTACTTGCAGGAATGATTGACAAGATGGACTCCAGATAGATGTAAAGTGGAGACATTTATTGTTACAGGTTTATATACCTTTGCTCATCTGTCCATGTGCTCCCCATAGCATCCAGATTGGCCCAGGCCTATTGTCCATGCGCTTGCAAGCACCAGCATCAACATTTGATTGGTTGACTTCCAAAAGCCCACCCCATGCCCCTAAATGCTATCTCCATCCTGATTTGTATCTCTGATGTTCACCTCTTTGTTCAGCTTCCAGCTCTTACAACCCAAGGTCAATTCAAGGACCCCAAGTCAAAGAAGTATCAAAGGGGGTCTAGCTTTCAATCACTGATTCCTACAGTTACTCTACTTATTAAAGCACTTCTAGGATGCTATCTAGTGCTCTGACTTTCTTAGTGAGATCAGGAAAAGACCCTGAATACTCTTCATGCAAGAATAGCAAATGATAATACTTCTCTGTTCTCCTAACTGCTGCCCACATCTTCTTTTTTGCTAGACTTTTGGCCTCTTTGTTGTATTCCCCAGTGTCTGGTTCCCAGCCGCCTGGCAGGAAGTGTCTGGACCTGCTACCTTTCCCACCTGGACTAGATAATGTCTTGTAACAAGCAGGGCTGACTGGTTGTTCACACTCCTTGAGAGCCTAGAGGGAAGGGTACTACTAAACCTAAGTGCTGTAAATGTGAGGGACATGCAGGTGTGTGAAAGTGGGAGCAGGTAGCAGGCATGAGTGATAACCCTCTGTGTTGTGGGACTTACTGTTCTGGGAGCAGAGTAAGAATTTACGCAGTTGTCTGTTTTGTTTCTTCAGCTCACCCTTTTTTGCACCTAGACTGTCCTGGAGTGCCTGCTTCTCTCCAAAGCCAGCTCTCCTCTCTGGCAAGCAGATAAGTGGACAATTCCTGAGTTCAGCGAAGCTTGTACCATGGAGCTGGCAAGCTCTGGAGGGACCATGTGCCTAGTGGCAGCTCTCATGCTCTCATGGTGCCTTTTTTTGCCAGATGGGAGGCATTCAGTTTGCTCATGTCCCTTCCACTGGCCTGTGACAGCTTTGTACACATTCATGCAACAGTTGTTTCCCAGGTTCCTCTGAAACAGCAGATTTTCTTTAATCCTTGTACAAGAATAGCCTTTAATCATCACGGCTTTGTCACCTCAGAGCCAAACTATTACAATGTAGATTTCAAGTTACAGCTTGAAATTGTTTTCAGGAATAGAAAGGGCAAAGATTTTTGATGCCAAAGCAGAGCATCAGGCTACCAGCTGAAGAACACCAGGAGGGAACTGGGAGATGCCCTGGCCTACACCTCCTTCCTTGGGTTGCCCTTTCAGACTGCAGAGGCAATGCCTATGCTGAGGGCAAGTTGTGGGCAGGGTATGCTGTGAAGAGCCTTTTGCTTTGAATTTACTCCTCTCTTTGGTCTGTCACAGATCAGATTTATTAACCTCTTATCTGAGGAGGGAGAAAAGCACTTGAAAGATTCTGGAGAACAACTGAGGAGTTATCAAAATCAGCTTTTAGTAGTGGCTGAATGTTTATTAGAGGCAGACAGGCAGTTTACTGTACTGTTTTTTCCTTCTGTTTACAAGTGGTAATTATTTGCAGAATGCTGTTGCAGAACACTTGGGTGGTATTTATGAAATAATGAGGCAGAGATACAGAAAAAGCCAAAAAAAAAGGCAAACAACCTAGCTGAAAATTAGAGACACTTTGTTGTACAGTACAACTATTGATAAAAACCTTATTTAGCCACTAAATATAGGTCTGAGTGGGATTATTGACTGGTTATATCAGTATGCCTTCTTCTGGAAACAAATTCCCTACCCTAGTTCCAGCAGATAAATTGTCAATGGTGTTCACAGTGTAGAAATACCCCAATATGCAGTGAGGTGAAAGGATCATTGAGAGTGGGAAGGGTGGTAAGTCGGGATGATGGGATGTACAAGTTATTAAATTCTATGGATGAGGAAAAGCACATCACCACTGACAGCTATGAATGCCCCTGCTGCCCTCTGGGGTCAGGAGGTGACTTCATGCTCCTGAGGGGCCAGAAGGGGACCTGCTATTAACACAATAGCTCTGCCTTAAGCACAGTGACACAGACAAAAGCTGAAAAAACATGTTTGGTGTTCATTTGGAGTTTACATAGGTGCAGGACAGCAGAGCAGCTCCATTTATACTCTATGTTTTTGGGCTTCCTCCAGTCTGGATTCTCCCAAATCTCTGTTTTTGCCAAACACAATGTTTTTATCCATAGGTTGTTATCCACAGATGGCTAGATTTACTTATTTGCTTTGTGCAACATCATCCTAAATTCCATTCCTTTGCAACTGAAGCACTTAATCCTTAAGGCAATTCTAATTCATGAAAGCTGTTGAAAGATAAAACAAGATTTTAAGAAGTTCCCTGGAACTACATTTCTCAGCATTTTCTGGGCATTTGCAGATAACTTTTTTTCTTGGTTTGCATAGCAAAATTTTTTTCACTTTATTTGGGAGTAAATTTTAATTAGCAAACAAGTAAGTGTGAGATATTCCAAAAATATCCTTTCTAAAGCTTGCACCATCTCTGTCTTTCTTTCAAGGGAAGTTGGAGCAGTAGCAAGTTAATTGCTTTACAATATAAAACTCCCCTGTGCTATTTTTGTTTGCGGTGCTACTATAGATGTTAAGCACATGTGATACAGTAGTGCTCAGAGTTTAGTTTATGCAGATGGTTTTTGGGGACTGTATAAACATGCACAAAAGTACAGTGACCTAAAATGCTTTCACCCTTGTGCACATGTCTTGACTCATTAAAGATCTTACCTGTACCACAGCATTCCATTTTTTCATTAGGTTAGTTTGTCAGAGACTAAGAAATTTCCATTCTCCAACTTATCATGCTTGACACGCTCAGTGTAAATGTGTAGGGGTGTTGCACTTGCTTCAGAAGCTCAACAAACATTATAATAATTCAAAGTTCATTAGAAAGTGAGGTTAGGAAAGTATTGTATCAATAGTGCTGTCTTGAGCTGGGGATCATTCAGATTGTCTGGTATATTCTAATACTAGCAACAAACGTTGGAAAAAGATATGCTGGAAAACATAGTAACCCTCTTCTCCAGGAAGAGGCAAACACTCAAATGAAATCTGTGGTGAGTTAGTTTTCTTAGGGAGTGATTATAACGACACTGAGCAACTGAGATATAGTCCTGCAGACTAATTCAATGTATATATTTCAGTTATAAGCTGTAAAGTTAAAATTTTAGTTAAACTGTAACAACCTAGTCAGATGATGAAGTCCAGAGTTGAATCCTAATATGCATTCTCTAGCTCTTGTGGAATATTCTGGTGAGGATATATGCGTGTAACAATGAACTGGCACTTATTCATTGCATGGATGTAAGAAAGAATTCTTCAGCTTCCTGTAATTTCAAGAAATGGTTAAACTGATTATAAAGTTGTAAACTGCCAGGACTTTATGTTAGAACAGATGCTCCTCCTTTCCCTTTCCTTTATACTTGGCTCCCAACTGGTACTTGCAATCCTGCACAGAGGATTCCTTAACCTGACCTTTGTGATTTTAGAACAAACGATACTTTGGCTCTTGAATATTGTTGACTTTTTCTCTCCACAGATGTTTTGCTTTCCTCCTGCTTGCCTGTCCTGAAATTTAAGAAGTTCCTGGTGTGAGAAAACATTGGATCTGTTGGAAAGGAAAAATGTGCAGTATTATTTATTTGCAGGCTTGAAGGCCTTTTGATATGGTTTTATGGCAGAGCTTTTTCATTTTTTTTATCTCCTTGACTTGCAGTTTTGTACTGTTTGGCCCTGTTTTGAATATAAACATTGCTATGCCTTCTCAAGTATAACTCAATTTAGAGTTATATGATAAGAAATAGTTTTATTCTATACAAAATGTGTAAGTTACTATTCTTTTCCTGAATTACTTTACCCCCCAAAATAAAAACAACCAGAAAACCAAACTGAAGTCTGAACTTCACAAACAGTTGTCCTCAGTTTGAAGGATGCACTTGCAGGCTAATTCTGCTCATGCAACTCATACACATCATTGTATTTTGAAATATGATTTTAAATGCAATACCATACAGAACAGCACAATGCTTTCCTGAAAAATAAGCAGCACGTGTTGTCAGTGAGTATTTGCATTTTAGAGACAGTATCTTTTTACTAAAATTCCCTCACTTCAACCAACTTGTTTTGGGCACACAGTTCTTTTCCCAGGAAAACATTGTACCTGGCTGAGACTTACTTGAAATGTTTGTTAAGGAGTGCTGTTGATATCAGCTCTGCGACATGACAAAACTTAAGAACAGGAAAGCCTAATGGGAATCAACTTTCCTGAAGTACTAAAGAAAGGTCTCTGCAACCGGTTTGTTGTGTTTTATGCTAGTTTGAAGAGGGAGCTGATCAAGAACGTTGCAGAGAGTGCCTACAGGTCAAAACCAGTCAACTTCATAGTTTACCAGCTCATTTCATTTACAAACATGGCTGATTTGCTGTCTTGATGTGGAGGATGAAAAATATCAGGCTGGGCAAGAAGTTTGAAAGCTGGGGATGACAAACTTACAAGGAAGCCCTCAGTATCTGGATATTTTTTTTTAAACACGTGAAGTACAAGCCCTATAGGAAAGCTGTCTTACTACATCGGTTTAGCGGTGCTTTCTTCCCCCATATAGTTTTACCTTGTTTCCTCAACAAAGCCCCTCTTTGCGAAACGCCCCAGACGGTGAATTACAACTTTCCCAGAACTTTTTCCAGGCACCAGATTCGAGCTCGACGCTCCGGCCGTTCATCCCCCGCCGGGAGGGACGCGCGTGGTGCGGGGACCTGAGCGTGAGAGTGTGTGCGTGTGTGTGTGTGCGTGCGTGTGTGTGTCTGCGCGCGGGGAGGGGTGTGAGAGATGGGGAGGGACCCGGCCCGGCCCGGGGCGGGGCGGGGGGAGCATATAAAGCGAGGCGGGCAGCATTCCCCCCGGCGGTGGCAGCGATGGGCAGCAGCGGGGGGAGGTGGCCGCTGGCGGTCTTGGCGGCTGCGCTGCTCTGGGCGCAGGGGCAGCCCCGAGGTGAGCGCGGAGGGGCGGCTCTCGGGGTGCGCGGTGCAATGCCTGCAGGGCTCGTTTATGAGCAGCCGCATCTTGGGGCTGGGAGAGCTCTGGCGGCGTGTCCCCGGCTCCCGTCGGGCAGCGCCGCAGAGGGAGCGGCGCGGGGAGGAGCGGGTTGGGGTCCGGCGGCGCCGCTGGCCACGCTTTCCCCCGCGCCCCTGCTCCTTTATCGCTTCTGTCCCTTCATCTCCGCGCAGCGAGCCCTCCCCCCCTTTTCCTCGAGCCCTTTCTTCTCTCTCGGCGGCGAGGGGACCATTCCGCCTGGCCGCCCTCCGGGGCCGCCCACTCGCTTTGTGGGAGCCGAGAAATTCTGCGAAGCGACAGAAGCCCCGGAGGAGGGGGCGGCACGGCCGCCGCTGCCCTCCCGGGGCAGGGGGAAGGGTAGGCGGGAGCCCAGACCGAAACCGGAGCCGGGCAGGGGCGGCAGCGCCGGGGAAGGGAGGGGAGCGGGCGGATCCGAAGGATGCACCGCGCTATCGCTAATAGAAACCAGGTTAAGCTCTCTATTACGGGGCGAGAGGAGTTCCAAACGGCTTTCGAGGCACGAGGCTGAGGATGTAACGGAGATAATTTAAGAAGCTTTTCTCTTTTTTTATTTGTTCTTTGCACGTGGGGCAATGCAGCCGGGGTACCGGAACGCACCGGCGAGTTCTCGCTTTGCGAATAACTTTATCTCGAACGCGTCCTCTTTGTTCGAAGTGCTGTGACCTCCGTTCTCCTCGTGAGCCTGAAGTTAGTGAGCAACAGCAACTCTCTCTTCTTGCTGGATCAACAGTAGTTGACTCTGCAGCGTGTTGGCTTATGAGGAAAAGCAGTGGTAGACACCAGCGCTCTCGCTTTTGGCTTGATTCAGCTCCCAGTGGTGTCAACAGCAGAATATCTAACCTCTACTCGCTGCACGTTAGTCCCCAGCCTCAGTAGGTCTCTATTAAAAACCAAAAGCCTTGAATGGAAAATGGTTGGAAGGCATATATTTTGCAAATTTTATGGTGCAGTTTTCTGTTCAAGATTGATAGCGTGGAAGATCAGCATCTGGATGTTTACATGTTGCGGTAAACGCAAATGTGTTTCTTAATATCATTATTTGTAGAGAAGTTCATCCTCCTGGTAAGGAGGTCAAAATCAAGAGCAAGTAAACTGCTGAGTCCATATATTTCAGCTTGCAAAGATACGCTTCACCATGGTTACAAAGACTCAGTTTGAGAAACAAATGAAAATTCAGACAAAAATGGTACAAAATTTTCACAATTGTTTTTGGAAAATACCATCTTATATGCACCAAATAGCCTTACTTTGCTATCAGCTCCCATTTAAATATGTATGTTAGCATGCAGCTTAAAAAGCTAACAAGTTCCATAAATCTGGCAGGATATAAGTGACAAGAATCCACTTTTTTTGGTAGAAATCTGCAGTGATCACACTACAGTAATCTGTTGCAGCTTTTGCAGATATCTTACTGGTGATATTCCAGACTTGTATAGCAGCTCACACTGTTAAGAGTTATTTAGATAAAATGCATACTTTTATAGTGGTGATCAAAGATACCATTGTATTTGATTACACCTAAGTCACCCCTTCAGGGTCTATTTAAATTCATAATCGTGTTTTTCTAGTTGAAAGATCAGTGCAGAAGACCATTCTTCCTACTAGATTAATTTAACAGATTTTTTTTCTCAGTATGAGAGTGCAGGTCATCTGAGGAATCAGTGAGTATCAACCACCCAACTCCCCCTTCCTCCCTCGTAGATAACTGCTTTAGAAAAAACAGAATTCTAAGACAACTGATCCTAAAACAATGTGAAGAATGCAATGCAGATTAGAAGAGCCATGTTGCTTTTGCAGAAACACAACAACCAAAGCTTAAACTGGTAAGCATCCTGATGCCGGAAAAACACTGTTCTAAGGCTAGAAAGATTTCTTGGAGCTGTTAAAAGAGCATTGGAGAAGTTTGGAGGAAAGGTATCTTGGTGTGCCCTTGGAGAGGACCTTGGTAGAACTCTCAGAATTTCTTGTTTCTCTTTACTCCTGCATTTGTCCTGTCAGCAGATGAAGAAACTGGAGTGTGCAAAGGTCTGTCAGAAAGTGCTGAAGTCAATATAAGAAAGAGCAACACAGAATAGTGAAGTCACTGCACTGAACAACTTTGGAGATTGATTGGTTCTTTCAACATAAAGATTAATATCTACATGCCCATAAAATTTAGTTCGTAATTTAGTGGATCGTGTTCTGTTAAAGTGTCCAGATCATGTTGAAAAATGGAGTTTTCAGTTGTCTTTTCTCCAATAATGGAGTGTCTGGATCCACATGAGAGCTGTTTTTACAACCCCAGAAGTAAACAGCCGTTTTGGAGGTTTACAGTAACAGCTTTGCTCTGCTGGAATGTGTGCATAACTTTACTGGAAGTATCAGTGATGCAGGTCTACAGGTAATGGTTTTGCACATTATTACCTACGATTCATACATTTGATTATGGCACTGTCAGGTGAGTTTTCTCTCATTAAAAAATAACCCTGCTACTGCAAGTGTGTAGTAATAGTAACTGTCAAGGCTGTGGTTATGGACTCAGTGTTTCTTCAGCTGCATCTCATCTCAGCTTGTTGTAAATTGCTGTGCTGTAGCGGCTGGCTATGTTGTTCCTGCCTGGAGTTTTGCAGTCAATAGTCCTAAAGTTTCGATGCTCAGGGGATTAAATGGCTCCAGAAATCTGCCTGGAGTGCTCCATCTGGGCAGAGCTCAATACAGGTATTTCTCATGCATATCATTTGGGTTTCAACTCCAAATTTCTTGCTTCAAGAATCTGGTTTAGTAAGTATGCTTAAAGTGTGACTAATACACAAATGATAACTTTATGGTCAGCAGCTACATTTTTTTACTGAAACATAAGTGATATGGTTTGTTTATAAGTCGGATTGTAGAAGCACTTGCCCAGGAAGCTGGAGATTTAGGTTAATGTCCTTAGTTTGAGAGGGTTTGAACCCACAGCTCCAGTTTCTGAATAGAGACCCTTATTGCCGAGTTGCTGTGACAGGTAATGCAGAGGAGGAGGAAGGAGGCATGTATGAAATCTCTCCAAAACTCTTTTTAAACTGAGCTATGAATGCTAGTTTAATGTATGCACAAGGAGAATGGGCAAGAGAAAAAGCTGCTGCTGCTCCCACTTAAAGATGGAAGGAGAATTAACTTGCAGGTCTTCTACTTTTTTTATTTAATTGTGTTGCAAGCAGCAACCAGGCATCTGAATTCAGGACATCCTTTTTTTTTAATTGTACCCACATCCTCTGGGTCTTTACTGAGCACTGTGCCTCCTTCTTGATGCCTAATTCACGATGGCAAGTTCCACCTCACAGTTGATCTGCTTTAATTGTGGATGTTACAGCATTTGGCAGGAAGAAACTTCAGTCTTCTCGTTTTTTTTTTTTACGTTTGGCCTTTAGTCTACAAGATTCAGAGTAGATTGTACACTCTTGGTTGTCTCACTGCAGCCTTATGCATTCAAAGATGTTCTGTGCATTGATAGAGTTTCTTCTGATACTTTTGAAACTGAGACTTCCAGAAGGTACATGAATGATCATAAAACTTTGAAGAAAGTTTACTTACACTTTCAAATTGAACTGAATGTTACATTCTCAAATGCTTTTTGTATGAAATGAAAAAAAAATGCTGTAAGTTCTTTGCTTACTGCATTATCATAGGTTGGTGTATGCTAATGGCTTCAATAGATCTTGTTTTAATCAGTACCAGATTTGTCATGAAATCTTCAACAAAGTGTGAAGCAATATCAGAAATGTGAAGATTTCTATCCCCTGCAAAGTTTGTCTTTTAAATATTTTCTTTTTAACATTTCAGCCATGCTTCCACTGATACAAATATTGTTTCCTGCTAAGAGAACACTAAAAGAAATCTGAAGTCATTTGAGACTTGTGGAAAATGCAAGGCAATGCTCTTTGCAACTTGTGGTGTGAGACAGGAGACTGATGAGCTAGAAATATGATAGGAATCTGAGGCAGAATCACTTAGTGTTATGGTAAGCTGAAAACTTTTAATTTCTGGAAAAATTTGTTAGAATAGTATACTTGGCTTATACTTGCTTTTGCCCTGGGTTGGAATCATCAGTTATAGTGAACATATATGCCCTTTGTATATACCCTTATATACACTCCTTGTGTCTACAGGCAGGTTAAGTAGCAGGGCCTGCCTGCCCTCCATTTAACTTGGATTATGTGGTCTAATCTTAGAATCACTTGGTTGGAAAAGACCTTTGGGATCATGGAGTTCAACCATACCTGTCCACTACTAAGCCATATCGCTAAGTACTTCATCTACATAGGGTTTTTTTCAGTACTTCTGAGGATGGTGACTCAACCACCTCCCTGGGCAGCCTGTGCCAGTGCTCATATCCACATATATAAAGGAGTACAGAGGAACTAAGTGGGGCAACTCCAATAATGAATCCAGAGAAATGAGCCCCTTGTAGGGCTGTCCCTGAGTTATGGAAGCAACTCTCCAGGGCATAAAGGAGTGAGGTGGTCATGGTGGTGGCAGCTGTCTACAGGGGTATAGAGCTTATTAAGGGATGTAAGAGAAGAATGCTGGGATTGCATGAGATTTCTTTTGGGATGAGTAGAGGAAGGGCTGAAGACAGAGCAGGGATGGGGGAATAAAGATGGTCTAGAAAGGAATGAGTATGGGGTGGAGGGAAGATAGGTAAGATGTGAAAGGAGGGCAGTTGGCTGAAAACAGGTTGCGGATCTCTGTTCTTATATCTTCATGCCCCATATTCTTAAGTATATATCCTGTAATAACATACCTCATATCTTTTTATTAAACTCTCCAACTACCTTCTTGGATAAGGGGATCTCTGCTGTGTGCACAGAGATATAAGTACCAGTCAATGGAGAGGGGACCATGAGGTCTGGATGACCATGACTGGGGGGAGATTGTAGCAAGTGTGATGTGTGGATTTATATGTCAGCGTGTGCTTGCCAGCCAACATCAAGACAGACCAGAAAACCAGCAGGATGAGTGGCTTGGGAGCCAGTTATCAAATCGGCCACAATTTTGGGATGGGTACTGGAGGGATCAGAGGGTCTGCAAATTGACTCCTGAAGGGAACAGAAGAAACTGGGAAGACAGTGGGGTCTAGGGTCTAGCTGAGACATCTGTCTGCATGTGTGTGTGTCTCCGTTGGGCAATTGGTGATAAGAAAATCCAGGGGAACGCTACCAGATAGGCTGAATGTCTCTGCCAGTAAATGGAGGAATCCATAGTGTGTATGTATTTGGTGTGATGAAAGGAGCGTAATGTGTATGTAAAGTGGCCTGTGGACCAGCAGTTGGAGACTGTGGGCCTCAAGGGCTCACATGGCCAGATGCCAGCAACAGGGGAAACATAGGATCCAGGGAGGGCAGTTACTGAAAAGCTACATGTACAAGTCCAGTTACTGAAAGTATCTTTGTTGCACATATCTCTATGTGAATATACCTTTTCTACTTAAGGTCTTTTATCCTGATCAGCTGGAGCCGGGAATAGGATGAGACCATTTGTGGTGGTTGCATTTGTGTATTTCTCTCTTTGTTTGGTCTGTGTGGCTGGTTGTATATATGTGCATATAAGTAATGCATTATGTGTGTGTATGTGCCTGTTAGGGATACATGCTCAGCTTCACTCCTTATGAGACCTGGGAACCATGGAGCTGCAGCAAGTGCCTGTCTGGAGTACAGGACTTGGCACACATGTACAAAACTCTGTATAAGAATAAATACAGCTCTGGGGCTTTGAGTTGCCTTCTCTATAAGGATCTGGCTGTTGAGGCATTAGTGTAGTGTACTTAGTTCTATACAGTTCAATTGAAGTTTTAAATGACCTGTCTGTGAAGTCACCTTAAATGAAGGCCACATTGCATACCACCAGAAATGCTGATTTGGTGGATACCATTGCACTAAAATGATGAAGTTACCTAAATTCATAATAAGCAACACAAATATATTTTCAAATCTTTATTGAATAGAAATAGGACTTTTAAAGGGAGGAATATAAAAGGTAACGGATCATAACTAGGTGCACATTTTGCTGATTGAGGTATGACTTGAAGATGGGAGAGAGGAGGAAAATTTGTGGTTTTTTGGTGGTCTGCAAAGAAAACCTTAGAGATTGTGTTAGGAAAGCATGCTTGATCTTGATTATAAAGTCATAAATTTTAAATCTACTCTTTTTTCCCCTCACTTACATTAAAAGAAAGTCAGGACCCACAAGCCACAGATTATTCTTTTCTCTGAGTATGAAGATATGTGGCAGAAAAATCCAATGAAAGCATTAAGATAAAGATTAAGATAAAAATAAACCCATTTGTCTGTCATAAATATTTTCTCCACTCCCTGAGGGCTTAGAAAAAGCATTCCTGGAAATTGTGGGTATTTACAGCAGTCTCACCCAGGATCTTCAGGTGGGTTTTTGTCTCCTATGTCTAATTATTTCTATCCCTGAGGCATGCCTTCTTGACCAAACACCGCAACAGTTTGTTGGAGTTTTGCAAGAGGATCTTGGTTAGGCCAGCTTGCAGGAATTGTGATTTGTTAGTTGGCATAACCCTAAGGTACACATCAACAAATCTTCCCATTTATTTATGTTTTGGGGTACTTATGTGATATCTCAGAGGTTGTATGTAGTGCTTCTGGGCATTAGAGCATGAGATGCAGCATTCTTTGGCTTTAAGGTTTTGAGGTGAGAGGGTGGTGAGATTGAAATGGGTTGCCAAGGGAAGTTTTGGATGCTCCATCCCTGGAGGTGTTGAAAGCCAGGTTGGATGGGGACTTAAGCAACCTGGTCTAGCATGAAGTGTCCCTGCCCATAGCAGAAGGGTTGGAACTAGATGATCTCTAAGATCCCTTCCAACCCAAGCCATTCTATGGTTTTGTGATCTGCTTGAGGGTCAAAGCAAAAAAAGGTAAGGTGGTATACCTGTTAGTTCATTGGCAGTTGCTTATGCTATTCTAAGGGCTTTATTTTAAAGATCTTTTTTCAATAGTTGCAGTGCATGTTTTCTAAAAGGGGAAAAAACCTGCTTTTTCCTTGACAGGTAATTGTTTTATACTCATTTTTGGAAGTTAAAAGATGGATACATCACAATTTTACGGGAAAACTAGGAGATTCATTTTGTAGTTATTGTAGATCTAGACAATGCTCTAAAAATCAGAACACAGACATGTAAGGCTATAAATACTATCAAAGACTAAGCCTTTAATATCTTTATTACAAAGCTGTGTAGATGCACATAATTTAGACTTCACCTCCTGATGTGAAACAGCAGTTCTCATTCTCAAGAAGCATTTGTTTGTGTTCCTGGCAGAGAAAAAAACACTTCTAGAGTACTTTGGTATTGAGACCAATTTACTTCTCCCTTCCACCTCCCCCAAAGCCGTCTTGGAAAAAACCCCTATTGCTGTAGTGGCCATGTGAGCTCCCAGGGCTATTGGATGGGAGCAGGGGTATGGGGTAGGTAGTGTCACCGACTGCCTTTCCACAAGTGGACCAACCTTGCAGGCTGTGTGAAACAGCAGCTAATGTGGCTTAAGGGACTGAGTTGGTTTGTCTTTTCTGGGCTCTTCCTACCAGGCAAAGCTGTGAAGATCCTACTGCTGCTTTGATGTAGCCAAATTTCATCATTTAGCATTTTCTTCTCTTTTATCAGCTTTAACTTGTTAGTTTTTGATTTTTTAACTGTCATTTAATATGATATTTTCAGTCAATTCTTTTAGATTTAAGTTCCAGATTTGAAAGGTGTTTTATAAGCATAATAATGTATAATAAATCCTTGTTGTGAGCTCATTTATTGTGCTGTGGGATCCAGACCTTTCTTGATTCCTGCATGAAAATAAAGGTTAAAATCTGTTTTAAAAATGGACTTCCCAAAGTAGAAACTTCATTTTCCCCTTGGCTCTGCCTGCATTTTTACTGGGTTTTTTTTCCTGTCTCCAAAATGACCTTGAAGATAAGGCCATGTCTACTACCTTCTTTCATTGTATTGGTGTAAGCTTTTATTTGCTGAAAGGCTGAGAGGAGAATGCAGAACTTGTACAAGTAATTTAAAACAACTTCTGTAGTCTTGATTTGATGATTGGATTATTATTTTTTACCTGTTTAAACAAGAAGTTTTTACTGGCAAAATCCTTGGCCTTAGCAAATCAGTGGCATAAGTCATGCTCACTATAACAAACCTTGTGTTTTAACCATTGAGCATAAAGGCAAACTAGAGCTAGAACTGATGTTTGCTTTAGTATTTATAATTTATTCCATTTTCTAAAAGCATTGTGCCTTCTGTCATAAAGCTCATTTGATTGAAGAAGAAAATGGAAAGGAATGTTTGTATGGGATGAAGAAGGATAAAAAGCTCTGTAGTGAGTGGCACTTCCAGTGAAGTTTGTGCTGCCCTTCTGGAAAGGACTGGAGCAGGGGCCCGAATTGCTCCTTGTTCTGTTTGCAAAGGAAGCTTTGCAGCTATGACAGAGCAATGAGTGCCTAGGAGATGGCAGCACAGAGAGGCTCTTCCACTACCCACCTCCCCAGGACAGAGCTGCTACTGCACTGGATGGAGTCTGGCCAGGCTTTACAGACATCTTTGGCTTATTCCAGATCAAACCAGGAATATCTAGACAGTGAGTGAATCATTGAGAATCTATCATCAGTAGTAGGACTGCACTTGAAAATACAAGTAATTGGATTATGCCTTCCCTTTTTCTGCCTGTTGCTTTACAGAAGTGAGAAAACCAACTCTTGAAGGTGCTTTGCTACTAATAAAACTGCAGGAGAGTTTACTTTTTTCTTGTCTATTTTTCTTTTCTAAGCTTTTCTCATTCAAACGCATGAATAGCTAATGTGTGCTTTGTTATTCACCGTGCCACACCTCATATTTTACTTGTTGTGTTTTGTGCATGTCTTTCACTGTTTGTTGTGCATTGCTTTCGCTATCAGGAGGATAGAAAAAGCTTGTAACTGTGTGCTAATGCCTCCGGTGAGGAGTTCTTACTACTTTATTGGCTGAGAAGGATTAGATAACAGAAGTTTGAAGTGAAGGTTCTTTGAATTGTCAAACTGTGGCTTAAATTAGTGTTGAGCAATAGATGCTGTTGAAATTTCTAGGATTCCTTTTGTTTGCTTTAGCCTGTAGAGTCTTTAGAAGATGTACTCTACTAGAAAACATCCTTTAAAATATGCTGAAGCAATAAAAATTTGATGGGAAAAATGAAGGATCAAATGAACTCCATTGACGTGGGGAGAGTTGCTACAAATTTGTATTTATCTATGGACAACTGTTCATTTATTCCTTCAGTAGTTGCTAAGTAATGTACTGGTTCAGTAATGCTCTTTTTTAGATTGCCCAAGTAGTACAATTTACTTCTACGGGTAATAGTTCTCACTTATAGGATTAAGAAAAATGTTCCTACAAACAGAAATCAAATCTGTCATATATCTAGTATTCCATAGTTTGTGAATAAACCTGCATGTTGTTAAGGTCGATTTTTTTTTATAGTTTTTATTTATATAGGCAATAAACATTACTAAAAGCTGATTGGAATTTTGGAAACCAGAGAGTTTTTTTGATAAATCAAAAAATATAAACTTGTTACTGAAATGGACTTTATAAGTATTGTAAACATGAATTTTAAGATAAAACTCACAGGAATAAGTCTCTCCAACCCCTATCCTGGTTTATCTTCCTTGAAGTAGGTTTACAGTGTGTCTGATAATGTCCTACAGAGCAAGCTTATCATTGCTAAAGGTGTGCTGCAAATGAAGATACTAGGGTCAAATGGATGACTGGTCTTTGCTTGAGAGTTGTTGTGCAAGGAACAGCTTAATTTCTCGTGTATTTGATAATATTGTAACATTTCTAATGAAAGTAATGATTCTAAAAGTACAGCACAAGGTTTTATATGATGCGGAATTGGCTTCTCTGTGCAAGCAATGAGATAAATACATGTGACTGGGCAGGGAACTTCAGGCTGAATTGCGTGATGACTAGAGGATAGATCTTTCCATAGTGCTGCGTTGATAGTATATGATCTGAAGGCAGCAATGAAGCAGCAGGTACAAATCATGACTGCTGATGGATAGCTGTATTCACTATGTGTCTTGGCATGGATCAGCAACTGCCACACTGGTGTTTATCTCCAGCAATGTGTCAGGTTGCTCCAATTTTTGACTGTCTGTACTCAATATGAAGTTGAGTTATGCTGTTGCTGTGCTGCCCTGGCTAATAATGGTAGCGGAATAAAGTGAGTTTAGATATCCCTAGTAGGCCCTTCAATACACTACGATTTATCAACTGATGATAGTTACTTTCTCTAAAACCTGTGCAGCTCTCCTGGTGTTTTCTGTTCTTAAAGACTATGAGAAATACATGCTGCCCACTCTGCAGCCCTGCCTATATGCCACAATTCTCAAAGTAATCAGCAAAAATGTTTAGAGTGTTTAAGAAAGAGTGGGATCCAAAAATGTACCTTGCAAGTTTGGGGGGTTTTTTTGTTTTTTTAAGTCTTTTTCACGGTAGCATTTTCACTATAGCATTGCTGAATTTTAAATTAAATTACTTCAACCCAATTCTGGTCTACAGACTGGTAGAACTTTCTTTAAAAATTACCCTTTAGGCTGAAATGCATTATTCTTGTTTTCAGGCCAAAGGTGAAATACTTACAGGACACTTGATTAAAATTCCATGTGACTAGCTGAGTTTCTGAGCGCTGATAGTAATTCAGAAGAGAATGTTTTAGAAGTTCGAAAAATTGGTTGTTTTTTGGGTTTCCCCTCCCCCTCTTTCCTTTTGAGCATGTAAAATCAGTTTTTCAGGGATGTATCCTATGTGACACAAACACCTTTGGTTTTCATGAAGGCATTTCCTATGAAAAAGTGAAACAAGGGTTTGAGAGTGGTGAAGGTTTGAAGCAGAAAATGTGCAGCGGGGGTCTATTAATGCTTTAAAAAAAGAGTTGCAAGATGTGCCCTGTACATTGTTAGCCTGTGAACCTGGAGACCAGGAGATACAAGTAAACCAAGCATGGTGATTTACAATTTTACTTTGTTGCCTAGAGTGAAATACCTAGAGAGGGGGGGGGGGGAAAAACCGTAGCAGGATATGTTTTACTCTTTGCAAAGATCAGAAAACCACCTCTACAGTGTGTGGAACAGTTGATTATAATTAAAAAAAAAAAACCCCAAACAAAACAAACCTACAGAGATTATTTCCCAACTAATCATTCAAATTAGAGATGTGAAATCTTTTAAGTAGAAATAAGGGGATAATCGGGTTTTGCATGCCTTCAGTGTTACGCGGTTGCAAATTCTCTCCTTTCAAGCTGGAGGACAGCCCCTCCCTCATACCCGGGAAGATCTGTCAGTGATAGGCGGCTGTGTGTGCCCTCATGACTGCTTTGTGTCTGCTGGAATGAAAACGCTTTTCTCCTATAACTGAAAAAAAACCCCACCTGGCTTTGTAATGCTAAAAGAAAGATCAGCCCCTAAACCAATAAACACAGTGATGTAGACTCCTCAACATGTGGAAGAAGCTTTGGGTGAACAAGGAAGAACTAATTTCATTGTCTCACAGGTTTGTTCTTTCTTGGCAGTCAGCCTGTTAACTTTTGGCTCTTTGACTTTGGTGTAAGTACTGTGACAATTTCTGACCAGATTCTTGAACAGGCCAGCTCTGTACAAAAAATCAATACTTGCAAGACATGATTTGATATAAGAAATATTGATTGAACTTTCAAAGTGCATGTTATATAAAGAACACTCACAAGTTACCCATCTTTTACATCCAATTGTACTGTCTGAAGCTGACAGTACAATTAGACATATTGCCCCATAGTTTGTGCATAGTGTAGAGGACATTGTTCTAGTTTAGACTGAATTCTAACACTAATACTTAACCCATTCCTGGTGTAGAAAGCTTTAGTTACTGTGTAACTAACAGAAGTGACAAGGCTTTTTGTGGTTTTTTTGTTTGGGTTTTTTTTTTGGTGCAGATGTATTGGTGTTGCTTGGCCTTTGTTTATTTCTAAATATTTAATCTTGAAGTTTCATTTTATGGTTTTTAGGTGGGGTTTTTTGTTTGTTTTGTAGACATTTTTTTAGTGAGTTCAATTCCCTAATTTTGACTCTAGCCTTCCAATGCTGTGTATCAGGAAATTTAGCATCTTGTAATTAAGACTTAATTGGGATGGAATGTTTTTTCCCCCTCTGCCTTTACCCTTAGTTTTCCATTGTCTTTTATGTCTAGCATGCTGCTTCTTGCATTTTGAAATGTAAAATTTTGTTATGTTTCTGGCTTTCTGCCAAAAGTTTTCCCTATTCAAATTCTTTGCAACATCATGGCCATTAACTTGGCTGCTTGATGGTGTTTGTGAATTTAATAGAAGACTTACAAATTATGCCAGACTATTGCTCCCTAGCCTTCACCTACTGTATGGAGCAAAATCAGTGGGGGGAGAACAGTACAGCTGATATTGTTTTCTGAGTGGCTGTTTTCTGCTGGGATAGAGTTGTTTAGCTACTGTCTAAGGGCTAAACTATGATACTGGGCAAGTAAACGTTGCCTTCTGTGTTTCTAGACAATTTGAGAGACTTCATCTTCATTAATTTGCAGTGTTATATTTTTTCCAGTGTATTTTTGAGCACTGGATGTTAATTAGCACAGCATCTAGCCCAAGGTAGACAGCGGTAGGTAAATGTTTATTGATGCAGCACCCTGTCTCCATTAAGGCTGTCACTAATAATGCTGGATGCACATAAGCAATAGCTGAACATGTTTGGTAGAGAAACCCTTTGCAACTTGGGCAGGGTCTGGTCTTGTGTGGCTCTTAGAGCTTGCATGGCTCAAGCAAAATTTTTGTTCACATTAGACTGTGTGAGATTTTGTTTTGCTGTCATTCTTCTGCTGCTCCCTTTAGATTGTTGAAGTGAGATTTGCAAAAGCTTTACAGAATCGGAATTGTGACGTATTCAGCAGATTGCTCTGAAAGGAATTGTTTATGAGCATTCAGCAAATGTCTGCAAAGTAGTCTGTTTTACAGATAACCCTGAGCTCATCCCAGCGCTGATTTGGTGGTTACTTCCCTTTCATAACTGACCAGGCTGCAGGACAACAGAAGAAGACCTTAGCTTAGCATGCAATGCAAACTGAACTGTAGTGCCTTGAAAAGAAGGCAAAACTTTTATTCTGGTGTGTGTTAACAAAACTGTCAAGAACTTAAATTATTCTACTCCAGTTGGTGCTGATGAGGTCTGAAGACCCATGCTGTTGGATATATGCAAGCTGCCAAGAATTCAGAAGGGTAAGAGATTTAGAAAAGTGTCTGTGGAAAGATTGAAAGGGTAGTTTACTTAATCTGGAAGAGAGAAAAGGGTGTGTGATAACAGCCTTCTGGGTAGTCAAAAGCTGTAATCAAGATCATGGAAGATCATAAATGCAGCAAAGAAGACTGAAAACATAACTTTTTAGAGTGATAACACTAGAGCAGACTTGTCAGGGATGTTCAGGAATATACCTCTCTGCAAGATTTTGGGGACAGAGTAGACAAATTTATGATGTTCTTATATTGAAAACTGAATTAAATAAACATAGTCTTCCCCTGCTAGTATTTGTGATTGACATTAGTTTTGCTTTACAGTATGAGAAGAAATACAGAATAGGTGCTAAGCGAATATAATGATCTGTCATAGTAGTGAGGTTTGACTTTTTTAGTCTTAAGTAGTTTATTCTCAACATTGCAAGTTAAAGTCCACAGATGTTCTGCTGATAAAGCCATACCCCTTTGTTAGCACCTGTAAACTTTGTGTTGTGCTAGCAGAAATTCTTTTCTATAGGGCTACGGAAAAAAGTGTTATTGGTTTTCAAAATGATTTCTAAATAGTGACTGGCTAACAAAGGCAATTGTGTTAGTTGTAGTAAAGCTTTCAGTTTTTCATATGAGTTGATGGCTGCTGCTAATGGATACTTTTAGGCAATATCTTCACAAAATGGATTATAAGGCCTCTAAGGATAAAGAATTAGTGCCTTAATTCCTGAAGTTAGAAATTTCAGCCCATTTACTTAAAAGAAATATAAGCCTAAGTTTTCATTGTGATTATAGGATAGGATTTTGATTAAAGTGCATGGAAAAGGTTAAGCTAGGGACATGGAATTGTAAAATAAAATGAGGGAAAATCTATTAAGCATGCAAGGAATCTGAACCGAAGCCCAGTAGTTCCAGGACTTCTATTTAGTAAACTCATTTATTCTGAAACTTGACCCAGGCAGAACAATTAAAATAAATCTATACTATTGAAAACTGTCCGTGAATGTTATAAAGAATGTGACCTTAACTTTTGCAGTGTAATACTGTTACGTATTTTATCCACTCTATTTGGTGACATTTTAATACATTTTGTCCTTAGACTTTTTGTTGTCCTGAAGTACATCAAAGTATTCTGAACAACTGCCACTGTGTCCTCTGTAAATATTTTCAGTACACGAAGAATCTCTTGCTTCTGAGCAAATTTCAGCATTGCCTGCTTGTTATGAATCACTGACTGCTTTACATTTTTTTTAAAGCCAGCTAAATTGCAAATGGCTTTACACTCCAAGTATTTCTGTATTCTGAGAAATGATACAATAAAAAGCTCATTGTTAACTAGCACACATCGGCTTAAGTCGCATCTACTCTGTTCACTTGCAAACTACTGCAATTATTACCCTCAGCATAAAAAAAGCCAAAATACATGGGGAAAAATGAAGCTATTGCTTTACTGAATGCCTGTCTATCACTGAAGTCTAGTTTGAAGTCTTCATTGTATAGACTAATGAACGATCCAGAGAACACTGTCACTTTCTGGACTCAGTTTTTGGCTTGTTTCAGATAATTTTTTTGTCTTCATTTCCCATCAGTTTTTTGTCTTCTGATTTCTAAAAGAGTAAAAGTAAATTGCCTACTCAACCCATTCAGCTTTCTGGGGATATTGGACGCACTACTGAATTTGGTTTCAGAGGAAACTCCTAAATGTGGCCTTCGTATAAAAAGTGTGGCCATCCTTGCTGGATAGATCAGGATACCATAAAGTATTACCATCTTTATTGTGCTTATTGAATATACTTGCTGGCATAGTGCAGCCTAGGTAAAGTGAAAATCTTGTGTATCCTTCTTTGTACAACTGTGTTTGAAAAATAAACAAACTTAATCACCTATGCCTCTGTTAGGAAGACTGCTTTTCTGAGGAGAGTTTCCTCTTCTTCACATATAGTGTTTCATCCTGCCTGCCAGTCACATTGTGAAAATCTATACAGTCAAATGTGGTCAGAAACAGGCAATGTATGAATTTTGCCAAAATGCACAAGTCAATATTATCTCCACCTGAAACAAAACAATTATGAAAGACTTCTGAATATCCCGAGTGAAAAAACTGTTAATGGGAGTGGAGTTGTAGCTTTGTTTAGATCTGGCTATACAGAATGAGGCCAGGTGTACTAAACTGAGAATATTTTTTAAACGTAAGAGAATAAATATGTCTGAAAAGCCTTCGATAAACAGCAGAGAAGGACAACACCTGCTTGTGGTTTTGTTATCTGTTATTGATGTGTGTTGTGGTTTGACCATACAGAGCAAGTCTAATGTTTTTTAGGGTGTTCTGTGCATCAGAAGGCTATCTGAGGTAGGAAAATGTTCAATAACTCTAATGTGTCACATTCTATGTGTAAATACTATGGAGCTGATCTGCTCATTTACTGTTTGTGTGCAGTGAATCAGGTATATCCAGAACATATCACTGTACATTGATAACAGTTGAAAATAACAAGTATTCATCCAGATGGAGTTGCCAGAACTCTGGAAATGTCTCAGATCCTTGAAAGTCATCTTGGAGAAAACTTTAGGGTTGCTTGATAGTCTATACCTATAACAAAATCAAGTAGCTGAGAAAAAAAAAAACCCTCATAAAACTAGAAAGAATTGAGTCTTTAGGGAAGATGGTGGTACTTGTCTCTAGCAATAAGGAGCTTGTAAGGGCTTCTATAGACCCTTGTTTTGGGTAGAATAATTCCTAAGGAGGCGTTGGACATGATCAGGCATAACGCTCACAATAGAGGTATAGCGATTCCAGTTGCAGATATCTTTTGCTTAAGCAATCTTATATTTCATTCTAATAATGACTTTTAATCATCAGCACTTTGTATCTGCCTCAACAAGCTGCATGTTCCAACTGTCCCTAATCATTCTGAAGGATTAGAGTTGATAAGCTTATTGAAACACAAAATAGCAGTGGACTACCTCATATGCCTAAAAGCTCTTTTCCCATCTTCCTTTTCACTGGCATGCTGCATGCTCATCACCTCTTCAACCATCATGCAAATATATTGTAACAGGCTTTATTGTGAATAAGCCTTTCCTCTGACTTATGACAAGAAGTTAGTGCAATGTCCATCACAAAAAAGTCTGCCTGATGAGCTATGTGTGCATTAAATTCATCTAACCTTTGGATTCTTCTGTTTCGTCATTACTCTAAGTATTGGGTGTTTTAGAGTGTGAAAATGTCAGATTCTGCCATATTCATGTTGCAGACCACATTGTTACGTATCTAATTTCTCTGAGCTTGGAGCATTTTCCCCTTGTAGGAAAGCTCTGAATGGCACAATTCTGATATTACCTACTTAAGTTTTCAGTTTTCCTGTAGTGAGTTTGTCATGCATCTAGCTAAACCCAGTTTCTCACAGATAAGAGCCGTTTGCTTGAACCTCTAGTAAGAACATTGTGCTCCACGGTTGTGTTGAACTGCAGTGAACCAGTTGTTATTATTTCTTAAAGTCAAATTAGTGTCTATGTGCTATTCATTTTCTATTATTAGTCAGTGTGTGACTCTGGCTAGGGCAAGTGGGCATCTGAGTAGCTGGAAAAATGAGTATTAAACAATGGTCTTTACATTTCCATGAAAAGAAGTGACCAGCAACTAGATTAGTTTATTTTAAAAATTCTTTTGGCTTTTCTCAGGACCACCGCTGTCTCTTGCAAAATGCTCAACAGTAATTTGGAAACAGACATGAGCTTAATGGTGGAAAGAAAAAGTAGTAAGTAAACGTCCTATGTGGGGACAGGGTGAGAAAGTTAAGCTTGTTTAGCCTAGAGAAGAGAAGACTCTGTGGAGACATTATAGCAGCCTTCCAGGAGGGGAGTCTATAGGAAAGAGGGTGAGGGGCTTTTTATCAGGAAATGTAGTGGTTTTAAGTTGAAAAGAGGGTAGATTAGCTATTAGAATGAATTTATTTACTGTTAAAGTGGGTAAGGCACTGGGACAGGTCGTCCAGAGAAGAAATGGCTGTCCCATCCCTAGAGGTGTTCAAGGCCAGGCTGGATGAGGCTTTGAGCAACTTGATCTAGCGGAAGGCACCCCTGCATGTGGCATGTTGACTTGAACTAGATGGTCTGTAAAGTTGCTTCCAACCCAAGCCATTTTATGAAATAGAATATAGTCAACCAAGCTCAATTAATGCACTCTCCATTCTAACATGAATCTGTTATTGTCCATACAGAGATTTCTCAGGACTTGTTTAAAGCCTCTTCGGTACAGTTGTCTATTGGTATAATGGAGCCTGATGGTTAAGCAGTGAAACAGTGAGGATTTTGTAGGTAGCACTTGCTTTCCTTTCTTGTAGGAATAAGTATGATAAATCCAATTTCATCGATCATTTGTGCTGGACTTCAGATAGCAAGCTGTATAAGTTACATCAATATCTTTAAGAATGTAAATATTATTTACTAAAAGTTCAGTTTAATGATATGTGGTCTCTTCTGCCAGAGTTTTGTCTCTTATGACCACTTGGATTTTATAGTGGGATATGATGAGAGTCACCTATTTCTCTGTAAATGGCTCATTCAAGTAAGTGTTTCTGTAATTGCTCATCTTTATCATTACTATCTTTCCCTAAGAGAGATAAAAAATATATTTTGCTGAATCATTGTAGTCTTTTTTATTTCTTTTAATTTTTTTTGTTTACTTGGTTTTCTGGCAGAGGAGCATCTATTAACTCTTGAAATTTTCTTAAACATATTTTGAGAGCATGCTGAATGGCTGAAGAGGAAGAATGTTCAGTAAAGGTGCAACTCATTAAATTTACCTCTTTTTTCTGCACCATTTTTGGTCTCTAGTGAAATGAGTGGACACACCTGTGCAGATTGCCTTAAGAGTTAGGATCATAGAATCACCAGGTTGGAAAAGACCTCTTGAATCATAGAGTCCAACCGTTCAGAATCAGAGGTGAATATAATCAGCTAGGAAATGAAGAGATGCAGTACCTTGCAGGATGAAGTAACAACTTGTTTATTTGAATCCAGGGGCAAAACTGCAGTGCAACTCAGTTACATTGAAATGTCTTTTCTTATTTCTGTGGGACTTGGAAAATTCATCATGAGACCTTAAGATTATCACATCATTATTAATTTTGTTATTAATTGGCAAATTTTAAAAAGTCAGTTAGATGCTTGATGACAAGCAGACAAAAGGGCCGAGTTCAGTGTGAACGCTATGGTGACTTGATCTTGGGGTGTGAAGTGAAACTTGGCATGCATAGCACTTGTCATTGGCTCTTCTCTTTAGAGCTTTGCTATTCTTCTGCACAGGTCTGTTGCCTGAAGGTAATTGTAGGCAAATTAAGCCACTGTAACAAATGACCCTTTAAAGAAGTGGCAAGGCTCTTGTGTAACTTGAGTGAAGGTAATGAATGGCCTGGGAAGTATCCCACATAGCTCTTGAAGACTAGGTGAACAGCAATGAATACTGAAGATTCTGTTTTATTGGACAGTAATATAAAAGTGAGTACCTTCTACTACTGAGCTTTCTTGTTCAGTAGGAAAAATGGAGGGTGGCATTTCTACTTTGCCTGGAGCTTTAGGTCTGGAGCACTACTGCACCCAAACTGTATGAAGTGAGATAAGACTGCAGAAAGCATGTTACTGGCAGAAGAACCTCAATGAAGTGGTCAATAGTATGTCTTCAGCATCCTTTTCTGCATCAGATGGTAGTTATAAGGAGAACAAGGTATCCAGGGTAGTCTAGATTTAATTTAACTGAAGTCAGGATTGAAAAATAAAAAAGCTCCACCTCCCTCCTAAGTTTTGAGTATAATGTAATTGAAAACACAGTTTGTTATCCATACTATTGTACAGAGGCTTAGGATTTAGCCACATTTTCAATAGCTGAAGCTGAGGTTTAAATAACACCCAAACTGCTATTGAGACTTTCCAGGGTTAGGCAATTACAGGGCAGGCAGACACTTTAAGTTAAAGGAATATTTAATTTCATCTTGTCAAGATGGACAGATAAGAAAAACAAGGTATTAATTTTATAATCTCTTGCAGTGTGGAATAATTTTCACAGTTTTACTAGTGGAAAAAATAATGTATTTTCACAAATATGAATAGATATTTTTTAATTAAGTATACCCTATAAGAGAATAGAAAATTAAGAACCCTTTCAGAAATCTGATTTTAATATCTCCCTATTGCAACACTAGTAATTCTTGCCATACTCTTTATATGTTGTACCACAGCTCTAGCTTTGATTTCAACCCATTGTGTTTAGTCTCTAAACACAGGACTGTTTTTCCAAAACAGTTTCTCTTCTTCAGTTACTTCTGAGAGGAAATAGAGCATCTCTGTCATACCATAAACACACAAGAAATGAAAGCTTTTTAGCTGAGGACTCTGTAAACTGGTAACAATTCTTAGCCTATCAGTGCTTAACTTCTGTTTAACTTTTCTGTTGCATGCAATATTCATTAAATTTAATCAGTAGCCTTTGGGCTGAAGTAGAACTTCATTCCTTTTAGTAAATACTAAGAATTACTGATCTGTTAGTAACATCCTTCAAATGCTTCATATGTTATTTCATTATTCCAGCACACAAGAACAACACTATTTGAAAGTTTGGTAAAATATTTGTGTGAAGATTAATTAGTGGCAAGCAAAACATCCCTTAGACTTTACGCAGCATGCAGAAAATTCCAGAGCAAAGTTCTAAAACACATTCCTTAAAACTTCTGAGTCCAGAGCGTATCGTTTGGGGCAGTGGTTTTGCTGCCTCAGAGGGCTCCACTGAAATGCCATTTTCCACAGCAGCCCAGTGTGTCCTCTCCAGTTCCTTCTCACTTCTTGCAGTGGGCTAGTTGTCCTCCTAGCTTTGATCAATTCAAAATGTGAAGAGAAGCTTTAGTAACTACAGCTAACTTTAACTCTTTTGTTCCTCAGCAGTAAAGCATCCAAATATGGAGTGTAGTAATGGGATTATTGCAGTCAGAGTGCCTTGAGTGCTGGGGGCACATCGAGAGCTATGGGTGTTCTGTGCAATCAGTCAGGGTAGGTCTTGGCAGCCTGGACCAGTCCCACCACCCCAACAAGGACCAGGGTACCTGGAAACACACCAGAGCAGCCCCAGCCCCTGGTATCAGGCACCTTCCTGGGGACGATGATGACCTGAGGCTGAGCAGGGTCATGGGCTGGTGGGTAGTCCCACCTCAGCATGGGGGGGAACTGTGTGAGGAAGTGCATGTCCATCCTGTGACGTGGCTGAGGGGATGATGGCCTCGAGGGACTGAAATGAGGTCATGGAATGTGCTGGGAGGAACCCTTGGGTGTGAGCAGGGATGGAGAGGGCAACAGTGCCTCAGGGTATGGTGACTGATATGCTGTTGGCAATGTGATATGATAATCTTTTCACAATATAAATTGCTTTCATTGTATTTTCCTGTATCTCAGACTCCTAGATGGTTGTTATGACATCCTGTATGTTCAGAGACCTATCTTGTACCCATGTCAGTATTTTGCTTACCCTACAATATGACTGATCATTGTTACTTCTTTCAAGGCCTATT
Organism: Coccyzus lansbergi; assembly: GCA_033558105.1. Taxonomy (NCBI): domain Eukaryota; kingdom Metazoa; phylum Chordata; class Aves; order Cuculiformes; family Coccyzidae; genus Coccyzus; species Coccyzus lansbergi. Next base: position 2,806,701 of record JAUMJK010000082.1, on the reverse strand, counting down.
CCCTGCCATTTTGAACCTGGCCAGCAATGCTCACATCTCCACTAATGCTACCTGCGGGGAGAAGGGACCAGAGATGTTCTGCAAACTGGTGGAACATGTCCCAGGACGACCCCTGCGCAATGCCCAGTGCCGTATCTGTGACCGTAACAGTGCCAATCCCAAAGGCAAGTTTTGTGTCATTTTGTTTTGGTTTCATTGATCTGTGTCATTCTTTTTGACCCTTCCCCATGAATACAGGGTGCATTGGGGTCAAATACTTAGTTTACTGTTAGTCCTATTACTACATGAATGAAACTGCCTTTGAGCAAAGGGCATGAGCACTTCACATTGTCATTAAACACCACAATGACTGGGGCAAGAGTTCACCTTTTACTTCTTTATGACAGGAAGAAACTGTGCTCATGGTGAAATAAATGTGTTACGTTAGAGAAAATTCAGTGAGAAGTATTTTCAAGATTTTTTTGCTTTAAAACAGAGCAGCACCCAATTTCCAGTGCAATTGATGGTACTAATAACTGGTGGCAGAGTCCTAGCATTCAGAATGGGAGGCAATACCACTGGGTCACTATCACCTTGGATTTACGGCAGGTGAGTAATATTTAAGTGAGTGCTGTTTATTGTATATGGGATATAAACCAATACAATTGATTGCATTTTAGGTGGTGGAATGCTCAGCAGATAGCCATTTAGTAACACATGGAAAGCTGAAGCTAGTATGAACTTGTTTTAAACAGATGTGTTTTTCAATTGTTGTTCTAGAACATCTTGGTGATTTAATTTCTATCAGGCTATAGTGGAAATCACTATGTTTGTAAGCTGTAAGTTCCCAGTTGTTTTAATATGTGGCACAGTAACAATAGTTTATGTGCCTATGAGAGTGTTTACATGCATGTTCCTTCTGTCTTGATAGCTTTCTTTTGCCTGACCGTGCTGTCTTTTCTCAGGAATTTTCTAATATTATTTTCCTCCACCTTTGGGTACTTGAAGTCTGGGTTATCAAAGACTTATTTTCAATCAGGAAAGAGTGTTTTCAGGGTATTGTCATAAGTGCAGATTTTATGTGTGAGGATGCATCTTTTTCTGTTTATTAACTGTAACTAGCAGCCTGTCACCTGATCATCATACGGCTTCTAAATAGAAGAATGAATGTTTTGGTGAAGGATATGGTAGAAGATTTTGAGGTTTACTGGGAGAACACAGCACATTGTTATACTTCCAAATATGAACTCTTTTGATCCCTAGGTATTGTAACTCAGGTACTGAGTTTCAGAGGACAACAGAAAGTGAAGTGGGATTATTGTGTTCACACCAGTTACCTCACATTAAATCGCAAATTAAACTCTTCTATTTAAATTTTTCAGTATATTTTTGTGTTTAGATGAAATAGGTAAATCTGTTAATACAATATAATGGTAAGATTAATAAGTAAAATGCCAAAATATGTTCACTTGTAGACTCTCCAGAACCTTGGAAACATAGATTTTTCTTAGCTGAGGGTCATCCTTTAGAGCCAAACACAAATAAAACAGGGCAAAATTAGTGTTGCTGAAAGAAAAGTCAATTTTTGACTTACTTTGCTTGTCTTCTGACTGATTCTGATTACTATCTTGTTGGAAGAAGCACTGGGAAGAAATGTTCTATATTACATCTTCTATGAACTTTACTGCCGGTACTGCCGGTTGTTCTGACGAGTTAAGAATTATATCTTTATTTCTGACCCTGGAGAAGGTGGAAGTATCTGGACAAAAGTTGGTTCCTCTGTTTTGGCACTTTACCATAAAGCTTGGAGGGATTCACCAGTCTTTATCAGGAGGCTGCTAAATGCTAATTTACTGATATATCTATTCAACATGAAAGAATCAGAAGTCTCCTGCTGTCTACCTTGTTCCAAGATAAGACAAAATCATTTGTGAAGAAAATGTGTTTTTCTTGGATTTTTCTTGTTGTTTTGCTTTGAACAGATCTATACATTAGCTTATCTAAGCTGTTTGAAAATCATAGCTCAAAAATCCTTTATTAATATAGGAAGGCTTCCAAATTCTGGAAGAAACTTGGTTACTAAGAAATGCATGCTGTTCGGTTGGTAAGAAGCTTTTGCAATTTCTCTAGACTGTGCTTGAAAGTTATTTTAAAGATTAAACCAGCAGATTTAACTTTGTTTTAAAATGAACCATGGATTAAATGAAGGCCTAGTTTACTCTTTAATTGTAAAGCAGAACTGTTAGGAAACTAATCACAGGTTGTCTTTTGTCAGTGACAGAAGGTTTGGATAGCACTTTCCTGTTGTTTGAGGAGTTTACTTTGTGTTTGATTTGTAAACAGACAAACAGGAAGGAAAAATGAAGGAGGAGGGAATGCCTTAGTTTTCATCCTACAACATTTTCAATTTGGAAGCAGACCAACTGACCTGCCCTCTAAATCTTTTATTCCCCAGCCTTAGAGCTGTTGATATTTCACCAAATACATATCTTTTCTCTCATGAACCACGCTTGGTTTCACTAATTCAATTTGAAAAGTTTTCCCCAAGGGGCCTTTCTTCTATGTTTTCCTTAAACAATTTGAGAGAGAGGAGGCATCTAGGGCTATGCAAACTGAATGTAAATTACTGCTCTGCAAGAAAGGATTTGGTTAATAGAGCTTGCCTGAAGTCAATGAGTTATTAGAGCTGACCTGGTGTGCTTACTTTAAGCAAGTCAACACAAGTAAAAAGTAAGATTTATGAAGGACTTCAGTGATTTCAGTAACACTTTACATGCTTGAGAATGACTTAAATAGCTTTATAGGACCTTTAAAAATATTCCCGGAAGTCAGTAACTGCAACTATATGTGTAGCAGTGTATCTTTAGCAGGTAATTCTTACTACATTTCAAGCTTTATGTAGTAAATCTGTCAAGGAGTGCATTAATCTAAGTATATCCTTTTAACTTTCCTTGCCAGAATATAGACAATATTTACACCTGTTTATGATGTGAAGAATGGCCATGTGGTCGTAATTTACATTTTCTTTAGAAATTACCAGAAGTACTAACAGTTAGAGGAATAGATTGTTCCTTGGGATTGTTACCAATGTACAGTTAAAATACAATCTTGTAGTCAGGTTGGTGAGTACTGGAACATACTGCCTGGCTGGCAAACATGGGGAAGACTCCTTTATGCTGTGAAAACTGGTTCAACTGCAGTTTACCCTAGATGAAGTTCTGGCCATAGTCTGTCCCCCTGTATGTGGCTGCATTAATCTCTTGGCTCAAAATTGAAGGAAGCAGAGGATATTCTTTCAGCTAATAGTCAATGTTGCACTTATTTTATTTATTCTAAATCCAGCTGGAATGAAGAACTCTTCGGTGGAACCTTGTTGAGAAAAGAGGACTGGCTAATAAAGTCAATGTCAAAATTACTGTTTTGATTTTTCTTCTTTGCAGTCTCTGTTTATAACTAATGCTAAGCATTTTGTAAGGGCATCCAGTGGGTACATCATGGGTGTTTAGCTCATGTGGATCATACAACTAGGTATGTATATTCTGGTGTGACTTTCAGTCTTTCCAGGTCCCAGATGTATGATAATCTTCCCTCATACTCTTTCCATTAAATTTATGGCAAAGCTCCAGAACTTGGGAAAGAATAGTTAAGCAATGAGGTTTAATATTAATGTACAAGATACCAAGATTTGATTTATGACCACATGCTTCCTGCAGTGGCAGTTCTGCAGAAACAAGATGAACAGCAGCAGTTTTACATAAAACCAGCATTTTTGGCTGAGTTTGACTCTTCAGAACAGCTACTTTGTGAAATAAGGAATTAAAAGAAATGCTGACTATTAAAAGTGTCAACGGTGTGCTCAGACCAGTTGTAAAATATTTATTTATAACACTATTAAATGAAGACTATTTCCTTCTTTATTATCGTGCTTCAGACTTTTAAAGGTATTTAAGGATATGTTACACTAAGCATTACAGAAAGGCATGAGTTTGTATGTCGCAAAGTTCTTGTATTGCAAAGAACAGTTGTTCTTGGAAGACTATAGTATCAAGTTGAGTAAATATCTCCACTTCTGATTAAGTCATAGCTCGTGAATATATTGTGAGTACCGGATTACCACTTAAAGGCTGATGTAAGAGTAACTTGTGGTTTCTGCTACTAGAAAATTAAAAAACAAGTAAAAAATTGAGAAAGTAAAAAATAAAAAATTATAATATGACTTGTACAGAGCTTTTATCTTGAAGTCAGTTGCCAAGAAGAGATTTATGTAAGGAGAAATCCTGTGCTGATGTTAAAAGATATTATTCTTTAGACTCCATTGGACCAATGCTAATTTATTGTACGTGGCAAACTTCCTTAAAAGGCTTTTGTGACTTCATAAAACCGATAATGTAAGATTCAGAAAGCTCACCTGTACATCTCAGAAAACACTTCTGAGTAAAAGAAATTTTTATTCATGAATTGAGGTGTTAAAGAAAATGTCATTTTGAAGACTAGAATTACTACTAGGTTTAGTTTGTTACCCATTTAATGTTACAGACTCTTCAGAGCAAAATATGCAACTGCTGGGCCTCATGGTCTCTAATAAGAATCTGAAGCCTTTTTTATCCCTTAAAAAGACATTCCCATGAACAATATAGGCTAAGACTTGGAATATCCTTTCATGTAGTGTTTTACTCTTTGAAAGCTTGCACGGATTAATTTTAGACTTTTTGGACAGTAAAATGAAGTCTGAGAAACAAAGGCTTTTCTGGTAACTGCATTTATATGTGCTGACAGCATTGAACAGAATGGATTTTGCAGTTTCACTTAAAATGCAGAGTAACATTAGTTCTAATAGACATTTTTACCACAAGACTTGTCATGCTGTTTTGAAAAACATACTTAGTTGCTTTTTAGACTTCAGTTCTACACTCATCTTGAAGGAAGGATTTAGCTGAATTTATAAAACTAGAAGGAATCAGTCTGCCAAGAGCCTTGCATTCCTTCAGGCTTGTTCATTTTGCAGTCTTCTACATTATATGGTTTGTGTTATGCTTTTCTCTTCATTCCTCCCTCACTAATAAACTTGATATTTAAAATAAATCTAACTTGCCTACTCTTGTGAATATCTTCTGTTTCTGCAGCAGTGGTTGCAATTTGTGATGAAGCATATCTCATTGTTACTAGTTGCAACTGGATTTAAAACTACCTACATCAGCTGCAGACTATAATGGGTCTTGAAAAGTCTTGATGTAATCAGAATTGGATAATTTGTTGTTCAGCTGACTGTGTAATAAGTAGGGAAGTAGTTTAGGTGATGGCAAGCAAACAGAGGAGAAATAAATAAATTAGAGTTTTTAATGCTTTCTAACATGGCATTGAAAAAAATGGTGTTCTGATCTTTCATACGTTTGAGAGAAATGATTGACCTGGAGCTTGGAGTTGCATAGCAGTTCCTGAGCTCAGCCAATAAAACTTTCCTAGTTTTAATAGTTTTCTGTATTTCTCTTCTGTGATGGAAAAAATCCCCATATAAATGACTTCTGCCACGTGCTGCGTGTCTTCAGGTTAGAGGTAGTGAAATGGTGATTCTTCAGACTCTGCTTGCATATAAGCCAATGCAAAACATGTATATAACTCAACTACTGCTAACTGAATCAATGAAATCCAGGTTGTATGTAGGAAAAACAGTGTTGTTTGACAGCTGACTGAATGTGAGCCAGCAGTGTGCCCAGGTGGCCAAGAGGGCCAACGGCATCCTGGCTTGTATCAAAAATGGTGTGACTAGCAGGCCCAGGGAGGTTATTCTCCCTCTGTACTCTGCATTGGTGAGACCACACCTATGAATACTGTGTTCATTTCTGGGCCCCTCACCACAAGAAGGATGTTGAGGCTCTGGAGCGAGTCCAGAGAAGAGCAACGAGGCTAGTGAGGGTTCTGGAGAACAGGCCTTATGAGGAATGGCTGAGAGAGCTGGGGTTGTTTAGCCTGGAGAAGAGGAGGCTGAGAGGAGACCTCATTGCTCTTTACAACTACCTGAGGGGAGGTTGTGGAGAGGAGGGAGCTGGCCTCTTCTTCCAAGTGACAGTGGACAGAACAAGAGGGAATGGCCTCAAGCTCTGCCAGGGGAGATTTAGGCTAGACATTAGGAAAAAAGTTTTCACAGAAAGGGTCATTAAGCACTGGAACAGGCTACCCGGGGAGGTGGTGAGTCACCTTCCCTGGAGGTGTTTAAGGCGCAGGTAGATGAGGTCCTGAGGGACGTGGTTTAGTGTTTGATAGGAATGGTTGGACTAAATGGTTGGGTCTCTTTCAACCTGGTTATTCTATGATAAATAAAACTCCGCATTTATATGGCAAGTGCTGTTCTTGCTTTGGCTTAATCTTTATAGGGGGGAAAAAAACCCTCTAAAATTTAAATTTAAAATATCTGAAAGAACTGATTGTAACCAAGACGGGGCTCAACACAGTGTTAATACTGCACATGCAGGCAAGAGTTATGTTGATTATACTGGCTGACCAGGCAATATGCTCAAGTAAGAATACATACATCCGAGCTGGTTGAATCATACAGCATTTTTCTTTCATCTAACGTGATTTGGTACTATAATGCATGTAAAACATTAAACCCCTCTAGGAAGTCTTAGCAATTTTCAAAGACAGTCTTTTTAAGTGAAGTGATATAGTGGGTATTATGTAAGGAAGAAGGTAGTAGCTTCACAGTAAGTGCCTTTCAGTGTTACTGTCTAATGCTGTAGCTAGTTGAGACCAGTGCAGGTTATCTAGCTGTCATGGCAATGTCATTTAAAAGGTGATATAAACTTAGTTTCTGCCCTACCTACTCAGGGAAGTGCTAGAGTGCTGTTGCACGGATTTCACTTTGGATGCAGGGTTGTTAAAAAAATAGATAACTGTATAGCTTGGAGAACTCACATCTTAAAAGTGTTACTATTCTTAAATAGTTAGTGTGCTCCTATTTGTCACATTTGTCTCTGTATGTTTTCAGCAGTGTGTGTAAATATTCTGTTAAGTAACTTTACAACAGAATCAAAATGGAATGCACAGATTTTTAAAACAGGGTGTTAAAAGCTTATTAAAAATGCTGTTACTTGTAGGATTGAACTCAAAGCTAAAATGTGAGACAAAAAGTTGTTTAGACTACAGCTGTTTTCAAAAAAACTCAAGTCACTTATTTAAAGATGTTTGTCATTCAGAAAAGCTAAATAGCACATTTTCCATAGAAAGGGTGTTACACCCAAGTAATCCTGAAATGTACCATGTGGTAATAAATTTCAATTACTACATTAACGCAGAATGATGCACTGAATATATTTGGTCCTCTTTTAGTCACATACACAAATGTGTTGTTGTAATACTCTGACTTTTGACCTAAAATGGTACATATTTCTGCTAGCAAGAGATTAGACTGGCCTTTTGCCAGAAGTTTGTGCAAAAATTTGATCCAGACTCACTGTACCAAATTTTACCCTCTTCCCAGGCAAAAAATATACTGCTTTTAAATGTTGAGTTTAGCACTCAGTTGGCTTCTAGTGGTCTTTTACAACATAATGAACTGTTTTCTTTGTGCATTTTTTTAGGTCTTTCAAGTTGCATATGTCATCATCAAAGCTGCTAATGCTCCACGACCTGGAAACTGGATTTTAGAACGCTCCATAGATGGCACAGAGTTCAGCCCATGGCAGTACTATGCAATTAGTGATACTGAATGTTTAACTCGTTATAATATTACACCAAGAATTGGGCCACCAACTTACAAGAGAGATGACGAAGTGATCTGCACCTCCTATTATTCCAGACTAGTTCCCCTGGAACATGGAGAGGTATGTTTGCTATTGTGCAGTTTATGAATAGGAACATGGACTGATAGCAATTTGAAAACTACTGGATTACAATTCCAGAGTTCATCACCCTTAGTACTACCACATAATCTGTATTCTTCTTTAATGTTACTGTATTTACACTAAGTATGACAAACTTCTAAATGTTGCAATGAAACGTGTCTTTAGTTCTGTTTATTCCCATTACTAAACTCTTTGTTCTCTCTTTCTCTCTCCACATAATTTGATGGTAGCTATTAGTTGTGATTTATTAGTTGCTTTATCCTGAAAGACTATAATAGAGGCTCTGTGTTTTGCCTGGCTTTTCATTTAATAAAGGAACTCCTGGGTTAGGAACACCTGGTTGTGTGAGATAAAGCTGCAAACACTGTTGAAGTGCTTGGCACAGCTGGGACTCCTAAACAAGTCTTGGCATTGTTTCAGGGATGTGGCATAATTAAAAGAGCTAAGAATTCTACTGCCTCACTGTTGATGGTTCTTTCTTTCAACAAACTATATTCATGGTACTTGTGTAATTTATTATATGGAGGCGGCCACATAATGAAATAATACATTAAAACCAGCAGTTATTCTGTTGTGAATGCTATAATGTAACAGCGTGATAATAAATGCAACATTATCCCATGAAGAATGCAAGTAACTCTTGGTTTAATAGAAGTCAGTATGCTTTTATTCCTTGGTTAAAATATTACTTGAGTGTGTGCAGCTAAGGGCTAAAGTGTCAAACTTATTCACATAAACTTAGAAATGTGTTATAGCAAGAAGAAAACAATGAGATTCAGTAACATCCAGTCCTGTTCACTTTAATCAAAGTGTTTATTGCGGGGATGTAACCATATGCCCCACAAATCAGATGAAACAGACAAAGAAACTTAACCTGTCTCTCCCCTTAGTTAACCAGAAAGCCCTTAGGTTGACTCTATGTGAACTGTGTCTTTTGTAACGTATGTCTGATAGGCCATACAATTCCAAATCCAGGTATGCCAGAGATTAAGTTTAGTGATATATTTTGTTCATTTATTTTTCTTGACGCATGCAGAATTAATTGGGTGATACTACTTAGAACATAGCTTTTTTTCCTGAGTGCAGTAACAGAAAGACAGAATTAAATTGCTGCTTTACTACATAAGAGTTGCCATTGAGAAAAAACAGTCTGCTCCTTCATAGTAGAAATGGCCAGCAGACAGCAGTATTGCCTTCATAGACTATATCACAACCAGCAGTAGGTGGTGGTGCTGATTGGTGAAATCACCACCAACAGTGGTCTTCAAGAACAGCTGATCAAACATCTGACAGAAATCTAGTAAATCCTGCATAGGGGTAGGAAATGGACTAGAATAGTTTTCTGTGCTTCTGTGAGTGCTGAATATTCTATAAATCGATGTTAATTTGCAGGATTGGAGCTGGAAAAAGTTTTGAGTTTAATAATTGTTATTCTGCACTTGGAAGATGGATAATGGTTAGTTTCTGATGGGCTATCAGAAAAACAAAGTTCTTTGAACACAATATATGAGAATATTTAGAAGAAATGGTGATAGCTCATAAATGGCAAAATCATAATGTTGGGAGTGTGAATTCTATTCCCAATCTGTCTTTGAAATAACACAGTTACTGTCTAGGAAGACCCTAGCATCAGAACATAATTAAACTCTTTAATATTTATTTTCAGAGGAATGACTTGACAGTGCTGGACAAAGGTGAAATTAAATTCAAGAGTAGTATGTGAGACAAAGTTACTCTTCATAAATGAGGTTATGTCATACACTCTAAAATGTATCTGACAAGCCCTAAGCACTCTTCCTTACTTGTTGTGGTCAGTAGGTGAACTGGTTTAACATTTATTTGTGGCCTCATTTTTTAGTTTCTTCCATTAAAAGGGAGCTGCATGGTCAAATGAGACTAAATCCTTGTGTTCCTTTGTTGGTTTGGAAAGGCGGAAGGGGCTGTGCAATAATAAATAACAAACTGTGCAGTGCAATACTTAAAGTCATCTTAGTGGGGCCAATTAGGATTGTGCAAGGAAGATGGGAGGCCAGATGGTTTCATTTGTGGTGGTAAACCCCTTGTTTTCAACTGTCATTTGTGTTATGTCTTCTCACTCTGCTCTTGTATCATTGGATACTCCTTGCTGATGGAGCAATCTTGTTCCAGCAAGATGTAGGATTAATGATCCTAGACTGAGCATGTGCACCATATTATGTTTTGCAATAAAATCTCGACAAACCGTGGAGGGAAAGTCTTTAAGGAGAGAACTGTGCTTATGGTCAGAGTTACATGTTCCATCTCAGTAAGGGAGAGGAAGACTGACCAGAGGAACTAAGGACTAGCTTGTGGTAATGATTTTCTCTTTATGCTATCTCTACAAAAGTCCAGGAGACTTGAGATTATGATGAGTTGAGTGTGGTGGTTTCAGAACTGCATGACAGGAAGTAGGATTTCTACATGGAGGTAGAGGAGGATAAAGAAAAAAGAATTTCAGGTAGTTTAACTTCTTGCCATCCTGAATTGTTGGTAAACAAGCTTACATTCTATGGTTTCAGTTCTAAGATGTTTGTTGTTGCACGTGAATCACAATTACACTTATAATTATGCCAGTCCCTCTTTCTAGATTCACACATCCCTGATCAATGGTAGACCTAGTGCTGATGATCCTTCACAAAAGCTTTTGGAATTTACTTCTGCACGATACATTCGGCTACGACTGCAGCGTATTAGAACTCTTAATGCTGACCTCATGACTCTAAGCCATAATGATCCTAAAGAACTAGACCCCATTGTTACCAGAAGGGTAAGCTGATTGTTCATAAATTGTTCATAAATGATGGGAGCATCTTTTATGATCTGTTTGAGGAGGAGGTATTTCTGGTGTGTCAAGGATCTCAGGAGCTAATGTTCTAGTTCATGAAAAAACAGTGAACCTAGCCATTGTGAATTTTAATGTCTAATGAGACTTGATTCTTCATTTTTTAAGGCTATTGTAATTAATTTTTTTATAAGCCTGTGAATTAATTATAATGGAAAACATGTGAAATGCTCAAATAGAATTTTGAGAGTATTAACTGTTCTTTACATATTTGATGTTGAAACTTGGGAAACTGAAGCATCAAGCACTTCGGCAGAGTTCTTCAAGCTCTCATAGAAATTCAGTGTTGGAATCCTTAACATTACTGTTCTGAAATTTTTCTACTCTGTATTTTTCTGGTTTGAACCTCTTCCATATTAGACTGAGGCCCATAGGTTAGGACATTAGTGGCTTCAAGTTTTTTTCTCTGGTGGTAGGTTTCTCATAAGGACAGAAGAACATGAGAATTTTTTCCTCTTCCTTTTCAGCAACTCTTTGCATTTAAGAACATCTGCAGGCAATTCCTCCTTGCATAGCAAGAGGGCTCTTGTATTCATAGTTTCTCTGATACAGGTAGTCCTTGTGCATTAACACTGTTTCTTCTGAGAGGTTTGATTGGGTTGCTGGGTACACAAGGGACAAAGGAATTTGGATTTGGTCATCACTTGGTGAGTACTGTCATGGTAGCCCCACCTCGATCATGGTGTTACTCATCTGTAGCAGTTCTAAAAGGTTAAACCTGGATGTTCTGCTTGTTTTGTCTGCCCTGTATGGGAATTGCAAGCATGGAGGCTGCAAGCGCAAAGGATTGTACCTTGCTGGATGTTTAATGCACAGCCTGAATAAGATCTTGTTGTGGACTGAGGTGGTTGACATTTAGGTCTGTTAACAGTGATATGATATAATATGAAGAAATACACCTGAAAAAGAAAGACTTGACATGGAAGCATACAGACAACATGACAGCTGGGAAACCAAGGTGCTGAGGCCAAGCATTCTCATTGTTTTTGTAACACACACAGTTGTGTCAGTCCAGGGCTTAGTACTACCCTAGCTAGAACTACTTGGTGCAATTTTACATGAAATGCTGCATGACTTCATCTTGGGCGAGGTTCCCAAATCCTGATGTCTCACCTTGTATCTCATTGTGCAACCAATGACAACCAAGGTAATTGCTTCCAGCTTTTGGGATTATGTTTTTATTATCTTTAATTTACATCCAGTTGCTGGTATCAATCGTGTCAGTTTCTTGTCTTGTAAAAGGGCCAGTGCAGAACTTTTGCGAGTGTTCAACAGCACTTTTATTTCTGTGTTCTATTTATCTGTTTTTGTCTATAACATTTGGTTAGCATTTGTCTCTTGTTCAAGCTGCAGACAGCTGCTGTGAGCCACACATTGTGAGTTTTAAGAAAACAAAACAAAGGAGATGAAGGGAATGTAATGATCTCCTTCCCTTACCAAGAAATATAGCTCTGCTTTTGTCCTCTTACTTTTCTCAGTCTAGACCTCTTTCTCTGTAGTTTAGGACGTAATGTTTGTGATAAGTTCCTGATTTTTTTTTCTTAATTTAAATCAATAACGTTAAAAAAAATCCTAAAATACTAAACATAATAAAACCCCTAAAAATATAAAAAAAATAAATAAGAAATCAAAGATCTTTCAAAGAAACAACAAACCAGGAGTCAACATGCCTGACCACCCAGGGCCACCTCCTCTTCCTGAACCAGATGACTGTAGGATTGTTAGGTTTGAAAGTCTTGAACCTTAGAAGTATCCTCAGAAAGTCTTTCCTTTTCATTCCACTACTGTATGTGCTTCCCAGGATACAAACAGGCTAATCGTGTGGACACCACAGCCATAACTGAGCCCAGATTTTTATTTCTTGTCTCTTCCTTGCCTTATGTGTGTTGCTTTTGCTCATCACCTGGCTTTATTAGTGGGTTGTCCTCTGCTGTATCATCAATTTTCGAGCTAAGATTTTAGGTAGAACAGTAAACTACACACACGCTAGTAGCTGGTCTGGAAGCAAGTGCACAAACTGGTTTTAAGGGAGGGCAGAGTTCCAGTTTTTAAGAAAACATACTCTTACTCCCCAGACTGAAATTAAAATCTAGCAATTTTTTATGCTTCATGGTTTCTTCTAGGGTGAAAAAAGGATTTTTTTTACATGTAGATTTTGGCTGAGGTGACATTTCCCGAAGCTGAGGAATTGTGTGTACTTATTTAAAGTTAAAAGTCAGTTATAGTTTCATGCCAGTGAGAAAAAAATATGGAGAGATGGTGTGTGAATTCACAAAATGGAGTTGCCTTGAGTGCCAAAATTTCAAAGCTTCTTTTATTTTCTTGGCATTTTTCAAATCCCAGGACAGTTGAATGCTGGTATTTTATTTTCCAGAGTAGAGGGAGGAGATGTAAATACATGTAAATGTCTTTTATTCATCCCTTTTTCAACTTTGTTTTTTGTAGTACTATTATTCAATAAAAGACATCTCTGTTGGTGGCATGTGTATTTGTTACGGCCATGCTCGAAGCTGCCCGCTGGATGAAATCACAAAGGTATTCTTTAATCTCATTGATTTATTTTCACAAAACAACTTATCCAATTTAAAAAAGAAAAAAAGTACTTGTCTAAGAAGAATGAAAGAGAGCAGGCTGAAAGAGATCTTACAATATAGTGCACACAAATTATGTGCGATAATTTTTTTCCTTTTCTGTCTAAGTATATCTGGTTCTCTGGTAATGTAACTTCCTTGAAGCAAACATTTTCTTTGGTGTTAAATTTGAACAATTCAAGGGGCACAACAAGAAAGTCTACCTTGCAACAATGGATATTTGTCCCTCTTGTTCTAGAAAGCTATTTCCCAATTGTTCATTTAGTGTGTTTTAGCAGTCTAATGCTAATTCAGGGATATTTGTGGGTCTTGATATTTTTTAGAGGAAGTCTGATATTAGGCAGACTTTTAGAAAAAAATGATTATCCACCGAGAAAAATTTCAAGAAAGCAAATTTCTTATTCTTAGAAATTGCAGTGCCAGTGTGAACATAACACGTGTGGAGAAAGCTGTAACAAGTGCTGTCCGGGCTACCACCAGAAACCATGGAGACCAGGAACCATTTCTGCTGGGAACAAATGTGAGAGTGAGTAGGCACAGAGATTTAGATAGTTTCATAAAGGCTTATTATGTTCTTGCTTGAGGTTGCTTTACATACTGATGTATACTAATTCCCAAGAAAAACCAACAAACTATTAACTGTCTTTATGAAAAGACCTACTTCTATTCATAACTGCTAAAATCTTTTTAAGCATTCTGTTCAATATGACTCTCTGGCTAATAGAGTTGTCGTGTAGTAAAGCTTTCAGAGTCTCTTTGTCAAAGAGATTCAGGGATTTATCAGTCTTCTAAAAACTAGCAGATTTACATCAATCATTTTGTTACCTACTTGAAATGCAAAATTCTTACATAGATCATAAATGTCAGAGAAACAACTTTGTTCTGATAATAAATGTTTCAAAAGAAACTCCTCATTGGCCAGTTTCAGATTGTCTGATAGATTGACTTTAGCCGTGCCAGTAATGCTGACTGTGTTGCTCAGGCTAATTAGTACATTTTCCTTCTTCACATTGCTAATGTACAGAACAAGCTGCAAGCAATTAAGAACTTGTTAGATAAAATTTACAGTTGTGAAAGGAAAAATAGTTGTTTTCATTGAAGCCTTTGTGCAAGGCTTAATGTCACTCTTTGAAAAGTAGGCGTTTATGAGTATATAGATCAAGCTATCCTCTAACATAAATCAAATACTTGTATACTGGCATTGTTGACTTTTCAGACTTTTGTCTCTTATGCAAATAACACAAGAATGAAGATTATCTTCTGTAATACTGAGGACATAAAATAAGAGAACAATTCATTGATAATAGCACACATTGCTATGAACATTAATGGGATCTACAGAATACTATTAAAAATGGTGCTATTGAAGAGGTGACAGTGGTTTTAAAATGTGCCTACTTGCTATGAAATATCATGTATCAAGACTTATGAAGCATATAGCAGGATTAAAGAGGGGAAAAAAGCATACTTTAGAGATGAACATGCTCTTCTACTTACATTTTCCTCTTTGAACAATGTTGATTTTCCAGAAAAAAACTATACAATGCAAATAAATAACAGGCGTGTTTTCCTTTCCTTCTAAGAGTGCAACTGTCATAACAAAGCAGAAAATTGTTACTACAATCAGAGTATTGCAGATCAGAAAAGGAGCATGGATATTCATGGCCAGTATGTAGGAGGAGGCATGTGCTTAAACTGTACTCAACATACGACTGGGATTAACTGTGAAATGTGTGCTGATGGATATTTCAGACCACACAAAGTAAGATTTGGAAAATACTATTCTAATATTTTAGTGAGTTGCAACATGACATGATGATATGTATTATATCTCATTGTAATTAATATTTTATTCAGTTGGACAATAGCTAAAAACTATCGAGATTTTTTATAGGTAATGTACGACCAAAACTTACAAAGAAAAACATAAAATATTTGTCCAACTGTGTAGGAGGACAGGTAAGTGGGCTGGAGAATAAAAGAATCAGTGAAGATGAAACTTGAAATCTTAGTGTGGAAATATAGATGTTCTGATAGGAAACCCATTTTCCCAGTTGATAAAAGTTCTAGAAAGTGCTAGTATTGAAGTTTTAGTGTTTTCAGAAGGGCCAAAATTGTATACCATCTTGTATCAGCCCATTTCAACTAGTGTTAAAATGGACCGTTAAATAGTTCTAAGATCAGCCCCTTTGTCTCATGAGATGATGTAACAAATATTATTATTTTTTTTTTGACATGACTATTATAGAACATGTGCTCTCTGAGCCTGTGTACTTTCCAGTTTAATTGACAAGAATGACCTAGACTCCACGAAAGACATGTTAAGACATAACTGACCCAGTTACACATATGAACTTCCTGCAGTGTTAGAGGTCTGTATATAATGAGACATGCTGAACTAAATTACCCTACAAGGTCTTGCTTTGGTAGGTTCATGCATATTTTGGAAAACTCATGCCTTAGAAATACAGCATAAATTGCTGCAGACACAAGAGTGAGTCTATAGGAGCATGTAGACACAGCTCATCCAAAGCAGTAAAACTGGAGCTTGAGAAGATTGTATAATTCACTTGCTGTAAGAGGCATTGAAGAAAAGTCTGCAATAAACTTGCAGCAATTGTGTGTCTAGAGGTAGTTACTTATCTGTTCTTCATCTGAGGTATCTTAAAGGAAAGTTTTCCCTGAAAGAAAAGAAAATCCACTCTATGTGAATTGTTCCACCTTATATTTCAAAGATATAGATCATGAAGTCAGAATGAATCTTTCTGAATATATGATCTGAGCCAAGGAATTCTTTCATTTTCTTCCTCTTTGAACCAGAGTATCTTTGCAAAAAACATCCATTCTTGTCTTAAACATTTCCATAATCTTTGGCAAACCATCACAGTGGTTAATTGCTGTTACATAAAAAGCAAAGTCTGTTTAGGCTGAAAATGTTTGGTTTCAGCTGAAAGTGTAGGGTTTCAGCTTCCGGCCATTAGGAGTTATTATATGTATGCTTGTGCTATTGAAGACCAAATTTTGTTCTCAAATTTAAGTTTTTTTAGGCTGCAATCCTCTGACCTTCTGTTTGCTAAAATTAAATGAGTCCCTTGATCTGTTACTGCATATTAGCTTTTCCAGTCTTAATTCATATTAGTACTGGTAATCCCAGAGAGAAGCAGATGCAAGTTTACTTTTCCTAATTAGTAACGTGAGAATTTAATATATATCATCTGTTTTATAGGTTTCTCCCTATGAGGATCATCCCTGCTATCCCTGTGGCTGCGACCCGTTTGGCTCTCTGAGTTCTGTCTGCATTAAAGATGATCACCATTCTGACTCACAGCATGGTAAAGGAGTGGGAAGTGCCTTTTTTCTAAACTTCAGATTATGCTTTACGCTGTGTTTCTGGATGCTGAAGTTTGAGGGAACTGTATCTACTTGTGAATGACTGTCAGTTAAGTACCACTTGTAGACAGTGGTACATATTTAGGAAGGAGTGGTGAGGCATAACGCTTTTAGGATTTTAAAGCGCATCAGATCTGGAACTAGCAGAAGTGCTCACCAAGAGGCTTTGCATCACTTATCAGCCGTTCTGGCTAGCTGGGAGGACCCAATTGACTGGAAACAAGCAAATGTGAAGCCCATCTATGAGAAGAGCCAGGAGGATCTGGGAAACTATAGGCCTGTCAGCCTGACCTCAGTGCCAGGAAGGTTATGAAGCAGATCATCTTGAATGACATCATATGGTACTTGCAGGATAGCCAGGTGATCAGGCCTAGTTTAGGAAAGGCAGGTCCTCGCTGAGTGATCTCCTGTGATAAGGCAGCCTGCCTAGTGGTTGAGGGAAAACCTGTGGATGTTGTCTACCTAGATATTAGTAAAGCCTTTGACACCATTCCCACAGCATTCTCCTGGAAAAACAGGATGCTCATGGCTTGGATGAATGTACTCTTTACTGGGCTAAAAAATGGCTGGATGGCCAGGAGTCCTATGTGATGCTGCAGGCTGGAGAATAAACGGCTTGAAAGCTGCCCAGCAAAAAAGGACCTGGGGATACTGGTCAACAACTGTGACTGAACTTGAGCCAGCAGTGTGCCCAGGTGGCCAAGAAGGCCAATAGCATCCTTGCTTGTATCAGAAATGCTGTGGCCAGCAGTACTAGGGAACTGGTCATCCTCCTGTACTCACTGCTGATGAGGCTGCACCTTGAATGCTGTGTCTGGCTTTCAGTCCCTCACTACAAGAAAGATATTGAGGTGCTGGAGCATATACAAAGAAGAGCAATGAAGCTGGTGAAGCACAGCTGGTGAGGCTGCTCCTTCAATACTGTGTTCAGTTCTGTGCCCCTCACCACAAGAAGGATGTTGAGGCTCTGGAGTGAGTCCAGAGAAGAGCAACGAAGCTGGTGAAGGGGCTGGAGAACAGGCCCTATGAGGAGCGGCTGAGAGAGCTGGGGTTGTTTAGCCTAGAGAAGAGGAGGCTGAGAGGAGACCTCATTACTCTCTACAAGTACCTGAAAGGAGGTTGTAGAGAGGAGGGAGCTAGGCTGTTCTCCCAAGTGACAGGATAAGAGGGAATGGCCTCAGGCTCCGCCAGGGGAGATTTAGGCTGGAGATTAGGAGGAAGTTTTTCACACAGAGGGTCATTGGTCATTGGAATAGGCTGCCCAGGGAGGTAGTTGATTCACCTTCCGTGGAGGTAGATGAGGTCCTGAGGGACATGGTTTAGTGTTTGATAGGAATGGTTGGACTTGGTGATCTGGTGGGTGTCTTCCAACCTGGTTGTTCTATGATTCTATGATTGTTTAGTCTGGAAAAGAGGAGGTGGATGGAGTAGTCGTTATTGTTCTCTACAACTATCTGAATGGAGGCTGTAGTGAGGGTGGTATTGGTCTCTTCTCCCAAGTAACAAGTAATAGGATGAGAGGAAATGGCCTCAAGTTATTCCAGGGGAAGTTTAGGCTAGATATTAGGAAATATTACTTCATTGAAACAATTCTCAGTCACTGGAACAGGCTGCCAGTGGTTGAGATGCCATCTCTGGAAACTTTAAAATGATGTGGAGATGTGGTGCTTAGGGACACGGTTTAGTGGTGGACTTGGTAGTGTTAGGTTTATGGTCGAACTCAATGTTCTAAAGACCTTCTCCAACCTAAATGATTCTGTGATTCTTTCCCTGAATGCATTCTTGTGTTGGGAAGGTGGGTTCTGACTATATAAAACTATATAAGGATTGAGATCTAATGCTGTTACTTATGCATGCTGCAACAGATGTCACAAAAAGTATATGGCTTCAGTTTCTGTGCATCTGGTTCTCTAACCATGAAAAATAGATGGCGAGGTTGACACTCCGCCAAGTATCTGTGTGGAATATGACATGGAGTCTAATAAAAAAGGAATGCTAGATTACTTGCATCCTCTGAGACATCTTGAATCCAGCCTATTGTGTTTATTTATGCTTTTCTGTTTTTGCTCTCAAGGGACTTGGCCAGGTCAATGTCAATGCAGAGAAGGTTACACAGGAGAAAAATGTGATCGTTGTGCATTTGGGTATCGGGGCTATCCAAACTGCCAACGTTGTAACTGCAGCCTGGTTGGTAGCATTAATGAAGATCCGTGCACAGAACCCTGTCTTTGCAAAGTGAGTGTAAACTGTAATTTTTGTTTAAAATCAGATCTGTGAGTTGATTTGCAAGCTCCTTTTTAATAAGGGAAACAACTTCAGTAAGTGGAGAAATTGATTCTTTTATAGGAACTAACCTGGAGTAACTGTACACCTGAGAACGTAGAACTTAAAATTGCTAACTATTCTCTGTACTGAAAAAATGCTGAATAGTCCTGTATGTTACTGATGCACCATTTTCCTTAATAATGGGCCAGACTGACATTATCTTCAAAAAATATTTGCATATGTGTGAGTGAGAGTCACAGAGAGAATAACAGTATGGCTAGCTGGGTTTGGGCTTAGGCATGAGCTGGTATTTCTTTTCGAAGTCACTGATTTCTTGTAAACAAAAGATGTGTTTATAATATCTGCTTTGTGTGAAGAAACAGCATGCATTTGGAAAGAAGTATTGGAACAATTACTTTAGATGTATGAATGAAATATGATTTAATTATTTGATTACAAAAATATAAACCATAAAAGATGTTTGAAAAGAGAGCAGTTCTGTAGCCTTCTTTTATTTTTTGGTAAATATCCAAATCCCTTGAAATACTTTGCAGCTGTAGATTCTGCTGAGCTGTACTGCAGAGCTACGTGTCAATGTATAAAGAAGTTGCACCTAATTTTTTAAACTGAATGTTAGATAGTAGTTTCTGTACTTGTTGCCAAATATGGCAGTGAACAGGAGCCAAAGCCCCCATGGTTTCTTTGAGAAATTTTCTGAAACTTATTAGCCCTTTCACATAATTTTTCTGATCCAAAATATCAAGCATATAAGTAACCAGAGTCTGGAAGAAAGAAAATGACCAATTTAAATATGAAAAAGGAGATATAACCAGTTGCCTGATTTTGAGCTATAGTAACACTGTATCAGTTGATGCAGCTAACTGGTGAAAATATTAGTATAAACTTAAATGAGAAACTGTTGCCTTTTTTTGCTATTGTGGGCATGAGCTTGACATGCTGAAATTTTAGACCAGATTACTTGAGTGTCACCAGCCAGCAGTGCACCTATAGCAAAGAAAGGAAGGAGGGGGAAAAGTTGTGCACTACAAACGTAAAACAAAGGAGATGGGATTTCTAAGCCTATAGTCTCCACAGACACAGTAATACAAACTATTCATTTTTATACTCAGAATTTTATAATATTTGTTCTTTCAGGAAACACTGTTCTTGAGGTCTAGTCATTGGGCAAGACCTGTATCATTAAGAAAAAAATACTTTCTGTCTAATAACATTACAGAGACAAAGTGAAATGTATGATCCAAGTGTATCCTGCAGTTTGAGAAATAAAAAAAGCTCAAAAGAGCATTTAAATATTACTTCTGTAAGAAATCAAGGATTTCAAAATCTTATTATCTCAGGAGGCCCTTAGAATTTTTTCCAGGTTTGGATATTAACAAATTGAAAACAGTCATTCTTAGCCTTTGAATCAAAGCTAGGGATCATAATTTTTTCATCTAGTTTGCAAAGATCACACTTCATTTAGAAAAGAACATAACCTACCTGTTTAGAGAGGTTTTATGTGAACTTCACATGCAGAACACTGGTCTAGAAGAAGAGACTGTTGGTAGTGTTGCCACCAAAGGTTTTTGATTTCTCTCTGGTAAGCATGAAATTTGCTTCGCAGAACCAAATCTGATCTAAGTCTGCAATCTGGACTGATCTTTTTGGCTGAAGTTACCCTGGCAACTGCTTCTGAAAGCCAAATTTTGTCCACAGGCTTTGAGTTTCAAATTGCAATGCAGAATTGGTACAGGCCTCCTCAAAACAGACAGGTATGGTACTATGTACATTCTGCAGTTCATACTTACGGTATCCTGACCATAAGTATCAGGGAACTTTGTGGGTGCTCTATAAAGTTCTCTTCGCCTTTGTAGCAGAGTTTTGCCATAGTGGAAAACAAAGGTTGAGGTGAGGGAGTAATACGTACCCAGGTCTTGTCCTGATATGAAACCAGCACATGATCAGAAACTAGCCCCTGGCAGTTGGGAATATTCTGTATCTTACTGGGTAGAAGTACCCATGGAGATCTACTATTTACACAGCTTGTGGGCAGTTTCTGACTATTTTTCCCTAGTGGTTGGCTTGTCAGCAGCAATTGTCTGAACTTTTCTAATAACTAACTACATATTGTCTGTACAAATTTTACAAGAAGAAAATTTGGTGCTCTGATTTGGATTTTTTCTTTCCTGTAAATTCTGTGTGGAAAGAGGTGTGTAGCAGTATGTTCTGAACTACCTAGTTTTCATAGTAAGGAAGCGACAGATAAGTGTTAGGAGCTGAAGGAATAGAGCACCTCTTCTTTTGGAGTAGGAATTTCTGGACCTTAGCTAGAGCATATTAGGAGGAAGAGTTGCCAGCTAGCATAACTGTACCTAGTGTTCCTCTAGGAAGAGGTGGCAGCAGTGGTAGGAATCACAATTTGAATATTAATAGATGATTGAGGAACTTTTGTCTTGAAGCTGGCTGTGGAAGCTTCATGAGCCTGGCCTTAAAGGTGATCTATGTTGGGCGAAGACTAACTGGATTCAGTAAACGTGGGAACTTTTTCTCCAGTGCAATATACAAACTCAAACTACAAGAGACTGGCGAATTGGTAGAAGGTTTTCAAACCCTGCCTATGTGCTAAAATGTCACTGCAATTAGAGACCTTGCCAGAGCATGTTTAGATTTTGATGAACTGGCAAATTCTTATAATTTTTTCCAATCAGTTTTAGTTTTAAGCTCTAAGTCTTGTGCAGTAATCTGCTGTGCTGAAATCTGTTTTATTTTACAACTTTCTGAATGCTATCATGCCTAAATCCTATCTAATCTACCGCATTTTTACCATGATAATGCTGATGCAAACCAAACGTTACATGCCATTGACAGGAAAATGTTGAAGGTGAAAACTGTGATCTCTGTAAATCAGGATTCTACAATTTACAAGAAAGAAATCCTCAGGGCTGCACAGAGTGTTTCTGCTTTGGGGTTTCTGATGTCTGTGACAGTCTAACATGGCCCATCAATCAGGTATTTATATGTTATATCCATAACCTAATATTCTTTCCTTGGGCTGCTTGAAAATGTACTATATTTCCCTTTGACATGCACGCGAGTTAGCTTGAAATTCTGGCACGTGTCTTCTTATAGGGGAATGTATTTTGAATGTTACTCTGTTGCTGTGTGGTAGTCAGCGTGTCATTCCAGTGCATGCGTTGACCTCACGGGGTTGCAGTAATACCAGAAGCGTTGGGTAGTGGAGGCTGCAATAATGTGCTGGTAAAAGTTTTTTTCCTGGTTTTGTGCTGTTAATGTGTTTTTGCATATTGAAGACATGTGAATGCAGATCTGTTACCTTCCTTGCATATCTATTGGGCAAGGCTAGAGTGACTCCTGGCAATATTGCTAGTACTTTTTCTTAGAAAACAGAGTGATTATAAATACCATTGTCTTGTGAATAGACATTTTGAGTTAGGGGACCTCGGGGATGCTGTTTTCCCACCAAATTCCTTTTGTACCTTTGCAGAGCTAGTCACACCTTAGTCCCTTGTTTTATGTGCCAATAAAATGAGAGAAAACGCATAAAATTAACTGAAATTCTCAGATGCTTGTGTAAAAATCTTCCAGTGAGAAGAACAAAGTTCTGTCATCTTGCTTTCTCTTCTGAGACTTTGAATTTAACTTTCCTCAAGCTCAGCCTTATCTGTAACTGGAGATGCAAGACTTCAAAGCCCTTAAAATTCTGTAATTCAGTCTTAGGGAATTACATCGGTATAATTCTAATTTTATTGGGAGGATGAAAATCATGCTTGTTTTATTATTCTTTTCTTCTAATAGAGAGATAGACATGTTACTAGCCTGAAGTGCCATTTTTGCCCATACTGGATGTCAGATTGGGTTAACGAAAGTGTTATAGATCCATCAGTTTGAGTGACTATCTGGGGAGGGGTTAAGTCTAGTGACTACTTTCTCAATGACATAAAGGCTGAATCCCTTAATATTGCTATACGTTCTTGCAGATATCAGACATGACTGGATGGCTTGTTGCTGATCTCTATAATACAAGGAATGTGCAGCCTCATCGAAGCCAATTTGATGGGCCCCATCAAATAAGTATTAACAACACTGAGGTTGTGAAAGTATTGAAACATACTTATTACTGGTCAGCACCTGAGCCATATCTAGGAAATAAAGTAAGTTCTCAGCTGGAGTAAAAACTTCTTAATAGTTTATTTATTTTAATCATGCCGTATTGCTCTGAATATAATACATAGTTTCTGTAATTAAAAATTGCACATAAATTCTAATTTTATCAGATTACTAGCTCTTTGTGAACATTGATCTGCCTGCTTCTTTCTCTGCCTATTTTGTACACAGTATAATCTCTCTTTTTCTTTCTTGACTATTACTAATGTATATGGTTCACATTCCCCACACTCTTGACTCCTATCCTAAAGGTTACATCCTTCACATCTTGTTGAATATAGACCGTTAAATTCCTCTTACTTCCTCTTAGCCACATTTCATCTCCCATTTAGCCTTTATTAGTTTCCAACTGACTTTTGCCCTGGTTAATACCTAAAGCTCTGAGCATCCCATTTTTTGCAACAGAATCACAAAACAAGTGAGGTTGGAAAGGACTTCTGGAGGTTATGTTGCTCCCTGCTCAGGCATGGCCACCTAGAGTTGATTGCCCCCCAACATGTACAGAGAGTTTTTTCTGGACATTTCCAAAGATGGAGACTCCTTGCCAAAAGCTTGGTCACCACAACCTATGCCAATGCTTGGTCACCCTTATGTAAAAAAAAAATGCTTCCTGATGTTCAGAGGGAACTTATGGTGTCTCAGTTTGTGCCCATTACCTCTGGTCCTGGCACTGGACATCACTAAAAAAGCCTGACTCTGTCTTCTTTGAACCCTCCATTCAGATACTTATATTTATTTATGCAGTCCCCCTGAGCCTTGTCTAGGCTGGACAGTGTGATACTCTTTCCTTATACGAAGATGCTCCAGGCTTTTAATCATTTTAGTGGCTCTTTGCTGAGTGTCCATCTCTCTATACTGGGAAGCCCAGAACTGGATTTAGACTGCCAGCTATGGCTTCACCAGTGCTTAGAAGAGGGCACCTTTCAACTTCACTTATTGAATTATTTTTTGTTCCTGTCTCTTTGCCCATGCAATCCAGTTGCTTAGTCTGGTGATAGAGTAGATGAGCACAAGTCATGTAAATGTAACATTAAGGAGTCGTCTTGCACAGAGCAATGTTCATTCAAATTCTCATCTCTTATCCATTTAATGTAGGTCTATCTGATGGTACTACTCTAACTTACTGTGAAGTAGTCAGCAGCAGTTGTGGGGCTGAGGAACCTGAAGGGTGGAATATGGAATGTGACTAATTCAAATGTGCTGTGCCCCTTGGCTAGGACTGTGCTGTAAACCTCTGCTGTTTGTTGAAGTACTGTAGGTGTTTGACTGAATGGGAGCACTTTTCTGTATCACCTGGAGAGCCTTCAGTTAGCTTTTCCCACCTGCACACAACAAGCCAGTGCTTGCCTCTGTGTTGGTACACATCACATGTTAAATTTGCTGTGGAAAGTGGTATTTGTAAGCCCAAATACTACTATCATTTGGATGTTACACTGTCCTATATAATTTCTTTGTATTGGTTGGAGGTTATCGTGTTGTTACACCTTTGCTTTCTATTATTCCAGCTCACAGCTTTTGGTGGATATCTGAAGTATACGGTATCTTATGATATTCCAATGGACAGTGTGGACAGTGATATAGTATCTAGTGTGGATGTCATCATTCAGGTAGATTTTTTTTTTCAGTTTGTTATTATTCAGACATCATTTGGGATCTATTAGGGGTTAAAAAAAGGAAAATAAAATAGTATTTCTGTAGGAATATTTTTTCAATTTTAAGTTTCTTCTTTAATGCCACTACCAAGATTTTGTTACTACTCATTTATCTGATTTCTTGATTATTTTCTCTGAAATTGTAGGTATATGATGCTAATTTTAAATAAAAATACTTAAATTTTAAGCTTTGTGTAAACAGGTGAAGTGCTTATAATCAAATATACAAAGCTCTGTTTGCAAAAGAAACAACAATAAGGTGGAAGGGTTTATGTAATAGATGGATGTTCTTGCTGATTGCTTGCTTTTCCAGATTTATGCTGCAAAGTAAGGCTCTATATTGAATCCAGGCACCTCAAAAAAAAGTATCTTGTAACACACACCTAGCAGCAGAACAAAGAACAACAGAGACTCAGTTTTTTAGAGGAGGTTGATTTTTGAAATTTAAGTCATTTTCCAAAAGATCAAATATTTCTGAAATCTCTGCACCAAGACAGTGGGATTTTAGTCTTCCTGAAACCATGGTAAAAATAGACCTTTTACTACTTACTTTGTTCCTAGTGCAAGAAAACTAGTTTGATTGCCTCTTATCTGGATGTATAACTGACACTAAATGTAATTGCTAAATAAAATTTACAAGTGAATATGGTGAAAATATTCTGTCTTTCAGGGTAACGGCAATATTTTGAGTACAAGAGCAGCTGGCTTGTCATTACAGCCATATGAGGAGTATTCTAATTCTGTGAGATTTGTGTCAGAGAATTTCATAGACTTCAATACAAAAAAAGCTATAGACCGTGAAAGATTGATGACTGTTTTGGTAAACATGACCCATCTTCTGATCAGGGCCAACTACAACATTGCCAAAAAAGCCACATACAGGTAAGGGAGAGAAAATAGTCAAGGTAATCTATATGCTTCTATTATTTTTGTGTATCTGAAACACTGTTCATAGTGGCAGTATTCCTAAAGTTAGTACTTTCTGCAAAACGTCATTGTTTCAGTTGAATTTTCTCAAGACCAGACTTGTCCCCAAATACATTTGTGTGGAAAAAGACATTTAGGGGTTTTTTTATATCTGATAACAGAAGCATTGTTTTCTGCTTGAAAGTAACACTGTATTATAACTGCCTTGTTACAATGGCAGCTTTGTCAGAAGGATATACCTCAAAAACTCTCAGCAGTATGCTTATTTTGGTATGTGACAAGATAATCCATAACTGACAATTGAAAACCTGCCAGTAAAGATGTAGGCTGCAATTTGTTTTAATGCCTGTTTGTAGATGTTCCTGATGCTTATCTGTAAGGGAGTGCTTAATAGGGAAATTAGGCTAGAATAAATTAGCTGGTCATTCCATAATCTTAAATCGGCATTAACAGATGCAGTCTGAGATCTGTTTTACCTGTTATCCAGGATATGCAGGAAAAAAGTACACTGTTATACCTCTAATACCATGACAGATTAGACAGGTTTTGTTTAAACTTCTCCACAGGAGAAGAGACAATGTTAGTAACCATAATGATAATGGGAAAGAGGCACATCTACTCCCCAAATTACAAATGCAGTGATAGGACTATAATCATAGTCTTTTCACAGCAGTTTTGTGCCTAGTCCTTGGCTGTCACTGCCAGGGAGCAGCACTCAGCAGTGTTACTCCCCTAGAAGCAAACTATCCTGTTCAAGATGAAGTTTAGGGAAGCAAATGATGTTTTCATGCTTGATCCTAGGCTGGACTCTGTGACCCTGGATACTGCAAGTGCAAATGTTATAGATCTTTCTTCAGCACCAGATGTGGAATTCTGTGAATGTCCTCAAGGTTACACAGGAATATCCTGTGAGGTAACCTTTCAGAATGTTTTATGTATGCAAAATTACTTTCTATCTGAATGTATTTGGGATTTAAAGGCAGGCTGCCTTTAATTATACTGCAATAAAAACATAGGTTCTGTGATGATATGCTGTCTACTATACTGTACACGGTGCTGTAGATATTTTCTTCCAGATATGCTAAACTGGATTTTATATTTGTTTCTTGAATTCTATTTGGTGGCACTAAAAGATGATGATACACTTTAGAGCATCAGTGTTGCAGAGGGAGTAGCTGTAAAAGCTCTGTGAAGCTGTATTGAGCTTATCTTGCTCTATTAATAGCACTTTTCCTGAATTTGAATTTTGTACAGTTTATTTCTGCTTTATATCATTAGGTTTATGGAAGCAATAAAGAATCTTGGCAGGGAGCAATGCTAGCCTTTGGAAGATCTGACAAGAGTCAAATGTGTTGCACAATGATGTGTCTTATATATCCATAAATAGAAGGTTAGGGAGGTAGAGCACCATCTGCAGAATAGCAGGAATTATTTTGACAAATAATTTCATTATGAGGCCTTGTGCCATAACATTGATAATGATTCCACAGAGGGGGTAGAACATCTGGTTTTTATTGTCCTATAATAAAGAACTTCACATATTAAGCTACACAGAATTTAACTTATGTGCCTCCAGGGGACAAAGGGCTGAATCAAAATTTAATGGAGTTAATTCTTATCCACTTTATCCAGTGGAAGTAAAAAAAAAAAAAGTCAGAAAAGAGCTGCAGTGACATCAATAGAGTTGAAAGAGCATTCAGTTACTACAATGTGATTGAGTCAGATGGTGGGTGTTAGGAAATGGGCTCTTTGAAAATGTTTTGATGTATACTTTTAACATGCGCAATACTACTGCTTTTTTTCCACTCATTTCTTTTCAGTCCTGTCTCCCTGGGTACTACCGTGTAGATGGAATACTCTTTGGAGGTATTTGTCAACCCTGCAAATGCAATGGGCATGCAACTGAGTGTGACATACATGGTGTTTGCTTTGTAAGTCATCCTTCAAAGTGTTTGTATTTTAAGCATCTATTTAGGAATTAGGAGAGCATTTTGGCAGTGGGAGACGAGTTTACAACGTATGTAAATTTAAGGCTATAGGTACTAAGTGTTTATTTTTCTTGCTTTTTATTGTTTACCTCAGTATATGTTCAAGGGGCACCATTAAAGCGTTCTCCAGTAAAGGATTTCTTTCAGTTTATCATTTCACGTGGGTAGTAGTAAGAACTAAAATAAAGATGTCACCATATAGTGGCTGATAAAAATGTCAATTTTGCTTGCTGTGGGTAACAAAACTTTTCCTGAAAGGAACAAAATTAAGCAGAGTTTTGGGTGAATATCTGTTTTTGGATATGTATGCATATTCCATGACTGACATCAGTGGAATTTACACATTACCTTCTGAAGAGACCTCTTCTGAATTTTTAAGATCCCTAAAATGTGATGGCTAAACAACTGTAAGAAGCTTACAACAAGTTTGTTACTTCAAATATGTACAATATACAAAATATGCTTAAGTTTATGCCTAAATAATGTGGCTGGTTTAATGGTGTAAAGTATATTCTAAAATGTAGGAAGAAAACCCAATTTGAGTCCGTTATTACAACTTGGAAAAATTCCCACCTATTTTCAGAGTTTACTCTGTTCCTCATGTCTGTCTTCTTCAATGTTATACTGCGTGCAGATTCCTGCAGACATCCCTTGGGGCAGAAAAAACATCAAAAGTAAATATGAAAAGACTCTTTCCATGTCTCACAGGCTTGTCAGCACAACACGACAGGACCTGCCTGTGATCAGTGCTTGCCTGGCTTCTATGGAAGTCCATCCCATGGAACTTCTGCAGATTGCCAGCCCTGTGCATGTCCTCTGAGTTCTGCTGCAAACAAGTAAGCTCCTTATCTGAGATTTTATTTTGCACGTTTACCAAATTAAGGAAGTGAGATGATGAAAAAATGCTGGGAAATATGAAGATGTTTTCTTCTCCTCCTTCGTGTGACCCATCTCATAGAAAAATTGTTTTTCGAGGTAGACAAATGTATAGACTAAGCTAAGATAGGCTGGGTGGACTGGTACAATTTGTACGTGAATGGTCAAAGTATCCTTGATCTTGGCAGCAAAATTAGTGTTATTTTTCATGTTGTTTGAGAAAGCGTCAGAAAGAGAGAAGTGTTAGATGTGAAAAAGTGGAGGTCAGCACAGAAATTGAACAGATATACTAAAAAGAGAGCCAGGGGGTTAAAATCTTCCTTTCCTTTAAAAGAAAAAATCTCAAGAAGAGTTCTTGAAAATGATAACTTTATTTTGACGATTTGTCATGTTTTAAGCCAAGAAAATATTTCAATTACATGGTTATATAGCTAGGTGGATGGACTTGAAGAGTGGATATTGTATATCTGTAGAAGTCTTACGATTCTGTATATTATTTACTGACAAATATTGTTGATAGTTTCAGTCCTACTTGCCAACTGAGTGAAGGAGGTAGAATTGTCTGTGACAAATGTCTTCCAGGCTATACTGGTTCTCAGTGTGAAAGGTACGTACACTAGCTTTGGGTAAAATATCTATATCATTTTTATCACCTGCCTTGAATTTGTTCATACCAAATATACAGGATATTCCTAATAAAGTTGTACTTTGTTTTGTCTTTGCTAGTAACACAGAGACACTTCAGATAAAAACTTAATAGGAAGTACTTCCTATTGACATGACTGCATTCTAGCTGATATAGCTTTTAATCTCTGGTGCAGGTGTGCTAATGGTTACTATGGAAATCCACTTGTTCCTGGACAGTCGTGTGCTCCTTGTGAATGCAATGACAATGTAAACCGAGAAGAGGATGGCCACTGTGATTCCTTCACAGGACAATGCCTGAAATGTCTGGGGAACACAGCAGGTCACCACTGTGAAAAGTGTGCTGATGGGTATTATGGCGATGCAGTGATTGAAAAAAGTTGTCGTGGTAAGCTATTATTATTACATGCAAAATTAAAAGAACACAATGTGGTGTAAATGGATGGATAGAGTGTTATGCAGCTTGGCTGAAGGATTTAACCTTCAAGTTGTGAGTTGGCAACTGCACTTTGAAAACAATAGGGTTGGGTTAGCCTGAAGAAGGAAAATATTGTGCTGGGGTATGACACTTCATATTCCTGAAACTTATTGGCTTCTTAATACAGTCCCCTCAGTGACCTGCTATAAATATTTCTTACTACTCAATGTTTGGTACAGGGCTGGAAGTAAAAAACTTCAAATGTATCTGTTCACAGAGGTGCTTTTTTTTTTGGATCTTTTAGACCAAGTAGTATAGATATTACTGTATTGCATTAACATCTGTGTGATATAAACAAATGAAACACACATGTACCAAATTTGAAATTCTGTATAACAATGAATGCATATTTATATACATTAATAATTTTTTTATATTTGGGTTCTTTTTGTCTAACATAAGTCTGTGAGTGCCACGTGAACGGTTCCCTTTCAAGTACTTGTCATCATGAGACAGGTGTCTGTCACTGCAAATCAAATGTGATTGGTGAGAGATGTGATAAGTGTTTGGTAAGCAAATATTTATCTATTCCCAATACCTGTATTTTCTTGTATCTTTGTCTTCCTGTTTATTTATAGATATTTAATAGACCAAATTCAGTGAATAGCAGCAACTATTTTCAGGGGGAGGGACCTGCTGTTGGAGCAGAGACTGAATATTTGTATGCACATACTTTTGTGACTGCAAATTGCTCTACCTATGCTCTTTCAGATGTGAAGCTATGTACTTGACTTGTCATCCTTCTGAATAGGGCTGTTCAGGCTTGTGCTGCACTGAATGAGAGTGTGCAGTCATGTTGGCTTACCAAAAAAAAAAAAAGAGTAGTACACAACTAACAGACCTCAAGGGTTCTTAGTGTTGGGCTTCTGCAAAATGAAATCTAAGTGGTAATATCTGAAGAATGCAGTTGGGAATAATATGTCCTGGCTAAACACCAAAACTGAATTCAGCTAAAAGCCAGGCCTATTATAACAACAAGTAGATATTCACTGGTGATAGAAAACAGCAATTTCCAGCCTTTGCAAAGCGTGGAACTTCCTCAGAGACCAGAGCAGGAAATTTGTGCCCAGTTACTGCTCCTGTGCCAGCCTAGCTGAATGCCTTTCAATCCGCATGTACCACAGGTCATTGGCCTGCTTTGTTTTAATCTTTCATTTCACATTCACAGAAATCTGTGCCTGGTCAGTACAGCCCACCCTCACCTCATGGAAGTCTTTAAATCAAAATAACTTCAGACTTTAGAACATAAAGTCCCACTGATGAGGCCGGAGAACCATGAGATCGTTTCAGTGTTCACTTTTTCACCCAAATGCATACTTGCATATAGCTGGGAACAGTGAAGAGATGAGGTCATAGCAGTTACACAGTGCTGACTATTCTTACAGGTCAGACAGCAGGGAAAGTGAACCAGGGAAAGTAAGAGTGTACACTGTATTGTTTCCTTATGAAATGTAGCTCACATTTGTTTGCTTCCTATTCAACAGAGTGGCTATTATGGCCTGCTTAGTGGGCTTGGCTGCATTCCCTGCAACTGTAGTAAATTTGGCTCAGTCTCTGAGGACTGCGATCATCGGGGGCAGTGTCACTGTGTGCCAGGAGTGGCTGGAGAGAAGTGTGATCGTTGTGCTCATGGCTTTTATGCGTTCAGTGATGGTGGCTGCACCCGTAAGTTCTGATCCATGTTCCTTTCAGGGTTTATCTAGAATTTCTTTAAGCAATGTATTTTATGTTAAGCTCTGGCAAAGGTCAGTTGTTTTGATGACTGCACAGGAAATTCTGTAGAATGGTCTCCTAATACTTTGATTAAGCTAGGGAACAAAACATTTCTTTGCTTATTATTTAGTTCCTTCTGTAAGGTGATGACTATGAAATAACTCATAAAAGTTGAGTGAGAAGAATATTCCATCCTCAATAACTCCTTTGTCTCCTTTTTTCTATAAAACTCTTCAGACCCTTAGAGAGAATAGAAAGTTCTTTTTGCAATTGTAAATGTTAAGAGCTACTACTCTTACAGGTTTTTACTTTATTTTTTAAATTTATTTCTTAAAAATATATTGTATACTTCGATAAGACGTCTTGAATATTTTTCCCCATCATCACCTGTGTGTGTATATTTAGTCATGATATAGAAAATGTTAATCCAAGTGGAGAGCGTGCTGTCAAAAACCTAACTTATGTTAATAAGATGCCCTTTTCAACACAGCATAGCTGATGAAATGCCTATCCTCCAACTTGACAGACACCTTTTTTCGTGCCTCAGAGAGTTTAGTAATATGAAATCTGCAGTGAGAATATATGATAAGATTATGTTTTAGAACATACGTACTGCGTCTTTGCTAACAAAGATCCCTTAATCACCTTTAATAATTTCAGTCTTGAAAAATTTTTAAATGTTATTAAAACAACTCGTAAAAACACTTTTTTGAACTACTGCTTTTTAGCAAGAAAATTATTGCATTTCTTAAGTAAAGTGTTTTCTGCAGCAGTTAGTTATTATCAAAATAGTTACGCATCCTTATTATTAAGAATTCTTGAAAAGCACTTATTCCTGAGATTAATCCTTTTACCTGTTTGAGAACATTATTTTCTCTTCTGATGAGTTTTGTATCCTCTATAATAGAGTATTTTCCTGCAGATTTACTCTTCTCTGCAATAATTTTGCTGGTTTTGTTGATTCCCCTGTGGAAATGCAGCACTGTTTTTTGAACCTATGTCTATGTCAAGAAGCAGTATCGGGCTTTCAGTAAAAAGATTGAATGTCACTGTGGTCATAGTTTGTTTCTCAGTCACTAGGGATGGCGAGTTCCTAGTGAAATAGTTGAACTGTGCTGTGTGGTCAAGAAAAGTAAGGCTGTTGGTGTTCTTGAAATTTCTTCTCTGTTGCTAAAGCAGAGATTAACTATTTGGTGCTATTTCTCTTGCAGCCTGTGACTGTGCTTATACTCAGAACAACTGTAATGCCGATTCTGGCCAATGCATTTGCCCCCCTCACACCCAAGGACCAAAATGTGAACTCTGTGAAGAAAATCACTGGGGACACTCTCCTAAACTTGGCTGCAAGGTACAGTAGGCTGGTCAAAAAGTCATGGATTTTAAAAACAATTCACCTTATACTAATGTCAGAATTGGACTCTAGAGAACATCAGTCTTTATTTTCTGTCTCAAAGTGCTAGTGCAATGCGCTGACATTGCAAAAAAAAAAACCCACACTGTGAAGTTTTTACTGAGGAACATTCTAAGAAAGCTATCTTTGAAAATACTGATCAGAGTGTCTATTCTGGAGAAGTGCATAGATCATAAAATTTTGAGGTGTGAATTCTAACTTTTAAGTCCTTAAATAGTGATACTAGAATGGATTTATAGCAACAATTGGCATCAAGGAACATAGTTTCTTTGCTAATCAAGGAGTGATATGGCTTCAAGATCAATGAAATCTAGCTGATCTTGAAAGTCACTGAATGCCTTTTTCTGAATGTTTGATATTGAAATGGTAATAGGTAGTTAACATTTCATGAATGGAAGAATTGTAAATACCAACTCAGTGTAGATCCAAGGAGTAGCAAGCATTTACACAATTAGGCTTATGCCTGACAGATATGGCTTTTGGCCAATTGTTACTTAGAATGTTGAAATTAGGGTCCTTATTTATCTTTTAACACATGTAGGTGGATATTGAAGTAAATGCAATTTTTTTGTTACTATGATTCTTAAAATAGGGTTTGATGTTCAGAACTATAGACGTCTAATGGTATCTGGGAGTCAAAGCTGTCAACTTGTTTTGTCACAAGATGTCTTAGACTAGGTAGTATAGCAGCAAGCTTGTAAAGAACTCTAAAGAACACACAGTGATGCTAATAGATTTTGTGGGTCTTTGTGTAGGGTGCTTTACAAGGCAAGGCTTTTAATCCTGAAGAGAAGTGATGAAGAGAGAGGACCTGGGGAAAGTGCTCACAGTCAGATAGTGATAAATGGAATGTACTTTTGGCCTGCACTGTTTAAATAACCACAGATACTGATGAATTAAGTACACCCACTTTGCATATTTCTAACAACAGTTCATATTACTGACTGCATAGAGAAGGATATGCTCTGCCAGAGAGAAGTATTCCTTTCATATGAGTTGCAGTGCATGCTGAGCTTCCCACTTTTGGATGCAAGGAGATTCTCAGTTCCTCATCAAAAAGTAAATGAGTCTTAAACAAGCTTTAGACCCTAATAATGCTTCTTGAAATCTTAAAAAAAGTCAGTATTAAAATGTTTCTTTCTAGTCATGTTTATAAAATTATTGTGCATATGAATTTATTTAATTCAGCATTTATATAATGTGATTTTATTTTGCTTGCTACACTCAGTGTATAGTATTTTAAATATAGTCTTTAGGGTTTTTTTCTGGAACAGGTCCCTTCAACTCTGATTTGAAACAGTTTCTTACTTTTTGCCATCCGTTGTTTACTATAAATACAGTTCTTTGCTCAGTTACAAACCAGACAACCTAATTTCTATGTGGAAATAGAAAAACTTTGACAAACTTTGAGTTTTAGGGACCATTCTAAATTTACTAGGTGGTTTCTTTTGTAACAAAATTACTTTTAAAGATCTCCTGTTTATGAACTTTTCTTCTTTTCCTCTAAGGCTTGCAACTGCAGCGACATTGGTTCAACCAATCTCCAGTGCAATGTATTGACAGGTCAATGCCAGTGCAAAGCGGAATTTCAAGGACAAAACTGTTCTGCATGTGCATTTGGCTACAGAGACTACCCGGACTGTGTTGCCTGTCACTGTGACTTGAGTGGAACCAAAGCA
This sequence comes from Coccyzus lansbergi, assembly GCA_033558105.1. Taxonomy (NCBI): domain Eukaryota; kingdom Metazoa; phylum Chordata; class Aves; order Cuculiformes; family Coccyzidae; genus Coccyzus; species Coccyzus lansbergi. Next base: position 2,772,221 of record JAUMJK010000082.1, on the reverse strand, counting down.
GAGATGTGTGATGACACTGAAGGACTTTGTGGTTGTGAAGAAGAAACTGGCGTCTGTGCCTGCAAGGTACTTTTGGGACAGCATTGGAATTTTCTGGTCATCTGTCACATAAAAGTCATGCAAGGTGTAGGACTGAAAGGACTTTGCGAGGCAATCTGCGTCCTTTCTTTGAGACATTTTAGAGTACACTCTTAAAGGATTTTCTATGTCACTACTAAACAGGTGATACTATCAGTCATTTTTTTTTTTTAAAATACCAGATGATGTTCCCAACTTCAGACACACAGAACACAGCTTTAGGAAGAATAGATAGCAACGTTACCAACATGGAATTGTTATTTCTGTTCTCAGAAATTCCTGGGATAACACTAGATGCTTTGTCTCTCTTACCTCCCTTTGTTTTGTTTTACATAGCCAGGTAATTTTAATTTCAGTTTGTGGTCATAAAATTATTGTGGTGCAGTATTGTTGCTGTCTTTTAGACAGAATTAATGGAATTAGATGTGGATGTGTGTTATGAAGTCAGGATCAAGACCCACTGTATGCCTAATGACAAAAAGTAATTTCTATCTGACTAATGTCAAATCCTTGCTAAGTTTACAGCCACTGTGTATTTGATAGAAAAATGACTAGTATCTTTCATGTACAGAATTAGATGTATTTTATGACCATGGTCTCACTACAGTCCTAGTTTCAAATAGATTATGTTAGCTTGATGTAAGTTGCATGTGTTCATTCTGTATTAGTTGAATTTCTGTAACCACATCATTCTTAAAATATATTCAGAGTCCTCTTTTTCATGAATTAGTATTGTAAGGTAGAAACAAATGAGAATTAATTTGTCTGGCTTTTCCTTTTGCTCCTATATTTTTGTCTTCTACCTTTTAAGTAGGATAAAACACTTACCTTAAGTCTGGGACAAAATTTTTGTAAATATATGAGAATGGTGCTGGTGTCTTTAGTGTCATTATATTTCTCTGTATGATTGTAAATGCCTTCTGACACCAAGAACAGTGCTGTATGAACCATTTTTAATGATACAATTTTTACATTTTATTTATCCCTCTTGCCTTTTTCTACAGTTGCATTTTGCCTTGCAAATAGTCCCAATACTAATAGTTCATAAGTCATATGCGTTATTTCTTAGTTGATTTTTAAAAAGCTGGGGTTTTTTTTCCTCAGTACACATAAAACATTTGAGAAAATGCAGCTGTAATAGATAAAAGTATTTTGATGCAATGAGCAATGCAGAGAAATTATTTCTACCTCAAGCCAAGGAAAACAATACTTTCATAGAATCTAGGAATACTTTGCTGCAAGAGTTGCACTTCTGAGTGCAGGTCGCATGAATTGATGACATCTTGAAGTTTCTGAGTACACAGTCTGTGATAAAAAGTTTTTTCCTTACCTTAAAAGTATAAATTTCCTACATGCTGTTTTGTTAATGAATAATTTTCATCCTTGTTTGGAGATAGAGAGGCAGCACTTCTACAGCTTCTTCCATCCTAGACGTGAAAGTATTTTAAAAAACTAATTGAATATTAAAAAATCCAGTGGAAGAGCTACTATATTCTTATCCTCATTGTAGAAATGGAAAAAAATTGAATACAGAGAATATTTTTTTCTGCTTTTCTGTGCAATGTTTTATTAGGTTTGGGAGCAGCACATGGATCTTGCAAGACAACCACATTTCTTTAAGTGTTGAGGTTCTCTACTTTGTATTCATTGGTTTCTTCTTACCATTATTTGGATTTTTAGAAGAGCAACCTATATCATCTGAATCAATATTTTTCCCCCTATACTATAATTGAAGGCATTGCTTAAGAGTAACTTGTGTGTATTACTAATAGTGAAGTCTGAATTGACATTCATGTATTAAAAAAGGCAACATTAAATACAGAGATTTAGTAGTATAGATTTTTGTGAAAACTGGGAATCTGTTCTTGAAAGACTGAGTGATAGAGAAGAAATTACTTCAGGCAGCAAATGATGCCTTCATAGTTCTCTCTCCAGTCTTCTGGTTAAAGGTGACAGAGGGCACTAACTGCAGTTTGGACTTCAAGCTGGACTTACCAGTTGGAAATTGAATGCAAAAACAGACACTTGGGAAAAGGTCCCCTAATTCCTATTTATAATGAGCAGTTGCTACTTCTTGCAGGGAGGGAAGATTTTTCTTTCTTGAATGGAAATGTGCGGCTGCTAATCCTTGCTAGAAATGCACAAATTTAGCTTGAACATTCCATACTTTTTCTTTAAAAATACCCTCAACATTGTCAAATAATGAAAAAACTGTACTGCATAGTAAACCATGATAGATATAATAACTGACTTCCTATTAAGTTGTTTACATAACAACTAGTTATTCTTCTATAAAGAACTGTCTTTCATTCAGCTAGTAAAGTAATACTAGTGTGCTGTTACGTTGGTGGTTTTTTTCCTTTTTTCCCCAGGAAAATGTATTTGGTCTACAATGCAGTGAGTGTAAACCTGGAACTTTTGCTCTGTCTGCTAACAATGCACTAGGTTGTACTCCATGCTTCTGTTTTGGGATGTCGACATCTTGTTCAGAATTAGAAGATCATGTGAGAATTCCTGTAAGTAGTGTGACATAAATATACAGATCACAGTTTGGCATTATCCTCATGTTGGGTTACCACACTTGCGTGTCTAAGGTTGCATACATTTCATTAACCAGGCTGAGTGTAGTTAGCTAGCTTATGGAGACAGTGGCACATAGCAGAATAAAAAAGAAGGCACATTGTAAGTGATTATAGTCTTATTTCTGAAAGCCTGTATTTCATTCCTTGCTTTTTAAGAGAATAAATATCAAACATGTTTCCCTTTTTTTTTTTTTTTTTGTTTTGGGTGATTATTACTCTGAGATGGACTATTTACTGTTTCAAAGCAGGTATAAAGCAGCAGTTTATTACACTGAGATAAAATATTTTTATTCAATGAATCTTTTTGCTCTCTCTGTTGCAGATAACCTTAACTCCAGATCAATCTATCCTGCCTGTAGTAGCTCAAAGTAACCTAACTGGAACAGTGGAAGGAGTATTTTCACAGCTTGCTGATGTGTTATTGGATGCTGCTGTAGTCAGGAAACACCTAAATACGGAAACATTTTACTGGAAGTTACCAGAGCAGTTTCAGGGAGACCAGGTAAGATTATTAAAAAATCCGAATGTTTTCCAGATAATTTCTTTATTGTCTAATAGTCACTTCTTTATTGCATAATAGTCGCTTAACCTTGATAACATTGATTTTGTGGTATCTCTATTTCTTGCGGGTCATATTATATGTGATTCAGTGACTGCACTTATTAATTACAAGTTTAAACAATATGTTTACATTACCCTTTCATAATGAGATTTTTCTTGACCCTGTAAATTGGTAACACCCATGTGTAACTACTATGTTACTCTTCAGAGATAGTACAGGAGAGGAGAGTCATGTATTCAATTTTACTTTTCAAACTTGAAAGAGTTTTTAGCCTTGATGCTAGATTCAGGATATAGATCATGGAATCTCTGGTGCTTAGGAATTAAATGAAAATTGAATGCATGCCTTGAAAGGGCCTAAAAGAAGAAGCTGAGACTGCTTTTTAGAAATATGCATTTAACCTTGGCACAAAACCTGATGAGCTTAAATCAGGTTTCATGTTTTAATGCCAGAACTGACAATTTTCAAGTCTTCTGATGACTATAAAATGTTTACAGCTAGTAGCTTTAACCGTGGAATAAATAAAGGTAATGATTTTTTTTATCCAAACAGCTCATGGCCTATGGAGGAAAGCTGAGGTATACTGTTGCTTTTTATGCTTTGGATGGCTTTGGAACCTCAAATTTTGAACCACAGATTCTAATGAAAGGAGGTCACACCAGCAAGCTGGTCATCTACGTAGACATCCCTTCTCCAGAAAACGGAGTAAGAACTGACAAGGAAGTAGAAATGAAGGAGGTAAGCCAAAACATTGATGTTGGGAGTACTACCTTTCCTCTAGAAGATTTTATTTTATATATTTAATGAAATACTTCGAAAACAGTATTTGTGATTTCAAATAGGCTGAGTAAATAGAGTACTTGGATTAAAATGCATCTATTTGAGGGGGAAAAAATCGCGAGGAATATCACACTATAGCAGCAAACAACTTTTTGATAATGTTTCCCCTTTTGGAAGTACTGTAGGTGTTCCTGTGGTGAACTTTTCAAACACAGAGTTGGGTTTCAGTGATAAATGACAGGCAGACAGGTATCATCGCTCTCAGGCAATCTCATGGTTTGATAGCCTGTATGTTACACTCATAGTCCAGGACCATCACACGAGATGTCAAATTTTAGTCTAGCAGGAGCACTAAGTTGCAGTAGTGCCAGCAAACAATTTCAGAGGAGATAATGATGACCTCCCTTGGTCTCTGAGATTCTCTGCTGGCTGGGACTGAGGTGAGGCCTAGTCTCTTTTGACAGAAGGCAGGACATATTTAAAATACAGGTGTTTCAAACTGTACATAAAATAAGTACTGTGAAGTCTTAGCCTTTTGGCTGTTTGGTCTAACCAGAAAAAACTGTGCTATGAGGGCCTGGACAGCTTTCCTGAAGAACCTGGTCATAGAATTTGAGAAGAGGGAAAGGAAGGAGAGGAAATTATATTAGAAAACCGTGTCTTGTTCTAATGTGAAGCAAGGTTTTGGATTTTCTGGTAACTAGGCTTTAGACATAGTCACTCTGACTGCATTTCTGAAGGAATATATAAGGAGGAACAGTGCGTTACCTTGAATGGTCATGGTTTTAATAATATGCATTATGTTTCACTAGGATTCTTGGAAGTATTTTAACTCCGTATCTGATGAGCCTGTCTCACGGTCTGACTTCATGTCTGTGCTAAGCAATGTTGAATACATCCTTATCAAGGCAGCTTATGGCCAGGGATTGCAGCAAAGCAGGTAAAGCAGTCTTTGATTACATTTACTTATTATGTTGCATTTACTCTAATTTAACTTAGAAATCCCAGCTGAGCTGTACAGTAAAGATTTAACTCAAATTAGAGAAATTTCCTATATATGACTTTTGTTCTTCATCTGATAAAAAAATATTTATGACTATAATGGCAGCAGAATTTTTCTTTATTACTTTCTGGGACATACTAAATGTCTCAACTGCTTACTTTAAAAGAAAAGTCCATAAAGAAGCACAAAGCCTTATAGGCTGATGCAGTGCTCTGTAGGATGGATAATATGGTAAGATGGCATCTGAATTATTTCTTACCTATCTCATTTTTATATGTATTGAATTGAAACACATTGTCCTCTGAATTCTTAGGTTTGTGTTATACTGATTTAGGTCTCCGATAGCTTTATGCACTCTGGGCAGTAGTAGTAAAATATTTCAACCTCAGAAGGTAGCATTTTACTGCCATTTTGAACAGAGATAGGTTACTAATGAGAGAGTAGGAATCGGATATGGTTATTGTGTCTGTCAGTTTGGAAACTAGCAAGTGGAGATGCATCCAATGAAAACCCAGTGTCTGTACATTTTCACAGCTGTAAGGAAGTGTGGTTCCACCTCCAGGTTTGTAAGAATCAACCTATATTACCTTGAAGTATTTCTGATTTGTTTGTTGTAGATCCTGAAATTACATAAATGTATAAAGAAACTTCAGATTTTATTGAGGTATTTCCATGGGGAAGAGAGGATCATGGGACGTAATGTATGGCAGCCCTGATCTTGAAACATAAAAATGTTTGGATCTCAGTTTTGGTGCTGGGCTTTCTCTAGGTGTTCACGTTCTCTTCTTTATATGCCTTGCAGAATTGCAAATATCTCAATGGAAATTGCAGTGAAGTTTGAAGAAATGCATCTAGGCAGAGCTAGAGCTCATCTTGTAGAGCAATGTAGTTGTCCTGCTGGTTATTCTGGATTGTCCTGTCAGGTAGAGAATCCTTAAATCTTTTTTGTATGTCTCACAGTAAGATAACTTAAAGTAACTTAAAGTTACTTAAAAAATCTTTTAGAATTGCTTCTAACTCTTGATAAGCAGTATCATGTATTTTTTTATTTTACTCCCCTTACAAACAGAACTGTGCTCCAGGGTACTACAGGGGAAAGCATACAGAACTTGGTGTGAAAGAGGCTCGCACTCCGATAGCACCTTGTTTGCCATGTCAGTGCAACAACCACAGTGAAACCTGTGATCCTGAAACTGGAAAGTGTTTGGTATGTACAGTTTATAAGATTTTCTATTGATTTCATCTAAGCACATATAGACAGTAACCTATGGAAGAAGTTTCTGGGAGAAGTTTATGATTGTACTGTTTGGTTTCCTGCTTCAGCTCTGAAAAATGGAAAATATTATAGTATTTCCCTTACGGTCTGTTCAGTAAAATTATTGAGTTTTTGGGGAACTAACATCCTAAAAATCATTAATTATTTTAGCTTTAATTTTACCTTGAAAACACTAGCTTTATCAATTTAGTTTATCTGGTTTTGTGAGACTTTTGGGTTTCTGTCTAAGGTCTGCTTAGTCACGTATAGAAAAGAACTAAAGGAAGCAGTAAGCCATGCCACACCACAGGCTAGCTCAAAGTCAAATTCTCTGAGTCTCAGGAAGAGAATTCTCTGGGCAGCTTTAAGTGAAACTTTTTTTAATTCTCAGAGACTAAAGTTTTATAAGGGTATGCCTCAGCTGAGTTCATTTGCTCACTTCCTTCATTTTGTCTCAAAAGTTGCAAAAAGGCGCCACATCTGACTAACACATTTTGTCTCTCTTGTGTGACATTGTGTGATAACCCCATGGACAAGAAATTCTCAGCTAACTAAATAAGGCATATTAAGTCTGTTCTCTCATTTGGCTCAGTATTTTTTCCTAGATTTTTTCAGTTTCTTTGTTTTGCCAATTGTGGGTTGATTAGCTCAAAATCAACTTCTGCTGAATTCTTTCATGTAGTAAGTTTTAAAAGTGGGTTTCTTTAATCCTTCAGGCCATTGAAAACCATTCTTTCACATTCAAGTTTGTCCTAAAATGTGTCTTGTGAGTAAGAAATAGAAACATTGGTCTTTCGTATCAGTTTCTCGTTGCAGAGGGGGCAAGTGACCCATGCATTATAATTACTACTTAGACATTTCTGGCTGAGGAGTGTAGGCAAAAGAAATGATTTTCACTTCTGACTTCTGTTCCTGTACAATAGTAGGCTGCATTGCTACTGCTTACTACTTCTACTAACCTCTAAAATATATGTGCTTGTAAGAATATGATTTATAATAAGAAGTGGGAAAACAAAAGGGGAAGAAAAAAAGGAGAGACTGAATTTTATGACCTCACAGGACTAGTCAGTTGAATTGTATTTCTAATACTGATTGAGGGATTTAATATTAGTAGCACTGAGTGTTGATCAGTTGTTGGCAAAATAAATATAGTGACTGTTAATCCTAACTGCGAATGGTCCTTGGTTTATAGCATTTGCTTAAACTTTGAAACTTATATTTTTCATTCAGGTATCCTGTTTATTTTTATCATAATTTGCCTTTTTTAAAGGATTTTTTTTGCTTTGTACTGTGCTTTCCTGACCTGAAGTGGATTTGTAGAAGCAGAAATATATGAACCTTAATGGAAATTTAGGACAGAAATTAGGTCAGTCTGCAGGCATTCATGTAAGAGAAAATGTTCTGGTATTTTGCCTATTTTTGCATTAAAGGTTCTTCCACTTGGACAAAGCTTGACCAATGGGTAATGACATTTAGAGATGATTATTAGAAATTGTGTGCATGTATTGATTGGGAGAAAGATAAAGTTCCTCTTGTTTGTTGTTTTTTTTTTGAACTGTCTAAATTTCTTTCTATGTATCAGAACTGCAGAGATAACACAGTTGGCGATTACTGCAGTGCTTGTGCCCCAGGCTACTATGGGAAAGTAACTGGATCTGTCAATGACTGCTCTCTTTGTGCCTGTCCCAGAGCCAACCCTGTTAGGTAACAAGAACTTATTAAATTCAATGTACATTTTAGCATTGTAGGTTTCTTGTGCTGTATGTCCTATCTCCTACTCCCCTATAACACTATGACAACAGGAGTTAGTTATCATTACAAGTCCTTAAATTCTAACCATTTGAAAGCTACCTATTTTGGTAATGGAGCTTACATTCTTATTTGTCTACAGCTAGTGGTAACTCTGTGATTTTTTTAAAATAAAAATGTTATCTATTAGTTAAGTCTTTTTTTTTCCTCTAAGCGTAGATCAGCCACATAGAATGTTTTATAGATAAGGGATTAAGTTATTCTGACATGATTGTTTCAAGAATGTGTGTGTTTCTGCATTTGAAAAATGATGATTTAGTATTTACAAAGATTCAAGCTATCTCTAGTCAAAGGAAGGAGATTTTCATGAGATCAGTTCTAGGGGAAGACAAATACTCTTTTGTTTGAAATTTACGTGTTTGTTTGTTTGGTAGAGGTACAGTTCACTTCATATTTTGAAAATCAAAATGCTCTGCAGGCTGTTTTTGCTCCAGAAGCTCAAAAAGCTTGTTTGTCATTTGCTTTTGAATAACTAATTCAGAGTCTAGCAACTCTGATGTTCTCATGCAAGTCTCCGATATACGCTACAGTCGTATCATGCAGCTTCCATTTTTCATTGACTTTATCTTTTAAAAGGAAGGTCATAAGTTGCTTTAGCATGTTAAGCAGTAATAGAGTCACACTGAGAAAGTAAACTTTATAAAAAACAAATATTTTTAAGGCCAAATTCTAGAGCACTGCATCAGACTGAGCAGAGTATGACGTTGCTTACAGCATTTAATCTGTACCTGAAGTTGTTCTGTCTTTGAATGGTCTTTCATTTGTGTGCTACCATGTATTGATTTATCTTTTTTCCAGTTTCAGTCCCACTTGTGTCCTGAAAGGTGTTCAGGATTACCACTGTGATGCCTGTCTGCCAGGATATGAAGGACAGTATTGTGAAAGGCGAGTTGCATATGATGCCCCTATTTATCCCCAACTTCCAAGGCCAGTTTGATGCATATGAGCCGTATTTGTACTTGGGATAGATTGTTCAGTGTTAATAAGTAAATACATGAATTAATACTAGAGTGACTTGTTAGATGCTGTTAAGAAACCATTAATTGAAAATGTATCAGTGATTCAAGTTAGTGATATCAAGTTAGATAGAACATCTAATTTCCTGATGAATATCAATATCCCCTGATGTTCAGTGTCCCATTCCTCCCTGTGAAGGTGCTCCCTGGGCTATTACGGTGACCCTCAGCTGCCTGGTGGCAGCTGCCTTCTGTGTCAGTGCAATCCAAGAGGCTCTGTTAATGTTAATTGTGATCGTGCGACTGGTCAGTGCCTTTGTAAGCAAGGCGTGACAGGACAGCTTTGTGAGGAGTGTGAACCGAAACATATTCTTGTGGAAGATGAGTGTGTTTGTAAGTGTTTTTAATTGTTTACTTTCCCAACGGGCGCTGGTCTGTTTATGGTATTTATGTGCACGTGATTACTCGTGGAATGATAGGCTCTATCCTTTCTATGAAAGAAAAGTAATCTTAGCAACCTAACACCTCTTTAAAATATGGGGGGTTGGACTAGATAACCTTGAGAGATCCCTTCCAACCTCAGCCATTCTATGAGCACAGAAGAAACTGTGATAAAGATCATAACATCAGACAAGCAGTTAATCCATAAAATGGCTTATTTTGTGTTACATACAAGTTTAAGGCAAGATAATGTTAATGTCTTTTTTGCTGTCTGTAGAATACAGACACAGCAAGTACAGTAATCTGCTTTTACAATGAATTGGGCTTTAGCAATCAGATTTTATTTCATATGAGTAAAAAAAAAATCCAAGGAATAAATGCAATTGCACCATTATAGGCTTGAATTTACTATTTTCTTAACCTGTTTGAGTGAATGTCAGTGGCATCACTCTGGATTTATAGCAATATAGTTAAAGAGCCTCAATAAGCTTACAATACAGAAAAACAGCTCAATAGCCAGCAGTATCAATAAGGCTTGAACGTATTCTAACCTAAGCAGAGTATGTATGGAACAGGTCCACTCTTGGGACAGGAAGGGGTGGGGGGTAATATTACAAATCGGTGTCCTCAAAATTACTGTACTTAATTTTAACTCTAAAAGTGAAGGAGATACTATGTAAATCAAAATACATTTCAGGATTTGGTGGATTCTTTGTAATACTAATATTGCTTCCTCTTCTCAAAATGTTTTAATTAGCTTGTGATGACAACTGCACAGGAGTGCTGTTAAACAGTTTGGATCACCTCCACAATGCCATACTTTCAGTGAACCTCACTGGTGTTGCCCACGTGCCCTATGGGATATTGTCAGAGTTGGAGAATACAACTAAACATCTGAAGGTAAAATTAAAGCACAAATAATGGAAATACGTAATCACACCTTTAAATCAAAACTTTGCAATAATTTAACAGAAGCACTCGTGAAGTTCATGGCTTGAATGTGTGCATGTGTAAATGATACCAGATTTAAGACCATTATGTCTGATGTAGAAATATACCTTAAGTTATTCAACTGCCTGTATTACTTTCTTCTAATTTATTGTGCTAACATTTAAATAAATAGATTAGTATCTTTTACAGTTAGTATTGTGGTTATTGAATGTACTGTAGGCATGTGTTTTGTCTGGATATATGTAACCCTAAGACAGCAGTAAAATAGAGACATCAGACCAGGTCTTTTCCCTTTTTCACACCTTTTCTAAAGATCTGCCAAGGCCTAGGTCTTGAGGCTGTTCCCTTACAGTCCTCGGAGGAAGAGGTCTGTCAGACTGCTTCTCCATTAGCCAGGGTTTCTGGGATGCAGCCGTTTTCTTTCCTTTTGGTTGTGTGACTGTCCAAGTGCCTTACTCCGTCCTCCATCCCAGGATACAAGACAGATAGAATGTTTCAGTGCTGGACACCCTCAGGCTGCTTTTGTGGTAAACTTCCTTTGCAGCTTCTCTCCCTCTTACACAAAGCATGAAATACCACATTTTCTGGCTCTGAAGAGTCATTTATCATTGCTGATGTTTACGTTCATGTGGTCTCTGGACAAAGCCTAAGATAAACAGAATCCTCCCCAATTCATGACTACTAAGATATGCATGTTTGTTGATAAGACTTTGCTCAGCAATAAGTCAAGCAAGGCAAGCTGGAAGGCAGTACAAAGCTGTTGTCTTTGTATCCAATCATATCGCAACAGAATCAAAATAGTGGTGTCCTTCTTGTGCTTCTAGATTCAGCAAATTAAGATTTTTAAATTTCTTCTATTTAAGATGTAAGGCAGACTGAATTCCAATCAATGTACTTCAAAATGTTAATGATTACAATATCTCAAGGCAAACTTGATTAAATTACATGTTTATCTTTCAGCGGGGATAATCTTATCCTTTAGTTTTACTTGGTAACAATTTAGTTTTGTCAGTTATGCTTTCCTTCCTTTATATCATAAGGCATAATATACATGCTGAATTACTGTAATACTTTAGGGGTACAGTTGACTTGCTTCCTCTAATTGTGTTTGTATGGGAACATCATCTTTAGGGACTATAAATATTCAATATATAGCTTTTTATTTAGCACTTTAATTATAAAACAAGTAAAATCTTATGTAAAAATAAAAGCAGTTTAAGTTTCTCCTTTATTGCATATATTAAAATCCATTCAAAGCACCTGCCCCTCTCTTGAAATGGGGGTGTTAAAAGTGATATAAAACTGCTCGTGATTATGATGTCAGTTCGTTTTATGTAAGGCCACAATTTTTTTATACAACTTAATCTCCAGAGGTAAGTTAATGGTTTTGTAATTTTTCTCTGTTGGAAAGCAGGTATTCCCCTCTTCCTGGCTAATCAAATATTATGTACCCTTTTGCCCTGTACCAAAGCAACTGCAGGTGGAAGCCTGGAAATCCCCAGATTTATTTATGTGAATTGATGATCTTCCCTGAAGGGCTGTCCCCTAAACAGTATCACATCTTTGCTATACCTTAGTCTCTCAGGAACTCTAGTATTTCCTCTTTTATCTGCATTACGTATGAGTATTTCATTTCGATAATGAGAAAGTTATTAGATCAGATCATCTACTCCTCATTGCTTCTGCTCATCCAGTCTGTCTGAGAACTTTTTTTCTATCTAAAGCCCTCTGCCTTACTCCTCCTGACGTACTTAGACATATTTACTGACACATTCTGTGTTTTTTCTAATTGGACTTTTAAAGAAACCTAGTGCTTTGTCCCAGGAGGCTCAAGAACTAGCTTGGATTTCTCTTTCACTTCTTTCCTCATCTGAGGAAAAGACTTTGAAATTTCCATGTGACTCAAGGCTGTTGAGTAATCCTGTGCATTACTTCTTTAAAAAGTTGAACAGAATGATATTTATTGTGGTATTTACGACGGCTAACTCTGAACCATCTGAAATCTAAAAATAACCTCTCCCGGGCCTGTTGTCTTTTTAAGAGATGCCATGAATTTCTTTGCATTAGTACAGAAGTAGTATTCTGTTGCAGACCTTGACTGTATCAAGTATGATATGCTTGGCTACAATAGCCTATTTATTGCTATGCAGAGAAGTTTTTGAGATGACTTTGTAATTAAATACAGCCTATTGCTCTTTCTTATTGGGGAGAGGACAATTCACATGAATGCTTGTGTTAACTTATGGTGTTCAGAGGACCAAAATCCTGAACTCCTAAGTACTGTGCGTGGGATCTTGAAATGAAAATACAGAGCTCTCTAAGAGCATGCTTACTGATATATCATAGATGCAGCTGATTTGACAAGACCATCTGTGGGACAATAGCAACTTAAAGTATCTTATTTGAGCACCTTAGACTGTGGTGAAATTGAGAATCAGGATAGCAAAAATTATGCTTCCTTATTCAATTTTAGGTACAACCTGAGTGGATTCTTATTTCCTTTTTTAAAGAAATAGCACACTTTGAATTAATTGTATGAATGTAATTATTTTATGTCATTTTATGTGCTTTGCAGACCAATCATTGAAAACATAAATAAACCAAATAGCGTGCATAGTTATTTTCTTCCCAGAATTTTTCTGGACACACAGCAAAGTCCTTAAATTACGGTGTATTTTTTCTTCTTCTTACAGGGATCTATAGTTTCTAGAGAAGATCCATCATACTCATTAGCTACAGCGAAAGAAAGTCTTCTGAGTTTATCAGGAGGAATAGATCAGCTGCATGAAGAGGTAGGTGCTGACCTCATAGTCTTTATGGAGAAATCCTTTGAGAGTTTGTAGTATGGTACGTAAATGCCAGAGAGTTGGTTAGAAATTATTTTAGATCTCTAGAATTCAATGAGAGAATTCAGTTCATTCCATACTCTTCCAAAGGAGAGGAGTTAATTAGTCTGTGGAAGTGTTCTGTGAAATACAATGGTTTATGATTTTGTACAGGAGATTTACATGGTTACATGGTTTCTTTTTGTACTGTGATAATTTTAAGTCCTAAAACTGGCAAAAAGGACTTGCGTTCTTCTCACTGGTTTTAATGGGTGGAGATTATTAACAATTATGTCATAGCCAAATATTTTCCAAAAAGTCTTTGATACCTATAAAATTGGGTTCAAAATTGTCTCAGAAGAAATAAAACTGTTCAAAATGCATATAAAAAGTGGACACTTGTAGTCTATATTTAGTTTTAACACAAGAAAAATTGTAGGTAGAAAGTTGTCATTAGTAATTCGTTCATTGTATCTCACTTGATCACCATGCATACGTCTAATTTTCTGACCACATTTATGTAATCTAACTAGGTGCTTGCACTAGCAGTAGTGTTGTTGCTAAAAGTGATGTATCCAGAATAGGTAAAAATACATAGTATTTAATTTGTTAAATTAATAGCTTTAGTAATTATGACCTTATTGATTATGACAATAATTGATAACACAATTCTTCACTAGTATCACAGGCTGGAACTTTTCAATAGAAGCAAAGTATCTGCAAGCATGGAAACAATAGAGATTTATGAATTGACTAGGTCTACCTTGTCAAAAAACATTGTTTCCTCTCACAAAACAGTCTCAATATTGGGAAAAATCCGTAAAAAACATAGACTAATGTCATGAATTAAAGAATGTTTTTGGAAGACTGTCAAAGATGGTCTCTGATTTTATTCTAGTTGTCTAGATTTTTGAAAAGAGCTTGGCAGCTTAACACAATGACTCAGGAAACAAGGAATAAAAGTCAAGAAGTGGCTGGATTTATAGACACAGTACATACAACCATCAAAGGTATCCTGCTTTTAAGATCTTTCCACTTCTTTGCAGAATTTAGAAGGAATACTTCCTTCACAACTCTTAAAGAACTATTTACATGGGAAGTGCTGCAGTTTGCATGGGGTGTTTGCATATATTCTTTTTTTAATGGTATGACTAAATTATTTACTCTCCTACTTAGTACTTGCTGAAGTTGCTATGTCACTAAGTGAAACACTGGGCCTGGATCTCCCACTGTCAAATGCTACATCTCAGAGCCTGCAGGATGATATTTCAGCCCTTTTGGATGCATTGCGCAAGAAAGATTTTGTTCAACAGCATCATAATGCTACCAGTGTCCTAAAGTAAGCCTGTTCTACTGAAAACATTTTGTATATATCTTATGCAATACTGCTTTTTTAGAGATATCTGGATAAACATTGTGCCATTTTAAGAGGCAGTGAGGTAAATAACTAGCCCAGGTGGAGCTACATGAACGCTCAATTTGAGTTACATTATTGGAAGATATTTGGACATCCCACATGATACTAATAGCTAAAGCTGTTCATTTGGATACAGTACAAAACTACATTGCTACAAGGGAATACACTTACTGGTGTCAGTTTGATTCAGATATGGTCCCAATACACATGTTCCTGTTGCTTTTGGCTAGGAGATGTCATAGAACTGACTCAGTCAGTGGCAAGCACAGAACACTTTAGATTTGCTGAAGGACAAGATGATTAATTGTCAATGGACTATCATATAGCTTTTCAAATGAAAACAAGGCATTTGTTTCAGCATTCTAAACCAATGTATGGGATTGTATTCCATTTGCTTGATTTTTCCCTAGTTAAAGGCTATTTTAAAATGACTTTCATGTTCATTATTTTTTCATGCTTATTGCCAAACTTAACAATATAAAATGTCGATTGTTCCAACAGTCAGCAAAATTTTTGCTCCAACTTCAGAAATACTTAGTATTGCCTTAGCTCACCAAAGGCTCTAAGAATGTTAACATTGGCTTCTAGGGACAGAGATTTAGACCAGAGTTGAATATTTCTGATAATTTGGCTTTTGTTTATTAAGTGCTTTAGAATAATAGGCAGCATAGAATGTTTGTGTCGGTAGTATATCTGCTTTTGATCAACAGACTCCTATGCTTGCCCTTTACTAAATATTATTGTATCGGAGCTAAATAGACTTAAAAATAGACTAGAAATGTACCATTTAATCTTATATATATTAGAAACTTCAAATAGCTTTTTTTGCACTTATAGATATGTCTCAAAATGTCCTGTTGCATAGTAACAGAATATTCTGACTTTGAACATCAGCTTTTGAGTGGTTTTGCACGGCATTTGTAAGTTAACTTTTTCAATCACAGGCTTTGAAATTTCTGAAAGTCCTCTGATGAATGTCCTTTGACAGATCGAAGAAGGAGGATTTGTAAGATTGTTTGCTCTGCAGAATTTATCATGCAATGCAGCTGTAAATTCAAAACTGATTTAAATAAGCAGCTTGACAGTGCACTATTCAGGGAGTAGTAGCTACCACGTAGCTCATGATGGACTGAGCTTGTGATAACACACTGTTAAGCAACATTTGTAAATGAAGTCTCTGCACATTTGCCACATAAGGTAAAGTTTCCAAATAATTTAACTTTTCAACTCTACATGAAATAGAAGCCATTACTGTCTAAAATACTTTCATTCTTGTAACATTTTTTAAGATTAGCTTCTGAGTGCAAGAACTCTGAATTATTAGTTTTAAGAACTACATGCAAATGCACATCTGCTATTCAATAAGATGGAATGCATTTTGCTGTGTATAGTTGTGAAATGAACAAGGTTTCTTTTGCCTTGGTTCAAGATCTATATGATTTGAAATCAGATTAAAAAGGGACAGACGTTTATGTAAAATTTATAGGTGTGTGCAGTGTATGTACTGGAACAGCGAGAAACAAAGGAACAGCCTTTCAGCACCATTTTCCATTCCATTCCTTCAATACTGGAAAGTGTTCAAATGGAGAGGCAAATGCCCCAAACAGAACAGCTGAAGCAATTAAGTGACAAATTTATGGGTATTTTATATTTCCAAGATGATGTCCATTGCTGATTTCAAAAGATAAGTGTAGAGATAGCATATTTCAGTGTTTATTTTAATAAGACTATTTATTTTTATTTGATATTTAAAGTTCTCAGGACTCTTGGGTATAAGTGTTTCAGTTCTGGTTACTTGTTTCTCTCCAGTGTCAATCCTCATAACTGATGTTTTGATCCTACATTCGAAATATGAATCACTACATTCAAGACATAGAGCAGTCCCAGAGGGAGGTTTCACAGAGGTTTTGCTGTGGAGAATGTCCCAAATAAGTCCAAGGAAGTGTCATTTATGCTAACCCCTTCCCCCTCTACTTACTACGTACAAAGTTTATGAACTGTATTCCTGCCCTCCTCCCCAGGCATCTTCTTGTGTGGTAAGATGAGTAACTATACTAGTATGTGTGTACGCTCCTACAGAAAAAAAAAGCAGACTTTTGTAAGAAGATGCATTTAAATTAATTTCAGTTGACCCTAGTTTCTCAAAAAATCCATGCCTGAATTTGTCCATCACCATTTATTTATTTATTTTCTGATTCCTCTCTTTGTCAGAGCTGCAGAAAATTCGTTGATCCAGGTTCAGAAAGAATACGTTAAACCCCAGCAGGAGCTTGTTGAACTAAAAAAGGATGCAAGCCAGCTCTTATCAAAGCACAACAGCAGATTACAAGATGCACAGGATCTGGTGAACAAGGCAGTCACTAACATAAATGAGACCAATCGCTTGCTTCCTCTTATCTCTAGCAGCCTGGCAGAGTTAAATGTAAGACTGGACAATCAGTTTTGTTTTATGAGAAATATCAAATATGAAGTTGTGTTTAAAAGCTGCTTTTTAGACTTTAATAAATTTGTACATGTTTAAATTTTTAATATATATATGTTAAGCTAAAGACACAAAGGAAAACAAACCCCTGTTCGAAAACCAAAACCTAATTCTGTAATATGTGAACTTATCTGCACTAGCAAACTTTACAGGCTACTATAAAACATTTGATATCTGCTATAGGACAAAACCCAGAATATTAAAGAAGATGAAGAAGTCTCAACCATACTCATTAAAGAAGGGAAAGTCCTAGTGAATGTTGCTGCTGCTCTGTCCCAAGATGTGAAGAACTCTACATCTGTAAGTTGTAACATCAGCTTTGATATCATCAAATGTATTTTGTGTTGAAAAATAAAAAGGAATCCATTTTTGTTATTCAGAACCTGGAGGTCCACCAGGATGAGTTAGTCCTGTGGAATGCTAAACTGCGACACCATGTGGATGAACTGGTGATGCAGATGTCCATGAGAGGAGTGCTTGACTTGGTGTACAAAGCTGAGGACCAGGCCTCCCAGTTCCAAAGACTTGCAGATGCACTAGAGAGGTAGGCAGCTTGACAATTATGAAATCAAGGGAGATTTACAGTAGTGTCTGTCAGATTTAATTTAAATCAGTAGGAGCCTAATCCACTAAAGGAGTTCCATAGGAGAAGGATTGGACTAGATCACAGAATCATAGAATCGTTAAGTTTGGAAAAGACATTTAAGATCATCAAGTCCAACTGTCAGCCCAACACCACCATGCCCACCACTAAACCATGTCCTGAAGTGCCATGTCTATGTGCTTTTTGAATACCTCCAGGTATGGTGGCTCCACCACTTCCCTGGGCTGCCTGTTCCAGCAACTGACAATCATTTTAATGAAGTAATATTTCCTAATATCTGGCCTAAACTTCCCCTGACACAACTTGAGGCTATTTCCACTCATCCTATTATTTGTTACTGGGGAGAAGAGAACTACAGCCTCCTTTCACGTAGTTGCAGCAAGCAACAATGTCTCCTCTCAGCCTCCTATTCTCCAAAATAAACAACGTGAGTTCCCTCAGCCGTTCTTCGTAAGACTTGTTCTCCAGACTGTTCACCAGCTTTGTTGACCTCTCTGGACATGTTCCAGCAGCTGAATGTCCTTGTACTGTGGGGGCCAAAACTGAACACAGTATTAGAGGTTCAGCCTCACTCTGCCTCAGTGCTGAATACAGGGCCACTGTCCCATAGGCCATCGATGGCCCACTCCTGCTTTTGTGAATATGTGCTGAATGGACCTGAGCCCTTGGTGGTCCTGCACGTGCCTGGTGAGCATACTCCTGAAGAACTTTAGAGGTTCTTTAAAGATCTTTTCTAACCTAAGGTATTCTATGGTTCTATGGTCAGTTTTATTCCTAATTTCATTTTAAATGCTTTTTTTCTTTTAATATAGTGTAACTTTATTAAATTATGCAGAGGGGCGATTAGTCTAGCGTTCCATGTGACTGACATACACAGTAACTAGACAATTATTAAATGCACAGTTAGTGGATTATGATATGACTTGAAAAGCTTCTGGTCTGTGTATGAATCCGTCTTGGTGATATTTCTCTGAATCTCATCAAGAAGCTATTCCTACTATGCCTCCATTATTGTTCTTCTCAAAGCATCTTGCAGAAATGAGTGGGTTACAATTTCAAATGCACTCTTAGAATTCCAGAAGTTGAGAAATCATTTCAGTTAATTCAGTGGAATTGAACTAACTTCCATGCCAGGAATCCTTCTAGGATTTTTGCTGTTTTGTCTTTTAAAGTCATCAGAGGTGTCGGGGGGATGGTGGGGTGTGTGTTAAAAGTTAAATCATATCAGATTGAAAAATTTACGTGTAAGTTTGAGAACAGTAACTTTGAGATGCTTTTAATTTCCCCAGATTCTGTATTTCTCTGCTTTGCTTTCGAGGTCCATCTAAGGAACCTGTTGCTTTTCTGTTCTTTTTAGGTGATATGACCTGTTTGTTCTTCATGCAAAACATGATCAAGTGTTTTTATAAGTTAAAAAACTGATCATAAACAAAAAAAGGAATAAATCAGGAAAAAATATGTTTAAAGCTTCTTTTACCTGTTCTTTTTTTAAGCTCAAAATAATAAACATTAAACCTCATAAGTAACATAGGGCAAGGTTTTCTTGGTTTTTGAGAGTCCATCATGTATTCTATAAAGACTAAAAATATTGACATCACTGCTTGATTAAGATATTCTCATGGAAAGAGAATAACTTGTTACTTCTCTATTTAGTGGCCTCTCTAAAGTGAGAAATGTAACTCTGAACACAACTGCTGCTGTCTACACCCACTCCAGTGTTAGAAGTGTGATTGAAAGAACAGAGAGTTTGGCAGATGATGCATCTAGAGTTGTGAATGGCCCCTTGGATTTAGTAAGTATCAGTATTAATGTTTCAATTGATGTCTTTCCCATTCTCATTTTGGAGTGTCTTGGCTTTAATCAAACACGGCGTGGTCTGGGGAGGTTATTCTTCCTCTGTACTTGGCACTGGTGAGACAGCTCCTTGAATTCAGTTCTGGCCCCCTCACCACAAGAAGGATGTTGAGGCTCTGGAGCGAGTCCAGAGAAGAACAATGAAGCTGGTGACGGGGCTGGAGAACAAGTCTTACAAGGAGCGTCTGAAGGAACTGGGGTGGTATAGCCTAGAGAAGTGTAGGCTGAGGGGAGACGTTATTGCTCTCTACAGCTACCTGAAAGGAGGTTGTAGAGAGGAGGGAACTAGTCTCATCTCCCCAGTGACGGGGGACAGGACAAGAGGGAATGGCCTCAAGCTCTGCTAGTCGAGGTTCAGAAAAAAAGATTTTCATGCAGGAAGGGTCATTAGGCACTGGAACAGGCTACCCGGGGAGGTGGTTGAGTAAACTTCCCTGTAGGTGTTTAAAAGATGAGTTGGATGAGGTGCTGAGGGGCATGGTTTAGTGGTTGATAGGAATGGTTGGATTTTTCAGTAGAAATGGGTTAAAAGAACACTTCAAGAACAGGGGTTTTGAGCTAGATCACCCTAAAATGCATACTGCTAGGAATTTTGTCTTGTGCCTGGAACTTGAATTACTGATGCTCCAAAAGGCAACACTGAACTAGTAACAGTATTCAAACTAGAAGCTCCTAGAGTTTTTTTCACAATCTTTTTTTATTAATCACAAAGAGATTCAATATCACACTCCTGGAAAAATGGCTAAAAGTTGGGGGTTTATAGCCAGCATGTTCAGTAACTTAAAGCAGACATCTGCAGATACCTATATGTTTTCATCTGAATTTGTCTTTTGTCTGAGGCAACTGACATCTCTGTTTTTCAGCCAGAGGAGTCTCTCAGTCTTCTTGGAAAAGAAACTCTACTGCTTAGCTCCAAATTTCAGAATGAAGCTAAAAATCTGAAGAAAAAAAGTGATGGTCAGTTCTTGAGAGTTCATGTCTCAGCTTCTATTTCTTTTTTCTATGATGTCCTGTATTGTGTTTTTTCTTAATGTGGGTTGGTTTGTGTTTTGGTTTTTTTTTTTTTTGAGCAGAAACTCAGGGTAAAATACCAGATATGACTATATACATATTTTTACACAATTGAAGTTTTGAAGTCAAATATTATTTTCTTTTTTAGGTAAGAATATAATTTTTCTCTGTAAACACGTAAAAAAATGGCCTTTATTACTTCCCATTTAACTCTAAGCAATGCTTTCCTTAAATGGTTATTTTCCCAAATGTTATTAGTTTATTAATTATAAGGAATTAAACAGTCGACAAAGAACAGACAATTCCTGAAAAAAGATATTCATCCAATTTTATCTAATAAATCATGGATTACACAAGTGTGTAGGATTATTAATTTAAAACATAATTATTTTTACTTGTTCCTTTTACACTAATGAAATGCAGAAACAAGCTGAACTTTTTCTGTGTGTAGAAGTGCTTTTTGGCTCACAGTCCCTCTATAAATTCCAAAATCCTTCTGGGTTTTCTTTGCTACTCAGGTAGGTATCAGCAAGGCATTGCAGTTTGCACCATGGAAGTTCAAAAAAGCATTTTGAACACAGAATTTGTGTAGGAGCAGAGGTTGACCTTAAGGGAAATTGTGGACAAAATTAGATAGAAAGCGAATGTTTCACAGAGAAAAATTGTAACCATAAAATCACATTTGCTTTTAAAATCAATGTCTTTACAAATATGTATATATTGTATATAATTCATATGGACAGAATACATACCCTTTATGTTCCTTCTGCTGTAGGTATTTTAATTTTTAGTAAGAGGATTCTGAGGACAGACCACAAAAAATAAATGAAAAATGTTTTTCGGAATGGCTTCTATCAGATATCACAAAAACTAAATGGCATCATAAAAAATTATAAGGATTCACAATCATGGAATCATTTTAATATATAACGTTTTTTGACTATGTTTCTATCAGTGCAGTCTGATGGAATTGGCCAGCTTTGAATCGAACAGTGCCTACAGGAGTTTATCTGCACATACTGCATTTATTTTGCATTCTCACTTGCAAAATTTTCTTTCTGTAAAAAAAAGTTCAATTGATTAAATAAGTGAACACTTGTTATCCCTATACACAGGTTTTGTGTGGTCTCTATGATATTTGTTTGTGTAGAAAAATTACAGTTATTTCTTCCAACAGGTCTTTTATTTGGATTAAATGTCTTGAACAAAAAGGTAGAAAAGAATCAGGAAGGTACTAATAAAATTGTCAACCAGCTTAATGATTCCCTGTTGACACTAAAAGCATTGCCTAATGGTAAGTGAAATTTATATTGACATTTTCCTTATTACAGAACCATCTAGTACAATTGTTACAGAACCCTGTTCTTTGTCTGATTGCAGAGACCTAGTAATAAACTACACTGGAGACTCCCTTAGCCTCCTGCTTTATAAGGAGCATTTTCCTTTTATTTTAGTAAACTTATGAAACATAACTGGGTTGTCATAGCGTCTGCAGTCTTATAACCATTTCACACTGCTGTAAATCAGGAGGGACTCTGAAAGCAATGTAATTACACCAATGAGAGGACAGTGAAGTCCTAGAATATTTAACCCCACATGGAGAGAAGTTTATAAATGGGACTCTGAGGTTTTGCTTTCTATTGAAACTTGTTTTAAAGTCGTTTATACTCTGCTGTGAGTCTTACCATCTACAGCTAAATGTTCTCTTGTTGCAAATTGTGACTTCATTTGAGTGATTAAAACATTCTTTCTGTGCTTTTCTAAAACAAAAGAATTCCCTTTTTCAAAAAAGTCATTATGGATAAAGGCAAGACCCAGAATTCATGGAAACTAATAGAAAATGCCTTTGAAGTTGTGAATAGGAGGATCTGAAGTAATTTACCAACCTTAATAATGTTTTTATTTTAAGGTAGAAAAATACTCATAAATGTTTCCTGCCTATATTGTTGGGTTGTACTCTATGCCCAGATTAGAAAGCTAAATACAAAGTTATTTTTTAATTAAGAGCTTTACAACTCTTAACTCTAAATGGTGATATTAATGGTAAACGTGTACTGTGTATTAATAGAAGGATGGTATTTTACATTAAGCTACACATTGAAAATTAAGTTCTCCTTAACTTACATCCTAATATTGTTTGATTTCAGTTATGTTGTTACATTTCTTGAAATTTTCTGATGTTTTGGGTTTTTTTTGGTTTTTATTGTTTTTCTTTATCTGGGCAGAGATTCATTGTGATGTTGCAGTCTGAATGGGGTACTAGTGGTGAAGAAGGATCCTTGCAGATCTAAATCGGGCCTTCTGTGCCAGCTGCAGCATCTTCCCACTATTGCGGGCACAGAGTGTCTAAGGGGCAGACTGATATCATGCATGGTGCATTCACTGTACAAGTGACCATAGCCTGAGCAAAGAGTGTAATAGACTTTCTACCTCATCAGCTTTCTGAAGGCTCAGAACATAAGTCTTAGTCTAGTGCTTACAGCTGGCAACACTCAGGCAACGAACTTAAACAGTATGAACCTGATGTATTTTTATAACCATCTGGTGGGGATGGGCAGAATCAAGTTCCCCATATCTGTATTCTGTGTTGTATGTGATATTCAAAGCTGGTCATTGAAAATAAAACATTTTTCTTAGAATCAATATATCAAGTCTTCATCCAAACTGATGAGGCTTAATTAAAATGTCTTTATATTATCTGTGTATATGTGTAATACATTTTATTATTTACATTATGTACATATATGTGTGTGTGTATGAATGTACCTAACTATATCTCTAACTATATCCATATATCTATCACCAATTTCGGAGCATTTATACTTTTTTTGTTGAGGACCATAGCTGTGGCCTTTTTCAAGCTTAATAACTAGGCAAGAGGAATTGCACCAAACCTCCTGGTAGTCCAGTTTTACAGAAGGTAAAGTTCCCACTATGTAAGCCATGGCACATTCCACAGTTAAGTGAAGTTGGATTACAGTAGATCTTTGGAAATCCCCTCAGGGACTGAAAAATACAAACAAAAATAAAACTCTTACAGTGAAAGAAATATAATTGACAGGATATCTAGTGTTTTGACTATGTTTGTAACAGTGTTATGAAGCTAGGCATCTACTACTCTCAGGTAGGCATGAAAGCTGTGAATTTCTTTTAACTTGGGAACTGTGTTTCAGGTATAAGAAAATACATGCTTGAAGTGAAACAGCTGGCTGTGTCCGCAAACAGCAGTGCTATGGTGGGTTTAAATCACTTTGGAGATTTCAGTCAAAAGCTGCTGAATGCTTCTTCTACATTGTCCCGAGTTAATGAGACAGTAAGGAAAACTAGTGAACTTATAACTGATTCATCAAAAGCTGGTAAGTTTGCTGCTTCATTGCTCTTTAGAAATGTCATTGCCTGCAGAAGCAGTGCTAACATTCAGTTTTAATAGTCTCTAAACATGAGTCTGATAGATTGAAAGTCTTTTCCCAATTCAATAAAAATGTGCTAACTTTTTAAAAGACCTCTAGAGGAGTTGCATGGGATACCCTTCAGTATGCATGTTCCTCACTGATATTTAAAATTGCTGGGCAAAAAAGATCAATAACCAGGCCACCTTGACTAAGTGTTTTTGCAATGAACTGCACAATTCTATCTTAACTTGCCTCAACATTTCATCTATGTTTTGGCAGCAATCACAGCTGAAAAACAAGTTAAAGAAGCTGAAGTGCAAGCAAGTCTTTTATTGGATAGGCTGAAACCTTTGAAACTACTAGAGGAGAACCTGAATAGAAACTTGTCTGAAATTAAAGAGCTCATCAGCCAGGCCCGCAAGCAGGCAGCATCTGTAAGTTCCATCATCCCAGACTGAAGTGGCTTTGCTTTCACTTTTAGCGGGGAGGTTCTTTGAGATGAAGAACCTAAAAATTGGTGTCAAAGTATTTCACTGTTATGGGGTCTCACTGAAGTCCAAGAGCACTGAATGATGCTAAAAGCATAGTAGCAGGGTGGTTGATACATTTTATAGTTGTGGCTTCAAGTTCTATTTCCTTTTGTTTCTTATAAAGAAATACAATATGTCAGAAAACAGTCACAGAGATATTTTGGTAAGAAAGACACAAGTAGGGAGGCGAGTGCTACCATCCTCTTTAGGACAAGATGTTGATTTCTAAGTTTGTTTTAAACATTGATGTGGGATGCCTCTATATTACATCAAGTATTATTTCAAATATTTCATCAAGAGTGTTGATTCTATCAATAAATTTGTCATGTATGCCCTGCCATGTCCATACATTATTCTTTGCAAGAAGCTGCCATGCATCCAGAATGCTTTAAGACAAATAGTATACTTAATTTTAAATCTCAGCTCCCTGCTTAAAGATAACAAAAATGAATCAATTATGGAGTGAGTGGAATATGAAAATAACTTTGCACTCAGTAATTCTTGGTATGCCTTTGACTTTATATGGATATGATAGTGTAAGGTTTAGGAAGCTTTTGTTTCAAAAAATAAAAAGCCTTCAGTTCTTTCTGCAAATCTCCTTAATTATATGGTTCTTGCTTCTCTGTCACAGTCTGTTGAAGTTTAATGAATGCACTGCAGAAAAGAGGTAGTAGTATTTTCTGGAGTGTCATAAATCACAGAGGTTTGTAGAAGAAGTATTAGCAAGATCCCCTCTTCCAATTTTGAGTTTGTTCTGTTGTTATATAAACTACTGTTAGAGGAGAGAAACTTTATATATTTGTGTCTATATGCCTATGCACACGTGTGCTTTATATATCTCGTTGTTACAGGCATATTCAATGAAGCTAAGGCTTGCTTAAAATTGTTAAAATGGGTTTTCTGTTGTGACACTGCCAAGCTCTTTGGAGACTGGCTGCATCCAGGTTGAATTGATGTCCTATCAGTATACTTGGCAGTGTTCAAAGGAGCTAGTGGTATGACAACAGGAATACAAATTTCTCTACTTAATCTTAATAAACATTGATTTGCAACTTGTTAAGAAGTGGGGTTTTTAATAATCATGTAAATTAAGTTGTAAAAGTGTGAAATAACCACAATCACGGCAACTACCTTTTAAATTAAAAAAACAAAAAATCTCTTGATATGGACTGGAAATTGTTTCCTTTTTTTTAAAAAAAAAAAAAGATTTTGAATTTCTTTATCTATTTTCTGATGTTACTACAGTGACTTTTACTGACATATGGGCTTCTGACACAGGAGTTATTGTTATTTTCTGTGATATTTGAATAGTTTAGTATACTGGCTTCAAATCTCCTAATTCAATGGATGAGTTAGGGCAAATTTAATTCTTTTCTCTTTGTGAATCTCTCTGTCAAGCAATACCTGGGAGATTGCTGATACCCAATCCAGACAGCAATACTTAGATAACATGAAAATATCTCAGCAAATGGCTTGCATTTGTTGGTCAGAAGCAAAGTATATATTCCAGAAATATGTGCTGTGTACACTTAAACTTGTTTGGATTCCATTTCCTCCTTCCTCCCCAGATTAAAGTTGCAGTATCAGCAGATAGAGATTGCATTCGTGCCTACCAACCCCAAATTTCATCTACAAATTACAACACCTTAATACTCAATGTGAAAACTGCTGAACCAGATAACCTCCTTTTCTACCTGGGAAGCAATGGAAAGGTAAGTTTCTGGAATATATTTACTTAAGTTGATGATATTTGGTTCTGCATCCAGCTTGGTTTTTTTCCTAAAATCCTCTTGGCCATGTCATGAAAATCCCCCTTTATATTCACACCAGTGAATATACACCAGTGTTACCACAGAGTGTAACATTCTGTGATGCTTTCATATAGCATGCTGGAGTATATTAAATGATTTACCTGCTATCACACAGGAAGTACTTGAATTTGACCCTCATGAGCATAGTGCACTTGAAAAGGAGTATCACTGTCACATTGCCCTTCTGTTCTTTCCATCTGCAATTGTAATGAATGCACTATTATTGGATCCTTGTAGCATGGTATCATGTGATAGTATGTTTTCAGAAACCGGTAGGTCACTTCACATGTATTCAGAAGTGTGTGTTTCTGTATGTTTGTGTGCATCAGAAAATTTCATATATCTGTAAAGAAAACATACACCAACTTGTATGTAAACTGAGGGTTTTTTTAGTTTCATTAAAAGGAAAAATGGCTAAGTACTTACCAGGCCTAATTTTGCTAATAGTCCACTCCCATAATGTGGGATATAGGGACACATGTCTGGACAGACTTTCTCAATTCAGTGTTGCATGTTAAAATTCACAAAACAGAAACTGCACATACCATGCCATCTATTAGAATAAGCCCTGCTGTTTTTCAGACAGACTTCCTTGCACTGGAGATGCGACGTGGTAAGGTAGCTCTTGTTTGGGATCTGGGATCTGGATCAACAAGAGTGGAATACCCTGATTTTCAAATTGACAACAACAAATGGCACAGAATACATGCAACCAGGTAATTGCAATGAAAATGGCATAAACGTAGGATAGGAAAATGGATTATTAGTTATTTTTTTAATGAGATGGTTGTGCTGTAGAACTGTCTAGCTGCTTAGTGAGTGAACTTGTCATAAAAAACACAAGCTATTTTCTCAGTTTTCCAGTGAGAAGATTTTTCTTATCCTTAAAAAGAGGAACCAATTCAATGAGGCATGTTGATTAAGACTGGTGATTTTTAAAACTACTTATTATTATTATTTGTCCTTGGCAGGTTTGGAAAAACGGGTACAATCAGCATTGAGGAAATTAACTCCAATCAGAAGCCTTCATCAAAATCTGTAGCCTCTCCAGGGACAGCCACCATACTGCATGTTAACAAATCAACTCTAATGTTTATCGGAGGACTTGGCGGGCAAATCAAGGTTAAATTCTGACATCAGCATTCTGTAAAATGTTTTTATCATGTTAGAGGTATATTTTTGACTTAGAAATAATTGCATTAATGTATTGCTTCAACAAGAAATGCCAGGTACTCTGAACATAAAGCAAAAATCCTGTTAGGATGTACTAGTATTCTGAAGACAATTTTCCTTGGAAATCTTTGCATAAAGTGTTAAGTAGGACACAGTGTGTGTGTATGCATGATACATAGACATCATACAAATAATTTAGTTTCTGTTTCCTTCTTCCCTGTTTTCTTTTTGTTTCCCACTGTTATTCATGCTATGAAGCATGTAAGTAGGTTAAGGACATAGTTATTTTACTTGCTGCAAAATGAATATATTATGTTTTAAATGATAATTGCTAATAGTTCTGATAAACAATGCTGTTCTTTTGTTATGATTTATATCTAACAAACTTGAAGATAAAGGTAAACAACTAAGAAAACATTTGGCCGCGCAATTTTCAGAATAGTTACCATTAATTGTATTCATGAAATGTTTCCTGTCTTGCAGAAATCACCTGCTGTTAAGGTGACCCATTTTAAAGGTTGCATTGGAGAGGCATCCCTGAATGGCAAATCTATTGGTCTTTGGAACTACGTAGAAAGAGAGGGCAAGTGCAATGGCTGTTTCGGAAGGTATTTTGTCTCACTTCCTTTTTTTTTTGGTAACAGATTTAGAGTAATTTACATCTCTAATACATATTTATGTGCTAGCTAAAAATAATGAACTCAGACAAATTGCAGTGTTTCAGTGTTCTTAACTTGTAATTCTGTAATGTGCCAATCATGTCAAATAATTTCTTTCTATGGAATTTTATCATTTATTAATTGCTTTTTCGTAAGTTTTCTAATGCTGTGGTCTGCTTTGTGCATTGCAAATAAGTGCCAATGAACCAAACTAATTTGGAATGTTTACTTTCCAGTAATTGCTATCAGGGGAAATTTATTTTTTCATAGGGTAAGAAGCAGTGTAAAGCACTCCTAGAAAAAAATCCACAGCAAAACTGTAGCCACTGAGCTTTCTACCATTCCTACAATCATTGCGAAAGAGGATTGCAGACTGTTATTTTTCCTTAAGGGATTAAAAGGAAATATGCTTGACCATATTCCCTTTTGAAGAATGTTTCGTGTAGAAACAGCAGAGGGTGCTGCTTGATTGCATGAGTGCTTTTACAGGTATTACGTTGCAGGGAGAGACATCCATAGAACATTTATTGCAAGGGCAATTAGGCAAAGAATTTTGATAAATGGATGGTGTGTTTTAAGTTGGAGGGTGTATCTTGTACAACTAATTTTTTTTCCTGAGAAATCATTGAGTTTTTTTCATATATCAAGGAAGAACGTTTTTTTTTTTTATCTTGTATAAATCTTTTGCTGTGGCTGAATCATGCATTGTAAGATTCTATAATGAAAGTAGCCTTTGGCTGGAGTCATTCAGCTATTCATAATATCAGGATTCAAGTCTCTTTTCACATTTTCTAATCATACTACCTGGGGGCTGCACCAATTGATCTGTTTTTCTCTTATATTTTATATAAAAATGACTGGATAACTGTAAATCTTCAGTTAACATTTTCACTGTGTTTTCTACTCCTGTAGCCCACAGGATGAAGACACTTCATTCCATTTTGATGGCAGTGGATATTCAGTTGTGGAGAAGGCACTTCGCTCAACAGTGACTCAGATAATATTGTTTTTCAGTACCTTTTCACCTAATGGGCTGCTTCTGTATCTTACATCAAATGGCACTGTAAGAAAATTGATCAGATTCTTAAGCTGTCAAAAGCTATGTTTTGATCTCTTGATGGTTTCTTGCTTTCCTCTTTCTTATTTTGCAGTGTATGTATATTAAAACAAATTATTGTCTTTGTATGGATTATCACCTGTGACTAACATGAACCAAAGGAGTAAAGACAGGAACCTTAGAAATAACTTTTTAAAGCAAATATTCACGTATACCAAGGGCAAAATTAAGCAACAAGAAGAATTCTCCAGAACTTGTTTTAATTATAGAGTAAAATTAACGGTTATTTAACTAAGGGAAAGAAAAAAGAAACAGTAGAGACAACAAACTAGTTTTGTTCAATTGGAAGAACTTTTGCAGAAGGTAAAACCTTTTGTAACTGAGCTTGCAGAAGGACACTTCAGTATTGAATAAGCAGATTGAAATAAATCCATAAGAAGGGAATACAGTAAGTTGAAATAAATGAAATAAAATTCCCTGCAAGAGTAACATAACCTAGACCCATCTCCAGTCCTTCATTGGCATGTTATGCAGTGTGCTGTATATTTAGCTGCTGGTTTATGCACTCGTTTGTATAATGATATCTAACTTAAGTTTTTTACAGTGCAGAGAGGGCACTTTTAATGCTGTTCAGATATTTTCAGATATTTTACTATACGAAGAAGCACTTTGATTCTTGCAGAAAGAACATGGTAGTGTTTGATCTTTATGCAAACAGTCAAATCAAATTACCTTTATCCAAAAAGAAAAAAAAAAGCAAATGTGACATTTGTTATTTAAACATTCCTCTGCTGAGTAATCAAGACTGATGATGCATTTAAGTAAGAATAACAACAAAACCAAAAAGACATTTTTGTAAGGTGCACATAATTTAATTTTCCTGGACATGGCAAAGATAGCTGCCTTGGCCTAGCAAATAGTCAAGGTATAAGAGTTACCTAAACTTTTTTACACAGTAGCCTAAATCTGCCAAGGATGCATCTTTCTGGAAAGTTTTATTTTCAGGAATTTGTTTGCTTGTTGTTGATTTTGGTTGGGTTTTTTTCTTTTTTTTTTTTCCCCTTCCAGAGAGATTTCTTGTCCCTTGAGCTTGTTGATGGCAAAGTGAGACTGACTGTTGATTTAGGTTCAGGACCTCTTGCTCTTACAACAGAAAATCGTTACAACAATGGAACATGGTATAAAATTTCATTCAGTCGGAACAAGAAACAAGGTAGGCTACAGGAAAAATACAAGTGTCTGAACATTTAGAAACAGAAGTATCTAAGGTAGTCACAGGAACACGGCTGCAACCAAATCTGGTCATTTCCAATGCAGTTTCTTTAGCAGCCATATTTAGGTTACTTTGCTTTTAGAAGGACAGCAGTGTAAATCTTGTGCTTGGTTTGGCACATCATATATAGTGCTGGTAGTGCAGAAGATGCCAGACAAAAATGTTTCAATAGTCTTTAAAGAGTGGAAGATTTTTGTCTTAGTCTGTGCGTCAGGGATTACTTTTTCTGTTTTGTGTTTTAATAGTACACAGTGCAAGAGTATTATGGGGCCTATGTTAGGGAAGTAATGCATTACAAATAATACATGTTAACAGCTGTAACATATTCTCATGTATATATTTTCCTACAGACTTTCCCAGATTTGGTTTTGGCAGAGAAGAATGAAAGATATTAACAGAATAGCTGGAAGTACAATAAGTTACTCATTCAAAAAATAAGATAGTCCGCACATGTTTGATGAATGATTGATGCATGATCAATAAATACATTTTCCTTTATTAGAGAAAAGACTGCCAAAATGAAAGAGTGTGTGTTCATATCCTCTTCCAGCTCTTCACTCTCTTTTCTTTGCAGGAATTTTGGCAGTCATGGATGCATATAACCTTAATTATAAAGAAACCAAGCAAGGAGAATCTCCTGGGGTTGCGTCAGACTTGAACCGCTCTGATAAGGACCCAATCTTCATTGGTGGGTTGCCAAGATCAAGGACTGTAAGGTAAAGTGTCCTCATGCTTTTCCCCCTTTTATAAGATTCTTATAAGTAGGCAGAAAAACTTTAACAAACTCTGCTCCTTCCACTGAAATTAGTGAAAATCAAGGAAATCTGAAGTCTTGCTTATGGCCATGTATACCACAGAATTATCCGTCCTCTGCCTTCAAACTCTAATGTGATACTTTCCACTGGTAGGTCTGACTCTCCAGTTCAGATCAGAGACAAGCTTCTGTTTTTCACCTCCATGGGTAATTTCTATGACAGTAGCTTCCTTCTCTTTGTGTTAGATTGTGGAAAGCATTCAGAACTGCTGCCTGAAGTGATGCTTCTTCAATCTCTGCCTGTGTGAGCTTTGTATTTTCCAACTGGCATCTATGTAAAAAATTTCGCTTCAGGATAAAATTTCTAATCCAGAAAGGAATTCTTATAACTCAGTTCTGAAACTTGACACAGAAGAGAAATAGATCAACAAAAAATATACGAATATACGAGCAAAAAATATACGAATATACGAACAAAAAATATACAAATATACGAACAAAAAATATACAAATATACGAACAAAAAATATATGAATATACGAACAAAAAATACGAATATGTATTTACTGCATGTCTACTTTATGCTTTGTGTTGCATGTTCCTACTGGAGTTATAAAGTCACATTTCTTCCAGTGGCTTTACTTTGAAAGGATAAACTTGGCAAAATAAACACTCCAAACCAAAACTATCTACATGCTTTTGACGATAACATAAATTCCAGGGCAATACTAGTCTCTGCACAGTTATTGCAGAGATGCAGACTTGTTAATCTTAGCTAGGATAGCAGCCTGTAAGGGATATGGCAAGACAGCATTAGATATCTCTGAATTAAACCTGGAACCAAATTAAGCATCCTCCAGGCTCAACAGATGAAAAAGAATTGTTAGGTAGCAAGGTGCTTCAGTTACCCTCTCACAAAAAAACGATTACATTTCAGCTGAAGATTTACCTTAAGTATTTGGAAAATGACCTGACCTGGCAACACAGCACTACATGCTTGCAAGATAAAAATACAGATTACCCCAGTTTTGTCTTAACTGGGATGGCGGCATTCTTTACAACAGTTCTCTCTTTTTCTTGTTCAAAAGAACTTTATCTTTTCTCCCAGGAGATACAAAATACTGCTCCCTTGAAAAAAAGCCTTATTTTGTGTTTCAGGAAAGGTCTTAGTAGTAGAATGTTTGTGGGATGCATCAAGAATCTGGAAATATCTCGGTCAACCTTTGATTTGCTTAGAAATTCATATGGAGTAAGAAAAGGCTGTGTCCTGGAGGTAGGAGACTTTTAGATTGCATGACCTCATCTTTATTGTTAGTAAACAATGAATAGTGATGTTTATGAAAAAATACAGTGAGTTGAGTTTGGTTGATATGGAAAAATTATAAGACAATGTAATCTATACTTGATTTTTTTTTTTCATTTTTATTGGGCTCTATGTAGAGACAAAGTCAGTAAATATTTCTTTTCCCCACAAAATAGCCTATTCATAGTGTGAGCATCTTGAACAATGGATATATTGAGTTGGTACCAAAGTCCTTGAGCCCAGAATCAGAACTGATGGCAACTTTTGCTACAAAGAACAGCAGTGGCATCATCCTTGCTGGACTCAGCAGGGGACTGGAAAAGCGACGACGTAGACAAGCACATTTGGTAAGTACTGAAACCAAAGATTTTCTGGTTTTGTTTTTGCCATTTTTATTTTGTAGTAAAATAAGTTTTTCTGACTATAAATTCCAAAGAATGGGAAAGACTAGGTGGAGAACAGAGGATGTTCATTGTAGCAGGGAAGAGGTGAAGGATCAGTTGGTAGAGACCTATTATGATTGCTAGAATCCTAAGTGCTTTCACAACAAGGAGGAAAATTGCACATGAAGTTTACACAGCGTATTACTTTTTACTGAAAGATATGAGATGAACAACTATCTCATATCCAGTGGACTGTTTTTGAGCTCCTGGAATCCAAGGACAAAGTCTTAGTTGGAAGACCTGTTCCCTATTTCCTTCATCTGAAGGGAGAAGTGGTCTTCTGCTAGAAGACTTTGCACTCTAGGAGACGTTAATGCATGCCTACTAATATTTACTTTTATTGTAAAAGTTTACAATAAAGTTGGAGGTAAGTTTTTCCAAAGTATGTTCTGTTTAAACATTGAGTCAGTGACAAGAGATTGAGTTATAATTAATAATATTCTGATTAAATCGACAGCCCTTCTTTTCCATCATGCTGGTTAATGGTCATCTTGTAGTGCATGTTAATGCTGGAGATAGAGCAAGTACTAGAAAAGTAACTCTTCAGTCTGCCAATGGAACATACAGTGATGGACAAGAACACTCTGTCATCCTAATCCGGAATAAGAGGTACATGTGACTGCAAACAGTACTATCCATGTAACTGTTGTATGCTATTGTCAGTTCACCGTGTTCTCTTGAGGACCTACCTTTTCTGGCTCAGTAACTAAAAGAATCAGAGCTGTGCTTTTCTGCTGTTAATGGAGATGTTCTTGTTTACATGCTAATTGTGTACAACATGCAGCCATTAATGAAGTTGTAGATTAAAGTGCTCAAAGTCTTTAGACAGTTTGGACCACCTGAGTTAAGTACACCAAATAGCATTAGAAAAAAATGCAGCTATCAAAATAATTTGGAAATATGCCTATCAAAATAGCTTAGAAAGACATTTGACAGTACTCTACATGTTAAAAATTATCTAGAGAACGTTGTCTTCTAGTTTTAAGACATTGAAAAGATTACCAAAGTGATAGAATCTTTATTTCTTAGAAGAGGACATTTTTGAAGCTGAAAGCAATGCTTATCATTTGAAAATAATGTTGTCTAAGGTGGTTGTTGAATCTTTTCCCTAATTCATCTTTTTCAGGATCATAACTGTACAGGTGGATGAAAGTAACCCTGCAGAACTGAGGCTTGGTTCGTCAGCAGAAATGAGCCCCATTAATATTTCCAACTTCTATGCTGGTGGCATTCCAGCAGGAGAGGGCATCTTAGGGCTAAAAATGGCTGGCTCCTTTCACGGCTGTATCAGCAATCTCATTTTTAACAAGGAGTAAGTCAGAGGGGCAACTGCCTTACTTCAGAAAACTGTGTATAGTAATTATTAATTGTAGTTTTGAATCTCCTTTGTGACATTGTCCTTATACTGATGATCTGGTTATTGCAACAGGCAGAAAATGGATATTATCAGTTACATTTCAAATAGTATTAAATTTGTCTTTACTGCATATACAGACATCACACAAAATGCTACTTTCTCCACTACAGTTTCACCTGCACTCATAGACAGAATGATTTTCTAATAATATTGTTCTATGGACAGATTATTTGCTGTTTCTCGATCTTTTTATCCTAGCATGCTATCTCTTTCCTGTTCTAGTGAAAGACCCTGTAAAGCAGTCTCCTTGTGATTGGGAAAGTCAGGGATTTGAGATTTCACCGCTTACAATACAGATTTTTTTTTAAAACACAGGCTTTTGTATTTCACTACTTCCATGAAGTATGAACATGTGAATATGGACTACTGCTTTTTGTCTGAGAAGCCTAAACCAGCTCTACAACCCGAAGACATTAAGATTCACCCTGACCATCAAGCTTTACTGCCTCCCATTAGGCCTCTTACAGACATAAAGAAAGTATGTATTACAGCACAGCTGTATTGTCTGTTAAAGGAAAGTATTTTGCAACAAGATTTAGCTTTTGTTTTAGCTTTGTGTAGAATTTTCAAAGTATGGAGTATGTCTGCTTTCTTCTTCTGTAGTATATCGAGATTCAGTGCATGTGGATTTGAAATGATTGTGTCTTATAGAAAAAACTGTGATGCAAACCTTTATAACAGCCTCTTGGCATTTTGGAAGGGAAATGTAGTTATATTTCTCATTGTTCAGGCAGCAACACTGAAAAAGAAAAGAAAAGGTGGAATGATAACCACCCCCAGCAGAAGGACTTGACAATAACTATTATCTTTAATACCTTCCTAAAAGAGTGGCTTTGCATTGCGATTTGAATTGTCCTATTCAATGTTAATATTTTGCTGTTCGCACACATGCAGTCTCTGTCCTGTGTCAGAGGAGGCACAAACCGTTGAGGAGACACACGGCATCTGCATACAGTCTGCATGGTACCTGTTCCCTCTCGCACTGTCTCTGTTCACAAGACAGAGAGCAGCGTTACTTCTCTCCCTCTGCAGCTGTTCATCTTTATAATGCAGTGTTTCCAAAGCATCCTGAAGTAATTTCTCTATGGCAACGGAAGGCAGGGGTTTATACGTTTCTGACCACTCTTGCTATAAAAAGAAATTAGCTACCATTCTTACAGGTGACAATTTTGGCTAAGACTCTTGTTAGTTAGCTCTCTGTCCCTCAAATCATAACAAAGATGTGCATCCTCAATAAATGGGAAAATGCTTCTACGAAGTCTGAAAGATTTTCACGTTGCAACTGTACTGTGTCTTCCAGCATTTGTTATCTGTAGGGCTATCAATTAAGACGTATAGTGAAAGAATACTTCTCAAACTACAAACATTTGTAGAAAAGACTAGTGCTGTCCATGAGACATACCTTAATCATTAAACTAGTTCTTTTTGAGCCTAAAAATAGATGAGAATGATTGGGAGTTCAGCGAAGTGTGGATCTGCTGCAGAGTAGGGAGGCTCTGCAAAGGGATCTGAACAGGTTGGACCGCTGGGCAGAGTCCAATGGCATGAGGTTTAACAAGGCCAAGTGCCAGGTCCTACACTCTGAGGCACAACAACCCTATGTAGTGCTACAGACTGGGAGAAGTCTGTCTAGAAAGCTGCCCGGAGGAGAGGGACCTGAGGGTGTTGATCGACAGCCGACTGAACATGAGCCAGCAGTGTGCCCAGGTGGCCAAGAAGACCAATGGCATCCTGGCATGTATCAGAAACAGTGTGACTCAGCAGGTCCAGGGAGGTTATTCTTCCTCTGTACTTGGCACTGGTGAGACCACTCCTTGAATATTGTGTTCAGTTGTGGACCCCTCACCACAAGAAGGATATTGAGGCTCTGGAGCAAGGCCAGAGAAGAGCAACAAAGCTGATGAAGGGGCTGGAGAACAGGTCTTATGAGGAACAGCTGAGAGTGCTGAGGTTGTTTAGCCTGGAGAAGAGGAGGCTGAGAGGAGACCTCATTACTCTCTACAACTACCTGAAAGGAGGTTGTAGAGAGGAGATAATGGCCTCTTCTCCCAAGTGACAGGGGACGGGACGAGAGGGAGTGGCCCTAAGGTCTGCCAGGGGAGATTTAGGCTGGACGTTAGGAAAAAAAATTTCACAGAAAGGGTCAGTAGGCACTGGAACAGGCTACCCAGGGAGGTGGTGATTCACCTTCCCTGGAGGTGTTTAAGGCACGGGTGGACGAGGTGCTGAGGGTTTAGTGTTTGATAGGAATGGTTGGACTTGATGATCCGTTGGGTCTTTTCCAACCTGGTTATTCTATTCTTCTATGATTCTATGACTTGATGTTCCTGTATACTTTGCAGTTATCACGTGGATCAGTTTTGCTCTTTACAAATTTCTGCATAGGCAAATTGTCATTCAGTACTTGCTAGTCAGCACCTGATACTGTTCATCTTAATAAAGTCCCTTCATCTACAGGTAGTTTGTGCAAAAGATGAGCTACCTGATCATGTTCAAGGTGCCCATCAGTTTGGACTCTCCAAAGGCAGCCACTTGACACTGCTCTTCAATCAGTCTACTGTGAGGAAGAAGTGAGTATATTCTGTATCATATGTGCGCACAATGTGTTATCTTGTATTGAACTACAAGAAGCATAATGATGATTTTCATGAATGATCACGGCATTACCAGCTTTGAACATGCACCACCCTTCAGGTGTCTGTGGGTTCCTCATGGAGATGGTACCATGACCATCACAATGTAATTTATGTGTCTTTCCCAGATTTGTGGTTATGAGTTAAACTCATGTTTAGAGTTCTGCATTTTTCCCCTTCAGACTGTAGGGTTCCACTGTAATATCTGTAAGTATTTTGTCATGTTTGCCACATACAGAGCTCAGCTGGTCACAGCTCCTTTGACAAATACAGATAACATCTCACCCTGTCCACTAGTCTGCAATTGCAGCTTTCATGTCTGCTCTGCTCCCCAGGTCAATGAAGGAGCTAAGACTAGGGAGAAGGACTGTTCTGTTGAGGCTTAACGTGTGATAACTTCTCTGCCACTCTTATTTGTTTGAGAGGCTTCCAAGAAGGTCCCCAAAACACAACCTTCAAGCCACTTGTGTGTGCTTCTTTCAACTCAGGAAGCCTCTGCAGGCATTATGAAAAGAGCCTTTTTTTTCCTTGTAGCTTTTCTGTTGTAACTGTTGAACATAATGACATTGCAGAGGATTGGTGCTATGTAGTCTGAACATAGTGTCTCCATAATAAATGGCTTAATCAGCTCCTCTACCTTTTAAGCCTCCCTCAGTTCTCAGTTTGCCCGTTATATCCCAGCAAGCTTGACTAATAGAAATGGCTACCATCACCGTATCCTGGAATTTAGTTATTTCCTGGGGCAGTAGGCAAGCTTGCAGTTGCAAACAGCTAAGTTTGTCACTCTTGCTGTGACAAGCAGGTTTTCTGTCTGTAAACAGGCACTGTTTTCTATTATGAAGTACGTTATAGATCATGATTTCTTAGAATCAATGCAGATTCTGCTGCTCTGGACTTCATAATAATATATTTCCTTTGATACTAATAAATTGATTGGGGCAGTTCTCTGCCTCCAGAAAAGCTTTTTATCAATGCAGAAGAAATATCTCTTGGTAACTCTGAATTTTTATTGTCTAGACTTTCAGTCCAGCTGAATCTCAGAACCTTTGCCTCCAGTGGCCTGATTTACTACATGGCTCACCAGAACCAGGTTGATTATGCAACCCTACAGCTTCACGGGGGACAGCTCTATTTCTCATTTGATCTAGGCAAAGGAAAAACGGTAGCTTTTCACCCTGCTGTTATCAGTGATGGAAAATGGCATACGGTAGGTAGTCAACAATCTTGTATTCCATTTTCTCTTCCCTGGCGTTACTGGGATGATTTTTACCCTGCTTCCCCTGTATGCTTTCTGTGTTGCAAAGGCAAACAGGTTTTATCCCAGTCATGAAACCATATAGGTACCTTTTGTTTGAGTATAATTATTTCCTTTTAAAATTCTCATTAATTATGCATCAATTTCAACATCCACTTGCTGTCAAGTATCTTAGATTATTTTGAAATACAATAGTTCAAGTTCTTAACAAGGGTCATCTTCACAAGAGAAGAACTCAACAGAAATGTCTAGAAGCTCTTGACTTTTTCCACCAAGAACCTGCATGCACTGTCACAAATCTGCAACTGAATAACAGGGCGAAAACAATTCTCCTACTTGTCACTTAGTACCTAGGCATGTCATAGCAACTAGTGCTATGGAAGCACTCTCCTTCCTTTCCATGGTTAGTGTAACATTAAAAAAGTAGACATTCGGAATAAATGGAGACTGGAGGAGGAGGACCTGGCATAAGGAGAGTTTGAGGAGAAATTACGGCTGCAGCTTTCAGGTGTCACATTGCATTCAGAGGCTTCTGAATAGGGTCTTTGGTTAACTTGTAATGACCCAGTTCCTCTGAGCAACCCACCTGCAGCTGTCTTGGGCTTTCTTCATGAGAAATGACTGTGGTGTCTGCATGAGTTCTACAAGTAACTGCCAACTTTAGTTTTTCTTAAGGCAGATAAGGGTGGCAATATTCATCCTTCTAGGCTTCCCTTTGTTAAGCCTTTACTCAAGGATGTGATACAAAGGTGCCAGCTCTCCTAGGTGACTTGGGAATCAGCAGTGTTGCTTTTGCTTTTAATATATGATCAGCAGTAAACAGCAAAAAATGAACATAAAGAAAGCAAATGTGAACTTCTGCCAGAGAGACATCACAGTTAAGCTCTGCTTTCTATCCTGAATGGAAGAACACTCTATGATTCACAGCTGCATGTTTATAACTAGATTTACTCTGTAAAACTCAAACTATCCAATTTTTAAGAAGTGAACAGATTCCATATGACAGCTGATCTGCCGTTACTACTCAGAACAAAAAAGCATGAGCTTGAACCTTTTTTTGGAGAGTAAGGCTGTCACAGCTGGGGATGATTATTGCAGTAGCTCTACAATCAGTTTAAGCTAATATGCATTGCTGCTGCAGGAAGCATTCCTTTGCATTCTCTACCATCTGGTATTATCACCCTGCTGTACTATTTTATTTTCTTAGCAATCCAAATGTTCATGAGCCCTCATGTTCAGCCTGGTCAGGATTCTGAGCAGGACTGAAAGTAACCAAGGAGGTATAAATGGCTAGCTGACTTCAGATAGAGCCCCTCATCTGTGTGCAAGGAAGGCACAGGGGCATGAATGAACAGGATGGACAGAACTGGAAAGCATTTTTGGTCATAGCAAATTTAGCGTTGTCCATCATGAAATTACAGCGTAGGAGTGTGCACTTCAAAGAGCTAAGATGGCTTAGCTGGTGGGGAGCACAGTTGAAGTTGACAGCACTGTACTCCCTTCTTCAAACCTGGTGATGTACTCACATCCTAAGGCAATAAACTAGTGGTTTTAAATGATTGTTAAGACACTGAAAAATTTATGCAGGACAACATGCAATTATTGTGGGCCCTTGGGGAGGCAGGGAAGCAGTTTAGCTGCACAGGTGCGTTCTGAGATGGCCTGAGACACAATGAATTTCAATAGGATGCCTCAGTACAGTAAGTCAAAGCAATGTAACCATTAAGAATTGTCTTACTTAATTCTATGGCAAGTAATAACTAGGTAACCAATTCAGCTTACTGATTCATGTTTGCATGCTCTCATTTTTTCCAGATAAAGACAGAATACATTAAAAGAAAAGGTATAATCATTGTGGATGGACAGGAATCTGTAACAGTTAGTGCTCTGGGAGATGGTAGCACTTTAGATGTGGAGGGAAAGCTCTACGTGGGAGGACTGCCCCTAGACTACATGCCGAAGAACCTTGGGAATGTAAGGTTTGCGATGGTGGGGTGCCTCTGACATTTTGCAATATTAGAATGAGTACAAGACAACAAACCCATCTAATACACTGTCCTGTATCTGACAGGGGCAAAAAGAAGTAATTAGGGAAAGAAACAACAAAAAAAGTAATGACCTGTAATCACACAAATCTTTCCAGCTTTTTGTGGCTTAGCTTTTATCCATGTGTTTTAGTAATAGCCTATAATAGATTTTTTCCTTCTATCAATCTTTCTGTTAAAAATGAATAAAGACTGTAAATTCCCGTGTTTCATAGTATGAGATAAAAATATTACCTAGAATCTCAGATATTTTTGTACCTAAGTCCTATTGCATTCAAGTAAGAATTGGGTCCTGTAAATACCGGATTTAACTCTCTTGTGCTTTTTACACATGATTTTAGAGGGTAGGTTTTTGTCACCTTTTTCCTTGTGTGGCCTATTGTCTCAGGGAGGATTACAATGATAACAGTGTTCCTGGGTATGTTTTCTTCACCAGTGCTTTTTAATTGGATAATGAGTCTAACAGCTTTTTAAATACTTTGAATCTGTTATTGCAGAGAAGAGTAATAGCGAGTAGTTCTCAAGAATCTGTTTGTTAGATAGAATTTGGGTGATCTCTGTTTGCAAAGCGTCTTGCAAAATCTTGATTTACTTGTTAGTTTAAAGCATGTTTGGAATGTCTTTAAATGTTGAAGGTATCACTGCTCAAATTTAGGCGCATACAGTTACTTCTGTATGTTAAAAAAAGTGAATAATGTGTTTCTAAACCATATTTATTTTCACTCTAAGACAAACCTTTGTAATCTTAAATAAGTATATGTAAGAAATAGAAACTAATTACATAAATATCTTAGATCCTGCTGTGTTTTGTGCAGAGAAATTTTATTTATTTACAATAACAGATGAATCACTCAGAGAGCAGTGAAGCAGTTTGTATTACACGTTAACTCTTATATTCCAATACTCTTAGATCACTCATGGTATTCCTGCCTGTATTGGTGGCATGACAATTAACAGCAAGCAACTGGACAACAAGAGCCCCATCTCCATTTTTGCAGTGAATAAATGCTATGTGACAGTGCAGGAAGGAACTTTCTTTGATGGGAGTGGCTTTGCTGCTCTTGGTAAGTGTCATTAAGTTAAAGCAGTACCTTACTGAATTAATGTTAATGAAAATGTAATCTTTTTAGGTCTTGCTGGAACTGTGTGTAATTAATTGACTCCTCACACAAAAGAGTGCATGCCCTGCATATATATTTCTGAGTCCCTTTAGTTCATACGTCCAAAAGTGGCTGTTTCACTAACAGCTATCTTCTACAAATGACAGAGCTAATGATTTTAGCACTAGAAAAGAAACGAACTACCTCTTTCTTCATCTAAGAATATTCATGTTCATGATGTTAAGATCTGTTAAAGGGTATGGAGACAAATTTGTATGGTATGTGTGAAGTAATACGAAGTATTATATTAATATTTGCTTTTTACCATTTCTTAGCAGTAAGATAGAATGTATGAAATCTAAATGAATGGAAGAAAACTTATTTAACAGTTTGCCTTTTCCAGTATCAAATGTGAATTATGATTTTGGAAAACTTACTATCAGAGATTCTGCAAGGTCCTGTCCTGGCAGAGTAACTAATGAGACTTTAGGTCTTTTTATGACAATACACATATTCTGCTTTGTCCTGTGGGTTGCAAGTCTTTTGTTAGAATCTTGTAACTTCTTTTCAGTCAGAGAAGGTTACAAAGTCCGATCTGATGTGAACATCACACTGGAGTTTCGTACAACAGCAGTGCATGGTGTTCTCCTTGGAGTCAGCAGTGCTAAGGTTGATGCCATTGGACTAGAGATTGTAAATGGCAAGGTAGGTTGCCTTGTGCTGGCCCACTCATTTCATGAGGATTGCTTAAAACTGGAAAGCTGGAACTGTTGGGCAGCACTAAACAGATGCCAGTGAGATGGATGGATGCAAAATACTGGACCCAAGAACCCCACAGAACTAGCAAGAGACAAACTTACAGTCTCTAAGTTTCTCATCATCCTCATATGATAAAATGTGATATTAACAGAAGGCAACAGATCTTTTTGCCTTTTTAATTACTCTAATTTATATTAGTCTGCAGCCACTGTGACATCCTGTACCTTGTATGTACCTTATATGTTAGAACAAATACATGCCTTTCTTATAGCGGGACACTTTTTCTACCATAGAGCTACACTTGTCCTTGATAGATATATTATTGCATGTACAAAACACCCTGTTTTGTGATTTCTCCTTCAATATTCACGAGCAATTAACTCATTTTCTACTTCTACTGGCCATTATGTTCCATAAACATTTTAGCAGTCAATACATAGTTCTCCACTCATCCCATGCATAAAAAATGTATACCTCATTGCTTTTATGTATTTCCTTTTCTCAGAAATAGCTCATTTTTTATTCAAGACTTCCTAGCTAGAGACAGTGTTAAATATCCCTGTTTCTGTGGGATGTCCTATCTCAGTTAATACTAACATTAATTCTCACCACAGAATTGAGGAAGCGTCTACTACTTCAAAAAATAAATGCATGAAATAAATCAATACATGTATTGGCAGTAACAAGTACTTTCAGTCCATTGTCTTTATCTTCAGTTAGATACAGTGTATCTTCTTTTGAAATCCGAAGTGAAGAATACCAAGCTAACCCAATGGATCGTTGCATGGATAGATCTAAATCTTTTAGATTTTAAAGATACTTCAGTAAGGAAAAACTCTGGTTATCAAAGTAAACACTGGCTTTGCGTAACTTCCAAACGTTAATTAAAAAGGAAATCTCTGCGCCAGCGTGATTGTGTTTTTATCTAGGCAAATTAGTTCATGTATTCTTACTTTATATCTTTATTGGCATCTGGCTGTTTATACAGGTTTTATTCCATGTCAACAATGGAGCAGGCAGAATAACAGCTACATATGAACCAAGAGATATAAATAGTTTATGTGATGGAAAATGGCACAAGCTTCAAGCAAACAAAAGCAAACATCGCATTTCACTGATAATTGATGGGAATTTGGTTCAAACTGATAATCCCTACATACAGTCAACATCTGCAGATACGAACAATCCCATTTATGTTGGAGGCTATCCTGGTAGGTACAACAATATTTCTTCTCCCTTCTCTCTCTCCTGTTCTCATTCTCTCTCATAAGAATGACTCTTAATACATGTGCTTCCTCCCTACCTCCCTTTCTCTTTGCATTTCTACTTGCTCTCTTTATCTGATTCATGAAGTTCTTGACTGAGTTATAAATCATTGTTATCATTTTCCATGTTGTCTCTGAGGTCACAGCGTATTAATGTTTGTGTATACTGGTTTTTTTGTGGGGAACTGCATTTAGCTGTTGAGTGTGTTGGCAAGATCAACTGAACTCATATCACTTTCCTATATAAACCTGCTTCTTAGTTTCTGAGAAGGATTTTCTCCACGTGGTTTGTCTTTCACTGTCTCTGAGACTTTACAATGTCCCTGCCTATGTATGTTGAGGTGTGGTTCTCTTGCAGTCAAGGTTGATATAAAGCTTTCTTCTACATTCATCCAAGTGAAGTTTCTATATATGCTGTTCTCTGCTTTATTTTTGCTAATGTTTCAAATCATAGACTCTGCTGGCAGAGTCAAGCTGCTACAGGCATGTTTCCCTTGTTCTGTGCAAATTCCCTTCTGAAGTAACTTTCTGTCAATTACACTACAATCGTCATATAAGAGATAGTAATACAAAAAGGTTGGACCAGATGATCCTTGATGTCCCTTCCAACCTGGCATTCTATGATTCTATGAAAAAAGATATAATTTAATTACTTTTCAGTCAAATTGGCCAACTCATTAATTGGTAATTTGAGCCAAGACAGTGTATTTATTAAGAGGACTGAATTTAAAACATCATGAATTTTGCCTTTTTGCAGGCATAGGTTTTAATGAGGACATCAGTACTGAGAGTGAGTAAACTTCGTATGGGTTTAACATAAAATGCCAATATCCATTTGTCTCTAAAATAGCTGTTAGAGCTTACCAGTTCAGATATTTCCATTTGTGTGAAAAGAGAATAACGAGGTCTGAATGGCAAACTCAGCTTTTAAGTATTTGTAAAGCTTTAGGGATAGGAGCCTGAAATGTTACAGCACCTTCTGTCGGACAAGGTTTTGGTACTTTATGAAAAATGAATTAATGCTAATTAACTAGATCTTGATTAATACTTGTTTTCTCTTAAAACCAACACAGCCATATCAGCATTTTGTGAACCATTTTTTTTCTTTTTCAATGAGGTAATGGGATACTAGTTGTTTTTTCGGTGCTCCATCTGTAAAGAATAAAGGTCATACAGAAAAGAGAAATTCTTTAGTTTGGTACTGCAGAACTACTTCACAGGCTGTGTGGAAAAAAGAGTTGAACTCTCTACCAGCCTTATGTTTTGGTTTGCCAATGGAATCCATGACTGGGTATAGCTCAGGCATTGCTTCATATTCTGACAATTTCAGTTTTAACTTGGAAGATACCTAAGGTAGAGTAGGTTTCCCCTTTCTTTACCCTTCTCTTATCTCCCGTTTTCCCCAGGACAAATTATT
Organism: Coccyzus lansbergi; assembly: GCA_033558105.1. Taxonomy (NCBI): domain Eukaryota; kingdom Metazoa; phylum Chordata; class Aves; order Cuculiformes; family Coccyzidae; genus Coccyzus; species Coccyzus lansbergi. The sequence goes on along the minus strand of JAUMJK010000082.1, from coordinate 2,727,325 downwards.
TCTGCAAACTCTACACAAGCTATACTAGTGCATGGCTCATGATAGAAGGCAGCAGTGACTAACCATGATGGGATATCTCAGATCATCCAAACATAAATACAGCTTGGTGCTTGTCAGGTGTTGTTTTTGTAACTCATTTGGGAAGGAGTGGAAGCAGTTGAATAATAACCTGAATCTTTGTATTATCTTAGTTCACTAGAAACAGATTCTACATGTTTCACGTTTGTTTTTCAGCTGATGTGAAGCAGAACTGCCTCACAAGCAAGAATTCATTCCATGGCTGTTTGAGGAACCTTGTATTGACCAAGGGCCAGCAGGCAGAGCTGTTCGACTTCAGCAGAGCTTTTGACCTGCGGGGAGTCTTTCCTCATTCCTGCCCTGGGGCTGAGCACTGAACCTGCAGCAAAGCCTGTCTGGACTGAGAGAGGGTTTTTCTGTTGATCTCTTATTTTTCATTCTTGTTTTGTAATGAAAAGAAGAATTGTTGAGATCCTGCATCTCTTTGAATTTTTTGGTTGTTTTCCAACTCAGGTAATTCCTCTTTTCAGTCAGAAATTCTTTGTCTGCATTTTAACTAAAGGTTTTTAAACAACAAATACCTCTACTACAATGTTAATGGCATTAATTGGGTATTTTTCTTTTGGGAATTTTTATTAATCAGTGTTTACAGTATGTTTTCTTTTGATTACTTGTCAGTATTTTATTTTATTTAGTTAGTCATTTTATAAAAAGGTTAAAATTTTGGACCACATAATAAAACTACAATAAACTGTGCATTATTTCATGTAGTTCAATTGTCTGTGCATTTCAGTTAAAAATAAAAAGAGCCAGAAGGCTTAGCAGTGAAACACACAAGTGGTTAGAGTCCAGCAGAGGGAGCAAGAGACTAAAGGCACAATTTTGAAAGTCTCAAGATTCAGAGTCCAATGAGTAGAATTTTCTCGTTTATAATTTATATGGTAAATCTTTCCTTCTGCCTTAATAGCCAGTGCTTCTGACCCCCATTATAGCCATATTAACTTGGAAGATTATGTTCCTGTTTATGCTTTCATTTAATCAGTCGCAGTACAAGCAGAAACTCCACAGCAGACACACACATGAAATGTTGTGTTGGTGAAGAACTCATTTGGGTCTGGCTTGTGAACAACTAGGTTCAACTAATGCATCTTTCTTGATAAAACAGCGTTTCTTACAGGACACAGAATCACAGAATGACTAGGTTGGAAAAGATCCAGAGGATCATGGAGTCCAGTCATTCCTATAACCATTAAACCTTGTCCCTCAGCACCTCATCCACCCATGTCTTAAACACCTCCAGGGAAGGTGAATCAAATGTATCCCTGGGCAGCCTGTTCAAGTGCCCAATGACCCTTCCTGTGAAAAAAAAATTTCCGATGTCCAGCCTGAACCTCCCCTGGTGGAGCTTGAGACCATTCCCTCTTGTCCTGTCCCCTGTCATTTGGGAGAAGAGGCCAGCTCCCTCCTTTCAGGTATTTGTAGAGAGCAATAAGGTCTTTCTTCAACCTCCTCTTCTCCAGGCTAAACAACCCCAGCTCTCTCAGCCATTCGTTGTAAGACTTGTTCTCTAGCCCCTTTACCAGCTTTGTCACTCCTCCCAGGACACACTCCAGAGCCTCAACATCCTTCTTGTGGTGAGGGGCCCAGAACTGAACACAATTTTCAAGGAGTGGTCTCACCAGTGCTGAGTACAGAGGGAGAATAACCTCCCTGGACCTGCTGGTCACACCGGTTCTGATACAGACCAAGCAAGATGCCATTGGTCTTCTTGGCCACCTGGGCACACTGCTGGCACTCATGTTCAGTTAGCTATCAACCAACACCCCCAGGTCCTTCTCCTCCAGGCAGCTTCCCAGACAGACTTCTCCCAGTCTGTAGCACTACATAGGGTTGTTGTGCCTCAGAGTGCAGGACCCGGCATTTGGCCTTGTTAAACCTCATGCCATTGGACTCAGCCCAGCGGTCCAGCCTGTTCAGATCCCTTTGCAGAGCTTCCATATCCTCCAGCAGATCAACACTTCCACCCAGCTTGGTGTCATCCACAAACTTGCTAAGGGTGGACTCGATGCCTTCATCCAGGTTGTTGATGAAGACGTTGAACAGGGCTGGACCCAACACTGAGCCTTGAGTAACCCCACTTGTAACTGGCCTACAACTGGAATTAATTTACCACCACTCTCTGGGCCTGGCTATCCAACCAGTTTTCCACCCAGGAGAGTGTGCACCTGTCCAGGTCAGAGGCTTGCAGTTTCTGTAGCAGAATGCTGTGAGAAACTGTGTCAAAGGCTTTACTGAAGTCCAGGAAGACCACATCCACAGCCTTTCCCTCATCCAGCAGCCGAGTCACTTTGTCATAGAAAGTGATCAGGTTCACTTAGCAAGACCTGCCTTTGTGAACCTGTGTTGGCTGGTCCTGATCACCCGGTTCTCTTGCATGTGCTTTATGATAGCACTCCAGATCACCTGTTCCATGACTTTCCCTGGCACTGAGGTCAGACTGACAGGCCTGTGGTTCCCTGGATCCTCCCTCTGACTCTTCTTGTGGATGGGAAGTATCCTTGATGCCCTGTTATTCCTAATTCACAGGACAGTAAGCAGTTCTGTCTTTGCCTTTTCCTTCTCTGCCTGCCTCTCTTTCTAAAATAAAGCTTCCAGTAGCTGTGCTAGAGCCAGACCTGAGGGAAACACGCTCAACCTGACTCCAATGAGGACATTCACATTCATTAACTGGCCAGATTATTGAGCAGTGAAAAACACATCCCATGCTTGAAGACTTACCTATGACAAACATAGTTATTTAACAAGTCACTTCCATCTCCATTTTTCTCTTTCAACTAATGGTATTTTCACTCCTTACAATTTTTTTTTTTTATTTTACTATACATTTTTATGATTAATTTTACAGTCACATGCTAGTTTGCTAAATACTGGCTCAAATGAAACCCCAAAGCTGTTCGTTAGCAACTTAAGTGAGGCAGGATTCCAGGCGGTGTCATTTTGTACTATTGAGGTAGTCCAAGAGAAGTGCTTCTGAAGCAAAGAACTGCTCCACTTGAGCAAGGATGGCAGAATGTCATCCTTTGTGCAGCTGTTGAGGTGTTCTAACAACACCGTTGCTTTCAAGACAGATTCACCACTGCTTTTTGCAGTTTCTGTCACCTGCTTCTATCTAAAGCCACCTGTTTAGATTTGAAGACCTTTCTTTGTTTGTATTATTTTTATTTTTGACATGGATACAATACAATGGACACATTATGCTGTACAAATAGACTAACGTGTGGGCTTACTTCAATAAAATGCATAACATAGTGAGGAGCGTAAACGAACTGTACATACAAACATTTTGCTTTGATTAGTGGCATCATACTATTTTCCAGAGAAGACATACATTAAAGGAAAGCCATTGAAAAATAAAGCCACAAACACATTATGTTTGTATTTGTCATCTATTAACCCTAGGATCTGATCTTATAAGCTTCCCAATACAAGCACTAATTGAGGCAATTTGGATAAAATTTTATCCATATCCTGAAATATGTCTTTTAGATTTTTACTTATTTCCATATCTTACCCCCTAAAGAAGACACATTTTATCAATGTAAAAAAACAGTATAGAGGTGAAATTAATCATAGAAAGCTTTGGAAAATAAGCCAAAATATTTTTCCTGGAAAATGCAGAGTGAGGTAGTTAATAGTCTATACATAGACACTGATACATTTGCACACATTCTGATGACATTAGCTACATAAACAGTTTAGAGCATTCTGGTCTGTTTCCAATACCAACTTCTTGCAATACTGTGTGTGTAGATTTGCAAAATGCTGTCTTTGTAGACCCAAGGAGTGCATTAATGCTTGAGGCATCTTTGGATTTTGCTGAATAAGCTTCTCTCTGCTTGCTTCTTATTAATAGCTTTCCATATATGTTGCTTTTTGTTAGGTGACAATATTATCAAAACTTGGTTTTGACTTCAACTACTGTTAGGAAGAACAGAATTGCAGGTGTTTCCACCAGAATTTTGAAATACAATGTCTAAAGTTGAGGACTCATATTAAAAAATGTTGCAGAGATTGGTCAGTTTGTCTACTGCAATCAAGTTAGTGTACCACAACAACACAAAATAACTTTAATGTGTAACAGTACTAACCACAGTATGCATGGGTCATTAAGTACATTTGTATCAAAAAAGAATTTTGCCATTTTTTTCCAGAGACAGCAGGTATCTGGCCATTCTGCAGCAGCTGGGAGCTGTACGGAGAATCTAGTTCATCTGCTAATACTTCTGTCTTTTAGAATTATAGGCAACTTTAGTATAAAATGAGTTCACAGGATGGATTTAATTACATCAGATTTGGCTTTCTTAAGCTGCATAATGGTAAAAGGTGAGTCTTCCAAAGCCCCCTTGTATCCTGTAAGGAATACAGTGAGATCTATTTCATTGATTAATTTCTCATGTCAGAGTTCAGAACATGCTGAGCAGGTTCCTGTGTGAGCACATGGGTGCCTTGTACTTTCCACTGCACAGCAGTTGAGAACACAGAGTCAACTGAGTGGCCAAGATGGAAGAGGGCAGTGTGTTTGTCTGAAAGCACTGTAGAAAGTGTTATCTCATTTGCTATGACGTTTCAAATTCCTTAGTTAATGTTTTGACTTTCTCTGTAGTCATAAAAGCTCTTTTGTTGGCTATAAATATGCTGATGCTTAGCATTTATATGATGCTCTGCATATTCAAAACACATTCCACTTTCCACACTTTTGCTGAATGTGTCCTCCCTAAATGGGTGTTTGTAACTACTGTTCTGCTCAGTGAATTGTTTGGCTGCATCTTGGAACAGAATTTAACTCAACTAATTCTCGCATTACCTCTATAAGGCAAGTATTAGTGGGTTTTTTACCACTAAAAGAAAACGGCAGCATAATAGAATTGTCCATTGACACAGGGGGAAGTAATAAAGGCAATCAGGAGCAAAGCACTTGACAAAACATTTATACTTAGTCTTATGAACAAGCCACAGATCTACTATGTCTCATGTATTTAAAATAAATAGTTGTCAAAATAAGAAGCATATTGTATACTACAACTGCCCTGGTCTTTTCTTGACTGCAATTATGCATCGATTAGTGTTAAGAAAGAAAAAAAATAAGGTTAAAATTTCACAGTTCTAAATTTTATAATTTTTTATCTAAAGAAAGTAAGAAAGAAAGTTGGGATCTGCCCTCTATCAATGTTATTGTTGCTGGTAAAACTACTGATTCAATGTTGATTACTTTCACTGAACACTAACAATGAAAGTTGACTACTGGAGAACACAATAAACTTTGAACCAGAAGCACAGTTACTAGAATATGGAAATCTTCATTGCAGAGCTTCAGCAGAGCATCACAAGTTACAGGTTTCTTTACAGGACAGCATACTTCATGTTCACCTGGACGACTTGGTTCAGCTTCTGCCTCATCTGTGTGTCCAAATTGGGAAAAAACCCTGCTGCTCAGAATGTAGGTGATGTCATTGTGCAATATTGTTATCCAATGATGGAGATATTGCTGTGCAGATGAAGGCATTAGTTCACATTTTTTGTATAATACAAAGATAATTTTTTTTTTTTTTTGCTTTTTTCCAGAATTGTGATTTCCTTACTCAACAAATATGCTGTAGTTCTGTGAAGTATATCCCAAACCAAGAGGATTAGGTGAAGAATAGTGCTCACCCATGTGAATGGCTACAAATTAGACATTCTGGCTCATATTTGCAGTTGGAGCCCACAGTTCTCTTGTCAGCCTGTGTTCTTTTATAGACTGCATATCATCCATAAAAGTAGCTGCAGTTTGCTGTATTTGTAAAATCCCCAGCACAACTGAGACTGGTTTGGCTACAGTTTAAGACTCTTAACACATAAATGTTGAATAAAAGTATTAAATCCCTCTGTTGGGATGCTGAACTACACAAGATATGGATAAAGATTTCTCAATGCAGCTGTATAACTGTTGCTTACATATTAAAGCTAAAATAAACAAACAAAAAAAAATTAGGTTACAAATTAAGAAACTATAATATTTAACAAAAAACGTGATGGCTGTAAGTGGCACCATTGCACCATTAACAAATATCTTTCTTATAGTATACCATTACATAGACTTAAATTTGACAGTATCAAGTAACAGATGAGGACAGATGCCCTTTCTCGTCTAGCATTTGTCTCCTGAAAGTTCTGTGTATGACAGGGAAGGAAGGAGAAGATGGTTTTAGGTGCTATCATTGCATACAGTGATGCAATCCAGACATGATTTTGGAAGACTGGTAGTAATATATATACAGTGGTACATACATAAAGCAGTATAACTGTGTATACAGTAGTTCTTCCTCTTGTCTTTCCCCCTTCCCCAGCTTCAGGTACTCATGAGCAGTGATTTGAGAGACATAAATATTGCAGTAATGCACACTGTACACATTTACTTTCAGCAGAAAGGTTTGATTTTGTTACACAGCAACACCTTCGCACTGCTGCAGGTCGAGCTCCTCTCTGTCACGCTTGACAGATACACTGCCTTCTTGAATGTCTCTGTGAGGCTCTGTTATGCTGTGGTCAGTGGTGTTTCATGCATCTACAGATGCCACTCAGTTCTTTCTAAAAGTTCATGTTCTAACACCAGGTCAGGAAACAGGCAACTCTGTATGCAACAGGTTGTCTTCTGTGCACCGTACCTTGATGTGTTCTCCTCAACTTCTGGGCCAACTGGCACAAGTGTAACACATATGAAAACATATGGGTTATGTGATATTTTCAGACGATCCAGAAGCTGGGACAATAATGCTTATACAAAAAGTAGTCAATGGCGAATATCAGTTGAAAAGTACAGTAGGAAGGAATAATATCCTGTAGCTACTTTTTTTTTTCATCTCAGCCAAGAGCTTCTTAAGATAACAAGCATTACTGTTGTCCATTTCACTTTTGCCCAGTATGCTACAGCCTTCTGCTTCAGGTTGCTTTTGGCTTTATCACCCATTCTGCCTGAGGATTTGCATGGTAAACATCTAACATGTACGCATCTGGATCCAAACAGTGCTGACCTGAAACAGAAATTGGCAGCTATGACACATAGGATACTTGGGGGCACATTGGTAAATGGGACAGAGCTATGTTAAAATGTTCTTGAATGTATCTGCAGCTTGCACATAGTGAGCCTAGTTCTGTGCGTCCAGCTGACATCTTCCCTGAATACAGATGGGAACTTTGGTAAATTTGCCAGTGTTTCTACTCAGTGAGAGTTATGATTCACTTTCACTTCCAGGCGAGATGCCCCACATTACGCTGAGTCATGGGCAAGGCATTTAGTTAAATGGTGAACAGATATGATTTCTTTAGAAGCATTAACAACACTGTTACTGTAAATGCCACAGTTTGGGAGGGTTTTTATTTCTTTGGATTTACTGAGCTGGAAATATAACTGTGAGTTTTTTTCTATGCTATTTTTAAATGCTGAAAAGGTAGCTCTGTAAACCATGTGTTCCTATACAGCTGGAATCCTGCAAAGAAACACAGGGACTATATCAAGGTTTTGTCAGTTGCTGTTTTGCTGGCTAAAAATGCCCTCTGCAGTGTAACAGTTTGTGGGTTTCATTAGGTGCTGACTGGGAATTGGAGTTGACTGGGGAGTCCCTGCTGCCTTTACCATGGAAAGAGGTACTTGTTGCTTCTCAATTGAGTAATAAGGCAATAAATTCTTGAGTTAAATTGATTTCTTGGATTATATTGCTTAACACTGGTTGATGAAGCCAGTTAACTGGTAAAGTTACACTATTCTGATGAAGCATTATGTTTTTTTTTTTTTTTTTTTGTACAGTTACTTACAAAGTCCCCAAGGTCCTAATGATTTGTTAAAGTGAAAGCAATACAGATAAATTAAGATGTAATCAATGGAATAAGGTAGAAGATCTAAATCTATGAAAATAATTTCAAATGAAGATGCAAGTTAAGTGTCTGGATTTTTGAAAGAGTGTGATAGGAATACTTGGGACTGCTTCACAAGGACTTCAGGATCATCTCCTGTTTTAGGATGGGTTGGTTATCCTATTTAGCCAGACAAAACAAATCAATAACCTAACAAAAAACAAATCATAAGGCTTCATATGTGTATATTTTCAGTAATAAAGACATTGCTTCATGACTGCTGTTGAAGCAAGTCTACGATGTTTCGTAATAACTTAATGGAAACTGTTTATTGTTTAGTATAAGTATTAAAGAATAATATAATCAGGCAGTTGTCAAAGGACTCCAACAGAGCATCAAGAAATTTAGTATGAATAGAGAAAGAGGAGAGTCAAGATCATGCAGTATCAAATTAAAATCTGTCTTTTGACCTTTAGGCCAGGAATTTGTGTGCCAAGCCACTGTGGTTATTAGAAAAATGTCACTGTGTGAAAAATGGAAGAAGACAAAATCCCTACTGCAAGGAATTTACAATCCAAATACAGCACATGACTTAGTATGAGTATAGTGCACTCATACATGCAGAGGCTGAATTCTCAATTCTGTGGGGTTTTTTTATTTGGAGAAGCTTAACACTTCAATATAGTGAGGAAGAAATAGATCTTAGGAAAAGCCTTGACAGTGAGGTGGAATGTGCTTGTGAGTGGAAGGTTAAGGATGTCTTAACCATGGAAAAGTGCACTATTATGAGAGAGAGGGGTAAGTGAAAGGTCATACGAATTTGGCAAGAAATCTCCTGCTGAGATCCAGCCACTGACATCAGGTTACTCGCTCCTGTGCGGTGCCCTTCCAGTCATGCTGGAGTCGAAAGGAATTGTTACATTGATTTGGGTCAGACACCTTTCCTGAAGATGGACTGGGAGGCAGGAAAGACCCAGTTGTGTGATTACAGCACTGTTCTGAGGTATTTTAGGAGGCAAAGGACATATAGAATTGAATTTTCAAAAATGACACCTACCTATATTTCCTCCAATTTCATGTAAACTTTGGATTTGGCCTCTTGCATTCTGTGATGAACTGTGGCTGGGATGGAAAGAAAACCTTTAGTTTATTTTTCTGTTATAACCACTGCCTTATCAAACACCATCTATATTAAGCTAAAAATGGATATTTTTGCCACTATGAACTCATGATCAGCAAGGACTTCCACCAAAAAAAAGCACTGCAGAATACCGAATTTGCTGCGGAGGGAGATTACTGCTGCAGTTAGCTAAGCCTTCTATCATGATATTTATCATTTATTTAAATAACAGAATTATATGGTAACATTGGAAGACTTTGTAGAAAAGACTTTCAGATAAATTTACCATTTCCCATAACTTAATAATTATTACCTTACAAAAAAAAAAAAAAAAATTAACGTTTTACAGCCAGATGTAAGACTGTCCCTCTGGATTCTCCATGCAGCTCTATAAAACGTATGCTTTTAGTGGTGGCATAACAGAGGGTGGATTGATTCTCTGTGAGAATCAATTATTAAATAAAATATAAAGAATAAAATTAGTGGTTATAATTTATTTGACAAGTGTAACAATAAACTATCAATTTGAGATTAGAAAAATAGTTCTTTTAACACAATGAGTCTTTGAAAATGAGACAATATAGTCATTAATGGTTCTGATATTATTGTTCTGGAAAAACAAAATGTTCTGATTTACCCACCTGTTTTCACAGTGGAATCGAGCCAGGATGTCTTTGGCTTTTGTTTGGCTGTTGAGTTGAATTGCCATAGAGACTTTTGAATGCAGTGGAGCGTAAACTCTTATCACCCCCTCGGGTATGTCAGACTGCAGGTATGGGGGAAAAGTGACAGCTCCCTAAAATCAATGTTCAGTAGAATAAGTCTAAGGCAAATAATGCTGTAGGTCCATTCAGAAGCAGTTCTGCAACTCTTTTGAAGTTGCTTGCAAAAATCAATATCCTTGATTTACTTAAGTATTCACCAAACATATTTACAGTCATACAAATGCAAATTTGTTGATACAGTATAATGAAATACGACACAAAGACAAAAACTCTTTGCTAAGCATCACATAAATGCATGCAGAATAAAGTACAGTCCTTCAATTTTAATTGCTTGCAGTAATATTGGACAAATTTATTATCTGAGATTTTTAATGTTATTTCTGTTAACAGTGGTCAGCGAAACAACCGCTTATTTAAAAATACATATAAATGACTAGGAAAAGTTTAACTTCCTTTTAAATATGATTCTATGCAGATGCAGTTCTGTTTCTGCTTCCTATAGCTTCAAGTAGATCAAAGTGTATGTCCAGTAAAACATCAAAGTATCATGTTTTCTGTTAATTTAAAATTTGACCTTGTGTAGGGTTCAAATGATCATCTATGAAGTTTATGCACTCTTCCATGATTAATGGTGGATAAGTCAATTAGCAAGGTTTGCATTCCAGTTCTAATCCAGTTAATACCATGCTGAGCAGACTACAATAGTCTCTCCAGTCTCTGTCCCTGTGTAATTTAGAGCATCTGAGTCCCAGAGATTGAGTTAAATGCTCTCTAAATTCAACTCAGTTATCTGAACAGAGTTTGCCTTCAATTTACCCTTCATATTTCAGCTATCTGGTATGGCTAGTCTTGTTTTTATTACATGCAAAGCCAATAACTATGATCAATGAAATTGACTTCCCAAAGGTGCAATGACTGCAGTAACTGACTCTCCTTAGAAGCTCTCTCATTGTATTTGTTCCAGGATAAATAAAGTTTTGCAACACAACAGTCTACATTACCATTTTAAACAAACATCTACGTCTCCATCTGCAGCACAAACGTCCTACTCACAACATATTTCAGCCAATACTGGCAAATAAATTCTCAAAAAAGTTGAATTAACATGGACTCACTATTCAAATATATCCTTTCTCTTTCTACTTTTTCCCAGATGTTCCCATCTGCAGCCCCTCTGTTGTCTTTATTAGGCAGCTTACTTTCTATTCCTTACTATCTTTTCTTCCTAATTTGTCTTTTATTTTGTTCTTCAAGACTATTCTTCAACAACTATAGAGGCCTTGACCAGTTCTTGCAATTCATCAATATCCATTTTTTAAACCACCACGGATGAACCTAGAGACTTTGCAGATTATTAAATTCAGGTACTACATGAAATACTATGTATAAGCTGTTATAGGAACTTCATATGTTGTGTATTTCTACACAACATGCTTTGTTACCTGAATTATGTCACATTTAACATGTAAGTTAATTTTAGGTATCTGTTGAAGTAGCATTCCTTAAGTAAGTTCGTAAACTCCATATACAGTTAATGGAGAAAGTTTGGTGGCTGTAATACCTGCCAAGAAATACCTTTGCATCAGACTTTCCTAAGCCAGAACTACACAGAGCTCTGCAAATGCTCAAAGGTATCCACTTCTCTTTCTAGCTATATGAGGAATAACACCACAGGCCAGAGGACAGATACTTCATTAGGTACTTAAAATTTATACCTGGTTTTGGTGTCTCTTTTAAGCAAACTCAACCTTCTCTCTGCTTAGGAAGTTAATGCCAAGCTGTAAAACTAACATTTGCAAGAAGTATGTTGAGTGTCCTGTACCAGAGCATGGGTGTTATATTTTGAGCTAAAGTAGAATAAGTTTCTAACTTTTCAGCTAAGCCTTGTCTCAGTAACTTCATTTTCTGAAAGTTAACTGCATATTTTTTCAGACAGTGTTTCTCTCTAGAAGTGGTAATGCAGGGCATCAGTATACAGAAAGCCCTTCTATTCTTATACTTATTCCTATATAAACCATGGTCATTCTCAAGCGTATGGAATGTCGTAAGTCAAAGAGGTGAAAAAGGTTGCACTTGCAGGGAGAGGCAGACTGGACAGGTGACACAAAACTGACCAACAGAGTTTGCCATCTCATATGCATCATATCCGACATAAAACTGAGGGATCGTGAGAGTCAATCTTCCCTTCTATGGCTGGTGTCCAGTGAGTCTGTCCTTTTGCCCTTGGTCCCAGATCCATGTGTTCCTGAAGAGAGTTCCTGAGTCCAGCTCCCTCCAGCAGCTGATTCCAGTCCAGGACCTTTCCCCCATTCCCGTTCCCCATGCCATTGCACATGGTGGGAGGTGTGCAATTTCATATATTTTCATATATTTTATACTTTTCTTCTTAATACTATTTTTGTTATTATTATTATTGTTGTTTCATTAAAGCTATTTTAGTTTTAGTTTCCATCCCACAAGGCTTCTTTGTCTCATTTTCCTTTCCCCTTTCCCAGAGTGGGTAAAAGAGAATGTATTCAATAACTGCTGCTGATTAGGCCGGGCCAGAGTTAAACCATGTCAATGGTAAGTGCAATTAAACACAATATGGACCATCCTACTACTCAACTACAGATTCATACATTTGTTAAATACCTACAAATCACTGCTGTCAAGAATAGTCCACATATGGTCATTTTCATACAAAAAAAGTACAAAACCAGCAAACATTTGTAATGGTTTATAGCTTGGGCTGGTTGAGTATCTCTTTAATAATGGTATATTTTTACCACACCTCTGGTCTTTCAGGTCTCTCCCGCTCCATGGTCTTTCTTCTCAGAAGTTTTCTCACTCCTTTGTCAAACATCAGCTGCCTCTTGCTGTTGTTCATTGCTGCTTCATTCATTTTTCTCACCTGGGAAATCAGGAAGGATGGGACCTAAAGGCGGGAAACCAGAGATAAAAATATACAGTAATGTGTGTAAAATATGTATGTAAAATACACATAAAATTGGTGCAGGGGCTTTAGAAATGCATGAAAGTTTAAGACACAGAAGCTCAATTTATTCCAGAAGATACATGTGATTAGTGGCTCCCTCTAACAACCCACAGTTATTCTTTTGTGAAACTGTAGATCATCTTTCATTTAATAGGAAACATTTTTGTGCTGCTGGCAGCTGCAGGAGCTTTGTAGGAAGTTGTCTTTCCAATCCCCACCATACTCTCCCTCTGTTATGAGGAAACAAACTGACACCATCATCATGCTCAGAAGTTCAGCAAGGACTATAGGCTAAACTTTGATCATTTAATCTTATTCAAATCTAGATATCTCGCTTAGGCATCTACCTTAATCATTCAGCTATGCATTAAGCTCTATTATCAATGGTGTGTGATAAGTACCTCCAGAAAGCAATTCATGATAAGATGTATGTCTTAGATAGGTGAGGTCTATCTCCATCCAGAGGTATCTGTTACCCTAACTCATTCTAGATAGAGAAGACCGCAGCTAGTTTCCAAATGATAGCTAACTGTTTCTTCAAGAAAGGACAGTTTACTCTGATATCTACAGAACCACTGCATATTGCGAAGTATTTCTTTATACAGGAGCCTTAAAAAGGGAACCAGAATTACTCACTGTCCACAGGATGTCCTGGTACCGAATTAAAAGCCGCACGATATGCGCAGTGGTGGCTGCTGCTTGCATTTCTTGTTGGTTTGCACGTTTTCCTTTGTAGATGAAGAGGTTCGGTGCAACAATCATAGAAACATTCCACAAACTCATTTTGTTTTTCCCTTCGTTAGCAACCACCTTCTTCAGGAACTGAAGAAAGACCTGGAAAAACAACACTTGTCAAGCTGACTCTCATAAGACATTTTACTGCTTAAATGCAGCATTCTTGAATGCATACATCTGATTAGTAAGTGCAATATTTTCACTTTGAGGTGAAATACGAGTGGTTTTTTGCATTCAAATTTGGATTGCTCTGATATTTGCTGGTACAGCCGCCTGTGCCAGTCAGAGAAACAGTTACTGCTATCAAAATACACCTAAATAAACTAGCTATCATTTAGAATACAATCCCAAATCTCTAAGTCAAATACAGTGCCTGCACTAAGGCTCTGAATAATCTAGTAGAGGAATGAGAAAAAGATGTTGCAATGAATTTCCTCATAGATTTCAAGGTGTCCATTTTGATGTATCTAGTCTAGGTTTTTTGTATTGCAGTCACTAGGGTGATCAGCCTCTTCAAATGTGCACCAGTTCCATATGTGAAATAATCCAAGGAATTTTTGCCAGCAACTCCCAAACTTTTATTCTGGGATAATGAAATCAAGAAGTGCTCAGTGGTCGTTCATTGACGTCACTTCTGCACATGCATGGCAGAGTCAAAGGAAACTAATTTCCTTTTTGGCCAGTTTATTCAGAATTTTGCTCGAGTGACTGAAGAAGATAGATTGCAGCTGTGGTTAGAGTTGGGGTCTGCCAATGAGTCCTTTTGCAACACCATACCATTAAACCAATGTCTTTATACCCTGATATTACAATTAAAATATTCTTACAAACCCAGGGGTTACAAAACAGAAGGCTGCTTTTGAGAAATTTCTAAAATCTCATAGATAGCAAGTAGAGATGCATTCATTTTTGTCATCACTTTTTCTATAAAACCCTAGTAATAATTAAAACTACTCATCGAGCATGTGTTTTGTGTATACAGCTCCATATGTTGATATGGACTTGGGTAGAAGAAATACTCCCCATTCTTTGTTGGCCACTAGGAGACCACTAAATTCTTTAAAAAGGATTGTTATTCTTGTCCCTTGTTATTGTATAAATACAGCTAAAGAAGGCACTTGTATTTATAAAGCTATATCTAAACTGGCCAGTGGGAGACTTTCAGAGATGAAGTACCTGCAGGGCCCTGATGAACAGGATACCTGATGAAATGTCTGGAGGGGTCCCAGGGAGCTTGATCATCCAGGTTTCCCTTATATGGGAAAAAGTCCAAAGGCAAAACCAATGTCTCTGGGTCAGGAACTTACCTGCAGCCAGATCTGGAACCTCCCAAGCACCCAAAATTCTTGTAGCCACCATTTCTGTATCAGGAAGTAGTACATGGATCCGAGTGCAGGTTTTTAAGGCAAACCAGCTGACACTGAGGTCCTGACATCTGTGCTACAGGTGTATGTTTCAGAGGTTTTTACTTCAGACTACCTCATCCAGTCTGGTCCAGTGCCTTGGAAGCCCTTCAGCACTGGGAGTGCACAGGAGAGATCCTGGGAGGCTGCTTCTTGTAAACCTCATCCTGGAGAATTCCAGTTATGCAGAAACCCCAGAAAATAGACCTCTTTTTTTGCAAACCATGCAAGGAACATTACTCTTTGAGAGGGATACTCTAGAATAAATTATGCCTGGGAGACATTTACTGACACTAGCAGTTGGATACCTCCAGCAACTATTTTTTAATTGCTTGTGAAAGAAATGCCAGCCAGGAAATTGGAACATCTTTTCAAGGAAATGATAAAAGCTACAGATGAATACTTTCATGATGCAGTGTTCAGTCTCTGAATGTTAGAAAAAAAAATGGGTCTCATTTAAAAGTCAAAAGCACCCCAGATAGCAAGTAACAGCAAAGTAAGAACTTACCTTGGCTGTGTCTCTGCTGGCTTCAGGCAGCAGCATGATCAACAGATGCAAAGCTTGTAGCTGTAACTTGATCTTGGAGATTTCTAAGAATATGAATAATTAATATTTTTTTAAATCCCTGTTGCAATTGATTTCCTCTAAAAACCCTACTGGTCATCAGTTCTACAAATACAGAAACCATTGCCTAGTTGTTTGGGTGTTGATTAACCATAACCTTTCCCCCAAACATAAAATCAATGAAATAAGTAAGTTTTTCCTCATTTTCTTGAATCTTTGCCACAGGGTAGGACAAGGCTTTATAAAGTTCCGTATTAATAGCAAGGAGCCAATATTGTTTCAGTACTAGCTAGATTCTCTGTGATATGATGGTCAGAATGTGTTGTGAATATGGATCAAGTATTTTCCCCCTTTGAACCTGAAATGGATATTTGTTTTCAGAAAATTTTCTTATTGATGAACTTGCTGAACACTTGTGCCATTTAGGTGAAGACTGATTGCTTATAACATAAAACTCTAACACTCTAGGTAAATACAGAACCTCTTCTCAGTTACAAAATACCGTCATGGTTTCAGCAATTGGTATATATTGATACTGTGGAGTGCTCATTGAAAGAGCTGGGGTGGAGGAGATGGGAAGAATATCTGTCATTTGCTTCTACTCAGGGTGGATATGAGAGTTTTGGAGAAAAAAAGACCTGTTGTAAGGAATACTGTTACTTCATTCTGCTCAGACATGTTCAGTCGTCTCCCCCAACCTGTTAAGTGATTGTAACTGCATGCACTCAGGAACTCAAAAAGAGCACTCTCAGGTATGTGAAGGCTACATGAAGGGGTGTCCCCTCCTTGTGCCTTTTAAACTACCTCATTGAGACACTGAAAACTTGGCTGAAGCTTCTGTAAAGGTCCCAAGTTTTCTCTACTAATATGCCTTATAAACCCACCATCCTGATAGTTTCACTGTGCCCTAGCTCAAGTTAATTTACAATGAAGTCAATAGGTATGGCAAGGCACTACTGCATTCTACCTGGAAGAGAAATGAACAAATGTACTGAGAATGAGAAGGTGTATGTACACTGAAAACAAAACTTGACTGTCTGAAGCTTTCAGTGATCACATATATCATTGTACAAATATTCTGACCTTGGTATAAGCTTTAAGAGAAATAAAATCGATTCAACAGACTATCAGCTAAAGGGTAGTGACATGAGTTTACTATGCAGAAATTTTCGTTAGTGAATTAGATTCTACATATAAAAGTCATTGCTCAATCATCATTTTCTTAAAGGTTTCAAATCTCACATTAAATAGTAGTGCCAGTCACAGAAGTCTATGCCATTAGCTAAATACAGAGACTTTTTTTTACCATTTGAAAAGGAAAGCTTGTGGAGAATTTAAATGTTTAGGCAATGCACTGGGCCTTTTTTATTTTTTCTTCAGAGATAAAAACATCTAGTACTCTTTATCTAGATCAGTCCATAACAACTCCTTTTCCACTTACTTTCTACTAGGGTGATGAAAGCAGGCAGGTATTCTACTGTGAAGAGGGGGCTTGGGAGTTCTCTTATAAACATTTTCAGCAGTCCTGCTGCATCATTATTTCGTACTTGGTCCCAGTCAAAAGTGTCTTCATAAAATTTTGCCTCAAGTTCTTGATGGAGGTTCTGAAAGATAAAAGCAACATCTGACCTTTAATCATTGTTTCTGACCTGGTAGTTTGAGATAACTTCAGAAATCCCATTACAAACAACAGAGAGGTTTACACTGCAGGTGTTTGCAGCAGAGGTTTTGACCCTTAAATCACAAAGGAGTCGTATTTCTGCCTCATTGCCAGTAAACTTGTTAGGTAATCTTTTGGCATTCGAGTCCACAAGCTTTAAGCAAATAGCTTTAAATTCAGATCTTCCTATGTTCAGAAGGACATTTTCTGCTTAGGACAGTTATCATTTGATTTGATCACTTTGTAGAAAAAGAAAGTTATCAAACCATTACTGTCAGAAATCTTCCACTCAGTATATACCAAAAAAACTCCAGGAATTGTCTAAGACAGAATTGATTATACCATTTGAGGTATAATCCTCTTGTTCTCCATTGTCAGCATCTTGCTCTGTATCAGGAGTCTATTACTGGAGGGTAACTAATCAATGTTTCGCACATGTACGTGAATGGAAACATTCAGTAAGGTTCTTAGTAGGAACAGAATTTGGCTTCAAAGTCTGTTTGGAAAATTTGTTGGGTTAATAAGATTGAAGGAGGCCACTGTAATAAAAAGGATATCCATAAATAATGCTGCTTTCATGATTATTACTGGACAAAAACTGCCTTACCCACAGGAAAGTTGTTGCTGCTTTTTGTGAGACAATTTATGACAAAACATGTCTATAGTTAACATTCAGGTTTCAGGTCATATTTTTATCAAGCAAATGTACTTTAATATTACACAAAAAAGTTCAGCCCATTCAGACAGAAAAGCTTCAAAAACTGAATTATTTTTACAGTGCCTCACATGAATGGAAGGAAATTACATATCAAATATGGTCACACAAAATGAAGTAAAATGGTTGGCACAAAAGGAAATAGAAAGCCATTCAAGATTTAGTATATAATGTTACAATATTATTATTATTATTAGCACACTTTAGTGGTTGTAATTTGGGCTCTCTCTCAGCTTCCTCTGTATTCACATCCTTTGCAAATAATCCATACAAACACCTGGACTAAATTATCTCCTGCTAATTGACTGGGAAATGTGGAACAGAAATCCTCACCTTACCAAAATCACGAAGGGAGAGGAAAATTACTCCATATTTTTCTACAGAGGACTAGGAAAATAACATAGAAATAGAAAACAAGACTTTTGAAATATACCTCTTACATAGGCAAGCATATCTGTATTTATATGCTCACACCCTCATATGTACATATGTAAGTACTTTGAAAAAATCCTTTCACCATTTTTTAAAAAATATGACTGATCTGCACAATTTCTGACTGAAATGCACAATTGTGAGTTTTTTGTTTACTGCAGCTTTTGTTACAAACTAGATTACAGACAGAGGAAAACTTGTACTTATTTAGTCTATTCTTTGTTTCATAGAAAAGTACTGTTTAATAACTTCCATATGCCTTTACTTTCTCCAAACAAGACAGAAATAAAACTGGAATGCCCTAAAATCCTAATGTCATAAAATGTATGGAGGATTTGAAGGATGAAATCTGGATCTGCTTTGAAAAACATCTCTCTCTTGCTGGGTAGCTTGTCAGACAGACTTAAATGAAGACAAAACTCAAGTAATTTAAAACTTTTGTACGGGTAGTTTAACTTACCTAGTATAGGAGAGTTAGGTATAAAGTTGTATAGGACAGCTATATACAAAGTTGTATCTCAAAGCGGCTCCCTGGGTATAGGTCATAAATGAGAAGCGAACATGACACAATAGAGTATATGCAAAGAATACAAAATTAATTTATTTAGGTAGAGTACAACTGTACAATCTCTTTGGAGAAGTTAGAAAAAATTGAGATTGTGTGAAATAATACTTTAAGGATTTGCATGAAACAATGAGGAAGCTGAAAGTACAGACCGAATTAGTAGCTTGCTTCTGCAAGATGTGACACTGCATGATGCTGAGTGCTTTCACCAATTCACAGAGTCAGAGAGCTGGGATGGTATTGCTTATCTTCAGCGAGTTTCCTGTAACGCCACTTATTCCTGCACAGTGATTTTTCATGATCCCCAGCCCATCAACATTTATGTGGTTGACGCAGTCTTGAGACTTCCTACCTCAGGAAGCACAACTAGTTTCCTTGAGGATGAGGAAGTGGGAATGGGATGCACTATAAGAAGTTGCTTAAGCCAGACCAAAAAAACTAGGAAAAAAACAATTTTGGAAAGAGGTAGACACTACTAAGCCCAGAAGAACTTGTCTTCCTCATGTGCCTCCGCCAAAGGCTTCCAGTTCCTGGAATCAAGTAAGTCCAGAGAAAAAATTACAAGCATTATTGCACCACAATGTCAGGTTGTGGGGTACCAACCCTCTTGTGTTCATAGCCCCCAAAAAATCTTCTGAAAATGCAGTACTTGAGGCTGCCAAACAGTGAATGCAGGCCAAATTTCTCCCACTTGGAACATGAAATTTTAAGACCAGAAGATTAAATGAGAAATAAAGTGACACAAAGGTTAAAATGACATAGAATAAGATCTTTATCTGAAGTTCATTCAGTTTAGCAACTCTAGGTTTCTGAAATAAGTTAAAACAGAGATAAGATCACAGCAATTTTAGACAATGGAGATAAACTGAGAACATCTCTCAATGGTTAGTGGAGAAAAATGACATTAAATATAAATTCTATGCTTTATACAGAATATTAACAAATGTAAACCAATATACCACATAATCTGAAATTTATTGGTTCCCAGGAACCAATCTGACCTTTCGCTGGTAGGAATAGAAGTGTTGAGCTACACACACCAGTATTTATGTGCAGTGTACATTTGTGTGTGTTTCATTATTTTACATAGAATCTGTGGTCCAGGAGACAGAAAATTGACATAAGCATGTACCTTGACTCTGGAGGCAGATCCAGGTACTCGTAGAATTCCTTCAGTTTCTAAACCTGTTTCCTCAAGCTTGAGCAGCAACTGAAAAATACCCAAACAAACCCCAGGAAAATACTCAGAAGCACTTAAAAAAACTATTAACTTCTTTCACCCTAGGTATTCTTGAACCTTAGTTGGAAAATATATATTCCTATGTAATTTACTACTGAAAACAAGCCAGCTCAAACAAATTAACCTTCTTAATTTGTTCTCTGTATTCCTGACCCTGGAATACGGAGTATGCAGAGTACAGAAATCTGATAATGTAATATGCCCTCTGTCCTTGATTTGAGACTTGGCACTGCTATAGAACAATTAATGCATAAACACACTACTAAAAGCATAGATACACTGGGTAAAACACAATGGTGTTATGAGGGAAAAGTAACCTCTGAGAAAATGTTCAAGTCTTTCCCCAAGGAGCACAACGGAAAGGCCTATAGATAACATACATTTCTGGGAACTGAGAACTCAGATTACAAAATGGTCCTAGGACATTTCAATCTGAAATTTCTGTGAATAGAGGAATAAGCTTTCCACTCCTATACTTATGAAAAAAAAAGTAAGTTTTAATTATCATAACTATGAACAATGGCAAAAATAAAATTATTTCCTTGCATTTATTCATATTGCTTTGGATTTTCACCACCAGCTATGTTTCCCGTCCTAGCTATTGGTTCCTTCTAATTTCCCATGGTATATTGACAGGGAAGCTGTGGAGCTGATTGATTGCAAAGTCATGTCAAGTCATGTCAGTCTTTCCCCTGTTACTCCACACCACTTTCCCTTTGTCAGTATTTGCAAGGAAATTTGTTTTAGTTTTGAGTCCATGTGAACCTGTCTAAATTGCATGTGTGTTTGTATCCCTGCACCTGTCTCCAAGACATCCTCTGGATGTCATTGTACTGTCAAATGACTTACAGAAATGACACTGTCTTGTCATACAAATCTCAATGAGAAAATATCAGTTTGATTCTGGAAATAACAGCTAAGTAATCCCTATGGTTTGAATTCATGTGAAATTAAAACTCCTGAGACAACTCATCTCTGCTACTTCTGCACACACAAACAATTTTGTGTGGTGCTGTAATCTAAAGAGAAAGGGAAACAGAAAGCCAGACATTTGCTTCCTGAAGCTTCCTGTACAGTAGCATATAATTACAAAAATGGAAGAAAGTCCACACCACAGACAAAAAGAGCAAATTTTGTCTTCTTGTCACAATATTTTCAAACCACAACATACAGACAAAATGCAAACACCTTCAAATCTGCGAAGTCTATATATTCTTTTATCTTACGTATTTTGAATGTCAAAGCAAATGATGAAAATGTGAATCTCAGTGGTCAAGCAAGCTGAGTTGTACTCACTTTTTGGAAGATAAGGGGAACTTTTATTCCAGGAACCTTCTTCTGATCATTCTCCAGCAGTATAGTGAGAGGGACTCCAAACAGACCATTTTCTTAAAAATAATAACAACATATGCGAAAAAGATGAAACACAACCTTGTACATGTCTTCTTTGCAATGCTGAGTGACACCCAGGTTGTTGCCACAGGAATACCACAGTACACACCTCGTCCTCGTACCCTCTCTGCACGATTCCTCTTCAACTCCACCCCCAGTGCATCATAGAAGGCAGTTAGCTCAATCAGGGAAAGGTAGCGGATCTTCTTCATGTCTTCAGGAGAAAGATCTCCAATCTCTGTCAGTCCAAACCGGCTTTTCCGAACAAGGAATTTCTGTAGCAGAGATTGTCACATCTTTATTTGCACAAAAATTACAGGATGAGAATTTTTGTTTTGAAACACTGCTCATATATGATAGGAAGTCATATTAAGGTAGATCGATAGCACCAAAGAGCTGAAATACAACCCTATATGTTGGCCTGGTGTGTTGACATAACTTGCATCCAACTCAAACATAGAACTGAGCTTATTGGTCACTATGTTCCCTGAAGAGTTTGACTGGTAAGCAGTGCTGGAGAGGAAGTATTTACCTCAGTACCTGTACTCCAGCTGGGACAAACGAGCTATGTGCTAGTTAAAACCAGTTTCAGTAGGACATAACATTTTGCTCTGCATCTGACTCCCCTAGACGGTCTTTGAATGCTTTTGAAGCAGCTGTCACATTTCATCATGGATACGGCTGTAAATCAGTTGTGTGTGTGTGTTTAATGAATCCATCCCTGCTTTGCATATTGCTATTAGTTTATAAGGTCTTATAGAAGTTCAAACTAAAGATCAGAGGAACAGTCTAGAAGCAAAATCACTTAGCCCTGATGCCAATTGGCCAATTTACTGGTACTTTTTATTACCAAGAAACATTTAGGTTTAGAAATAGGACTCCCAGCAGCTAAGAAAGAATGCATTCAAGTAGGCTCAAACTGAATGTAATTAGTAATCTGGGGGCATGTGAAGATGTCTGCATATTTTAGAAGCTGCAGCGTCATAGATCAGAGCCAGGAATGGTGTGTCATGACAGATACATTTGTATAAATGTCAAAAAGAACAAATACCCATCAGTTCTTGACATAATTGTTAGACATAATAACAAAGTTGAAGCAAAAAGCATGTTTTTCAAAGAAATGTGGATCTTTGGCATTGTTTTTTTTAAAATTTAATAGTAATTTAAACTAGTAACTGTTAGTCAAAAATATAAATAAACAACACTATAAATCACCGCCCTTTAGGGAACTGTGTGGAAATCCAGCCTATTTTGCTTCTGGACATTTCAGCCTAGTCTTCTCTTCTTAGAAAAAAAAAATTGGTCCTCTTTAGAAGAAGACAGTCAAACAGCTTATGAAAAAAGCAAACAGAGAAGAATTAAACTTGCACCAGATTTCTAAAGGAAGAGAGGACAAAGGACATATAGATGATATAGGTTAGGACTTCCCAAACCACATTGTACATGGTCTTTCAATAGGGGTTAATCATAATTGGAGGAGAAAGAATGCAGAGGATGGAATAACTTATTTACATGCAGTCTGGGGCATTTTAGGCCAGAATCTTCCCTCCCCAGAATGCAACAATTCCACTGTTAATCTTGTGCTGAGACTTAATGTTACAAAAGAGTAGTTCATCTCCAGCACAATACAGGCCTTTTCCAATACTGATCAATTATTCATCCATGGGTCCATGATATTCACTGGGGCATTTTTTCTTCCTTGTTTGTCACCAGCTTCCCTGTTCTATAAACTGGAAATTATCTGAGCTGTGGCAGAGAACAATTTGTCTCTGTGTGTGTGCGCTCGTGCGTGCGCACTTCAGTGAAGACTGGAGTCCTAAGTTTGCTGTTACAAGGAGCAAGGATGAACCTTTGCTTTGCCAAAATCATGAATGTAGAGATATCCTTACTCTCCACAGGACATCGTTACCTCCACCAAAAAAAAAAACCAAACCCCAAAACACATAGGCACTAAAGCATAGGGATTTCACACCATTTGTAAACTACTTGATGTTTTATCCTTCTTTTCAAAACAGAAGCTTACTTCTGCATCTCAGGTACTTCTTTCTTGGTGGTGCCTGAGATGCACAAATGGATGGTACTTAAAGAAGTCAATGTTTATGAGGATAGCAACAATTTCAGATTAGTTCAGGGCCCCAGGACATCGTGACATTCAGGAAATGCTTCAAATTAATTTACAGCTATTTCATACATTTCACAAAAAAGTGGTATCTGAAGCACAAACCTAATGTTCCAGTTTTCAATAATAGAAGTTGTGAGGGCTAATAGAAATAGAAATCCAAGAAATCATTGCAGAAAATGACACAGCTGCTCAGAGTATGTCTCATTGGATGATATGGTAAACTTTCATTTGATTGCTTATGTATTTTCTTCCATAACGTCACTGCACTGAATACTGACTGGAAACAGTACTACTGAAGGACAAAAGCTTCCCTTCCCCTCTTCACCAGTGATTCAATTTTACATCCATGTGTTAACAAAGACAGTATGTGGTGGAATAAAGCAGTATAAGCAGACTAGTAATAAAAATGATTGTTAGTTTTAGTGCCAGTAACTCATCTTTATTTCTATATGAAAAATGTGTGTATTTTGCAATATTTGTGGATTGGTTTGCACATATTCATCTGTGATGGGTACAAGTGAAAAGCAGGCTTAGATATCCAGTTAAGCTTTGATGCCTCTCTGGGAATCAGTTAGAAGTCATAGCCAGGCACAGCAGGTGGTCTCTACACAGCACACACAGCAAAGGACAGCTAACCTATCTTAACTGACTGCAATGTGATGAGGAGATAAAAGCAGGAAATTACTGGGTTAAAGAAAGCAATTGAGGAAATATGCCGAGAACAAACTTACAGGCAAAGCAGAGTCTTCCTTTTTGAACCTCTGGGGTTTCGGCCATTCTTGAGATTTTGGAAGGACCATAATGGATTCTGAGAAAGAGACCTCATAGGAGAGCTCTTCTGGTATAGATGGGCTGCCTTTATCTAGTCCACAGTCTAGACAGCTATTAGCTGAAAATAAAGTACATATGAATGCTGAATGTATGTTTGTGTTTAGTACAGAGACATTAAAAAATTGAACCAAGATGACAAACTCTTGAGAAAGTAATAAAGGAAGTGCTTCAAAGAGGAATTTCGTGTAAACTACAGCGTATTCCTGTTTTGTCTGGAGGAAATAAGCCCTTAAAAAGAAAATCCCTATTTTCATTTTAGATTATTTAACTTGTTGCTTTTCATCAGTAAGACAGTCAAGCTGGAACTTCCTGTTTATCAGGAATTATGAACTTTTTGTACTCCATCCTTGTTTACCCAGGCCAGCAAACTGTGTTGGCACTTGTCTAATGAACAACTGAGAATGAAAATTCCTGACAGAAAAATTCTGTTGACATAGCTTCTCAGGTCACTGTTGACCTATTTACAGTCATAAGATTTTCTGTGTATATTTTATATGCTCATGTACATGTATTTCTCACAGTTAATAGTTTAGGTGTGCAGCACCAAAACAGGACTCAATGTACAATCTCTCAGTCTGAAAAACACTAGATCAACTGGGATTTCTAGTAGATATTGTGAAATGACTGGTAATTCTACTGTAAAATTTAGTCACCTGGTGAAATTAGTGGATGTAAAAGGAAACATTTGAAATTGGTACAATTAAGTAGAGAAACATCCTATTGTCATGGGGTCCAAAGTGTGATAACATGCGTGTGTTCCAATGTTGCCAACTTTGTTGATTTATCTTTCAAATCTCACGACAATTTTACATTTTCCATTCATGTCCAGCTCCTAGAGTCACACAATTGGAACTGAACCATTATTTTCATTGGAAGTGACATAAAATTTCAGCCCCCAGGACTGCAGAGAAGAATTTTCTATACACAACCCAAGTGCATTCAAAAGCCATGGAAATCACAAAGTTAACTAAAAAACATTATATGTTTTATAAACATGTGCACGACTCATGATTTTTTAATTATTAGATTTACAGATACGGGGATTTAAATATTTTTTGTAACATCTTTTGCTTTGCAAGTCTAAAAGGCTAAGTGTGTTATTAAATGGCTTCTGAATTGCAGCCTTAGATGCTACCTAATCACCATGCCTTTTTAAGATGCTTTCCATCTCTCTTTCCATCCTGGGACCACAGATCATCCACAATGTCCTTGGAAATTTGGTTCTCCATCTGTTAGTACAACTGCTTGCAGAACAGAGACATCAGCAGAGCAGTGAAATGAACAGTTTTTGCAACCAAATAAAACATCTGTGACACTATATCCAGGGGTAAGCATCTAAGATACTAGTTTTGAAACTCAGGTATTGATATGCCTTTAGTTTATCCCTGAACAGTGACAATGGGAAGAACTTTGAAAACAAAAGATGGACATCCCCATGGAAGACTGTTGACAGTTATCCAGACACTGAGTAGAGCAGAGCTATGATTTTGTTAGCACTGCCAGTCACTGTCAGGGCATGGTGTTTAAGGGATGTCAAAAATAACACTATTAATACATCAGAACAGGACAGACCCAGAAAAATTAAAACCGTCTACTACTACAATTTCTGCAGTACTGGAGAAGAAATGAGAAGGAAATATGCATGTTTCTTGTCATGATTTGCAATCAGAAAATGAACTACTGACATATTTTGGACAAATTCTGCACTGTATTGTTTAGAGGTTATTTTTATATTTCCAGCCTTGCAATGATAAGTACTTTTTAGACTCCGATGCCTCAAGGGCTGCAGTCTGCATCTGTACAACATGGGTCTTGAATGGGAAACTTTGGGTCCTGCATGACAATAAGCTGACAATAATTTTAAGGAAATATATGCAGCATGGCCTCAACAAGAAAGAGGGGATTAACCTCATAACCACAAAAGGATCTTTCTAGCTATCGTTTTTTTTTCTAGGAGGAAGTGAACACTGGTTACACATTGGTATACTCACAGCTAACTGATTTCCAAACTGGCTTCTGCCCAGGAAGCTGGATACCATTAGAAGGAACTGGTGACACTGGAACTGTCTCAAATGTGGGCTGATAGGCAAGGAAAAATGATCAGACTGCAGTGAAAGTAAACGTCTATGGACAGAAACTGCTACAGTTCAAGAAACAGCATATAATTCTTAGTTTATACTCTTTTGCCAAGTTTAAACAACCTGTTGTGATCGCCAGAATACATTTTTTCATAGCCAACCCTGAAAATTAATCTTCTTTGGGTTGCACAGACTTGGATCATATTGAGGTCAGTAATATTACAGCTTGCCATAGCTAATGAGTTTTGCCCTATATAAAGACTGAAATTAGCTAAGAAAATTGTGTATAATTGTATGAAGTGAAAGGTCCTTGTCAAACTGTAATCCATCCTGCTTTGAATCACTTTGGCTACAAATCTTTTTGGGAACTCCATGACATGTGAAACATCCACTGCTCCCAAACATGTCAGAAATCAGGCTGTTCACTGTCTTACGGATTTTGGGCACTAGCAAATTATTAATGAACAGATGTCCTCCCGTAGGTTATATACTAACACTTCACTAGCGAACTGTAAAAATATATTTTGGGGAAAAAAGACCTTTCCTATAGTCAACTTAATTTCTTTCCAGTCCAGGAATTATTCTGCACTGTGTGAGAATAGGGGAAGGGTGCGTGGCACAGCACAGAAAGGCTCTGATACCCAGCGGGTGACTTTCAAGCATTGTCACCTCTTCTTTGAAATGGAGTTTTGCCCTTGTTCCCAGCAGTTTTGGGATTCATCATAAAGACAAATCTGAGTCTTTGTGTATACATGGGGCAGCAGCAGCTTATCTGCATGTTCTTGGGTGAAAAAAACAAAGATGGAATTTCAAAAATACTCTGAACGGTACTGAGTTTAAATAACTACAATGCCTCAAACCAACACTGTACTTTTTCAGCTGTTTTTTGCATCCTGGTGTGAACCCTTGTGGATACCCTGTCCTCAAACCTGCTGCCTCCCTGCCTGAGCCTGATGGAGCAGCCCCAGCTGAACCTGCATCTGAGGGCCTCCATGAGCCCACAATAGCCACTCTTGAAATTGTTAAGTTGGCTGTTTATCAACAAGCAGCAATGCCTCAGAGCAGAAATTTAGTTTTCCCCATTTGCAGCACATGTGCAGCAGTAGCATTCAGGCTACTAAAAATGTCAGATATTTAAAAGTCAGGTAGCTCTTAATCTCTCCTGAGAGGGTCCATTTGATGGCCCACAAACTTGATAGCAATTAGAATTGGAGACACACAGACTTTCTTTGCCAGAAGACTGTAAGGACCATTATTTTTTTTTTTAAAGGAAACCTGTAGGATGCTTTTATTATATAATACCATAGTATTTACACAAAAGACTGTAGGACACAAAAAAGCAATATAAGTTTCAGGTGGGAGTATGGACATTGGGAGGATGTTTAAACTTGCCTCAGCAATTTGGGAAAAACAAATATAAAAGTCGTTATTCTGCTGCTTAAGATACAGATGGGGAAATTAATGGTAAGCGTTAGCAACTGGTTCACTTACTTTTACTGCTCAAAATGCCTGATCCTGCAAACAGTATTCAGAATAGATAGTGAATCAAGTTTATTAAGAAAAAAGTCCTTTCAGCTTTGTTACACAGGTGAATAAAATAGTAAAACAGCTGCAGTAAGCAGGTTTGGCTAAGAAGGTGGAGCCAGTGGAGAAGGGCTGCCAGCACAAATCTCCCTTGCACCCAGCAATGCTTGTAACAGTCTGCATGGTTGCTCTAGCTTGGCAGTTGAATATTGTGAATTACGTACAATATCAAGAGTAGCTAAAAACATTGTATTTCTGTCTTATTTCCCAGCCTCCAGAGGGAGAGTGTATAAAGAAGCCAAACCTATTTCCTTTTTTGAAAATTTCTTCCAAAGAGGACAAACATTATTCTGCCTCCCTCACCTCCTAAATATTTTTATAGTCTTAGGATATGATACATAGAAAGAGAAGACTGGTAATAAAATATTTTAATGCACAGATTTTAAAGATACAGATTGTTTCTTTAGTAGAAAGATCAATAATCTTTGGAATCTCACATCTTAATGAATGTGAAAGGCCAAGAGTCAAATTTTGTCCTTAACTAAATCGGGACAGCTTTATTCATTTGGCTGAGGCTCCAGTGACAGCAAGAGTTATCATATCCCTATTTCTGACTGAAAGTGATTCATTAGACAGTTCTCATTATCTGATACTAAAAATGAGTTCAGTATTTACTAGCACAATGTAGACAGCAATTTCCAATGGGAAGAGGATACCAGAAGAGTAAGAAAAAGATGGACATCAGATAGATAGTTCTTTAGTAATGCCCTCAGTGCAGAAGATGCAAAACCAAATCACTGGAGCACCAAAGCAAACAAATTCTATTTTCAGCCTTGCAACTAAGGGAAAGAAAAGCAAAGGGGCTTACAGCTCTGCTCAGGATAGAAACTTCCCATGCTTTGGAAAGATTGATATTTCTGGGCACTGTCATCACAAATGCCTTTTTCATGCAGATAGCTCTGGGTTAGTTAGTGATTCTTCTTTAATTAGGACAGGATTTCTTACGCATTGTTCAAGTAGAGGTCTTGAAGAGTTTTAGCTGATCACCACGCACAGAGTTGGATTGCTAATGAGCATGATACTTCTATTCCTCCCTCCAGTAATGCAATCAGTGTTACCTCCCTGTTCTGCTGCTGATTTTTCTAGGCTTTGAGCACTAGCACAAGCCGATAGCTTCTGATGGAAGCGGCAGGGTACCAGTAGTAAGGAAAATCAGGCCACTGTGATTAAGAAACCATCCAATTTAAATCTCCATAGTGTGGCTGTCAGTTGGGCCTGTCTGAAACAAACTAGGGGTACCCCAGTTGGGGCAGGCTGCTCCACTTGAGGCATCACTCTTTGAGGGGCAGGTACCTGAGGTGCTTCATTTTGCCCCCAGGAATCACAGCACCTTTCCAGGTGGACAACAACAAAAAAATAAAACCAAACCCAGAACAATACCAAACAAAAAAGGGAAACATGGCTTTATTTCCTATCACTTCAGTCCATTTGGGATGTGAGGGGGTACTCCTGCCCTGAGGGGACAGATCTCAAGGCAGGATGAGGGAAAAAGCCCCTTTTGCTCTTCACTGACTCATATAGAGGCTGGCCAGGAGACAGTAATAACAAAAGATCTATCAGGTAACGAGAAGAAAAGAAGAATAGAAGAAAAAAAAAACCACAAACCAAAACAAAACAAACCAAAACAACCCACTAAAGCAGATCACTCTTTCTACTTCCGCCCCCCTCCCCGTAACCACTACTTATGCCTCTTCAGTGGTTGCTTAAATCTCATCTCAGATGACCCTAGTGAGGTAATCATGTTTTCTCTCATCATTAGCTACACAAGAGAGTAATCCATCCTGTGACCCATCCCTCCAGGCTCCTGCAATGCTTAGGTTGTTGAGGGTGTAAATCCATCCTCCTAATGGGGATGATTATAGAGTTATCTGAAGCAATTAGAGCTGTTTTTCTATTTTCAAGGTTTATTTCTTCCCCTCCCAACTAAAAAGCAGGATAAAAAAGAAAAACTCCTGCTTGTCATTTCAAGTAGTCTTTTTACCAGCCCTTCTTCACCAGCTGTGCTGAAAAGATTCGCTCCACCCTCTTCTTTTTTTGGAGACAGCTTTCTGCAACTGATTCATAGAATTATAGAATCACCAGATTGGAAGAGACCCAATGGATCACTGAGTCCAACCATTCCTATCAGACACTAAACCATGTCCCTCAGGACCTTGTCCACCCATGCCTTAAACACCTCCAGGGAAGGTGAATCAAACACATCCCTGAGCAGCCTGTGCCAGTGCCCAATGACACTTTCTGTAAAAAACTTTTTCCTAATGTCTAGCCTAAATTTCCCCTGGTGGAGCTTGAGGCCATTCCCTCTTGTCCTGTCCCCTGTCATTTGGCAGAAGAGCCCAGCTCCCTCCTCTCCACAACTTCCTTTCAGGTAGTTATAGGGAGCAATGAGGTCTCCTCTCAGCCTTCTCTTCTCCAGGCTAAACAACCCCAGCTCTCTCAGATGTTCCTCATAAGACCTGTTATCCAGCCCCTTCACCAGCTTTGTCACCCTCCTCTGGACTCACTCCAGAGCCTCAACATCCTTCCTGTGGTGAGAGGCCGAGAAATGAAAACAGGATTCAAGGAGCAGTCTCACCAGTGCTGAGTACAGAGGGAGAATAACCTGCTGTTCACACTATTTCTGATACAGGCCAGGATGCCATTGGCCTTCTTGGCCACCTGGGCACACTGCTGGCTCATGTTCAGTCGGCTGTCAACCAACACCCCCAGGTCCCTCTCCTCCAGGCAGCTTTCTAGACAGACTTCTCCCAGTCTGTAGCACTGCATAGGGTTGTTGTGCCCCAAGTGCAGGACTCAGTATTTGGCCTTGTTAAACCTCATCCCAGTGAACTCCACCCAGTAGTCCAGCCTGTTTAGATCCCTTTGCAGAGCCTTCCCACCCTCCAGTGCACTCAATGCCCTCATCCAGGTCATTGATGAAGACATTGAACAGGGCTGGACCCAGCACTGAGTCCTGGTGGTACACCACTTGTAACTGGCCTCCAGCTGGATTTAACACCATTTACTACCACTCTCTGGGCCAGGCCATCCAACCAGTTTTCCACTCAGGAAAGTGTGTAAAGATTCTTCACAAAGATTCCCCAACAGCTGTAGAACTATGCCTACAGAGGCAGCCAAGGATGAATGATTGCTTCAGCTGACACCCTCTTACAAAGGACTGTTCAGGAAACTCTTAGCTTGGGGCACAACACCTCGTCCTCCCTTCCCCTGCAATATGTCTATGCCTGAGGAACTGACAATTAGGATGGACTTTCTAAATCCCGTAATAAGCAGCAGAGATAGAAACAATGGTCAATAGGCATGCCTAAAGGGAGTTGGGAACCTTGCAAGCTATTAGAAATGCAATCTGTTTACTGGTCTGTCAGAGGGAGGTGATGGTGTACTCTGGAACAGTATTTGTGTGTCTGTGTTTAACATTTAGGTAAGCATCCTGCAAAGCTGCATATTTTTGTGAAAAGAAGCATTAGAGGTTTAATTACTTTTTCAGTCTTATCTTTCAGACTTTCTCTATGCTGAGCTAGTAAGTGAGTTGAATTTCAGAGAAGGTAAGACAGTGATTCGAAGGGCGATGGCTCTGAAAGTTCCAATTCCTTTATCAAGTGAGAAACAGAGGTGAAAAATAAGCAGGTCAGTACAAGACTAATAATGTTTCCACCTGAAATGACAGGTATGACATTTATTTGGCTAATTGAAATTCATTAGAAAGCTTAAACTTCATTATAATTTTTAAAAACTTTAAACAAGTTAAAGTTTCAAATATTTGAAATGTGAGAAGTGTCTAATCTAATTAGTGTCATCAGCCTTTTAATGTTCATGCAAACATGCCTGATGATTTCTCATGCAAGAAGTTCTGCCCACAGGAAACTACTGGATGTTTCTGGATATATTTGTAGGAAATGTGCAAGAAGTTCAAAAGAGCCCAGGTATTTAAACTGGAGACAAATAAGTTAACTCTCCAACCATTGTCTCTGTAACTTTAATATAACTATGCAGCTATAATTCCAAACAACCCCACCTTTTTTTTTTTTAAAATTCATCCAGGATGCCTAGCCTTAAGGAGATGGTAGGACAAATAGAAAAGGACAAAATAATTTAATAATAAAAAGAGGTTTTTTGAGTTTTGTAATGGCACAAACATTAATATTAATTTCAAGGGTGTGCTAGTGAGCTGATTGGCAACTCCCATTTAAGACATCATGAGTGAAATATGTGAAGTTATGCATCTTGATCTCAGCATTTGTCTAAACTCACACAGTTCATTGCGTTCACCAAAATCAAAACATATGGGGATAGGAACTGATGCGTCTACACCTATCCTCAGGGCAAGTGGATGAGACCACCAGAATAAATGCAAAGTTCTGAAGCCATGAAGCAAATGAACAATTAATAGATTTTCATTTGCTATATAATTGAAATATAACTGCCAGTGTACCACTGGCAATCATGCCAACTGGTGTTTAATTGCTTATGCATATTTGAACCCCAGTTGCTTCATTAGAGAAGATTTACTTCACCACTGAGACTGATGAGTAAATAGCAAGTGTCCCCTAAAGCCAGCAAAATCTGAATAGCTGCCAAGAGTAACTCACCAATTTCCAAAAAATCAGGGAGTAAATATTAGTCTTGATAGAAGATTGTAGGAGGAAGGCTGACAACAGATAAAATATTACATTACAGGTTAGTTGCAAAATTGTGCACCATCTATTTTATTTGTTTTCTTCCTTTCCTCTCAAGATGTAGTATATATAGCACTAAGTCTGGACAGTGTCAGTAACTGCTACTGTCTGTCAGTACATTATCAGAAGAAAATAGTTCCTGTCTGGTAGACGCTTTGATGAGCTACTTGCAAAACTCATAAAAATTAAGTTCAAGAGTGTTTGCTAGGATGCGTTAGCTACTTACGGAAGAGTCATTGGTGCCAAATATGTCTCGCACATCCCGGACTGTGTGCTTGTTCTTCTTCCTCAGGGTTTGCGTGTAGGTGTTATACCTCTTCTGTACAGCAGCAGCTTGAGTTCGGGTCAGAGTGGACAGCAGGGCCTGGCCGTCCTCCTCTTCAGCTCCTGAGATCAACGTAGACAAACCTACATCTTGCAGCCACTCTGCCTCCAGCTCTCCTTCTGTGGAGGAAGACAGTGTGTTACCAGACCTGGCACAAAAGAGAGACAGGGCTTGAAGGAAGGGAAATGGCACAGTGGGCTGCTGCTGTAGTCTTTACCTCAAGAAGACTCTGCGTCCAACCTTTTCTAGGCAATAGGTGTAAGTCAATTTATTATTTTGTCAACATACTGTCAACTTTTGGTTTGACAATCTCTGCACAAGTGAAGCATAAGAGAAAACAGAAGAGGTAGTTTCAACCTGAGTACTAACACACCCACTTGAAGAAGGCATTAGAGTGCCTAGCCCGACACACCAAGTTTGCTTAAACTTAACCCCTTATTCAAAAGCATAAATCCCCTCAGTTACCATTTATACCACATTGTAAAAGATGAAGACATTTGACAGCTGGAAATTAAATTAATATTCCAATTAAAATAGTCAAAAATACCGAAGTGATGTACACAATAGAATAATGTATTTGTGCACTAAAATGGGATTTAAGATGACAAAGTCAGCTGGTAATCAGACATCTGGTAGTCCACTAGCCTGTTTTGAACAAGATAATTAAGAGCCAGAGCTGCTCACTAAAGAACAAGGGCCAGGTAGGAATGGAAGCTGCAGAAATAACTACTCTTGTACGCTAGGTATCGTCCTGATTTCTAATAACTGAAGACTGGCTAGTATTCTACACCTCAGCGACTCTTGGTATCTTGATTAGTGACCAATGTCTTCTTGAATCCTAGTCAATACTTGTTTCTCAACTGGTTTAGCATGGCAGTGGGATTCACGAAGGAATTATGCATTGTTTGAAAAAGTAATTTCTGTGCTGTTTCTATCAGACATGGGGCAAACTTCTGGTATCTTCTCACAGATTCACCCCTGATGCCCCCTCACTACCAAAACCTTGCCACACAATCCTAATACAGGGTTTCAGCTTGGCGCCAGTTATATTAAAGAAATGTCCCCTGTCAATGCAGGACAGTGAGAAACTCTAAATAATTTAGTAATTTTAAATTTTGCTGTCATTGCCTCTTTGTTTGTCTACTTTTTAAACAGTCATCACCTTTTAAAATATCTCCTGACACAGGAGATTTTGAAGGTCTTTATTTTAGTTCTGTGAACAATCCCAGCTCCACAATATGCTGCTTGAGACAAGACAATAATTACATTCCAGTTTTGACTGAAGAAACATGTCTAAGAGGACATGGATTAATTTGCAGCATGTACTGTAGAACAACTAGTCAATGCACTTATTGTTCTTGTCCCAGCACTGGTGGTAATGGCAGGCTGGTGTTTCCACTCTCCCTTTATTGCCTCTTGACACCAGAATGCAGGCAGATTGACAGACAACAGTTTCCTGCACTTTGGCCGTTAGCTAGACAAAGAAGAATATTATAGGGCTGGACCTTAGGGAAAAAGGAAAGTATCATACATATGTGCCATCACTGAAAATTTTTAACTGCCTTCTCCTTTACAAATCTCTACAAAAACATCTGTTTCTGAAACTCTTGCTCTGTGTTAAATGGGTGTGACCAGCCTTGTATCCTGTGAAAATGCTTGTCTGGTTGAGATCCTTTCTCCATCCACAGATAGGATGACAAGCTGTTCCTTCTACTCCTTTGTAAGCTTTGAACCGGTGTTTCTTCTGCTGTTCTCACTCTTCTTTCTAACAAGGTCTCATTTCCGTGTGCCACTGCTCTAGCCACACGAATTCACATTCCAGTTTCTTAATTATATTATTTTGGCTTTTTTTTTTCTGACATATTCTTTCCAAGAATTTAGTTTTTAATCAAACTTGGCTTTCATGATGCTATGAAAAATAGTAAAGCAGTCATGAAATTGTGCCTGCTTACCAGGTACCCATGTGAGTTGTTTTCTCTGGCTGTTGCCCTTTTCCTTTTCCAACCACTTACAAACAATAGACTAAAAAATAACAATAACAACCAAAGGAATAAAACTATTAAAGAGAAGGAATTTCTGTATTAAAAAAAATCAAAATTTTATGACATATGGGTTTAAATAAGAGTTAAAACCAAAACATGTTGT
Source organism: Coccyzus lansbergi (assembly GCA_033558105.1). Lineage (NCBI taxonomy): Eukaryota > Metazoa > Chordata > Aves > Cuculiformes > Coccyzidae > Coccyzus > Coccyzus lansbergi. The sequence continues at coordinate 2,692,127 of JAUMJK010000082.1, read as the reverse complement.
TTTACAAAACATTATTTTTAAAGTGGTAGCTACTAGAGCATGGTCTTGATACTGTGTCTGATTCTGCTTTACCGGAAGACAAACAGATAATCAAGAGAGTTCCCTCTGATTTGTAATCAACTTTTTCACATACCTTTCACAGCTTGCTAGGAAAGAGGTTTGCTTTTCTTTGAATTTCACACATATCCTCAAGTAACTTGGCATCTCAGCCTTGTAAAAATCCAGTGTTGAAGCAGTTCTGCACATTAGTGACATCTTAAATATCCATGACTTCCCCTTTGCTACATTTTCATCTCTTGCATCGCTTATTTTGATCTTCTTTTCTTTCTTGACTATAATTATTAACGTCAACAGAGTAAAGTGTGCTGTTTCCCCTTGCACATGTGATCTGGCAAAAACCAGCATTGTGCTTTCAACAAAGAGTGGTGCCTGTCTGCTGTAACCCGTTGGCTTCCTTCTTAAAGATTCTCCATCTCTTCCTCTCAAATGAATCTCAAAAGGGTGACAAATAATTGGTTTTATTTTGTCCTGAGGACTTCCATATCGATTTTAGTATTTTGATCCTCAGCAAGTAGTATTTTCCTGTCAGGAGCTTAATAGAACTCACTATTATTTCGAAGATATATAATTCCAGAAATGAATGTATTCCTGAAGCGTTAACTAGAACAAATACTGCCTGGTTTGATGTGTGTATGCAATATATATGTTTTAAAAACAACAGCATGAAAGTAAATGAAGTGCAGAGATGTATTGCATTTTACCTTGCAGTCTCATTTTTAATTCAGGGCAGAGGAGAAAAAAAAAATCAATGTAGGGTAATAAGGTGTAATCAGACAAAGAGTAACATAGAACTGCAACAGAGTTTGCAGTGCTGTGAAGACTTAGGTCAGCAGTGATTAAGTGACAGAAAAGTTTCAGAGAATACAGAAAATAGGCTCCTGTATTGCCTTGTCCTACTAACTTACCTGGCTTAGTAATTCACAGATATGAGACATTCACCTGACCATGCAGACAAGTCAGCGACACCCAGTTCATGCTGACAATTTCATGAAGGAGATCCTGGGAGGCTCACTGTCTCTTTCTGGGGCCTCCAAATGGAACAGTATGTCCAGACAGGACTTTATCAAACTAATTGAGGCAGATTGCTTTTCTGCCTTCCATAACAATAGCCATAGTTTCAGTGTTATACCTCAATCTATTCTTATTTGAGACCACAGGCCAGTACAAAGAAGTGCAGTTTGGATTTAAGCTGCCAGATAACCCTCATAGCAGATCAAGACTTCTGTTGAACAGACATCTTCCCCCCATTTTCTTCCAGGAAAGTCATACCAGGAACTAGTGAGTTTGATGTGTTCCTCATGGAAACGTTTGGAGCTGAGTACTGCTGTGTGGGATATTTAGCATGATGAAATACACAGTGGGTTGCTTGATAAAGCAGCACCCTTTCCCCCTTTTCACCCTTTATCCTGGTTGAGGAATTAATGACATCCTACTGCACGTCAAGGTAAGAAAAGTACATCATCACTTGTGTTAATAATTGTATGGAATGAACACACTATTGTTTCAAAATCTATCCCTCAATCAGTAGAGCCCATAATCCACAAAACGGCTGCAGCAGTTATCAGTGGGTCATGACCTCAAAAGAAATTTCGTTTTATCCTATAATAATAGTTGTGTTTTGTGTTGCGCAATATAATGCATTTCTAAGTGAGGTCATAACTGGAAAAAAAAGAGAACTGCTGTTCTAGATATTATCAAATCATCTAACACAAAGCTGCATTGCAACAAGCTAGTGCAAACCAAGTACCTTATGAAAAAGGAGAGTGAAAAATGTTAACGTAACAGAATGAGGTAGTGATACCTTTGACATAATTTATATAAATGATGAGCGAATTTGACAAGTGGAGAATCAGAATGATGCAGACATCCATATATTCTGACATACCTCTAATCTCTGCTTGAATTGTATCTAAATTGGGCATTCTCAGAGAAACAAGCAGTTATCAAATTTCTGATAGCAGCAAATGATATCTAACTAAAAACTCCTTCAAGACTTTCATAATTTCCACATTATATCATACCTAAAGCCATAAAGTTGAAAATTCTAGTATACTAAGTGATCATTTTGCTCCTTTCATATGTTTTGGTTTATTTTATTTGATGCTGGAGATGAAGTTTTCATTTAGTACCTCTATAACATACCTGTCCTCCTGAAGTACAAAAAAAAATCAACGCAAAAAAAGCCTGTTTCAGAAGTCAATTACCAACTCCAGTGGATAAGCCAGGCTGAATTACTGTTTCTCTCCAGTGATTTCTTGCACATTGACTGTGACATTCTGAAGTGGAGCTACAATGATCACAATCCCAGCCTAGCACTTTTGCTCATACTAGATGACAATAGGAAGGTGATCCAGGCATCACTAAATAGAGAAGGCAAAGACAAAGTGTGAGGAAGAAGTGGTGTTTGTGTGCTCACCATCAGCAGGTTTGAACTCCAAGAGCGTTGCTTCTTCAGGTCCATCTTCACTGCTTTCCTTGATGCTCTCCACTTCACACCAGAAGTCCTCCATGGAGGTACTGTCCATGGAGGCCTGTGAGTCGGAGCGACTGAATGCAGGAGGAAGTGCTGACTCATTGGAGAGCATTCTATTAATTCTTCGACAATGAGGGAGAGACTTTCTAAAAAGAGACAGAGATGAAAATAAAAAATACTTTATCTTTCTATCATGCAAGCTTGTACTGTGCAGATAAAATATGCAACTAGATCTTCAGCTGTGACTGTACCAGGGTCTGGGGAACAAGGTGTTGGAGGCAAGAAGTGTACAGTTTTGGTGGTCTTCATGATCTCCATTGCTAATTGCAGTTATGGCTGGCAATTTATTTTGCATCTTATAATTTATCTCTTTAATATCCTTACACCTTAGAGGGATGATTCAAGAGATGCAGTTCCTATTTCTAACACTAATACCAATGTAATAGAGAAGTATTTTAACTACTTTGTGCCTCAGTTTCTCTTTCTGTCCCTTTCTTTTTTACTTACTGGCTGAAACGCTTCAGTGCAAACTTCTTTGGGGAAAAATAATCAGTCTTGGGAACCCTGAAATATTTTACAAACTCATCTTTGCTCTAGAAAAGAATTAAAAACTTGAAATATTTGAATTGAGAAGAGTAATTACCTTTAATTTGAAAATTAAATAAAATCTTAAGAAAATTTCTCTCTGAAATGAAATAGCATGTTTCAAAGCAAACAGAAGATTTTGGTCAGTTTCAAAAAAAATTTATGATTCACTAAGGATCAAATTTTGTGTTACAATTCAATACAGTGATGGAGTCGAAACAAAGATGTTTATTCCTTACTCCTCTGTTCTAGTCTTTTCCCACTGTAAATTCTTAGAAAAGTTAAAGAAGTTCACATAAGCTCTTATAAAATATCCACCACAAAAGTCTTGTCTGACTGTGCACGTTCACATTATTGTGCTTACAATACTGTAAGAAGTTTCTGTAAGTGTAATTACAGTAGTTACAGTAAACAGTAATAATAAACACAACAATATTTGTACAAAGGAGACAGGAGGTAACCTACTTATGGCAGAGAGCTAGACTACAGGAATTAGTGGAAAATTCTTTCATATTATTTCAAATTGATTTTCCCTTTCTCTTCTTTTTCTTTATGAAGTCATCCAGCTAACAGGCCTTTGTTTAAAACCACAGGCATCACTTTTACTCCACTAAAAAAAAAATACTTCCTTTTCAGTGTTTCCCTCCTTGACAAAGTTTTCGTAATGGATTCATAAACAATATATTATTTAATAAAGCTGACTAAACATGCTTTTTCCTATTTGTGCTTCTGCCTTTGCTGCATCCACCCTGGCCAGTGAAGGGCTAGCTGCTTCCCTGAGGCTCCTTGAGCCTCCTTGCTTTGTCTAAGTGGTCTCAGACAGTTCCTTCTGGATTAGGTTAGAGTTCCAGGTTGGGGACCTGTGGTGGAAACGACAGAGCACAACAAATCCAGCTGTGGACTTTATCAGTGTTTTAAAATGGCAAAGCTCAGGCCTTTGCTTCTTTTGAACACCCAGAGGTATAATGCAGATAATTCAGCTGCCAAACCTGCCCATGTGCTCTTGGTCAGCTGCTGGGAAGCTAAGATTTCTGATGGCTAACAATATTTCAGTGGAAGAAAATGTACTATGGCATTGTAAAAATACATGCCTTCAAGGAACAGAACTGCTATCTTCAGCATTTCTGTAATTTTTTCCTTCATAAATAGCAAATGATTGTTTTCTTTTAAACAAAGAACTGAAACTGTTTTATTTTAATTAGAACAAGCCACAGTCACTGAATCTGAAAAGAAATTGTGACAAAAAAAAAAGCTATTTGAGGGCTTTCCATATAGCTCTCCCTCTGGGAAGATGCAAGCTTTTCAGATGACTTTTGTTTGCAAAGCCTCAGATGACTGGGATGACTGGGGTACATGATAAATCATAATTTCTGTAATTATGAATCTCAAAGTGGCAGTCTCTGTTTTTTCTATGGATTCTATCTTTCTTCCCCATATCAGCATGAACAAAGAAAAAGAAAACCATGCAATTCTCACAGGGATTAAATATCATGAGTTTGTACTGTACCAAGCATCTATAAGCAGATGTTTAAATAGCAGAAGCAGAATGCCTGAGAAGCAGCCAGAGAAACCCCACCTCTTCAGCTGGGAGCTGGTGGAGACTGGGGAAATGGCTCCTGCTATCCAATTGCTTACAATTGTGAAAAGCTGAGTTCTTTTGTTTGAAATGTGATAATGAACACAAATCAGGAAAAAGGCAAAACTTCCTGATGTTCTTCCAGAGTTTGGGGCCCCTTTTTGCTGGGTGCTGTACAAGCAGAGAGAGACATGAGACCTGGCGTCAGGCGTGCAGCGGGTGCCTATTATTTGGCTGCAACCCGTCCCTCCCATTCCTCCTCTGTAGACCAGGGTTCTGCCTGAGGCCCCCATGCTGCTGCCTACTGTCGCTGCTTAGTTTAAATCTTCGTGAAAAATAAGTCCCTACATCTGATATATAGCACAGACCAGAGCTCCCATATCAGCAATCATAGGAAAGAATGCTGTCGCCAGCCTGGAATTAAACACGTGCTGGGACGAGAAGAGTTTTTTTTCCCTGATAGCACTGCTGTCTCCCATCATTTAGTCATGGTCAGGGAATTTAAACATCTCTGCCCTTCCAGTATGAATCTTGACCATGACCCTTGTGCTCTTCATGCACCACACCAGACTGATCCCTGGGGTTTGACTCCATGAGCATTTCAGTTAGCTCAAACCAAAGCTCTTTATTTCACCATATTAGGAAGAAAGAGGCTCAGTAGGTTGTTTCTTTTCTCCCCACAGTGAGTACACTATTTTGTAATATTACCATACCAAAAAGCTAAATGCAAAACAGACCATGTAGCATGGCAACAACTGCTGTGACAACCAGCTTTACCAAATACGTCTAAGGTTCCTGGGTAATTTTTGTGCATTTACAACAAAATTAAAAGTACAGAGCATATTTGGAAATCAGCAGAATAAGGTCTCCTGTGAATCTCATATATGAGGCTTGTTATCTCAACTCAGATTAAATCAAGCTGTGTAAAGTTCCTGTAACAAGAAAGGTTAGGCAGAGGTGCTTTATCCTTATTGGTAAACAGCTCAAGCTTGCTTCCAGGTGGTCTGGTAGAAACTTTCTGCAATTATTGTGATTCTGCCTATTAAAAGCTCACATGTTTGAAAAGACCTCCAGCTGCTGTTTTGACCTATATACCTGTGGCTTTTGTCCTGGAGGAAGTGGTCTCGCTTTTATGTGATAATGGCAGTTGTCTCCATTTCCTCCAGGCAGAGTTGCTCAAAGCAGTTTCAGGAAAAGACTCCTACTAAGGAAGCAAAGCATATTCTTCACCACGTTTATTTCATTCTTGAAGGACACTGAATGAGCACTGACTCAGCAAACTGCCTGTCTGTCTCAGAAACGGCTTAACAAACCCAGGTTTTCTGTCACCTGGGAACTTTCCTAGCAGAAAACCTATGTTCCAAATACATTTTTCACCCTCAAGGCTTATGTACTTTTTTTTCTCGGTGCCTGTAGAGAAGTTCACGAAAACACAATATTTTCACTGCGTCTGATCTGTTGGTCTTACAGAAAATTTTAAAACCAGTCTTGTTAGGTAAGCAATAATCATGAAGATCATGCTTAGTTCCATTTACTCCCTCAAACACATGGGCAGTGGTAAACTAATCTGAAAGGCTGACTAAATGAAATACAGATGGGATCTCAGATCCTGGCTTACTAAATGGAAAGTACTGAGAGAGAAGAACAAGCCTTAAAGCACTGAGCACAAATTACAGTGACTACTGAATGAGCTGGAATTATTTTCAGGGTGGAATTAGAAAAAGAAAAAGCCACAGAGACTCAAACCCAAGTGCGTGAAACAGGAAAGAAAAAGAAAGAAGGGAAAATTATTCTAGAAGAGCCAATGTTATCAAAAACCCACCTCTACTACTCTATATGGGTCACAGGAGAAAGGGTTAAAGAGTGTCAGCAAGGATATACAATGGTATCATGTAGAAAGTTTTCTGTGGCAAGATTTTTGCAAAGAAGCAGGGTATTCGCATGGGGCACAAGGAGGCTGATTCAACTGTGTGTGACACTGTTTATGCCCTGATGTATGTTTATAACATTGCTGAAAAGCAATAGCAAACCAGACCCACTAAACCTTTTTTTTTTTTTTCTATTCCATATATTGTGCAGAAGTGTACTGTTCAAGGTTTAACTGCACACATTGATTTCAGGATAGCCAAGTCAAATCCAATAAGCAATTCTTATCCTATCCAATAGAGAGAACCTGTCAAAGCACATGAAGAGCTGATTCAGTGACATCTAATGATTACTCACAGGCTGACTAATGGTAAAGCCAGGCCTGTGTTTTCAGTTTAATTAAGTAATGGGTGGTAAAGAATCCATAAAACAAACAGAAGTAATAAAGCCGTCTTGTAGTTAACCAGCATTTAATCCTTGTTTACACAGAGACAGGACATCTTGCTCTTGTGGGTCATTATGCTTCTTTTTATTCAACGGGTCCTGAACCTGCTTCACTACAATTAGTCACATAATTGGAAGCAAATTCTCCTGGTCATTTTAGGGCTAGGATCCACCTTTTCATATTGCAACCATTCTATCAATCTTGTCAGCAGTGCCTGGGGCAGAGTACAATATTGTTCCCTGTACCCACATCTTTCTATCCTTCCATTTCTCATAACCATTCACCAATCTCTGGCAAAATAATTACCCTATCTCTACTCTGCAATTTCCAAATGCAAAAAAAAGGGGATGACAGCTTGCACAGACAAGGTAAAAAAAATATTGCTCTTTATTAAAACCTACATTTTACTCTATTCTAAAATGTTAGGGATAAACCAGTATTTTTTTTTTTTTTTTTTAATTCAATGTATACAAAATCCGGGCAAAGGAAGAGTCCAGTATATGGCAATAGTATCTTTGTGCACAGTTTATAGCACAGTTCACTCATGATCCAAAACTCATGTCTTCTCTTTCCTTCTTGACAACCCTCTTCCAGCACTGTTTGCTGCCTGCTTGTTTCCTTCTTTCCACAGAGAGAAGGAAGATATTTCCTTATGCTCACAGAGAGGAGCATATCTCAGATAATATGCCCCCAACTCTGCTTGTACATTTCTGTTTCTGATTATCTTGCAGATGTTAGGCAAGTTGTAGGCAATGGATCCTAAAGTTTCCCCTTTCTTTCTCTAATGTTTAGCATAGCAAATATTTAAGCTATCATGCTCATTGATTTCACTTAGGTGTCACTCAGCCTCCCTCATAACAAAGCATTTCAGTGACAAGCAGAACAGGATTTTATTTCATTAATCATTTCTCATAGTTTTTCTTGGCACAACTCCAAAATCATATGAAACTCATTGCTTATTTTTACAGAGCTAGGTTTGAAAACAAGCTGAGTTATTACTTTGCTGTACCACCTAGACTTGAAAACACAAGAATTGGGCACTTTGAATGTCTTTGTACTCTACAAAACATTCTAAAAATTACGCTTCTGTCAACTATTAATTTTACTTCTAAAGGTGCTTTTCTATCTTTAAAAACATTTTTTTTTGGAGAAAAAGGATTTATGAGTCTTAAGGTTTAAAGGCTTAAAAGATAGAAGAATTATAAAATTTAAAAGAATCAAGAGAGCTTAATTTATTTACCTGTAACTCATCTGAAATTCATTAAGTACTAAGATTCAGCTGCAGAGTCTGCATATCAGTGTTACTTGCCAACATTTAAAAATGCATTTCACCTTGGGTTTTTCATCTCTTACACAAAATTTTTATAAGTAGTATGGAAGTCCCTTATCTGTAACAAGGGTCACATTATGACCTCTCTTTGTCTAAGCATGGAGATTGCAGAAGAATCTCTCTCTGTTTGTGTGTTTCAATATGAGGGGTCTCACAATCAGACCCTTTGAGCTAGGAGAGTATGAGGAGTGCTCTCTCTAGGTGTTGCCTTCTGGCAATGATGACCTTTGGGGACATGACCCAGACCTCTTCTCCACACTGGCAATCACATCACTTCAGCGCTGGTCCAATACGACAGACACAGTGCACTACTTGGCTTCAATGAGTCTGTCAATTTCTGAAAGGGACTTTATCTTGTATTCTGTCTCCTAACAAGGCTATTCCTAAAGGGCAGCACGGATTCCCAAATGATTAACTCTAGCAAGAATATGTCCTCTTAACTTTTTTTTTTTTTTTTAAGTGAATTGGAAAGGAATTCTTTTCATATAGATTAACAGACAGCAGGATAAGATAGTTTTGAATGCTAAAGACTTAAGGACATGAGCAGATCATGGCAGAGTATATTAGATGTAATTTTCAATGGGTAAGATAAAAAAGCATCTTGGCATGGCCAACAGCAGGTAAAAGCTGATTGTAAGCAACCAGTTTAAACATCTTAAGTATTTCCAGCACATTTTTGTTGGGGATGACAAATTCTCCTATTGTACTGGTGCTTGCTCAAGTCCAATTGCTTTTTGCATGAAACAAATCCACATATCTAGGGCAGACCAAGGTTTTCCAGGAAGAATCATAGGTACACGGGCCGTATAATGAAGGCTTAGGAAATCCAATGCTTCCAGGAAATGTCTGATCTATTGTGCATGTTACAGTACAAGTTATTTGTGTCTGAGCACTGAATCTACTGGATGTGACAGTTCACTGTGTGTGTGCCTCAGAGCTGATGAAGGCCTCCAGGAGCACCAGGCTCCCTGTGCATGCACTGTACAGTTCAACCACTCATGTTGAATAGATGCCTCCAGAAATTCCAGCTGTCCAGCACTCACAAAGTGATATCACTAGGTAGCTGAGCATCCCAAAATCCAAGGCAAAACCTTCCAATTCTGCTCTAAACTTGAAATCCAGATATATGGCAGCTCTGGATTTACTGCTACGACATTACCAGTCCTTGGCATTAATTGCTCAGTTAATCCACACAGTAAGCATGAACCAGACACATTTCATTCCACAGTTTGGTGCAAGTAGCTACTTAGTGTCTTACCCAAGTAGCAAGCAAAGATCAAGCAGTTACATGAATGAGGAGGAAAGGGGGAAGCACAAAAGCACTAGGCCCTGTCTAAACTATGATATTGAACAAAGTCTAATGCTGTTCACTGCATTCGCTCAGTTCCTCCTCAGACAGCTATCTGTAGTAGCGAGGAAGCTCTCAAAAAAGGTGGTGGAAAAACTGTATTTCTCCTTACTTCCTACTCTTCTGGCAGTGTTACTTCTAAGGCAAGCAACAGTGTAAGCGCTCCCTGGGAATAGCATTGTCTCAAGTCAATGGGACTATATCAGCTCACTATGCATGCATGTATGTGCAACTACAAGTAGTAAGGAGGTTGGGAAGAGGAGGGTAACATGCAGACTAATCTTTCTCAATAAAATTGATAAGCCTTTGCCAGAAAAGCATGCTTAGCCAGACTCATTCTTTATAACACAACAGGATACAGTTAAAACTGCAGGAAATGCACAAGTCTGAGAGTTCTGATGAAGCTTAAATCTTTAAACAAGCGAAGCAGCAAACCAAGTAAAACTCACAGGGGATGTAAACTGGTCAGTGTTAGAAGACTTTTTGTTTTGGAAGCACAAACTAGATTTTCTAAAGAAAAAGAAATCAAAATAGTCATCAGGCACAATGAAACACTGGAACATATGGGGTCAAACTTCTGTAACTTTCAGTACAGCTTCTAATGTTGTCTGCATTTATGTGGCAAATGTGGAAGAATATGCCACATCTTTTTATTTTAGATAATTCTAAAGATACTATCCTTTCAACCAGCATGATTATTATCCCTAAGGAGCCTATAGTATTTATAGGACTTTCTCTGAAGCACTTCAAAAGACAAAGTCATTCATTTTGGTTGAATTAAGGTAACAGCATAAAGAACTGGACAATAGTATCTACTGGAAGACATCTAATTCAACTGATGCAAAGTCTAAACTCCCGACAGGAGTGAGGCAGATACTTCTAGAGAGTGAACATGTAAATTAAACAGGAGCTCAAAATCATGCAATATGTCTTTTAAGTTTTGTTTCTGCTTAGTTTTAAATTAACTCCACTTTCTCCCTTCCTCTAATTAACGTCCCTTTTAAAATAAATGTCACTGCTCCACCCATAACACTTTCTTTAAAAGGCTTCAGGACCTAAGCAAACAAACAGTACTTACTTTTGTGAGTTATTGTGTTTTCTTTTAGATCCATTTTGATATATATGGAAGGCAATGATTTAACTAAAAGATATGTATGTAAACTTTAATGTATTCATTTACATTTCAGTCAGGAATGGTAGTGGTTACCCTGCAATCCATGAGAAAACATTTTGAACATTGTGCTTAATGATACAGGATTGGACTGAAGTAATGTAAAGCAACACACTGAACTTTTAAAGCTAAACAACATATAACTTCTAAAGCTATTACTGAAAAGAAAAATGCCTACATGGTGAAAATACTCTTACATTTTTCAACAAAGCAGGGAGCAACTTTATATTGTCACTGTAATAATCCTAGATCAAATTCTCAGATAGTTATAAACTGTTACAACCCCACTGGCTTAATTTATCCCTTATGCTTAAATTCAGAACATCCTTCTTTATAGCACTGATAATGTTGCAGTTGTTATGAATAACAAAAAAATCATATGCAAATGTACTTCTTACCATTTAGATTTTTTTTTTTGTCACTCTGGTTTGGCTGAAAGGCAATTCTGAACTCTCAGCTTGTATTTTCCATGGTGTATTGTACTCTGTGGCATACTGAATCAGTTAGAAGGAATGAAAAATTTGCTGGAAAGTGCTGTAGCCAAGTAAAACTCAAGATGTCTGCATAATACTATATTTTGCCACTCAAGTACATTGGTAAAGTTTGTATGAGTTATTTTGGAAAGAGTTCCCAAATTGCTGAATAGACTGTTCTTTTGTTAATGAGACTGCTTAGCAGACTCAGTAACAGAGTAGATAAAGAACATGCAACGAATAAAGCAAAGTAGATGAATCTTGAATAATATCTCCAAGACTTATGTTCTCATTTTTACCTGAAGAAAAATGGCCACACGTCAGCTGAAAACTGATGGAAAGTATACCAACACAAAAACTCTCATCAGTGTCCTGAACAGTCTGTGTATTTATTCTGAATCAACTGAAGCAACACAAGGTCTCATCTCCACCCCTATCTCCCCTTCCATCTCTTTGTCTTCAGTCATTCCCAAACTCTGTCTTTTTATCTTTCTTTTCCATATTCCAGAAATCTGGTGCTGCTGAGCTAAGTGAGAGCCTTGTGTACAGGCAGAGCAAGCAGGAAACCTGACAAGGGCTCTGTGCAGAGAGGACGTGATACCAGTGCGGCATGCTGGGACATAACACATAGGACAGGGGATGGGAATTGCAGGGTACCCTTAGCAAGTTTGCAGATGACACAAAGCTGTGTGCAAGTGTCGATCTGCTGGAGGGTGGGGAGGCTCTGCAAAGGGACCTAAACAGGCTGGACCGCTGGGCTGAGTCCAATAGCATGAGGTTTAACAAGGCCAAATGCCGGGTCCTGCACTTGGGGCACAACAACCCTATGCAGAGCTACAGACTGGGAGAAGTCTGGCTGGAAAACTGCCTGGAGGAAAGGGACCTGGGGGTGTTGGTCGACAGCCGAGTGAACATGAGCCAGCAGTGTGCCCAGGTGGCCAAGAAGGCCAATGGCATCCTGGCTTGTATCAGAAACGGTGTGACCAGCAGGTCCAGGGAGGTTATTCTCCCTCTGTACTCGGCACTGGTGAGGCTGCTCCTTGAATACTGTGTTGAGTTCTGGGCCCCTCACCACAAGAAGGGTGTTGAGGCTCTGGAGCGAGTGCAGAGAGGAGCAACAAAGCTGGTGAAGGGGCTGGAGAACAGAACCTATGAGGAACAGCTGAGAGAGCTGGGGTTGTTTAGCCTGGAGAAGAGGAGGCTGAGAGGAGACCTCATTACTCTCTACATGTATCTGAAAGGAGGTTGTAGAGAGGAGGGAGCTGGCCTCTTCTCCCAAGTGACAGGGGACAGGATAAGAGGGAATGGCCTCAAGCTCTGCCAGGGGAGATTTAGGCTAGAGATTAGGAGGAAATTTTTCACACAGAGGGTCATTGGTCATTGGAATAGGTTGCCCAGGGAGGTGGTTGATTCACCTTCCCTGGAGGTGTTTAAGGCATGCATGGACAAGGTCCTGAGGGACATGGTTTAGTGTTTGATAGGAATGGTTGGACTTGAGGATCCAATGGGTCTCTTCCAACCTGGTTGTTCTATGATTCTATGATGAGTGTGTTTCCACTGGTTTCTCCAACAGCATTTGACCATCATTTCTCCTTATTGAAAGTCACTCACCAGACTCTTTCCATCCAGTTCTGAATATTTACAAAAACCTCAATATAGCTATGGTATTTTACATGAAAAAACAAAACAACTAAAAAGTCCTGAATAGCTAAGCAATATCAACAGAGGTAAATCCTCTTGGCTCTGCTGAACCCAATAGCAGTTTTACTAATGCAGTGCACATTTCAACTTCAAACTTTAAAAAGTAAGCTATATTAGAACAGATTTGTGACCAAAATTTTAAAGGGAAACAATGAAAAACTAATTTCTTTCTAATTCACTCATCTTCTTTTGGAGTGGTTTCTCTCACTTTTAAATTCTTTAGTGGCATATGATTTGGTAGCCTCTCCCACTCAGGACATCATTAGCTGCACAAGTATAATTATGTAAGCATCAATCTGAATTTAAAGCAAAAGCTAGTAGAAAACTCCTGTTGGAGAGTGGTCTAGAGAATTTTAATTTGTAATGTAGGTATGGAAATGTGTTTGCAAGAACCTCTAAAGTTTGGAGATAATACTAGTAGCATTACCAGCACTATGGAAGGTCACAGTGATATGATGAGTGATGTAACCATGAGAAGGGACAGAGCAGAACTGAAGACGAAGAATGGAATCTTAATTGTGATGGAGGCAAACAAAACAGAAAGAGAATACCAAGTAGAAGATCACAGGTCTCCAAAAAGCAGACATTCCCATTTCTTGAGGAATAAGTGGACCCAAATCAAATTTAGTTTATTATATTTGTAGGTCTTCAACAGAATAATGAAGAAGGAAAGGAAAAAAACAATACCTTTCCTTATACTTCTGCTACACTGTTCAAATCATGGGTTATAAAAGGTTTGCTGTGATCTTAAAGGGATTTCTAGGGTTACGCTAGAAACATAGAGAATTCTCATTCATTAATGAGAATTTTCAAGGCAACACACTAAATTGCAAGTGGTATTTTTCTAATTTGTGTTCAAATGTTTGTACTATGTGCCTGTGAAAAACATGGCCTTTCTATGTAAGGAGCCAAATGAATCAGTGATACTTCCAAAACACTTGAATTCTAGTGATAGCTGGAAATGTTTGACTAAGTTACACTTCTTTACAATGCTCAGAAAAAAAGCAAATAGTAAGGAAAATCACCACTTAAATGGCAATACTAGAACATGATGCACAGTGGTTCTCCAGTTGCCTCCAACTAGCTCTTTTTTAATCCTGCTTATTTTATTTTAGTGGTTTATCTAAAATATTTCATCCATGAGCATTCTAGGAAACGTGCAGCATGTCAGGTATTTCAAAGCTAACTTTTCAAATATACTGTAGTTCCTGAAGCTCTTGGAGCTAGAGAGATCACTACTGTTTACAAAATATAGTGTCTTTGTCCACTCAGTGATATGAGTATTTCTGAATGCTACAGCAGCCCTGCTGAAGCCAGCCAAATGACTCTCACTCACAGTCTGGAATTTTGAATGTCTTAATATTGACACTGGGGGAATGAGAGGTAGATCTTGGAAATCTGAGGAAAACGGGCTCATGTTGGAGGGATGTCTTCAAGGTACAGAAGACAGGGGGGCAATAGTATCTTAGCTTCAGACATCTTAACATAGGCACAAAATGCCCATTCATGTTCTCCTGGAAAGCAGAGACCCCAGATGGCCCAGAACCATGCTAGAAATTTCTACATCATATATTACAGGAAGGGAATACTCATGGCTATTTTGACAGTTACTCGTTTGTTCTGGCTTGCTCAAAGATCTTCTGGATTTGCACCAGGTCACATTGGGAGAAAGGAAAGAGGACTTTGGAGAATTGCCTCTTTAAGCTGTCTTGAGTTGTCAGTCACAGCTGGAAGTCTGAACCCAGATATTAAAACAGCATGCCATGGATGGTAACAGCAGAATCAAGATTTTGGTAACTACTAAAATACCCCAACCACCTCCTGCAGCATTTAATTAACTGTGAAGGCAAGAGCTAATTCATCATAATAGGACCGTGGAGACATTGTCAAATAAGAATTACAGAGGGAGGTAAAGAGACATCTCTAACATCACACAGATGTTTTGCTGCAGAAGAGGGTTAAAAATACAAGAGCTTGTTCGTGACTTGAAGCTATGGTACACTGTGAGTAACAGAACTGCTAATCTTCTGCAAGTCCTGCAGAGCTTGGCTGAAGTTTCTAACTCGGCTTTGTCAGCCCTGTACATATTCTTGGCTGGATAGCCTCTAAGAAGTAATTAATATTGCTATGTTTGAAAGCTCACAATTCTCATGTCAAATGACTATGACCAAGGTCTTGTTCTCTCTGTCACTGTGAGTACATGCTCCTCTTCCTGCTCCTGCCTAGATAAGAGCAATGATACATCATAGGAGGTGAAGATTCACAAGGCATTCATCCATCTTTGAATGTTCATATTAGATCTTTTCCTCTGAAGGCACTTTATGAATTTTGTGAAGCTGTAACACTATCCTTCCCACGAGGACACCAAATTACTTATCCATGCTTTTGATACAATGCATCTTGGCGGAACTGTTGCAGCGCTCTCAGTTTGGAAGATTTCCAGCCAAGGGCTATGTTTACGTCAGTTAAAACTGATTCAAAATGCTTCCATAGGACCTTGAACAGGCTAACATATTTTTATGAGTTTAATACAAAACAGACATGACAGATGGCTTTCTGGTAAAATGGAAATAGTTGTGCTTGTACCTTTAGTTCTTTGGTTTGAGTTGGTATCTCTGGTTGGTACTCAGCCACTGCTTGGACCAGTACCATTTCTGGACTTCTAGGTGACTACAGATAATGTTTGAGAGCATATAGGTTCAGGGTAGCCACCTGACTCTGTTCTTATTTGGTGATCACCAAGCTTCCCCAGTTTTATGGGATTTTTACCATATAAATTCAAGCCTTATCTTTTAAATTTAGCTTTGATTAACACAACTGTTATTTATCCTTTTGCTTGGCAGGAGTTGCTGTGAGACCACCATAATGTCAGCCTGTGTGTATTGTATAGTACTTTTAATCTCCTTTTCCTTTATGGTATACATACACAATATCCTAAAGGGAAGATTACTATACATATATTTGGATTCATGCTCACATATAAATATATGAATAAATGCACATCAAATATGGGAACAAAGTGAGGAGATATTTCAGTAATCTACTAAAAGCCTTTGTGAAGAAGTCTATATAACACATAAAATGGAATGTTTTTTGTATGGTACATATCAGGGGATCAGCATTAATTGGTTTCTTAATGGAAGTGTAATTCAAGATAAAAATGAAACAGACTGTATTCAAAGTAACTGGGATCATTTGAGTAGGAGAAAGATCTGTAAAATTAAGAGGGTGCTATATAATTATGTTCACTTACAACTCAACACCTAAGGTTTTCTATGCATTTGAATAGACTTTCTAATGAAAGATATGAGAGTTGAACAAAATAAGGTGTTGCTTAGAGTTGCTAGGTTAATTCAATTTCATATGCACTGCAAAGTCTTATCTGTAAGAGCGCTAACATCCAAGAGTGGCTTTTCATTGCACGGACAGGATCACATCCACTGAGAACAAACAGGCCTAAAACTGGTGATGGGAAATCCCTCATAATTATTCCATTCCCATGAGAAAAGAGTCACCAAACCACAAAAAGCAGTTTGGACATTCTTTTATGCCAGTAAGCTGTATCTCCCATCCTAACAAAATACTGTTGGGACTCCTAATGACACTATATTTGCTGAAGAAACTCTATTTGTGCTAGGAGCTTAACTGTCCAGTAGAAATCTCACAGTAATCCTGCTGATCGGATTCTCTTTTTAAAACAAATCAATCAACAATCTAGGTAGCAAAAGTTAAATCTCTAGGGATATTAGCTGCCTTGATTTCCTTTCTGTGAGACTTAATGTTTGACAAGGGAAAAAGAAAGCACTTGCTCTTTTATCCTTATCCAAGTTAATTAAAATTTATTATGTACTCATCATATTAGACCATGGTCATCATATTGTGCTGCTCTGCAGCATTTTGTGCCATTTCAGACTCCCTTTTGATTGCCAGTACAGTCTTTGTGCTGCATCTACAAGGGAAGAAATTCTTGAAAAGTTTTCCCCAAGGCAAGGAGTGTTATTTCTGCTGACGGTTGTGACCCCAGCTCATGATATTTTGCTGCAGGGGAACTTTCAAACAGGAAAGGTTGCATTGGCCATTTCAGTGTCTGCAAACAGCCACGGAGCAAGAACTGCTAAAAGAAACTCCTCAAAACCTCCTGAAGTTTGCTGTGGAGGTGTAGAGCTGTGAGCATCATGCCTGCCAGCCAGCCAGTGGAAGAGAAATCCCCTGGAATTCCTCCATGAGGGATAAGAAAGCCTGTTGTGCATGCTGCATTGATGATCTATTGTTTGCATTTACTTACACTACATAAACAAACTTCCTCAAACAATGTGAACAAATCCAAGTTTCCAGCTCCCTTGAATTTCTCCAGTTTTCATTATTAGGTAAACAATTTTAGTAGCTCTTCACTACCAGTCCCCTAATGCCCTGGATTTTTACCTAGTTATCACATACAAGCCCATTTAAACTGAAAGTAGCCATTAGAAAGAGCCCGTGGTACCTGCACAATTTGAAAAATGTGGATTAGGACAATGTATTTGTGAATGTAGAAGCACATTTAGCCAGGTAATCTGTGTAAATATATTACTTCAATTGTCAGATTTGGCAAATTTCAGATCCCAAATCAAATGAAAGTAAAATGTTAAAAAACTGTGATTAATCCAATTTGAATTAAAGATTCTGCTCCCTCTGAAACATTTTATCCAGCAGAACATATTTTTAAACATAATAAATGGTGATAAAAAATGTATTACAACAGAGTATAATTTTCCAGAAGCACACCTTGTTAATAAAATCTTAAACTTATTTATATTAATAGATTCTTGAGGCACGCAAAATATGCATATGCCCATCCTGCAGTTGCTTTAGCTTACACCATGTTCAGTTGTTTTTCTACAGTGGATAATTTTTTTTTGTCACCCCCTTTCCTGCCCAGTAAAGCTGGAAAATTCCACTAGCGATAACACTGACAGCTTGCACCCCTCCTGTCGCTCCTCTTTTAAGAAAACAAGAGGGAGGGAACAGACAGTGTCTGGACGGCTGAGAAGTTACTGATTTAGTGAATTCTGTAAGTCTTACCTCAGAGCAGAATAAAGTCTTGGTGTTATCCTTAAAGGAGCAGAGCAGATTCCTTCTGAAACCAAACTTCTTTATGCTCCTAGTGGCAGTGAGTCCCTCCTCAGCCTATGATCACCAAGTTACATATTCTGGGAACTATCTGATAGCCTGTGATAGGATACTCTGCCTCTAGTCATACAAGGGCTGTGGAAACAAAGAGCAGTGGAGCTTCTGGGACCTTGTCGGAAAAGGATTGACACTGCTCTATCCCTATTTAAAGAGTAGGTGCCTTCAGGATAAATCCTCTTAGCGTGTTTTCCTGTTTGTGTCAGATCTTAAACCTTTTATCCATTTCCTAAGAGGAGAAATAAAAAAGGTAATCAGGACTAAGCTGCCTGCAATTTGGAAAAGTCCCTATGGGTTGGCTTAGAAATGGACAGAACTTATTTATGTGTTTTCTGCTGAAGGGATATAAGGCATTACCATTAGTATATGGGAAAAAATCATAAATGACCAGATGCAAATTTATGAGGAGTTTTTTCTGTACAGAGATGGCTACTCCACCCAGAGCAGAAGCAGAGTGCACAACAGCAGCAGGGATGGAGAAATGAGCCAGAGTACAGCTGTTAAGAAATCAAATATTTATGGAGAAGCCTTTCTTCCTTTCCCTACACTGGGACAATCAGTGGGAGTCCTAGATGAGTGCTAACAAAAGCATGCACGAGGTTTTGTGTGAACAGTGGCTGACAAGATGGGTATAGTCTTGAAATTAAGGGATGATTTTGAGCTGCTGTTGGGGGATGAAGAAACTCACTGTGCAAAATGTTCGTTACCAAAGGCCATTTATGCCATCAAGGGAGTCCTAAAAAGTAACTCTTAAACATGGAAAGAATAAGAGACAGCCAATCATTACTCCCTCTACCGAACCCTTGTTTATCCATTTAAATGCTTAAACTGGTTGGTCAAATTTACAGAATTCCTGTCAGCATTCTGACAACTTGAAACACAGGAATAAAAAACTGACTTTCTGGTTACAAACTTTTTGATGTCCTTCACTTCCTCCAAGGACATGGCTAAAGCCCTTTGGCAGAATAAAGGGAAAAGAAGGCCTGTTAAGTTAATCAGAACAAGCAGAAAAAGGTGTGGGGGGGGGGTGGGGGGAAGAGAAAAAAAAAATGAAAAGAGAAGGGAAAGGACTTCCCGAATCACTCAGAGTTTTCCTAAGGGATCAGAAGAGAGCAAAACCAGAAGTCCAGAAATGGTTTGGTTTTACAGTTCATCTTGAAGTTAAGTTTCCTTTATGTTTTAAATTGGACTTCATATAGTCCTTGTATTTACTCTGGTAAATTTTTAGGATTACATAAATCCTTGAAAATTTTAGAAAGTTGCAGTCATTTACCACTGTCTGTAGGTTTGTTTAGGGACTGATAGATCATGCTTTAATGAATAAACTGCAGAGAGAAGGGTAGGTCAGGAATTTGGTAGTGGACTGTGGGGCTGTTCATGCTACAAATACAGCTGCTGGTGGTGGTGACCAGAATCTACCTGGCTGCTACTGTTGCTCTGCATGAAGTGGTACAGTCATGCTACTTATCATCTTGACTAAATACCTCATAGTGTTACCTCCTGCAGGCAGTCAGAGGCAACCTCTAATCTTAATAGTCACCAGACTGCCTTCACCAGCTTCCTTCAAGGTTTTTTTCTCTATCGTTTTGTTAAGCAATACACTGCTGCCACTATTACTCTCCTTGAGCTATTGCTGTATGAAGAAATTAAAGTAATTTTATACTAAATCCTAGACTTAGTCTGGAGAGTCAGATAAATATAGTTTTAAGCTTGCCTTTTCCCAAAATTTATCCCTGAATTTAAAGAAGCCTCAGTAACAGTGACTTAGGTTTTGCTGGGAATTAAGGTGAGATGTGGTTGCATTTGTTAAATATGAAGGAAGCTCTCATTTGTAACCCAAGCCCTTTGCAGGTTGCCACCTGTGTAGTACAGAAAAATGCAATCTGGAAGGGAGGGGAGAAAGTGGAGTTTGGCTCATTTGCAGCAATTCATAATGAGCGTTTCTTCCCTTTGGCTGCTGTCAGCAATTAAAACATTCCCTGTGTTTCCGTAAGTTCTGGATCCTCTTGTCTAACATTAAGTGTTGAATCATAGAATCATATAAAGGTTTATGTCAGAAGCGACCTTAAAGATCATTTAGTTTCAACCCCCATGGACAGGGACACCTCCCACTAGATCAGGCTGCTCAAGGTCCCATCCAACCTGACCTTTTCCAGGATGGGGGCATCCACAACCTCCCTGCGTGACCTGTTCCAGTGCCTTACCACCCTCATCGTGAAGAATTCTTCCTAATGTCTAGTCTAAATCATCCCCCTTCCAATTTAAAGCCATTTCTACTTGTCCTGTCACTACATGCTCTTGTGAAAAGTCCCTCCCACCTTTATTGTATGCCCCCTTCAAGTTCTGGAAGGCTGCTATAAGGTGTTCCTGGAACGTCTCTTCTCCAGACTGAATAACCCAACTGTCTCAGCCTGTCTTCACAGCAGAGGTGCTCTGGCCCTCAGATCATCTTTGTGGCCCTTCTCTGGACCCATTCACACAGTTCCATATCCTTCTTATGTTGGGGATTCTAGAACTGGACACAGTACTCCAGGTGGGGTCTTATCACCTCCCTCAACCTGCTAGCCACCCTTCTTTTGATGAAGCCCAGGATACAGTAGCCTTCTGGGCTGCAAGTGCACACTGCTGGCTCATTTCGAGTAGGTCATCAATCAGCACCCCCAAGTCCTTCTCCTCAGGGCTGTTCTTAATCATGTCATCCCCCAGCCTGTATTGAAACCACAGATTGTTCTGACCCATGTGTAGGACCTTGTTGAATGTTATGAGACCCACACAGGCCCACTTCTCCAGCTTGTCTAGCTCCCTCTGGAAAACAACCCATTCTTCTGGTGCGACAATTGCACCACTCAGCTTTGTGTCATCTGCAAACGTATTGAGGGTGCACTCGATCTCTCTGTCTAGATCATTAATGAAGATACTCAACAACGCTGGTCCCAGGATGGATGCCTGAGGGACACAACTTTTCAAAGATCTCCATCTGGACATCGAGTCAGTGACTGCTACTCTCTGAATGCAACTCTCCAAACAATTCCTTATCCATTGAACAGTCCACCCACCAAATCTATATTTGTCCAATTTAGAGAGAAGGCTGTTGTGGGGAACTGTGTCAAAGTCCATATAGATTATATCTATGTCCAGTAATGTGGTTACCCCATCACAGAAAGCCACTAGGTTGGTCAGGAAGGACGTGCCCTTGGTGAAGCCATTGAACCAGGATGTGTGAGTGAAAATCCTGTCTGCTGCAGGCTCCAGATTACAGCCAGTGAAAGTCACCTCCAAAGAGCAGTTCAGCTCACCTATGGATTAATAGTTTTTCTTTCTTGCTTGCTGTCCAGGAAGGGAGGAGACGGTGAGGAACTGGCCAAAGATGCTACAAATGGATAGGTGCTCACTAGGCACTAGGTATGCTTAAAATTAAGGGAACTGTGACACTTTACCTGCAGTGTTCTTTCTCTTAATATAGTTTACTTCCAAAATACAGTATTTTCTTTGTATACTTTTTAAAGAAACACACAAGTTATAAGTCTTGCCATGAAATTATGTGAATATGTTTGATCAGCTTATTTTTGTCCTTACTCTTTCTGGACTATCACAATAGTGAGACCTAATCACAGCTGTCCTATGAAATATGGAAGTGTTGAACCTGTATACACAGGTGTCTCACTGAAGCATGACACAGAGATCTGCTTGCGCTGCTATCTTTATTCATATTTAAACATTCTGTTTCATGGTTTGTACAAAAGTAACTCTGAACTAATTCCATATATGGGACTTAATCATCGAATCACTAGACTGGAAAATACATTTGAGATCATGAAGTCCAACTGTACCTGTCCACTACTAAATAGTATACCTAAGCACTCCATCGATTTGTCTTTTAACTACCTCCAAGGATGATGACTCAACCACCTCCCTGGGCAGCCTGATCCAGTGCATGATAACCCTTTCAGTGAAGAAATTTTTCCTAGTTTCTAATCTGAACCTTCTCTGGTTCAACTTGAGGTCATTCCCTCTGGTCCTATCATCTACCACTTGGGAGAAGAGACCAACATCCACAGCACTCATTTCAAGTAGTTGTAGACAGTGATAAAGTCTCCCCTCACTTTCCCTTTCTCCAGGCTAAACAACCACAGTTCTCTCAGTTGCTCCCCATAAGACTTATGCTCCAGCCCCTTCACCAGCTTTGTTGCCCTTCTCTGGACATGCTCCAGGACCTCAGTGTCTTTCTTGTAGTGAGGGGCCCAAAACTGAACACAGTGTTTGAGGTGCAGCCTCACCGATGCTAAGTACAGAGGGAGAATCACTTCCATGGTCCTGCTGGCCACGCTGTTTCTGATACAAGCCAAGATGCCACTGGCCGCCTTCTCCACCTGAGCACACTGCTGACTCATATGCAGCTGGCTGTTAACCAACACCCCTAGGTCCTTCTCTGCCAAGACGCTTTCTAGCCACTCTCACACAAGCCTGTAGCACTACACAGGTTTGTTGTATCCCAAGTGCAAGACTTGGCATTTGGCCTTGTTGAACATCATACCACTGAAATATTTCAGCATATACACTGCAGGTCATACAACCGATATTGACATATGTGTTTTTGTGTTATTCTTTTTCTAAAGTTAAATGCTGAGGTGTAAACCAGATCTGATGTTGACTCCCTTTTATGACTGCAGAAATACATAGATCATCCTTACAATGAGACAAATGCTGAAGCTTTTTGATGCATTTGGATGCCCCTGGATCCACTCATAAAAATTAAATATGTAAGTAACTGATTTTTCAGGGCTTTGGCTGAATAAGCAATTGAAAAAAAAAGCCTTCCTTTAAAGTTTATCTGAAACAAAGCCATTTGTTTTTCCTCTAGAAATTCAGAACAACAGTAAACAGTTTGATCTTAGAAATTTGTTTTACTTTCCTGTTGAAAGTTAAATCCTCATAAATCAGAAGCAAACCAGTTCATTTAGAAGATGTCACAATAACATCTTCAGCTTTTTCTGATTCTTGTTTATGTTTTTTCTTGTCTCAAAAAATGTTAAGTAGATTATTCTTATCCACCCAAATATTTTTGTCCCCTAAAAACCAAATCTTCCTTTTTTTCTTCGTGCCACTTCTAAATACAGTCTTCTGTTATAACAGGTCACTACTGTGAGGAATAGCTTTAAGGACTCCTCTAACTGATGTCATATGGCAAACATGGACATAGAACTACAAGGAAGGAACTGGAAGAATTATCATTGAATTAATTATTCCACAGAAAATAAACTGGCATGAACATAATCATCTGCTCGGTTCTTCTGAAACATGACTGCTGTTTTCAAGGACTCTATATATTGATCTATTCCAGCTGTTAGGGAGCAAAAATCAGAAGTTCTTCTGCAGGCTGGATTGTACATTAAAAATGGGATACATTAAGCAGACATGCTCCAAATCTGGCTTGTTTTTCATGGCAGAAAAATGGCAATACTCTAAAATTTAATAAGTGATGTATTTGAAAACAACTATGTAGATAGGGAGATGATAGTCATCCATGGCTAAGCATTTCAGATGCCATGAAAGGTTATACCTTCTCTTAGGAGATCTCTAAAGATCTGCTTCTTCTGTCTGGGCTTTGGCAGAGAATCTGTGAAATTTCCTACCTAAATGCATGATCAATTAAGTTTTAATTACAGGCTCTGCCAAGGAAACAATTAATTAACAGAATAGGGATTTTCGAAGTGAAAATACTTAACCTCACGACCATTTAGACATAAATTCAGTCAGGCAAGAGAAGGGGGTTTACAGAGCATGACAAAAGAAGTATTGCAGTGTTGATGTATGAAAACTATGGATCAGAAAAAGCTTCACAGTGCCTGTAGGAAGGGCTTTGTTTTGTATTGCCTGGGTGCTTTGCAGGAGGCACAGGTCTGGCCACTGAGGTTGGTTTTACAAACTCGCTGAGGCAGCATTCTTTATCTACAGTAACACTCACTGTTGGCTGCAAAGGTCACCTTGACAAATGAACTTGCCTGGTGGGAAAAAAAAACTTCCTCCACGTGGAAATTAGCAGGAAGGGACTGTACTTGTTTTCCAGTGCCCATGGTGATAGCCACAAACCAGGGTCCTGTGTACACTGGAAACAGTATGTGGAGTTGTATGATTTGGAGCCATTTTTTGTGCTGAATTTTCAAACAGGGAGGTTTTTCTCACATGACTCTTTGATCTTTGGAGAAACACTATTTCTTACCATAATTTAATGTAATTACTTCTTGCATTATACTATATCATAGAGAAGCTGCTAGTTGTCCTAATCACAAGGATTTACACTACAATTCCCTAGGGAAGCTGTTTACCTTAAAACCATCATTTCTTTCCAAGCTAAATCAAGAAGATGTGAATAACAAGATGATGAAGAAAATAATTCCTTGCTAGTATCTCTGAATTTCAGTGTGTTTTCACTTGGAAAGAAGGATCTGAGCTGCAACACTACCATTTCTTAAATCCACCCAGACCAATTTCTGGCTTTTGCTTCTCTATAGCATGACCATACAGAAACCCTAAACCAGGTGTGGCCTTGAACAGCCTTCTTTTGGTATAGTTTGAATCATTCCTCAAGACCAGTGATAGTCTGCCTCTTAAAAGTAAATTTTTTTTTTTTTTTTTTTACTGAACCTTCCTCATTTTGCTTCTCTTACCCCAAAACATTTTTCCATGTCAGTCTTTCTGGTACTTCTTTACCATGATGTTTCTCCGTGCCATTGGTGCAGAGGGAAATGTTAGGGGTAAGGTTCATGCAGTCTAAAATTATTGCTTGCCTCTCTTCTCCAGAACAAGAATAGTCATAACATATGATGCGGGCTGAAGTTTCAAAGATTATTATAAAGAGTAGAGAAAATCCAGAACACATGACATCAAGGGCTGAAAGATTGCTGCAGCTTGAGTAAAAACAAAGGAACTTTGTCTAAATCCAAACAAAGCCAAGCAATAGGTAAAAGCCCTGGCTTACTCATTGCTAAATATAAGACATTTATTCCCACTCCTCCCTTAGATATTAACCAAGCACTGCTAAACTAACTACAGCTAAACCACTGCAATGGATCAGAGATATTTTTACTTTAACAGATGTTCTTCACTAATGCAACTTTAAAAGTAAATGTAACTGCCAAATTCATTCTTGGCCAGTAATTTTTATTTCAAGAACAGGGTTTAGTTCAAGCCAAGCTTCTGATGATCTACTGACCAATGCACTTCTCCTTAAAAGTGAGGATTTAATTTGAACCAATACCTTACTAGTTTCACCCATTAGGTGATACTAATTTAATTAGCAATATTACTTGACAGAGACTGTAAATTATGAAATGTTCCAGTGAAAGGACTTAAAAAGAAATCCCTAACTAAACAGGCATTACATCTGAAAATTCTCTTGGACAGAAACACACACAGGAAAACAGAAGTTTCTACTTTCTGTATGTAATTATGACTCTGAATAGACTCAATGAATTACAAAAGTCCAATCTTTAAGCTAATTCCTTTAAACAGAAACATACCTAAGTCAAAGACATGCCTAGGTGCCATGTATAACATAAATATTAGGTTAGTCTAAAATTTTGTTAAATATCTGACATGAAAGCAGAACTGGGTTTGGCAGTCAGGCAGAATTTGAGATGCTTGTCTTGCACAATGAAGCAAAAAAGATGGTACAAGAAAAGAAACTTTTATTAGCAAGTTTAAGAGAAGGAATCTATGTTAACCATTTCACTGTGAACCATCACAGACATTACAATACAAAAAATAACGTAAGAGTAATTTGAAAAATATTAGCCTGAGATAAAAAAAAGAAACAAAAGCAGGACCCCCTTCCCTCCCAAAAGTAAATGCAATACTGCTGTTTGCCATTTTCACAAATGGCATTAAGAGATTGACAGTAGCTGAGGTTACAGTTCTTCCTTGCCTGACTTCAATTCAGAGACCTAGAAGCCACTATGTTCAGCATTTGGCACACCCAGTGCAGCCAAAATCACTTCTATGCCATCTGAGAAAGCAAGACTGTTGCACTGCTGAAACTGTTGTTCTACCCTTAAGTGTGCATGTCTGCAGTGGGTGCATGGTAGAGGAGACTCAGGCCTGCAAATGTGCTTTTTTCTGCTTGGGAAATGCACCTTTTTGAACACAAATGCCTTCATGAGCCTAAAGGAGGCCTCTGCTTGCTTTCAAGATCAATGCTTTTATCAAGATTTAGAAATCTCTGGTTTCAACAGTGCTGTCCGAGCAAGATATACCTAGACCCATAGTTTTCCTCAATGCCAGTATAGAGAAAAACACTCTTACAGGGTCAGACATCATGTGCTGTTTCCAGCTTTTCTTTCTCACTCCCTCTCACACTAGCAGATATCCAGCTGGGAGGCCTGAGGACACCAGCCACGTGTCAATGTCACAGGTTTTATGTAGTTCTGCAAGGTGATTATCTGACAGTTATTGCCTCTTGCAACATTCTCTCTTGCATCAAAGTGCTTCATGTCCCTGTTGTTCATATAACAACAGGTATTGACAGCAGTGCCAGCAGTTTCACTGGCAGTAGTTTTCTGGTACTGGCAAGACAGAAGAAAAGTGCTGATTATGACTCATAAAATGTGTTGGATCAGAGTAAGAAAAATTTCAAGATATTTTATAAGAGATGGTGCTTTGAAAAGGCTTTCCTGGCAGCACCATTAAAATTGCAGGAAGAGTCTTCCTTGCCAGGTGTTGCAACTAAAGGCAGCCCTCTTTGGATGTTCTGATGCATAACTCTTTCGCATGGCCCTTGTTTCACTGCAGATTTGTATTAGCTTAGAGTGCAATTTACGTGTTATAGGACATATGTTATTAACTTAGTGGTAGGTTATGGCGGATGGGGAAAAATGTATGCTTTTTAAAGGGAGGTAGTGAAATCTGACAGTGTCACCCACATAGGGCACATGTAAATGCTGCCTACTGAAGATATCCCTTGCTTCCAGCCTCTCTTTGCATCCATATTAGGAGTGTGAGTGCCAAAATATCCCGTGGGGCCTTATCCTGGGTGGGCTACAGTACTGTGTCTAGTCTGGCCCAATTCCAGCATATGTTGTGGCCTGTCTACAGCACTCATGACATTTCAGTCTGTTGCTTATGCAAACCGCACTCCCTGCGTTTTTTTCTGTGTGCTGTGAAAATGTTGTTGTTGTTGTTATCACCACCATTATTATGCACTGGAGGTGTAAGTCAGACACAAAAGCCTCCTAGGTGCTATGCTTTATACAAGCCACACTGAAAAATGCTGTTTTCCATCAAGACTCTCCAGCCTACCTCTGCCCATGCAGAATGCTGTGTACCCTGGCTGTGTCTTGATTGCAGTTCAGGCAGAAAATGTCATTTTATACCCCTAATAGACCTTCATTTCAGAGACATAATTGCTTTTTTTCTCACTAAGTTAAGGATATAAGAAAAGCATAACAATAATAACAGAAAGGCAGAGTCTTTCCCATGACTTCTATTGGAAGCTAATTTTAAAGCTACTGTATTGGGTCCTATGAGGCATAATGCTCTGGTCTGGTAAAGAATTATTTCTAGCCTCAGAGGATATGGACATATGTGTGGACATACAAGAGCTTAAACCAATCAGTGATCCAAGACTATACTTTTTGAAACCGTAGGCTTTTTAATTTATAACTGAGGAAAACAGGTAAATATTTCCTTTATTTTTATTTTTCTTTCTGGCACAGTGCTTAGAGAATGTAGTAGCTGTTTAAAGACAGCCAAAGATTTGCAATGTTGTTAAAATTTTGTTGAGGGGGAACTGGGGATTGGGTAGTGGGCAGGTGAGGGGTGGTATTACTGGGGACTGTGGTTTTCCACGCGGCTAAAATTCTGGGTGTCGGCATTTCAGTGCCACAGCTGATGCGCTGTGGCTGACTAATACAGCCTACACACAGCATAGGAGAGACCATACCACAGTGAATGTGTACACCTCGAGGATTTTTAAAGTATTGAGCAATGGTCAGCTGATAGGGGAATTATACAGCCTGACTCTGAAGCTAAAACCTTAAGCAGACTTGCCATGACAGCAGAGCACGTCTCTGCTTGCTTTGTCATCCCTCTCTTGTTATAGTCTTGGGAGTAGTTACAGATCTGGCTATAAAATTTGAAAATTTGCCTAGGAATTGTAATTTAGAGCTGCTCTTTGCAAAGATTCACTGTTATTAGAAAGAGAAAAAAGTTAAGTGCACAGAAGGTGCACATCATGGTGATAGCTGCCTTTGGAGTTACTGACTTAAAGTATTTCATGCTGTGTGCACTGTCAGGCATACCATGCATCCTGGTTTCGTAGCGATTTCTTTGATTTGATTTAACAGCCCATTGCTCCTTTGGACTACGTGGTGACAACGCTCAAGAATTTATTACATGCTCTCTCTTCTCCTCTTAAGTTTTCCTTCTGCACAGGTTGAGCAAAAGGAGTTTTGAGTAACTCCAGGCAGAACCTCAGTTCAAACTAAAATATTGTTCCCTGGAGATTCCGCAGAGGCCAGTGGTCTATACCAGGGTTTCCACAGTGGGAAATCTGTGTCCTAACTCCACTTGGCACTATTCAGAATGTAAAAGACAAAATAGTCCATATGAAGATCCGTGACAAGTAGTGTCCCTCAGGGGTCCGTACTGGGGCCAGTGCTGTTTAGTATCTCCCTCAATGACACTGACAGCAAGATTGAGTGCACCCTCAGCAAGTTTGCACACCAAGCTGCGTGGTGTAGTTGACACATCAGAAGGATGGGGTATCATCCAGAGGAACCCGGACAGGCTGGAGAAGTGGACCTGAGGTTCATGAGGTTCAACAGGGCCAAGTGCAAGGTCCTGCACCTGAGTTTTCAATATACAATGGGAGATGACATGATTGAGAGCTGCCCTGCAGATAAGGACTTAGGGGTGCCGGTCAATGCGAAATTCAACATGAGCCGGCAGTGCGCACTTGCAACCCAGAAGTCCAACCATGTCCTGGGCTGCATCAAAAGTGTGGCCAGCAGGTCAAGGGAAGTGATTCTGCCCCTCTATTCCTGTCTTGTGAGACCTCATCTGGATTACTGTGTCCAATTCTGGAATCCTCAACATAAGAAAGATACGGAACTCTTAGAACAGGTCTAGAGGAGGGCTACAAGGATGATCCAAGGTTTGGAGCACCTTCCCTATGAGGACAGGCTGAGAGAGTTGAGCTTGTTCAGCCTGGAGAGGAGAAGGCTCCAAGGAGACCTTATAGCGACTTTCCAGTACCTGAAAGAGGCCTACAAGAAAGCTGGAAAGGGACTATTCATAAAGGCTTGTGGTGATAGGATGGGGGGAGTGGGTATAAACTGGAGAGGGGCAGATTTAGAATAGACATTAGGAAGAATTTCTTCACCATGAGAGTGGTGAGACACTGGCACAGGTTGCCCAGGGAAGTTGTGAATGCCCTATCCCTGGAGGTGTTTAAGGCCAGGTTGGATGGGGCCTTGGACTCCATCTAGTAGAATGTCCCTGCAGGTGGCAGGGTTGTTGGAACTAGATGATCTTTAACGCCCATTCCAACCCTAACTATTCTCTGATTCTACGATTCTAAAATATGGGGGCTGGAGTGGGCTGGGGAAAGAAAACCTCAGTTAAAAGTGCCAGGACTCACAGCTGGAAAACATTTTTTTCTAAAAATCAGAAAAACTAAACAAGGACTGCTTCTTGTGAGGTGCTCAGCATGTTGGCCACCATCCAGTAAAGTACTTAACATTAAGTGTGCTCTGGGGAGTGTTGCAGCTGAGCACCAAGTACTCAGCAGGATCAAGCTCTAAATGGGGATCAGACACAAACCATTGTATTAGCTTTGCCATATTAATCTGCCTCATTTTGTCCTTTTTTGCTTTTCATTTTCTGTAAAACACATCATATGTGCACTGGCAAGGGAAGACGATACACCAAAATTTCCCCTTATCACCTTTTCACAAACATGATGACGAAGCAAGAGCTGGGAAAACTGCTGCTTGTTCTTAACACAGATCTGGCTTAATCAGTGGTACTTGGACAATCAGGAGTTTGGAGCTGCTGAAGGATAAAAAAGCTGACTGTCTTCTGATGAGCGCTTCAAATATGTGTGGTGAGTGTGCTGTTGTGTTTGAGAGCATCGGTGCCTTCATCAGGTGTTATTCCAATGCATTGGGGTATTTTTTAGTGGGATGGATGGAGGAAGAAAGGATGACTAAGCAGGGATGATGGAAGCTGGCTCTTTGCCTGTTCAAAAGCTAGCTTCCATCTGAACTCAAGCAAGATTGCTGCCATGTAGTGCTCAGCACTCACACATCCACTGAGGTCACCTGCCAGAAGGCAGTGGGAAGAAAATAAAGCCCTAATTGACGCTTTGTTTTTTTTAAACAAGCTCCTGCCTTTTCACTCCTTCCTTTCCAGTAGTTACAACTATCTCCAGAACTTCCTCAGACCTGTAACTTGTGCAAATGCCAGCTTTTTACATGGATGTTTTTGAACCTGAGTACTACCTGACTGGAAGCTGTCTTAGCTGTAGGGACTTTAATGCAGAGAAGGCACGGAGAGCAGCAAAGGCTGGATGTGTGTTTCTACCTCTGTGCTGCTGCCTCTGTTGACTCTCAAGATAGAGCAGTCTGGGTTCAAATCCAAACCTTGGAGCCCGAATTATGGCAAGTTAGCTGACTGCCTGATGGATCATGAGTATTTCTCTCCTGTACAGACTGCAGCCATCACTTGTGCTGGAAATGTGTATGCATGTGGGCTACAGAGTGAGGAAATTTCTGTGATCAATTTAGTATTTGGGCAATGGGAAAAGGAGCTGGCAGAAGCACTAGGCCTTTGCTTTCATGAGTACATTAATCTTCTCCTGGACTTGGAGAGAAATCTTAAATGAATTTAGCATATGGTCTCAAAGAGCTTCCTTTCTCAAAGTTATTTGTGTTATGGATCTTGCAGTGATAAATTATAAAGCTAGTGAGATGACTAATACAAATCAAACATTGTTCAATAATCATTTTAGTGAGGATGCCTGATACTATGTTGTTATTTAAGAAGGTGATGGCTGACTGCCAAAGCCCATATCTTTTGAGATACCAGAATAAAAAAAATGGTTTTTTCCTACCTCAGAAGGTGGTGGTGGAAACAGGAGAAAAAAAATAATGCCACTTTTTTTTTCATATCTTTGTATTACTCAAGAAAATTTCTTTCTTGGGTGTGGTTATGGAGTTCTTTTATTCCAATGGAAAGTTTCACGTGCATCTGCTTTTAAGAACTTGGGCAAATAAAGTTGGCTACTCCTGGAAATGTTCCTGGGCAGCAACTGAGCTACGTTAACTATCAGGTGAAAGTTTAGTCCATGGCAAATGTGGTATAATTCAAAGTTATTCTGCCATGAAAGAGGTATAAGTCTAGTTAAATTGCTTTTTATTTGTCCCTAGACACTTACAAAAGTGCACACTGTTAAGTGGCGGCTTGCTAAGGCATTGCAATGTGCTTGTGTACCTGAACCCTAATAGACTAGGAGGAAATGAAAGCAGTTTGGAGATAGCTGACTACCAGACAGAACCTGTGGGCTTGGTGGGAATTTTGTGATAACTTTTGATCAAATAAGGAACAAATTGAAAATAAGCCACTTTCTATTTCTGAACTGCCTATTCCTCTAAAGTTTCCTCTAGAAAATGCTCACATAGTTGTAGCTGTCACAGCTCCAGGAGGTACAAGAACTTGTGGGTAGGTATTTTGTTTGTTTTTCTTATATTTTCAGTCCATACAGTGGCGATAGGCAGAGCTACTTTTCTGAAAACTGACAGGAAAAGTTTTCTAGACCCACTATAACACTCTGAGGTAATGATCTGGGCTGGGAGATGGGTCGGTGGAGCCCAGAGAACCCCCTAGTAAATACCACAGTTAGGCTTAGAAGTTGCCCGAGTCTGTCCTTCATGAGAAATTGGACAATACAATTCATTTCTCCAGGTCTCCACCTGTGACAAAAGTAGAATTTGACACAATATGAAACAGAACATGAATAAAAAAATGTGTGAATTAGGCCCAGCAAACACTACAGGAAACACAAGGCAAGCACCACTAAGAATAAGTTTAGGATAAAATTGTGTCTTATGAAATTAAACAACTTCAGCAGCTCAAAGGAGCCACAGAGTTGTGCTTGTTGTTTATGTTGTCATTAGGGTTAAAAGTAGATCATCCATCAAAAGGTATTCCAAGTGTTTAGAAAAAGAGCAAATCAGAAAACTTTCTATGGTACAGACTTTAGAAGTGTATAAGTTAAGAATTTCCACTCAAGATAATATCTGATTGGTTTCATCACACAAAATAAACTAACTTTATTTTTGCTAGGCAAACATTGGATTGTATGTGAGGTCACAGCTAATCAAGAAGCTACTCTCTTATCATAATTTCCAGGGAAGCAGGACTTTCCTATTTACATATTGTATAGGATAATAGTCAAGATAATATATACTGTAGTATAAGGAATTTGACCTTAGACATTTCAAGGTTTGCATCAAAGAAATATACAGACTTTACCCTTAAAAAAAAAAATTTCGAATCTGGTATATGGAACTTGTTTTCTTCTGCTTTCTTTGTTGAAATGCATAGTGACATCAGTATATTTCAGTTAGTTGTTTAGACCTTGAAATGTCTAAGGTCAAATTCCTTATACTACAGTATACTACAGTATACTTTCATCTGCTTTCATCATGGTTTTGGTTTAACCTTCACTACTAGTTAATAGAGTATATCTACTCTGCAAGATCTCTTCCAATACTGTCAAGTGTATATCATTTTCAAAGACCGATTAGCCAAGTTTTGTTTGATGACAGGACAGATGCAACCTTCTGCCCCCCCCAAGCCCCCTCATCTGTATGAAAGCAGAGTTGTCATAAAAGTAGATTTTAGATGTTTTCTTTTATATCTATGTACTTTCTTTTTCCTTAACTAATTGACAGTTTATCCTCAAATTCTAAGTTTTCTCTTAAATACTTTTAGATTCTTTTAATGACTAGAAGATTCCTTGGTTAGGTTTCTGATTTGTTATTGTACTATTTTATCTTTACATGAGCTGCACATTCTGAAAACATGGATAGGATGGCACAAGACTCCACCAATCTCCTTATCTTAAGGCACACAAAAATTACATTTCTATTCATTTAAATTGATGTCTATGATCAGAATAAGTTCAATAATTCACCTCTAGAAGGTAATATATCACCTGCAAAGACCAAAATACATTTCCCATTCTCAAACTATATATGACTTATTGCAAAACCATGAAACAAAACCTCATCAAAAGTCAAAAATATCAAAAGCACAGAGACTACCACAGGCAGAGTTAAAAATCCCACAGCTTGATACTTACAGAATTTCTTAAAATCTAGCAACTTCTTTCCAGCTGCCAGCCAGAGGATAGCTGTGCATGACGTGGAGACACAAACAGTGTATCCTTTTTTACCTGTACACACAGCTATTTGAAGTCTACTGAAAAGCAAACTTCTGAGCAATTACATAATGACAAAATGACATGAAGGAAAAACACATACATGATTTTGCATCAGGTCTTTCACTTTCTGCACAGCAATTCCCACGAAGATCACAATGTAGAATTTTTTTTTGCTGTTAGTATTGCACACTTCGGTTTTTATAGCTGCTTGGAGATCTGCATCATTGTGTTTGATTTCAGTTAATCAAGCATACAAATGAATGGGAATGCAGACACACAGCATTCTAAAAAACACAGAAGGAAGTTTTTTCAAACAAAATCCTTTCATTAAGCAGTGGTTCCAGTGATGCAATCGGAATAGGAAGGAAAGTCTGTGTTGCTTCATTGTTTTGTTTGGGATCCAGTGCTAACTTGTGATATTTCCATTCGTAAGTATATTTCTCTGAGGGGAATCCAAAAAAGTGACTATGATGAATCTAATAGGAAGAATATCCCATTGAACTTGTTAAGTTTTTCCATCATGACCGACCATTACAGAATTGCCTAAATCAATTATCTTTTCTGTGTATTCAGTAGCATTTGGCTAAGTTAATCATTTTTTTATCAAAGTCCAATAAATGCACAAAATGGATTCAATATTACTAACTTCAATTCAAATTACTAAGTCACCCCTGTGAGATGTTTAAGAGTTTTTAACTAAGAGAATGGAGTGAATAGCATAAATGACCAAAAAGTAGTACTGCAATGCATATCGAGGATATAGAGTTGGTTGGAGGGAATACCTAGATTCTTTAGAGACAAGACCAAGCCTCCTGCTGCCAAGAGGATTTTTGGATCTCACCTTAAATATTATGAGATGTTGATTACATTTGTGATCCAAAGATCCTATCTATAACCTCTACAATTCAGCAGTTAAAACAAACATGTCCTCTCTACAGACATGACTTAACTGATCAGCCCACTACACTGTGTAATTCTAAACAGGATCTTCCAAGTGGCATGTACAGAGCACTGTATCATCTCTCTGGCTTTAAAAAGCATACTTGAAATGTGAGAAAGACCAATAGTGCTAGAAGTATTAGCTTAAGCAAACAAGATTTTTCCTTAATCGATCAAAAACAGCAGCAGTTCTGCAAAGTGAGCAAATTCTTTTCATCAAATGTAAAATCCATATTGAAGTTTACAAAGTTTCCTTCCCTTCTCTAAGAATATGTCACTTCTCTCACCATATGTAAGTATGTGTTGTTCATTGTTTAACCTGAGAGCTACTCATTGCTTTCAAGTGATCCTCAGAAGATGCTAAATTTGGCTCACTATAACCATACTATAGGGCATTATTCATTTTATAGATTGTCATGAATGATGGAAAAGTGGTAGTATTTTTTTAACTAAATAAAGATCACAAAAGAGCACAGAAAAAAAATATATACTGAGCTTATTATCTTCAGCTGTACCAGTTGCTAAAGTAAACTGACGTCAGTGAATGTTTTAATAACCTGTGGAGATAACAAAAGCCATAAATATGCTTTTTCTGTAAAGATATCACAAAGATATCACCTTTCCTCACTATCTATTATTTTTCTGGCTGTTTCTGGTACATATTGCAAACCATTTTACTAAGTTTAAATTTTTTTGAAGTCTGAACAGATTGCCTAGAAAATGTGAATTAATGGGATGTGGATGTCTGCAGCTATAGGGTAGCCTCACAGATGCATATCATTTCAGTGTTTGGTCCATTTCTATTGTTGCACAGTCTGAGGTCCCCTTTAGCTTGGATGAAATTTAAAATCTGTCCCAGTGATGGAAACTCATCACCAATAGCCTCAAAGGAGGTAACTTAATCTAGCTATCCACTCCACTGATATAATTAGGAATGCACTTTGTCAGCTTTTGAGGGTTTAACTACAGCTGGCTGGGTTCAAGGCAGTCTCAAAACCAATCTGTTCTTAGTAACACCACCTTCTTCACAGAATTACAGACATACTTTCAGCAGATATACCCAGCTAACTGTTGAATGATGTTTTTCCACCCACTTATACAGTGGCCGATGCTTTTTCAGCATAACTGAAGACCTAGATCAATGCCATAAAATGATTCAGAAACCAAAGACTGAACTAAGAGGTCTAGAATAAAGGTTATGAACCTTATTTACAGTGTGTCTCAATTCAGCCTCTAAACATCATCATATTCCTCATCAGTTAATGAAATTTAATTAGAAAAGAGATTCTAATGGATAGTCAGATGCTGACCGGTCTATCTATTGTTTAAGAAATAAAAGATATCTTGGCCTTTATTCTCCATGAAAATCAGAACTCTGCTCTTCACATGGATTAGCTAAATTAGGAAAGAATGGTCTAACCCAATAAAAATGTAAATTCTTCTTTAAATTTATTCATCAGAGCTACATCTGGCTCCCTGATGTACCCTTAACTCTTCTGCTGGAGTCTGCAGGGATTGAGATGATGAATACTTTCATAGAATTGTCAATATGCTTTTCTAGCTGAATATCAAACCACTTCTTTTTCATGTGTTTTACTCTGGTAGGAATCTGATCTGCACCAATGAATGACGTATTCTGTTATGGTTCAAACAAGTTGGATAAAGTTTCCTTGCTAGCCTGCAAAATATTTGAGAAAAATACAGTATAGCTTTCTACTTATTTACTTTAAGCATCTAGACCTGAAAATACCCAACCTAACCTATTAATCAGCAGAGTGGCCTGTTAGAAGAAAACATGCACTTTTTTTTCTTAGCATCAGTCTTGGAGCATTAGTCTAAACACTTTAAATTTCAGCCTTCAATGTTCTGCCTTCAAGCACGTTAATGAGCAGGCCACAGTCAGAAGCCCTGTAGCTACAGTGGTATATGGTAGTGCAGATGCTTATTGGTTTGGGCAACATATTGTGATGAGATTGCTGTAGGGCTCCTAACCACAGGCAAAAGGAGGTCAGATTTGCTTGTGGCCACCCCATAAAAAGACATCCTGAATTCCTGTGCTGTAATTGTTACATGGTAAAAATGAATTTCACTGATTCCATGGATTTATTCCCTTGCTGTTAGACCTTATAGTGTCATATTGAACTTTTTTATTTCTCCACTAGCGTATTTGGGGGTTTTTTTGCCTGTAAGGATACAGGTGTCACAACTAGGCCTTACATATGCATAGTACCCAGATTTCAGTGTCCTGCAAGCAAAAAAAAAATCTCTGGAAGCAAAAATTACTGAGAATTAAGTAAGAAAACAATGCACTTCTTTCTTGCTTCCTTAGGTCTCTATGTAGGTACGAGAAGGTTAAGTGTGAAAGGTACAACTTATTGTATTTTAGAATTCTTGATAGCACTGACAGTGTTAATTATAGATGTCCTAATAACCCACATGCATATCATAGTCCATGCTTGAGTCTGGAAAGAGAAAATAGACCTTCAGAGACATCCCATGACAATAAACTCCCCATACAAATAGATGACTACTGACAACAACAGTGACACATTCTTGCTTGGTAGATAACTTAATTAACTGCAGATTTACTTATGTTCAGTGTAGACTGAGGCAGGCTGGTTTGGTTTGCAGGGTCTTACTGCATTGCTGTGTGTGGCAAAGTTAACTTCATGCCCATCCTAGCTAAGTCTTATTAAAAAATCAGTAGTTAAAAAAAGCCATAAGAGCTGGAATCTAGTAAGGACGAAATGCATCTTGACCACACAAAACCAACTGCAGAGTCAGTGTCCCTCCCAAAAATCTGCAGCGTGCTTCCTAAGTACAGAAATGTGGAGGTCCTGTATGTTGAAGAAGGCTTTTCAAAAGCTGACATGATAGATTCCATTGTTTATTTTTAATTGCCACTTTTTGTTAGAGGCAACAGATGGCTTGAAAAAGTAAGCTTGAAGAAGATTCCTATTAATTTTTGACTTGGGGAATAAGTTGTTCCCGTGTTCGTCAAATATACTGTGCATTGTCAATGATACATTGGTAGCCTCAAGCTTCGTGCTCCATCTTTGGACTTATATGTATTGTACATGTGTGTAAATAAGAAAAGATCAGTATTTCCAGAAATCTCACATTTCCATCCTTAAGTTCCCGTGTTTTAATTGCTTTTGCTAATTGAAAGAAAGAAGGAGGGAAGCAAGCAAGCAAGGCAGCTTTGAGGGTTGCAGCAGATCACTGGGGGTTATGGGGAGATTCATCCTCTGAGTGGAAGGTGCAAGAAACTCCTTACACAAGGTAGACACAATTGTTTCAGCTGGAGACTAAAGACTACTGTATATTTAAAAGACCCTTCTCCTGTGCTTGGTCAGCTGTTTCTGCTTCCTTTTGTTCATCATCTCTCCAAAATCCAGCACCTTCTATGTGAAATCCTGCTGCAGCTTGAGAACAAAGACTTCCCTTGTCTCTGTTCATCAGGGTAAGCTTGCTGTTTCCTTTCCTTTCCTTGCATATACATGATCTGGGCACCATCTGGCTCAGAAATGGCCAAGGACAGCCAAGCCTGCAAAACATCTTTGAGAATGTGCTAGGCTCCTCTGTTCCATATTTCACCTGCAACTACAGCAAGTATTTTATATTAATCTCTGATATACTCAGATGAATATTTAGAACATGAGTTTTCAGAATATTTTAATAACTGAAGGGTGTATCGGAAAAGGAAGACAGGCCTAGTCACCATTATGTTTTAATTATCCAAGACCTAATACTGATGTCCTATTCTTCAGTAATCCTATTAAATACAAAGTCAGCCTAGGCTGAGCCAAGAAATAGCATAATCAATTGTGACTTGTAAGCAAAGTTATTGACAAAAAAAGTATGCTTTGATGGCTTGATCCCATTTCCACTGAACTGAGAGGTAAAACCTCAATTACTCCACTCAAGTATCCATTAACTCAGTCCACCTATAAAAACAAAGCTTATATCCCACTTGATGTTCCACTACAGGTTTTATTACTAACCTGTTATTAGGCTAGAATAGAGACAGAGCTTTTCATGTTAGACTGAATTCTACAGCTATCCAGCTCTTGCTGTCATACTAATGTCAACCTTAACAAAGATCTGATATTCTCACCTTGAGATTCCTGCTTGTTCACTAGGTATGATCATCACTGGGCCAGAAAATAAACTCAGAAGGTATTTTATTCTGAGCTTTGACTAGGCAGAGAAAGAAACTGGTAAGGGGGAGGTTCTCCATCACCATACTTCAAGTTTGCATAGACTAATCCAGAGTCTGAGTGACTGCAGACTCTAATATCTGCAGGGGCATAGGTAGCGAGGAACCTACTAATCAGTGAGTCAAATTCAGAACCTGCATAATTTTTGTTATTCCCTGCCCAAATCTGTGCATTGGGAAGCTAGTATTTTTTCTGTTTCACTGTAGTAAAATATGAAAACTTACAGCTCTAGAGCTTCTTCCAGCTCTAGCAGCAAACTGTGAGAGTGACCTGATGTCTGTCCTGAGGTTTCACCGACAGATGTTCAAAACACAACTCCTCAGCTTGCCTCTTGCTTTTCTTGTCTTTCAGTTGGTAAATTATGTCAACCCAGCTGGACTTCTACATCTAATACAGGTTTTAATGTATGCTCCTCTCTGTCTCTCTCACTGGTAGGATTCTTCTATGCGCTGCAAAAAGGCTTTAATGATTTTCATCTTGCTCATTTTATGCTTAAAGCAACTTCTACAGAAAGAAACGTCATTTAACGTATAGTCCTCAGATAGTAATTCAATAATGGCAACACTTAGTCACAGAGATTTCTGTCTCTCTTTTGTTCAGCTCTGTCTAAACACTCAGCATAGGTACATCCTAAACTGGATGATTTCTCACATTTGAAAATCCCACAGGCTTACTGTAGCCAAGTATTACATATAGCATCCTAAATAAGAAAACATAAGTCTTCAAACAAACAAGCTGATAATGGCTCCCTGCTCCAGTGTTTGCTCCTTTCTCCTCAGACTAGAAGCTCTGGCAGTGTCTGGAAAGTTAACAGGTACAGGTCACAGGACAAATGAATGATGGAGACAAGGCATCCTTCACAAAGCATGTCTTTCCCTTGCATTTATTACAAGGGATGCCAACTCAAGCAGTTCTACTGACCTTTGCTAAAACAGTCCTTCAGGATAATAGAGGCTCCTTTTCAAATAACTTTTTAAACTATTTCAACCTCTGACTAAAAAATCAACACTTAAATGCCATTCCAAAATCTCTTGCCACACATGTCAGGTGGGACTCAGGGGACAACTGTAAATGGCCCCATCACACGAACTCCCCTGGAAGACATTTCTTTTCTCACTTCAGCTCCTTTTATTTGCACACAGAAGAGGATCATGTACCTGTGAAGATGGTCCTTCTCTAGTTCTTTGCTCCCTTCTTCCTCCCACCCTCTTCAGAGTCTCTGTTACACACAGTAGGGCTTTGAAGGCAATGATGGGCCTGTTTCCACTGAGAAGGAAGCAGGCAAAGGGGCCAAAATCCTATATAGGATGCCTGGCTTCAGTGACCAGCTTCAGATGTGACTCTGGGTGCTCTTCTCCCTAATTCCTGTGCTCTCTTAATGCATCCACCACAGTGGCACCTGGTGGGTACACAGAGCATGGTACCACCCCAATTGGTGGAAATGCTGCCTGGCCAGCTGGAGCAAAACACCACAATGGGCCAAGAGGCTGCTAGTACTGTGGTTAGCCAAAGTCTAGGACATTAACTTGTTTGTTTGCTGTGGATATTCTGCACTATTTCAGGGTGTGATTCTATATTTGTACAGTGCTTACTAGATGCTTTTCAGATATGGCCCTAGACAGGACTTTTACTAATGTTCCACAGTCTTGCAATTCCCAGCACTGCACATTTTCTGCACTTTTACGCTGAATTATTTTAATCTCCTGTGCAAAAATTACACTTTACAGTGCTACTCCTGTCGGTCTGTCTGTGCAGAGCATACAGGGCTCTCAGGTCCTACGGGTTTTTTTGTAGGCAGTTCCAACCGTCATGTAATCAGATAAATGGCTTAGTTAAAAATGAATGGGGCAGCTGGCTAAATGCTGAACCAAACAAACTGATCAAAGGGACAGTGCCAGATGTTTTCCATCAGCTCTACATATGGAGGAACCAGGGAGAGCAGCAGGAGCACCAAACTAAAAAGAAACCAGAGAAGCCAACTCTAGTTTCAACCATAACATGAGGAACTGGCTATAAATACTACATTCCTCAGAGAGGCTCCCAAAGGACATTCTGTAGGTATTTCTAAAACCTACAGGAAAAACGTGTCTACTATTGTCTGACTTTGTTATACGTATCCTCCTAGTAAATGTTTTATAAAGAATTATCATTCTTAGCATCTATAAAAATATAACTTCACAAATTGTAATTTAGAAAGATATTAGAAATTATAAAAAGACTTTTTTCCACAAAACATATTTTTTGTCCACTTTGTGCCAGTGCAGTCTTTTCCTAGAATAAATGTTTTGTGGAGTTTTCATTTACCACTTAGTAGGTTTTGAGTCCTAGTTACTGCGAGAGAAGCCCAAGTAATTTCAAGATTTACTGTGGAAAAAGAGCCAGCTTTTTATTTTTGTCTTCTGGGGAAGTTTATGGTAGAGTGATATAAACATCCCAAATACTTAAGGTTGTTTATCCTGCATCACTTAGAAAACATTCTTGACATCACTTGTATACAATTGAGCAGGGGAGGTGCTCAGTCAGCACTGACAGAAATTAAACCCCTAATCACTCAGCCTCAGGACACACAGACTTTACTTCACCATGATAAAATTTGCTTCTATTGGGATAAAACAAATACAAATTTGGGGGCATAAGGGATACTTTTCCAGTTTTATTTCAGTCATGAAGGACACTCCATCTCACTACAGCATACCTATCTTGCAAGTAGGGATGAATACTGCAAAAGGATCTGGTGCTATACTTTGTCCACTATAATGACTTTACTATTTGGCCCAAATCTGCAAGGCTTAGACTTGGAGAGCAGGGATGCTGAAAGATATGAGCAACATAGAATTTTCAGAATTTTTTGTTCTTCTTTTTTAACTCTATAGTTCAATGATGCCTGCCTCAAAGTCACCTAGCAGTATAAGGAGAGAGAGAGAGAGATGCTGAACATGAGGATATTGGAAAGGCATTTTCCTGAAAAAACTGGAAGTGCCAGACTTGCCCTTGCCTAGGGTGGAAGTTAGGAAGGGGTCTTTGCTGCATTGTTAAGTGGTACAGAAATCCACTTTGTCCTTTACCTGTGTAGCATGCTCCTAGATTTGGTAATATATATGCTGCTTTTTGCCTGAGTATTTATTATGAAGATGTTTATTCCATGTATGAAAAGCTTTATGTGCCCTTTAAAATCTGCTCTAAACCCATTCTGCAGGAACAAAACCTGTGAACATGCTTTTTTCTTCCCTCTAATTCTTATCTCATGCACATGTAAGCATAAGACATCCACTGCAGTGGAAATATCTGTGATTTGCAATGCAAGATGAGCTCTTTGCTGGTAGATATACTACTAACAAATGGGCTGAGGATCTCACTAAATCTCATACTTGAACCAAAGAAAGCTTAAGCATGACTCACTTAGGAATGCTTTGTACTCCCCTAATTGCATAATTACCTTAGAAAGCTAACTGGCCATTTGGCATAGAGGTCATGCCTGTTTCCTCTGAGCTCAAGAAGCTCCTAGCTTCTCCTAACAGGGTAAAAAGGAGATGTGAGGAAGACTTGTGGCTACGGCCCTGCTTTTTCCAGTATATAATCATGGAACAGTATTTGTGTAGACTTAGAAAGTCCTTCATCCTCTGAAGTGAGAATGGAAAAAAGTTGACCCTTACTTAACATAAATCTGCACTGTCACCTTTGCACCAAGGCAGTATCTGTATTGAAAGGGAGAATGTGATATTCTAGGGCTTTTGCTACTGGTACTAATAAATGGGATGTTAAAAAGGTGACAGTAATGCCACAAGAACAGGAACCTTCCCCGCTACACTCATATGTCATAGAGTTAGCCCAAATGTCAACCAAAGAAAACTGAGATTCCCCCCAACACTTGGTTCTCAAAAGCAATATATAAAAAACCCATATGAATAATACAAATGCTAACACCAGTTGCAATCATGCAAAACAGATGACAAGTGAAGTGAAAGGACCTGACTGTCCCATGAGAAAACTGGAAAAGGAACTTGCTAGTTGTACTAACAGAATTAAAGGAAGATTTGGCTGGAGAATTCTGGACCTCTAGCAAAATCAACAGTGCAGTTGTTAGAGCTCACCCCATCTGTGCAACTAGTAAAGTAAGTCTACCAGATAGAAAAAAAGGAGAAAGATAAAATGAATTATAGAGATATCTCAGAAGGAAATATTTAAGCATAGAATCATAGAATAACCAGCTTGGAAGAGACCCAACGGATCATTGAGTCCAACCATTCCTATCAAATCACGCCCCTTAGCATCTCATCCTTCATGATGCTTCAAACACCTCCAGGGAAGGTGAATCAAACACATCCCTGGGCAGCCTGTTCCAATGCCCAATGACACTTTCTGTGAAAAACCTCCTCCTGATGTCCAGGCTAAATCTCCCCTGGTGGAGCTTGAGGCCATTCCCTCTTGTCCTGTCCCCTGTCACTTGGCAGAAGAGGCCAGCTCCCTCCTCTCCACAACCTCCTTTCAGGTAGTTGTAGAGAGCAATGAGGTCTCCACTCAGCCTCCTCTTCTCTAGGCTAAACAACCCCAGCTCTCTAAGCTGTTCCTCATAAGGGCTGTTCTCCAGCCCCTTCACCAGCTTTGTTGCTCTTCTCTGGACTCGCTCAGAGACTCAACATCCTTCACAGCGTCATCCTTCATAGCTATCTCTAGTCCCCCAGTGCTCTCTTGTTCTGGAGAACAGCTGGAATTTGCAATTTCTTTTCTTAACCTTTTTACTAATATTAACCAACAGTAAACTTGGAAGCTAGAAATCTCCTTTGCAGACTGGCATCATTATGTAGTCAAACTTTCATCCTGCTCTTCCCTTCATTACACCTATAAATTTATTATCCTTCATTGCATACTGATGCATCTTTCACTTAGAGCTGCTAAAGCACATCTTTTCCTGCGTCCCTTGGAACCCACACCCTAATACCCCCTTACCATAAAATGGGGTATATACACTCTCCTCCCACCAAGTTTATCAATGAAAGTGCTTGCAGCCGCTATACTTTAGGCTGATGTTAATATAGCCAGAGTGTGTTTTAGACATGTGCACAGGATGTCTGCCTGAGCGGCCCTTCAAGAGTTGTAGATGGATGTGAATCCAAGTGGTCTGATGCATTTGATGCATCTAAGTTACTTTAACAGCCTAAAATTTGGTGTTCATGAGCTTCTCAGTGGTGTACACAGATTGGCAAGAGTGTTTAAGACTACTTATTTGTTTAAAGGTTCATGATGGCTTCTAAAATCTTTCTTTTTTTTTTTATCAGCATCTTTTTAAATAGTGGGAAGTTGAGCAGTTTAGTGCTGACTGAGGCTGCATTACATTCCCTTTTCTGCGAGGAGTTTCTGTTTAGAATGTTCACAAAGTGGAAGTGTTTGCAAGAGAAACCATAGCTGGGAGACACTCACATCCAAGCCTGTTCTTCTGATATGAAGGGAGCATCCTTCCAAAGTAAGAGAAAAGTTCTGGCCAAATAAAGAAAATAAAATATCTTAATTCCTGAGCTGAGAGAGAACTGGCCAACAGTTTATCAAATTGGGGCCTAATAGGTGAGACTGATTCTGTTCTCACAGATAAGTATCTGAATTATGTACTTTATTACAGCTACATCTAAATAAACGCAACCAAATTCAGAGGAAAGTTAGGTTCTGGGTCCCAACAGCTTTTGTTATCAAACAAAAAGTAGACAACACCTCTGTTTGTTGCCCATTTTCTCAAACTGCTCTTCTGGAAAGTCTAGG
Source organism: Coccyzus lansbergi (assembly GCA_033558105.1). NCBI lineage: Eukaryota > Metazoa > Chordata > Aves > Cuculiformes > Coccyzidae > Coccyzus > Coccyzus lansbergi. The sequence continues at coordinate 2,647,581 of JAUMJK010000082.1, read as the reverse complement.
AATTAGCATGTTGTAGTGTCTGGCCTAGGGATCAAGGAACACCAGATAGTCTATTGTAAAGGTTCTTGCAATAGGATGGCAGCAAAGGAAACTATACTCAAAATGCAGTCCAGGAAATAGTTCTTAGAAGGTGAAGTAGGGATTAAGCCAGAACCTATTTTACCATTTGCTAAAACGCTCAGTGCATTTGGCTTCATGGATTCTGCATTCCAGAGGACTGCATGCTGGGTTAATAAAATCCCTCTCTTGAACAGGCTTTGGAAAGTCACACAGTCACTGGATGCCCATATGGCAGAATTTGGCTATTGCTATTAGACAGCTGCAGAAGGTTGACGACAAGAAAGGGGAGACAGCACCAAAATCTTATAGACACATAGATACACAGAAAGACACATGGCTTTACCACATGGCAGGAGCTCCCAAAATGTGTTCCCCATGAAATGCCAGGATCTCATCTCCTCTCCTCTCCTCTCCTCTCCTCTCCTCTCCTCTCCTCTCCTCTCCTCTCCTCTCCTCTCCTCTCCTCTCCTCTCCTCTCCTCTCCTCTCCTCTCCTCTCCTCTCCTCTCCTCTCCTCTCCTCTCCTCTCCTCTCCTCTCCTCTCCTCTCCTCTCTCCTCTCTCCTTTCCCATCACTGCAATTTGCACTTCTGCTTTTCTTAGGTGATACGTATGTGATTTAAACCCTCAGACACCCTGAGCTTAAGTTTCAAGAGCATTTTAAAGCAATTAGCACACTTACAAGAAAAATAGCAAAACACCACATTTCCGTTACTCACAGACTCAAAGATTCAGTTCAGCATTCTTCCTTGGGGAAGAAATCACATGCTCCCCAGTAACCCAAGGCCAAACCACTGCTTTCTGGTTTTAGTAGCAAATGGCATTCATACTATATTTAAAAACCCAGACTATGTTTCTTTTCTTAACATGAAATTGTGTATTTTGGTGCTGTTTTTAAACAACAGTTTAATAGAACAAAGGAGTTATCTTTATGAGACAGCCAGGGAAATGCACAAAGAACAGGAAGATGCAGCTAACCTAAATAATGGCAGTGAAAACAAAATAGCCATTGGGCTAAAAATAAATAATACGAAGTAAATATCATTATTTTTATTAAGAGAAGACAAAGACTTAATTCCTGGGGTTAAAGACATCTACTGCTTTCTCAGACTTTAGTTCTCATTTTTTTCAGTCAAGCCACAGAATAACATGTCCTACTTTCTTCAACTGTTTACAGTATTAACTTTCATACCACTTAGGGAGAAAACTGCAAAACTCGGATACGTATGTTTAGGAGAAAGGTCAGATTTTTTTCTAAAACAATGAAATTGCCCACACTGCTATTTTAGAACAGTGCAAATACATGCATTCTCACAGAGCGGGGAAATAAACGTACACATGGCTGTATGAATTAAAACAATACTTAGTTTCCTGCAACTCAAAGGAATTTTTTTATTTAGACTAAATCTTTAATGTTGCAGTATCCATCGTGTTTATATCAGTGTGCAAAGTAGCAACTGCAATTTCACAAAAAGGCAGGAGCTGGTCCTGACATGGTGGGTGAATGGGTAAGGAATTAAATAATCCCCTAAACCAAAGCCAGAAACAACTTTTTGAGTGCCAGACTCTCTTCAGAGTCTCCTCGGTCTTCTCACTTTCCATAATGTAGTCCTAAACGACTTGAGCAGAAGCCTGATTCTTTTTTTTTTTTTTTTTTTTTTTTTTCCCCTGGGGATTGTCTTGTTGAGTATCTTGGACAGGAAACTGGCCCGAACTGTTGACTTACAGGATTTAAAATAAGCACTTGCATTTCCCCCTCCCAATCCTGACCAGCAACACTGGGCTGAATCACTTCCCCGGTGGAGGGCGAGAAACAAGCAAAAGCAAAGTGCTCGGGCTGAGATACAGTTAGCAAAACACAGAACCAACCTCAGACAAAACATCAGGGCGCAGAACCGGTCCCCACCCATCAAACCTTACCTGCCAGCGGGTGAACGGCTGGAGGGGATGTCCTGCACAAAGCTCTGCTCCATGCCGGGGATCCTGGCCGGGCTGTGGGGATGGTAAGCTGTCAGGACAACGCTGCCAGAGTCCTTCATCTCCATGGTCAGAGGCACATTTCAGCCCCGCTGCCGATGACAAAGGCGAGGCAGGGATGCTGACAGCCCTACAGGAGGGTGAGCTGTCCTGTCACGAGCAGGAGTGCATGGCCTGGCTCCGCAGCAGCTTCTTGCCGCCCTTTGCTGTCAGGAGGGCTCTGTAACTGTGTAACACGGCTCCTCTCCCTGTCAGGAAAGCTAAATTAGCATATATTCAAAAACACCGCCCACAAAACAACCCACGGGGAAGTTAGTACGTTCCCAGGAAACTAGAAACCTGAGATAATCCTGCATGGCACTGAGTGACCGCAGGGAAATCTTCTTGCCTTTTTTTTAATTTTGAGAACCAATTTCTCAATACTCCTCCTGCACCTGAAATAGACTTGATTAACTTAAATTATTTGCAAGTTAAGCAGTGAGATGAATGGAGAGCTGTAGTCAAACAGAAAATGTGGTTTGGTGGAGCAGAGAGTGACAAGCTGCTTATCTGAGAGATTCAGAAATCAAGCGGGCTTTGCTCTGTTTAAATTATCAAGGAGCAGGAACCTTGATTTCCTGCGTGATGGATCATTTCTGTGGCAGGGAACTACACTTTCTCTGTCCTGAAAAGAGATTAAGGGTTTTTTCCCCCTGATACAGCTGTGTACATAATTAGAAGGTCACATCTTTACAATAATGTGTGGTCATCTGGATGGAGTAATCCCATAAGTAAACACACCCCAACATGCTTGATATTTTTTTATGTTTTTACTAGATCTTTGTTTGATAATTAAATGTTTTCGCTCAAAAGGAAGCTGGTAAGTAAAAGTATTAGGGTCAATTCTGAAGTAACACTCGGAGAACACTCAGATAAAATGAGAAAATTTATAGACTCCTTTATTTTATTCTTCTACTTTATCAGTGTTTGGAGTATTTTTGAAAAGAAACATTTCTGACAAATGCCTATTTCTGAAAACTATTGCCTTGCCTAGAGGAGCATTTTACTCTACAAGCCACAGCTCTTTGAGCACCTTGTGAGCACATGGGTGAGAAACCAGCCTCTGTGCACTTTTGTCACGACTGCCAGCAGTGTAACCACTAGAAGCACTGTGCAAAATACCTGTCAGTCTCACTTGAATGAAGATGCTCTCCTAGAACTGCTAAAGGGCTGCCAAAATTACACTGTCAGTCTTTCCAGCTGGCAAAACAGCTTAGGTTTCGAAGGGCACAAAAATGATTTATCTCATGTCCACCTTCTCCCTGACCTCTGCATCCAGCCTGGAGGTGCAGTACTGTTTCAGTCAAGTATGTTGCTGCAACTCCTGTAGGCAGTGCCCAAGTTAATTTTAACTTAGTTAGTGCAGGACACTGATAACAGTACCCTTGGTGGCACTTCTTGCCAGACTCACCCAGGAAGCATAAATATTTGAATATGCAGAGCCTCAAGGTTTGCTCTTGCTACGCTGTTAACATGTCCTGGATTAAATATTTTAAAGCCAGATTACCCAGGATAAAATCACAGTTGCTTCCATGGCAGGGTGGAAGCCTTCTGAGACCCACCATTGCAGCCATGGACCTATATTAGAAATTAAGGAGAAGGCTCTAAGATAACTGGAAACATTGCATAGCGCACACGGTGTCAGGACAAGCCCATATGGTTACCAGTGTGGACTGGGGTGAATGCAATAACCGCTGAAGATATCAGTATGCTTTGTGATTACTGCTTAGTGATTACTGTTTAGTGGTGTTAAATGGAGTTGACTCTAGCTGGAGACCAGTTACAAGTGGTGTCCCCAGGGCTCAGTGCTGGGTCCAGCCCTGTTCAGTGTCTTCATCAGTGACCTGGATGAAGGCATTGAGTACACCATTAGCAAGTTTGTGGATGATGCTAAGCTGGGTGGAGGGTATGGAGGCTCTGCAAAGGGATCTGGTCCGCTCAGCTGAGACCAATGGGATGAGGTTTAAAAAGGCCAAATGCTGAGTCCTACACTAGGGGCACAACAACCCTGTGCAGTGCAACAGACTAGGAGAAGTCTGGCTAGAAAGCTGCCTGGAGGAGAAGGACCTGGGAGTGTTGGTTGACAGCCGACTGAACGTGAGCCAGCAGTGTGCCCAGGTGGCCAAGAAGGCCAGTGGCATCCTGGCCTGTATCAGAAATGGTATGACCCACAGGTCCAGGGAGGTTATTCTCCCTCTGTACTCTGCACTGCTGACACCTCTTCTTGAATCCTGTGTTCAGTTCTGGGCCTCTCACCACAAGAAGGATGTTGAGGCTCTGGAGTGAGTCCAGAGAAGAATGACAAAGCTGGTGAAGGGGCTGGAGAACAAGTCTTATGAGGAGCAGCTGAGAGACCTGGGGTTGTTTAGCCTTGATAAGAGGAGTCTGAGGGGAGACCTTATTGCTCTCTACAACTACCTTGTGGAGAAGAGGGAGCTGGCCTCTTCTGCCAAGTGACAGAGGACAGGACAAGAGGGAATGGCCTCAAGCTCCTCCAGGGGAAGTTTAGACTTGACATCAGGAAAAAAATTTTCACAGAAAGTGTCATTGGGCACTGGCACAGGCTGCCCAGGGAGGTGGTTGATTCACCTTCCCTGGAGGTATTTAAAGGTTGGGTGAATAGGTGCTGAGCTACATGGTTTAGTGATTGATAGGAATGGTTGGACTCAATCTTTTCCAACCTAGTGATTCTGTGATTCTGTGATACTAGGGTATTCAGGAGAGGGGTAGGGTCTGAAACATTAGTATAGATGGCATCATGGATCTCATACTCCAACTCCATGGAGCATTGATTGTCAGGTTGATGCCTGACTGCCTGATAAACAAGGATGCTGCTTCCAGTGTAGTGTTTTTCCCTTCCTACCCCACAATTACAATGCCTTCCTGGAGCAGAAAGTTGATACCCCATTTCTCTGATGGGTTAGGGACAAAACTATAAATGTGAATTTATAGTTGGCACAAGTACAAATAGACACTTTGAAAATAAACCAGCTAAAATACATACATGAAACTGAGCATTAAACATTTATAAAATAATTGATAAAATATCTGCTAACACCCTTTAATGGCATTATTTACAATTTACTTCAAGAAAACACCTGAAGAAACACACACAGTGTATGACATCAAACATCATCAGACATGGAGTAGATGTGCTTTAGGAGATGAAGGTGCAAACAAAAGTGTTGGCTGCAACTCCAGCAAAATCTTGTTTCTTCCCTTTCTAGCATTATAGTTCTAGGCTTTCTCCCATACCAACAGGTAACAAAATGATTATTACAAGTTTTCATCTATGTGTGGGTAAAATCCACAGTAGATATAACCTATACTTGTATTATTATTTTTACTTTCTCCCTTCTCATAATAAATAAACCCTAAGACCAATGTGACTAAGCAAAAAATACACTTACCATCTCAAGAGTAAAATGCATATAAAGAAAAGAGGCCCACACTTATTAAATGGGATTTTCTTCCTAAGAAAAATAAACATGGAAGATTTCATTTGAAGATTTATAAACTGCTGGTGCATAAACTGCAGGCTTGTATGGAAATGGCAGACTGGTTGGCACAAGTACAAATAGACATTTTGGAAATTAACCAGCCAAAATGCATATATCAAACTGAGAACTAAAAATGTTTATATGTGTAGTGACTCTTGGGGTCAGACATCTGCATATTATTGAAAACTAAAAATGACGCTAAATCAACAAGAGATAGACATCAGACATTAAACAAAGTTTTAATGGGATTAGTGATATATCTGTAAGAAAAGTGCACAAGGCAACATGATCCACGTTATGCCTTTAGTTCTATCTATGTCATTCCACTAGCTAAAGGAGAATTTATTCTCCTGGCTTTTAAAGAAACCAGTAGGAAAGTAGGATAACATTTTAATACAATATGCATGGACTACTCAGGACTGTGACATCTCTCATTGTTTTTTAGCTGATAGCTCTACAGACTTTTCAAATACTCTGAAAATGCTGGTTTGGTCAGAAATAATATTGTGAGGAAGTCTGGGTTTTTTGTTTCAACAAGGGATGACTCGGTGGAGAGTCTGTGGCCAGTGAACCTGTGAGCAGCTCCCTCAAATTTGTTAGACAGGACCTTGTGCTTTCAAATTTTACAATTACTTGTGTAAAGCTTTGCATTTTCACAACTTTGGCAAAATAATTATTTATATATGGATCAGTGGACCCAGACTTTGAGAACTAAGAGTTGAAAAACCTTTACAAACCTATTGCTTCAGAAATGTACATTAGTGACTACATAGTTGTATGATAAAGCCTTCAGCTCTTTGGTTGAAAAATATTTGCAACAACCATATACAAGAAGTATAAACACTCAGAAAATCACTAGTTAAATCTTACTGAGATGAAGAAGAAATTTCCATTGTTGTTAATAATATCACAGACCACAGAATGGTCAGGATTGGAAGGGACCTCTGGAAATCAGCCACTCTAACCTCCCTGCTTAATCAGGTTCACCTAAAGTAGTTTGCAGAGGAATGTGTCCAGGTGGATTTTGAATAGCTCTACAGAGGGAGGGCCTACAGCCTCCCTGAGCAGCCCATTACAGGACTCTGTCAGCCTCACAGTAAAGAATTTTTAATTTATCTTAAGGTGGAACTTCCTATGTTCCTGTTTGTGCCCACTGCCCCTTGTTCTGTCCTTAGGCAACACTGAAAAGAGTCTGACCCTATCTTCTTGACACCTGTCTTTTAGATATTTCTAAGTGTTTGTAAGATCCCCTCTTAGTCTATTAATAATCAGCCTTTATTGTGACAATAACATGATGTGCAACCTATGTGTAGCAAATTTAATATCTATTGCTTGGAAAATAATGTTTTCATGTAGATTTTAAATAGCCTTTTCTGGTTAAGTTCTAGGGAGGCTTCCACTGAGAGGAATGGGATTTGTCAGCTGAAGGCTCTTGTACTGAGTTGGTGAGGACATTCACAGATATATCATAAGAGTAGACCCACAGAACTCTGAAAAGTGCAAAATTCCAATTTGAAATAAAAGTAACACAAAAATCTCTGATTCTTGAATTTCATTGCTTGCTTCCAGCCTAAGTAAACTAGGACAGGGCTGGACAGAATTCACAAAACTTTAATGTGGATCCATTTAATGTAAACTTGGGTTAGACTAAGTTTTAAAAGGAAGCTATGCAAAACACAGCATTTTTTACTGATTAAGTTAATGAAAAATAGCATGGAGAAGTAAACAAGAAATGTCATCCTAGCCCTGCACTATGCCTAAAATTCCTCATTCTTCTTTTTTCAGGCAGTAGCATACAGTAAATTTTATTGCTGTGTGAAAGAAATCCAAGCCAGAATCACTGTATTTTTCCATTTTTTTTTTGAAAAGGGCAAATCTTACTTGCCTCTAATTCATCATTTGGATGGAAAGATACTTGAGGGGTTACGGCAGAAAGACTCCACATCAAAGAGTAGTTGGGGGCAGAAAACACCTGGACTCTGAAAACAAGGTATGCCACAAAGTCACATGAAAGTCAAGGATGGTGGTGTGTGGGTCTTCCGCTGCTCAGTACTAGTTCATCACATGAAAAACTCTGAGAAGGGGCTGACTCTTGTGTCAGGAAAATTTTCGCTGTGACTTGAGGTATATTTGCTTTAAAAGAATTTTATGCATAGTGATAGATAACTTCTAATGCTTGATTTAGCCTCTGTGCTTTCTATTCCTGTGATGCCGTAAGGGTTACAGTCCTTTTTTTCACTATAAAGGTGAGGTGTTTGCATGCCTTTGTGTGGGCAGTTGGGAATGTGAATGGATGGTGGAGATTGATAGGTAGCATCAAAACACATCCACTGCTTTTAGAACACTGAAGAATTCATAAACCGAAATTTAAATACAATTAAAGGAAAATCTTGGTTATTCTGCTTTCTCTATCTTTTCAAACTGAGAATAAAATCAACATTGCAAAAACTGTTGCTTGTCCTTTACAAAAAGACTAAGTAACAAGATTATTTAGGTGAAGGCAATAGAAATTAGGTATTGCAGCAATTAGTGGTGTTTCAAACGTTTTTAATTAGACTACAAAATAAAACATTCATTTTTGTTAAATATATCCTCACATATTTCAGTCTCAGATCCAACTTAAATATGCATTATACTTTGGTGAATTTTAACATGGTCTTTTTTTATGGCATGATTTAATGTGGACTCTTTAATCTTAAAAAAGACACAAAAGCATAGAGAAAAATTCCTTAGGAAACTTTGTATAGCTTTTTGCGTAGTAATGACCCTTGTTAATTTTGTAGAAGTTCAAAAGTTGGTTCTTCTTAACCCAGTTTAGACTACTTGTATGTTATTCCCATGTTAGTTAGGTACAGGAAAGGAAACTTCCTTAATCTGTATGCCACAATAGGGCTTTCTGGAATTTTACTTTAAAAAAGCTCATATCCTTTCATTCATCCATTAAGTTCGTGCTCCTTTATGACATATTGATCTAACCGCTTCAGCTGGGACAGCTGACATCCACAGCCGAATGCTGTGATCTGTTTTTTTGTTCTGAGGTTGTAAGATATAATTACATGAAGGAGTGGTAATGTGGTCAAGCTAGAAAAAGTAGCGTTGAGAGAGGCTGGCTGCTTCTCTAAATGTTTCAGTAACCACAAACTGAAAATGGGAACTGGTCTTTGAAACATAGAAGAGGAAAAATGGTCATGGGTAGGCAGCCATGAACATTTTCAATACATGTGTATCCATCCTGATTCCTCTGAAACACCAGAACTAGGATAGACATTTGCATTTGATACAGGAAAGTTAAGTCCTCATCTTAAAATTATATATATATATATTTATAAATACTTATAGACTCCGCATCGTTCTATTAGATTTATAATGAAAGAAATCATAGGAAGATGGTTTCTTGTTTAAAAAAAGAACCAAGCAGAGCTTTATAACATTATCTTCTAAACTCTATCATTTTCCATGGACTAGTCAAATCCTTAAGCAGAGGTATGCATATGTATATAAATATGTGTTCTTAGGATACGTGTATACACACATAATCTCCACCCCTCCCCTCCCTTTCCCCCTTAGCCAGTGTTCAAACATTTAAGAAAGGTATTCCTGGCTTTGAGTGCTATGAAGAACAAAATGCAGCTTTCTGAATGTTTTATCCATCTACCTTTCCATTATAGTATCACTTCAGTAGAATATTTGAAAAAAAAATTATTAAGGAAAAGATTTTGGCCCCTTTCTTGTTACAATCATGAGCGGATTCACAGTCAGCATTTTTATAACATTTTTGACCTGCAAACTACTCAGTTTCCAGGGAAGAATTTATGTAAGGTACTGTCAGTGTTTCCTTGTGCCTATGCCAATGATGTCTTTCATTCTGTCATTTCACAACTGAATCTGTTTCCCAGAGAGCAGGAGTAGACTGCAGCTCTGCTTATGTTTTGGAAAGTTGTACAGTCAGTCTCCAGAGCATTGCTCTGTTCATTGAATCAGACTTTGAGCTCTGTTTTTTTAAGGGATATGTGTAAAAATTGATGAAGCAAGGCAGACAGGTGTTTGCACAAAATTGATATTTCTCAGGCACGTAACTAGGGATACATTAATACCAACTAGCTTGTATTGGTTGCATTCTACTCCTTTCAAAAATCAGAAACTGTGGTTTTTAAAATTACAGAGTCTGTTAGCATGATTAACTGGATTTTCCACATCTCCACTTAAGAGAAGAAACCTCAAATTCTCCTTCCTATCTACAGAAGAGCAGTGTACTTTGAGAATGCATAGCTTATACCTTCATCCTGCTTTGGCATTCTGTGGCTTGATCACTTCAATTCCTGAAGTTACTAAATTTACTTTTGCCTTTCCTAAGCAAAAATGAAGAAACTGCTTTTCTTATCTGCTGATTTCTTCACAGGACTGCCATATCACCACTAAAGTAGTAACTGAGGTCATTGTAGGAGTTTTATTCCTGTACTGGTCATGCAAACATGATATCTCAGGACTTCTCTGAAATATCTGTGTGCATACTGACAAGACTTGAGGATAAATATAAGCTTTATGATCTTTGCATGACAAGACACAGAATGATGCCAGTGTTCAAGTAGCGGGTCTGGGCTTGTGGCACTATCAATCTACTCCACATAGTATCAAGTACTGGGAATGCTGTGAGTATGTTGCCATCACCATACAGCAAAGCATGCTCAAGGTGATTAGGCAACTTCAAGCAACATTCATTTCACACTTTTCAATGAACTCAAGGTTTGCCATGGTCATGACTGTTAATCTGTGAACTTCTGCATTCTGGGTTTTGGTTACTCCTTTTAAAAAATCTAAGTAATTGCAGAGTAAAGTGAGTTCTACTCAAAAGTAATGTTTCTATTTTGATAGAGATATTTTTATAAATTAGTAATTTAAAATTTAGATCTGTTGAAACATAAATAGATGTTTATTGACTCACACCAGATCTAAAGATTTTCAGCACGAGGAGGCACAATTAAACTTGATTAAAATCTCTATAAGTGAATTTAATGCTATAATTTATATGAAATGTTTGTTAAAATTTTAAATCTCACTTATAGTGCCTCTATAGTTTGTGAACAGTAAGAAGAAAATGCTCTCAAATTAGAATTAAAACAGATGAATATATCTAAATGAATTAATATGCAGCAGAGAAGCATTGGACAGGACAATTATTAATAGCTATTTGGATTTTGAAATAACATTATCAAAGGCTTGCACTTACTTTGTAGTATTGCTAAATTAACTCTATCTTTGGGCAGGGCATATTTCAGTAATCTCTGTAGGAACACTCTGAGTTTTGGGAACAGAGACTTGAACTGACTTTTCCAGGAAAATGGCATATGCGTGTGACATAATCATAGAGGGAACCCAAGATGACTGACTCACAGTCCTATGCCCTAATCACATGTGAGAATGCAGCTTAATTAATCAACAGTTTGGAAAGAACTTTTGTAGAGGAATAGGTGAAAAAGGTAATACAGTTAACCATCCAGAAAAAGAGAACAGTAACAGGGTTTAGGGAGAACATACCATGTAAGCCACAGAAATGAGACATCTTCCCTGCAAGAGGCTGGTTAGTAATATATTGCTGACAAGAGCATGTGCTAGTTTTGGTGGGATGTCTAAGGAGACTAGCAAGTGTTCAACCTAATTGTTGAATCATCCCAATGAATCTTAAGCAGAAACACATACATGAACATAATTCTGCTAAGCATATTAACAGCAAAGTTTCTAGACTGCTTGTATGGCACAATATTGAATGCCATAGCCCGAAATAAGTTTTAGGAGCACTAGAAATAGATTTTGCCACTGCTCTGAGTGGGTGGTTGAATTATCATGGGGAGCTAAGTGAACAATGATAATCAGAGCTGGCAGAAGGAAATTTTGCAATATAAAGCATTTGGGAATTACTGGCTTGGGAAATTGCAAAGAACATTTCAAAATTTTTGCTTAATAAGTTCAAATATGAGTCTTTCTCTCTGTGATACTGGCATCAGGAATTTTATTTCATACTTGAAAGATATACCAGAGTTTGAGTACACAGAAATTAGCTTTAAACTTTGTCACTGTATATTGTTTGCAGAAAAATAAAGATTCCCAGGATTATTGTGCCAATTTTGTTAGTATAAATTGCTACCTTTCTCAACAAAACAGAAAAAAATTAGCAGTTATCCTAAAGGCATTTCTATTAGAGAGAAAAACCCCAAACGTAGTTTTTATTTGTTTGTTTCAGTTGGATTTTGTTTTTATTCACATGTAATTTATCAGCGGCCTCAATGGGCTACAATCCATGCTATGAAACCCTATTAAAGAAAACCAAAGTCCCGCCAGGGATGAAGTGTATCCATTTTCTCCAGATTATTTTAATAGGTGAATGTTTCACACAATGAGGAAACCAAGACAGCAGATGAATTGTTTTTGTTTTGGAACTTCAGGGAACAGATGGGAAAGCAGCAGCATTAATACACCTTAATGGATCTGCAGGACCATGTTTATTATTTGGCTTCACTTCAGGTTTTCTTTTTTTTGTTTTTCACTGACTCTACCCTGCTGAATCACCTCAGAGTCTTTTCAGAAACCTTTTCTGTCATTTGTTTAGAGTAGTTTTTCCCTGCTTTAGATCCTACCTTTATTGTCATGCTTAATTAGAACTTTCAATCTCAAAAAGGCACAGAGAGTCTCTAGCTGCTTTTGCAACGTGACTCATACATGAAGATGCTTGAAGGACTAAAGGGAATGGGTAGGAATGTGGCCTCTTGGCCCCTACTGTTGGCCTGAAGAAGGGCCTGAAGAAGGGCCTGAAGAAGGGCCTGAAGAGAGTAGCTCAGCTGATGTGCTCTTTCTAACCAGCATCTTCTGTTACCCCTGTGAGAGGCAGAAGAGTAGGCTAGATGGACCACAGGAGTGATCTTACAGGCATTTTTTGGAGAATTCTGTTCTCAGAATGAATTTTTATTTGTTACTGTAGAACAGGAAAGACATAAAACTAGAGGGGGATACAGGTTATATATACTAGTTGATGTTTGTTTCTAGAACAGTTTTGATCTTCCAAAGTGATGCAGATAACAAACACAGATATAGATTATAATCATTTAAATAATTTTATCTGCAGACACTATGATATAAGAAGCCAAGAAAAGACAGTAGCATATAATCTCTTACCAAATTGTTTATATCCAATTCATGATGGTGATATTGTTCAGTTGTAACTGTGCAGATGAGCTGCAGCTTAGAGATGAAAAAGAAAACTTACAATGGTGTTTTTTGCTTAATTCTGCATTTGCCATACTTGTTTGATTCAAGCAAGTTCCTGTTATTAACTAGAAAGGTGTCATGAGGTTACTCATGTGAAGGCAAAACATATTTGCTGATCTTGTACCTTTGAACTTTAGTACCCCAATAAACAGTGATGACACCCTGTGGAGGACCTCAAATTCAACTTGTGACTGTGCTTGCCAGTTTCTTCAGGAAAGTAAATGTGTATCTTGTCTATGAAAACAGTTTGCCTTATAAATCTATGAAATCCTAGATTTGTTTCCAGCTTTATGAAAACACACCATGTGTGTTGTCCCCCACAAGGATCTACCTTGGCCCATCAGATGAGCTTTTGTAGCACTACCAAACTGCAGCACTCCTGTGTAGAGGATCCTGGTCTGCTATCAGTCCGTTCACTGCACAGTAATGCTTGGATTACTTTTAAACGCAACATCAAATATCTCTGGACTGCTACTGACAGTCCTGCCTCTTTGCATAGGTCTTCTGCATATTATGTGAAGCATGATTTTCTTTTATATCTTGCTAACAGCAGTTCCATTATATCTCTCCAATTGTACTGTTCTCTGACATTTCAATCTGCCTTAGCTTCTACTGAACTGGGAAACAATACTTTTAAGTCAAACTTGAAAAAAAAGAGAGAAATTTGCAAACCTATAATTTATTACCTGTAGTTCGGTATGACTCAAATAAGGACAAAGAACCACTTGTAAGAAAAGATTAGATACTAGTAAACTGGAAGTGCTGTCGTCCTCCTTAAAGTCTCAGCATTTGAGGAATGAAGTACTGCAGGTCTTTTACTACACTGAAAATACATTTCTTGTGTACTGGAACTCTGAGTAAGCTCCACTTTCCTGGGAAATTACTGGTATTGCAACAAACAGATAAAAAGGCTTTCACACACAGAATGCAAGGCCATGCATTTTCCTGGGTGATCCATTGTATCTAGTGCCCAAAGTGCACCTCACTCTTTCTCAAAATGAGAGCTATAAATAGGCAGGCACTTTGTGCCATTTTAATGCTGAGTATTACACATTCCGACAACTTTAGTTTTTCAGCTGGTTATTTTTATTTTCCTTTGTTGTGGCTGTGCAAGTGAGCCCAGAGTACTGAAATGCCACCAACTCCTTAAATGAAAAAAATCTAGGAATAAACTCAAAGATCGGGAAAGGGTTCTCCCTAGAAATAATCCTGAAACAAGTAGGAGATAATGCAGAAAACTGAATTAGAAGGCTGATCTGAATGCAGGGAGTATTTTGTTTGCAAACAGCAATTAATTTTTGTCTGAAAAGCCCCGCAGTTTTGTGGTATTGTTTTGAATTGCAGTCCCTAACAAGGAACATCACTAGACTCAGGAGAGATGAAGGCAATTTTCTATAGCAAGTCAGAAAGTTGTCTGAAAAATATCCTATTTAAAAAAAATAATATTGTTTATAACACTGTTACAACGCATTTATAATACATCATGGGGACTTCTTCACCCTCTTATCCTTAGCAATACTGCCCTCAAACTTACAATCACCATCCTGGTAGCAAAAAAATCCTAAATCTGCATTTCTGTCAGAAGCAGTTTCCTGGATGCTTTTCATTTTCATCTGACTGCTAAAATTTGTGATGGACACTGGTGTCAACCTGGGCCTTGTGTTGCCTATATAGGCAGAATCTGGCTTCTTGGGAATCTCACTTCTCATGATGGCAGGCAATGGCAAGACTTTTCCAGGGACAACATGGGCAGCCCATCTACTTAATCTCAGGCCCGGTGAATCAAGGGCAGATGTGATAGAAATGGAAATTCAGAAGAGCTGTCTCATACTGAGGTTGTTTGTCCTGAAGGCAGCCATAAAACTGTGTTTTGGAAAACCCAGGGTGTACACGTTTTTCTAGTAGATTTACTAGCTGATTTGCCCAACCTGGTCTGTCAGTGTAGTCTAGAGGATAGACACTTCAGCAAATCTGTCCTTGAACTAACTGTCCCTCTTCTGAGGATTGAAAAGTTTAATAATGAGTTATGCAAACCCCCTCTTCTTGTCTATATGGTATCAACCATTCTGTATACTGTCAGACTGCAATCCTTGTGGTCTTGTATTGAAGTTACTGCAGTTTTATTCTAGGCTAAACTTTTCTGGCAAAAATAGAATTACTCCTTATTTATGCCACTGCAATCAAGGTCAGTATAAATGGTTGTTCAAAGCATCTTCTAATAGCTGGGATAGCATGGACACTGGGAACTGTGACTCCATGGCTCTGCACTACTCAGAAGGAGACCTGTTTGCTCAAGGCTTTGATAACCTAGACTTCTGCTACAGTTTTGGTCTTCCCCTAGACTGCCCTCCTAGAATATTGACCCTCCTCCATCTCTTCAGTAATTCTTCCAGCCCTATAGACAAAACTGCATATTTATGTTGCTTTAGTTCTTAATTTTCTTTCTATGGTAAATTTTGTTTAGGGTGATTCTTTTCAGATAAATGGGGAAAGACCAACTTAGTGATCCTCAAAGAACATCAAAGTGTCTACAACTGGTAGCGCTTGTAGAGCAAACATTACAGGCCACTGGACATCTGGACTTAAACACAGGAAAAGGCTTGAACGTGACTGCATTTCCTATGCTGCAGCCTGCACTCTAGTAATGGGTGTCTATGGGTGCCAACTTTTCCTTCATTAGCTGATGAAAATGAGTATTTGTGCTTACGGCAGCCAGAAGGACAGCCATCCAAATGTGATCTGCTGTGTAACACATACAGGGCTTTCTCTGCACTGAGAGCCACTCTTGATATTGTAGATCCTTTGATAACTTGTCCTTTACTGAATAATCTGACTCCTACTCCCATTATATGTCTGAGAACTGTGTCTTCATTCAAACTGTAAAATTTTTGCAGTTTATGTGCTGAAAATCAATTAGAACAAGTTAAAGAAAATAATTTTAAAACATTTCTTTGTGATTCCGAATAATCACCAAAATTTTCTTGCTTTGCAATTACTGCAACAGCCAAGAGAAACTGTGTCCAGAAAGTCAGTCAATAAAATGTCTTTCTGTCAGAGAAGCTTGCTTACCTGACTTTGCTTCCTTTGCCAAGAAGATTAGAGATTTTTTTTAGTGAAAATAGTGTGTTGAGTCTGTTGGAAGACAATGAAATTATTACATGCATATAGCATTTAAAATATTGTGTATTTCTATAAATGGCTTTAAAAAAATCTGCTTCACAGTGCACCAAAGGTGCAAAAAGGGAAGCACAATTCCAAAAATTGGTACACCTTTTTTTGACTTCGGCAATCTGACTGCCATGAATGATGATTTTTTTGCTATTGCATTTAGGTTAGATACTGCTAACTTAATTTTTAGGAAAGGCCTAGAGCAGTAGTGATCATATGTATGGAAAGAAAAACACAAGAGCAAGTATGCCCGTTCATCTGGAGTACACGATTAGAAAACAGAGAAGACAACATAAGAAAAAAGGACAGGAATAGCCTGTCCCACTCAATATGCCCAGTCCTTTCTTTGCACCCGTGTTTATCTGAAACTAACTTCCCTTTTTTCACTCTGCTCCTGTAGTGCATTCTGAAGTTGCCTTTAATTTCCGGCACTTTTTCCATTAGCACTATGTAAAATCTTGGCATAAAGAAGTTGTGATGGAAACATTTCCCAGTTTCTGCTGAGGTTTGAACTCTTGATTTTTACTTTAGGAGACAATTTTTATCCTGCCCTAGCTCTTAGCCTTTGTTCTATACCTTTTACCAGTAATCTGTGATGTGGAGCAATGCTAATTATCTTCTGAAAACCTAATTAAATTAGAATTCTCCTTATCTATCACAGCAGCAATATCTTCAAAGAATTTCAACAAGTTAGCTAAGGTTGAATTCCTTTGCTTCAATTTAGTTGAAGTGTCTTGAGATGTTATCCCTGTAACAGAGAGTTTTTTTAAAATAACTTTCAATGAATTCTTACAACAAACTTAAAAAATCGTTGGATCATCTTCTCATGTTTCCTATATAACCTTTTTTATAATTGTACTCAAAATGTCTTTGTTGTTTTATACAAGAATCCCACTGTAAGTTAGTGAACTTCACACTGAAATTAAAATAAAATAAAATGTATATTTAAAGGTTCTCTTTCTTTCCTTACCCAGTAATGCTCATGGACATAGATTTGAATAAATGAAATTCTACCAACCAATTACATTATCTACCTAACAGAATACATTCTTTTGTCTTTGATTTAGAAGATTGATTCCTAGTTGAGAACAGTTTGCTTTGTATTTCTTCTTCAAGGAATGGAAACATAATGAAGATGTAATAGTTCTATTATTTTAAATCCCGTAGTAACCGTGTATTTTTATATTTTCAAAATTCCAGGCAATATGCAAATTTAATATGTACATGGAACAAGATCATTTGGATTCATATAAGTTTTTACTATTGAGAGCTATCCTATGACTCATGGTTGATTAATTTCTGCTTTAATTTAATTTAAAAAATAATTTCTAGTTTTTTTGTGGTCCGATGTTGTGTTCTTACCCCTTACCCCAAACATTCTGGAAGTCCTGGCTCGCTGACTCCTTTTTTACTTGCATAACTCTAAGCATATCTTAAGTTTACTCTGTCCTGGAATAATTTCATTTTTTTTAGTAATTTCATAGAATCATAGAATCATAGAACAACCAGGTTGGAAGGGACCCATCGGATCTTCTAGTCCAACCATTCCTATCGAACACTAAACCAAGTCCCGCAAGACCTCATCCACCCGTGCCTTAAACACCTCCAGGGAAGGTGACTCAACCACCTCCCTGGGCAGCCTATTCCAATGCCCAATGACCCCTGTCCACTCATAGTTTTCATTTAAAGAAGGTCTAGCATTAGTGCATCATGTCTGTATGTGGAAAATTGTTTCCTCAACAATAATGATACTGAAATCTCAGCTTTACACAGAAAAACAAGCTATGACTGAAAAAAGACACACAAACACCTTCCCCCAAAGCAGTGGTCTTAAAATTTTATTCTCGAGACTTTTCCAAGCTGTCACTATACCTTTACATGTTGTACAGTATTTTGTGGACAAAGATTCCATGTATCAAGGGAAATAATTCCCTGTAATAAGATTCCCTGTATTACAATATTAGGACTGCTGCTTTTCCACCCATGATATTTAAAAAATCTAGACAAACCATGTAGAAATAAGTATGCAAAAACTGCAAACAAAAACATTTAAGTAGCCAAAATTAAAAAGACTTTTGTGTGTATCACACAGTCTTGCCTGGTTTCTACTAGGCTATTGCAGCCAAGTAGTCCTTAACCTCAGTTGGAGTGAGCCTCCTAAAACCAGCTTCGTTGCAGATGCCAACTTCAATGTTGTCTTCTGTCATCTGCCCTTCAAAGCTCTCCTTTAGTGTCAAGATAGCTGTATGAATGGCATCTTCAAGCTCCAAATCTTCATTGTATCTTTTCTCAAGGAATGTCTTCCCATTGACATATTTTTTTCCCATTGCTGTTGCTTTCCACGCGAAGTAAGCTCCAGACAGGTCTGACTGAAATAAATAAGGCCGCCCTTCATTCCAGCCACATATCAGCAGAGATACACCAAATGGACGAACACCACCAGATTGCGTGTATTCCTGCATTACAGAAGCAACTCTCTGTACTAGTTGAGCTGTTGGAATTGGCTCATGATAAACTAGGTAATATTGCTGGGCCAGCTTCCGAGCTCTGTGCACAAGTACCCTGTAATCTGGACCCATACCACTGTACACTAAACCTATATGTTTGGTAATCGGTTCTACTTTGTGGACACTCCTTTCATCACAGAGAATAGATTTCTACTTCTTCTCAGTTGCCAACACCATTCCATTTGCAGCTTTAATCCCAACTGATGGAACTCCTGCAGCCACTACAGCCAATGCATATTTAATCTGAACAAGCTTTCCAGAAGGACTGAAAGTGGTGAGGGAGAAGCTGTACCCTCGCTCCGCCATCTCGGCACCGGCCCTGCGCTTCATCTGTGCTTGCACAGAACCTACCCAACACATGGCTCTCTTGAGGTAAAAGGCCAGTGGGGCTGACTCCATTTCTGTCACTGCCTGGCGTCTCCTGGTTTTTAGGGACCTTTCAATTCCTTTTCTATACCTTCTGCATTTACAGTAAGGCTCTCTGCCTCCATTAGCTATGAGTTCAGCAGGCACCTTTGCAGCCCTGCAAAGCATGGCTAGACAGACACAATTTACATAACTCTATCCAGGGAGGAGGAACTCCTCACAAGTATTGAGGGCTTGCAACAGCCCTGTTTGTTCCGCTGATGTGCCAGGGCACAGGTCAGCTGTAGTAGCCTCCATGTCAAATGGCTGCCATGGTATGGATGGTGTGACCGTTTCTCTTTAAACATCCTATAGGATCTTTAATTGTGCTTATGTTTAATTTAATGTCACTCTCTAGTCATTTGTGTGAACTTAATGAGAGTTACAAAAATATCAAGGGTATCTCGAACTGAAACCCCACTTTTGAGGCTAATGTCTGCTTTAAGTAGGACAACATTTTTGGCAGGTTTACAAGCATGTGTCATACAAATGTTTTACAACAAAAACATTTTGCTACAATCATGGGCTGGTAGAATGACTGATCATCATTATTATCATTTCAGAGACCCTTTGTTCTGGCTCCTCAGAGGTCTCCTCATTTGTTTACAGTCTGACATTCATTTCTCTCCAAAACTGAATTCGTATGTCCCCTAATTCTTTTACTATGAGGTCTTTGTCTTTCCCCCCATCACTGACTATCACAGTTCTGCAACTGATTTTCACAGTCTGAAATTAAAATTTTATAACTACAGTGAATGTACCTCACAGGGCACAGAAGAAGTGGAGTTCAGCCACAGGAAGCAGGGAATTGCCAGGACTACCTGCGGAGTGCTGTATGGAAACACTCGTGTTAACTTTGAAAGAGATACCATAGACACAAAAAGAAACCCAGCTGCTGCTTCACAGAGGGGACTCCCCACTCTCATTCCTCATAACGCAGACCTCAGGCACAGAGATTAATTAATAGCAGCCTGCTGAGGTAATGAAATACTATACCTATAAGAACTGCCTGCAGTCACAAAGTGCAGCAGATCCAGGAGCTGAACCCAGCCTGGAGTTCCAGTCTGGTGCCTTTTACCACTTCCTTCTCTCACATGACTGTTTGCATTACTGACCTTCAAAAAAAAAAAAAAAAAAAAAACAAACCCAGATATTTATATACGCTCGTATTTGCACACAAGGTTCTTGCTTTTGAAACATCTTTAAAACCTTTGCAGTCCAAAGGTCTCTGTAAACCCTGGTATGTCCAAGGAAAAGCACGTAGTAACAATCAAAATTTGAATTCTCCTAACATTTGAATAGAGGTATAACCAGCCTGGCAAATCCTGTTTTGCCACATTGTTTCCCTTGTCACAGAATAAAGGAATATAGGGATAGCTGCTGGATGACTTGTAGGAAAAGTAAGTGTTAGGTGGGCAACACTGGCTTAGCTTTTACAGGGATTTTAAGGGCATGGCTTGATTGCTTTTTACTGCAGACTTCCAGCTAACCAGCAGTGAGAGGAGAACATGTTCAAAACTTAACTATGTTTTCAGCTGCCTCAAACTATTTCATTCAACCATATTGTGAACAAGCTGTCTAATTATTTTATAGAAGTAGAAACACTATTTCTTGGTTGTCCTTGTCATGCAAATTAGTAAAATGTTGAATTTGTTGACTTTATTGGCTTAAAATTGTTTTTTTTTTTTTTCTTTAGTTCACTCTACTAATCAGAATGACACTTTCTTGGATGTCAGTGTGAAATGGTTCAGCCAAACTCTGCTGTCAGGGTAGGTGTCTGGGCCTTGGCAGAAAGTGCACTGGCCATTTTGTCAAGCAAATGTTATCTATTGTAGCTTAGGTCTGCTGAGCCCTGTCCTAGATCTCCAGCCTTCTCCACCAAATAATGGATTTTGGCTTGGAAAGGGCACCATGAAGACAGTGAACAAATGCAGTGTAGCAGTCCCTCAGTTTCTAGACAGCCTTGAGGCCATTAGAAGTCACTGTAATTTAGAAGAAACTTTATGTCCTCTAGGAAAGTGAAACTGCTGTGAAAGCAGAAGAGTGACATACAAATACCAAAATTTGATAAGTAAGAGTGAGAACAACCTATCTATTTGGCTTTTCAGAGTTAATACATCTAGAACAGAGCTTTTCAGAGCTAATGCATCTAGAGCGAGTCCAGAGAAGAGCAACAAAGCTGGTGAAGGGGGTGGAGAACAGGCCTTATGAGATGCGGCTGAGAGAGCTGGGGTTGTTTAGCCTAGAGAAGAGGAGGCTTAGAGGAGACCTCATTGCTCTCTTTAACTATGTGAAAGGAGGTTGTAGAGAGGAGGGAGCTGGCTTCTTCTTCCAAGTGACAGGGGACAGGACAAGAGGGAATAGCCTCAAACTCTTCCAGGGGCGGTTTAGGCTAGACATTAGGAAAAAAATTTTCACAGAAAGTGTCACTGTGCACTGGCACAGGCTACCCAGGGAGGTGGTTGATTCACCTCCCCTTGAGGTGTTTAAGGCACGGGTAGATGAGGTGCTAAGGGGCATGGTTTAGTGTTTGATAGGAATGGTTGGACTCAATGGTGGGTCTCTTCCAACCTGGAGATTCTATGATAGAAGTACTGTTACATGACATCAATGGGATGTGTTACCCTTTTACAGTGTCATTTAGCATAAATTAAATGGGAAAAAAAGACTAAATGTGAAATTGAGGGAGAGTTTCAGTTATCAACCTCCAAAAAGCTTTCTCAGGGAATTCTGTACATGGTTAAGTTATCAGTTCATATGCAACATGAACTGATAGAGGCAGATACATAAAATGTAGATACTATATCTTCAGGCTCTTACATTCTTATGAAGGATATGGTAGTCTGGAAATTAAAAAAGGTATTTCTTGTATTGAACAGAAGCACAAATGCCGAGATGATCTCTGTTCATACACACACGCATGCACACAAATCGAAAACACAGATGTAAAGTCTAATATTAGGGGCCACTAACCTTGATTATGCTCTTTTAATAATCTTCCTATTTAGGAATTCAAAGATTAAAGAAGAGCATGACCTTGAGGGTTTTAACCAGTCCTTGAAACTAGCATTCACAACATGTCATCTGATTTTAGAAACAATATTATCAGGCTGCACTAGTAAATAGTGGCTTGACCATGAGACCTGTCTTTGGTGTAGGTATGAAATTAGGGTGTCCTGGAAGATAAAGCGTCATTTTAAATATAAAAAACACAGAGGATTCCACAAGGATGTTTCATCTGAAAGAAATGTGCTAGGTGGCTACTACCACATTCCTATGTCAATCATAACACAGATAAAAAGCAGAAGTAAAAATCCTCCATGCTCCAAATTCCCTGCCAAGCTACCTCCTAATGGTTCATCCCTCTGAAGAGGAATTTTGTTAGGGTTTTCTGGTAAATAAATGAGGAATTACTGAAAAAGTCCTGGAACTGACCTCATGCATGAATCTTCTTTCTTTGCCTTTAGCATTCCCAGTTGAATAAAAAAAAAAATAAATTAAAGCTTTTATACATCTTGGACCAGCTGCTGGTTTTACAAAACTGCAGAATTTGCTATTTCTAAACAATATTTATTTGAAAGCTTTTTATGTGACAGCTGACTCACAGTAAGCAGACAAAAAGTATAATTAAACAGTAAGTCTTCATGTAATTTCATTCAGTCAGAGAAACCTGTGATATATATTATACGTGGAATGAAATAAGTAAAGTGTATGCATGTATTAAAATATAAAGCATAAGGGAGGTCTTTCCTGAATCAACAAAGTGGTTTCAGGATAGATTTTTGAATGGTTCCTTGCACAACCAATCTGACAATACTAGAAGGACAATCCAAGCATACAGTATTTCTGCAGTAGAGAAAAGAATTAAGCTGAGCCTAAGATAAGCTAAACCTTAACTCATATACAGTATTCTCAACTGCTGTTAAGATTCAGTCACCTGAGTCATCTGCAGGTTTTAGGTTTGCTTGTGATTGTATATATGAATAATATGCAGGACACTATTAAAGTAAATTTCCAGAGCAAAATCCTTTCCCTATAATTTTTCTACCTTATGGCCACAACTCTGTAGCTTCCCTCCCACATAATTGCTCAGTGGTATTTCAAAATCAGAATGATTCCCTACATTCCTGGTTAGCACATTCAGAGGTTAAACATAAACCAGAAACTAACACTGACTATCATTAAGCATTCCTGCACCAAATACCTTGCTGAAGTAAAATGATAAAAGCTCAGCACGTCATTCTTGGCAGGTACGACTGGTTTTTTTTTTAAATGCTTGTTCTACTACAGTCTCAGAATGGTTTTGTTCATCTGTGTAATTCAATTTTTGTCTTGTGGGCTATGGTTTCTGATTCAGTCCTGTGTTACATACCAAAAAAGTGGCTGCTGGAGTTCACAACTCATTTTTATAGATAATAATGTACTGCTGTGGAGTTAATGTGGGCTGGCAAAATGCTAGGTGAAATCTAAATTTAAAAGGCAACGGCAGAAATGGGCACCTAATTTACTCATATATTTTTCCAACTTAACCAGAATGCTCACAGACTCTCTGTGATGAAATATAGTTTGATTTCTGCTTCCTACCCATATTTGTATCTATTAACACAGAATTTTCACATCCAACTGTCAAACACCTTTCCACTAATGGCTTGGTTCAATATGTAGGGAAGTTTTTTTTCCTTGCTTCTAGGGGCTCCAGTCACTCCAGGAAAGGGTGGAAAGGAAAGAACAGTTCATAGACCCTGGTCTGTGCATCTAGAGGTCATGATGCTGAACTGCCTTTCAGTCAGTGCAACACCCAAGCAGTATTTTAAACCCTGTTATTTTCAAAAAATGCTAGTTCCTGACGGTGCCAATTTTTCTGATCTTAGTTGAAACTAAGAGATAAAACCACAAACCTAAAAAATATTAACTAAAGCCTATGGGAAGAGTATACACACTTATGAAAGTATGTGCCATCAACTTTGTATGGTCTACCTTGCTGTTTGTGGTCTTCTGCCTCTCTAATGCATTAACGTAGATTACAGGCTTGACAACAAGGAGTATGTGTCTCTGGAACATTAACAGGTTTGATTATACCTCTCCAGCACTCAGAAGTGAAAAATTACTAGGATCTTTCCCAACCACATTCCTTCTCTTCTGAAATTTGCTAAAAGTCAAAACAGTTTCAGTACATAAAGTACTTGATGGTGCCATCGGTTTGTTTTCTCTCTTTTTCTAATACTGTTACAATATACAATATTTTTATAATACCATTGCAATAATAGCATAGATTCATAACACAGTGAGTTTTGCTTATGTGATAAACCCTAGCATTTTATCCATCCAATTTGTATCCAACAAGGATTGACACATATAACTTGCAAGAACAGCTGCCAGACACAGGTAGGTCAAGACATGGAAAAAAGTGACAGTGCTCTGTTTTTCTACTCATGTGGAAGTATTGAGAGAGGTGGGATTGCCTTTGTGTTTCCTGACACTTGAACAAATTTTCCTTATCTTTTTTTAACAAGAGCTGCTTAATACAGCAAGAGTATAAACATTAAAAAAATCCATGAAAATGTGTAATAAATAAGTAATGGAATCCTCCTGAATATTTGAAATAGCTTTACAAATTTTGACCAGAATCCCTCAAATCTAATTGTGTGCAACAGGGGACCACTGAGGTCCTACTTAATATCTTGTGATAAAAATGTGGCTTGCTTAGCTTTTTCTCTATTAGGTTAAAGAGGTTGCAAAGGTGTGAAAGACTGGCAAACAAAAGAGTTGCCATAAATATGGTTTCATCTCTGATTTTCAAACTCCTTCTGAAAATAGCCAACCAAAAAAATTATCTAAACTGTGCCCAGATATTTCCTTTATAAGCAAGAACAAATGAAATATGGCATAATTTATCTCACTTTTCTGATAAAAGTAATTCTGATCAAAGAATTTAGTTTTAGCATTAAAAAGCAAATATAGTATCTCCTCTCTCCACAAGAACTCTTTCTCTTCTTTTTTTTTTATTATTATTATGATAACTATTCTCTGTCTACACATCCTGATTAGTGTTAGCTTTTACTTTATTCAGGAATATTTTCTATCCTTGTTTGCTTGTTCATTAATTGCTGCAGTGTGAAAAATTAATCTCTAAGCCTTCGAACAGTATAAATCACTTTTTATGGACACTCAAGCATAGGGATAATCTTCTCTTGTTTATTATTCTTCCTATTGAAATCAATATTCTGAAAAACAATAATGAATAAAGATATTTTGACCACTATTTAAAGATATATACATAACAATTTAAGTCTTGTTCTCACTTAGCTGACATTATCTAGAAAAACTCAATTCATACATCATGCAGTGTGATGCATCAGCTGCATGGTCCATGAAAAAAATGCTGAAGAATTTGATCAAGAAAAAGCATATTGAATTTATAAAGTGGTTGCGTTTCAGATGCAACTACTGAGATATAAGACGAGTAGCAGATGTAGCTCTAATACTAATTTTGTCTGAGGAGAGTAGCTATTAGGCAATCATTAGACACTACCTTGTTCCTGTGAAGCAGATGTGGGTTTTCTACAAAAGACCTGCCTGGGTGCTGCTGGCTGCAGGCCAAAATACCTGTAACAAATATAAGCATCTGTTTATCACCCAATACTAATCTTCTGTCACAAAGGATACAAGATGTGACTGAAATACATTAATCTTGTAGCAGAAAATTCCAACATTATTGAGACAGAATAAGTTCATAAACTTTTCTGGTCCTTAATTAGAAAAAATATAAATAGATTCTTGCTAAAAAGTTCTAAGTATTATTCTTCAAATAAAAGTTGATGTCAGTAAAATTTTTTTATGGTATTCATGATCCCCTTACTTATTTTTTTCCTGTTTCTAAATGACCTTATTGAGGCCATGTAATTTAATACAGTTAAGTCTAGTTCTAATTTAATCTAGTTCAGCTCACAAGAGCAGAAATCCATCTGTTCACCTACTTTACATTTGAAACCATTACATAACCTAGTTTTGCAGGAAATATTACACTTAATATAATTTTTAAAAGCCCTGGTCTGAAAATAAATTTAAGCTTGTAATAACATATGAAAATAGTTGATCGGAACATAATGGCTACCAAACAGTAGCCCTATATGTTGCATTTTGTAGAGGACCGAAGTGTACATTTAAGGCATAAGGACATGAAAGCATATTTTCCATTTATAATAATAACAAACAATCAATTAATGCTATCCTGCTGCTTATAACAATGTAGGCAGATGGCTCTCAGCATAGGATAGATCAAAGAACTTTATCAAACTGAACAAAAGTTGTGATATGAATAAACTATAAAATGAGACCACTGAAAGGTGGTTGTGGAGAGGAGGAAGCTGGCCTCTTCTCCTAAGTGACAGGGGACAGGACGAGAGGGAATGGCCTCAAGCTCTGCCAGGGGAGATTTAGGCTGGAGATTAGGAGGAGGTTTTTCACGCAGAGGGTCATTGGGCATTGGAATAGGCTGCCCAGGGAGGTGGTTGAGTCACCTTCCCTGGAGGTGTTTAAGACACGGGTGGATGAGGTATTGAGGGACTTGGTTTAGTGTTCGATAGGAATGGTTGGACTAGAAGATCCGATGGGTCCCTTCCAACCTGGTTGTTCTGTGATTCTGTGATTCTGAGACAAATTAACTATAGTGATTATGATGAAAATATAAATGAATGCAACAATATTATTGCTCTGTACTAAGTGAACTGATGTTTAACAAGACCCAAGTTTTTTACTTAACTCACCCATCCTATAAAAGAATCAGGAACAACAAGCCTTTGCAGCCTTTGTTTTTTTTCTACTGTAATTCATATTATTTTACAATCTTAAGATAATTCTGAAAAAACTGAAAGCCAGGTTGCTGTGAGACCAGAAGTGATTTCTTACAATGCTAACTTTCTTGAAATTACCTTTGTTGGTTTTAAGAATACTTTTCTCAATGGATCTTCAGCTAGTATAGTTTTTACTAAACTTTGGGGCATGAAGTACCAGTGGACAACATTTTCCAAATGTGATGAAAAGACTGGAAAGGCATAGCAAAACCTAATTTTCTGGATGAGAAGCCCTAGTCACTGAGAGTGGAAAATTCATATGCAAAGCATTTCAATTCTTTAATCCATCTGGCTATTTTAAGTATTGGCATCTCTGGAGTGGAGCAGGTCATTTTAGAAAGGGTATAGCAACTGCTAATTTGAGAGCTAGAAAGACAACCAAAGGTATTTATGGTAATTGTAATAGTATAAAGTATGACCTCTACAAAATCTCAAGAATCTGCAGGGAAGCACTCCAGAATGGACTATTCTAATTATTAACAAAGCTTCAATTACAACCTACACCACATGCCAACAGTTGTCAGTGGCTACCACATCGATGATATTTAGCAAGCCTACAAGGATGTAGTGTAAGCCTGGTTGTACTCCAGTTGTCAGAATTTATTTATTGTTAATAGTCCTATGATACCACTATAATTATATCAGACATAAAAGAAAGTTTTTTGCCAAACATGAGCAATGATAGAACTATTTGATCAGATCAGAAATGTAATTAACTGTTCTGGAAGATGGAGGAAAATGTAGTGCTTTGGTGAACTTAATGACTGAGTTTTGAACTCCATATTAAATTTATGATTTTAGCCTGGACTTGGTTCTCTGGCATCTACTGTTTCCTAAATGCCTGTGCATCTGTATGCAGAAATCACTTCTGAAAATACAGTTTACCTTGTTTACATGTTGGATATAATAATCAGATGTTACATTTTAATTTGTGGTTACTGAAATGACAGTATCTTGAAAATTGGATACTCCTATTCTACATAGTCCTAGAGAGTGGCCTGTGGGTCTGTAGGGTCTACTGAAGCTGCCAAACATTGAACAAAGAAGCCAAGAGGTAAAGATTGAATTGAAATAAGGATTCATAAGAAGTAAGCTTCATGCAGACATGTAAAACTTTGGACAGGAGGATAGTGGAAGCAAATGGAACAGCTTTCACATGGAAGTCCAGTTTAACTGTTGGGTGGTATCAGCCAAGACAACATGAGTTGAATATGAGTGGTATACCCTCAAAGATTCCCTTGAAGAAGGGTGAGTTACGTTTTACTTTCAGGATGCCTGTTGTTTTGTTTTGTTTTGGTTTTTTTTAATTATCTATGCACATTTACATTGTGATTTTAGATAAAAGAAGGTGCCACAGATAGAGATTTCTGAATAATATGTAAAGCAGAAAGACTAAAACCTTCATGAGGATCCTGTGAAGGATTGGTGAAGGGTCTCTCTGAGAACTCCACGCTGGACTCAGGGTGAGGTGGTTGTATTTCAAAAGAGAGGGTTGCTCTTTGTATTCTTTGGCTTAAGCTGAGGTGGAGGTTTTCTGTGAGTGAATTTTGATGAGAAATCAGCCCTAGTCCCAATTTATTGTTAATTCATTACATTAAATGGGTGACATAAAATGTCTGCTTACATCCACTTTTGTGTTCTATTCACATATACTTTGCACTTCTATGCATTTTTCTGATGCTGCAAAGCCTTTTCCTAACAAGAACAAATGACCTCACTATTACCTGTAAAGTAAGCATTTTGTCTGTGTTTTATGGGAATCTGTAGCACAGGCTGATTAGGTGACTGACCTGATATTACAACCAATAAAACTGTGGCAGAACTAAAACCAGAACATTGATATTTTGCTATGGATTATTACCCTGTGACTTTTTATGGCAAAAACTCAAACTATTTAGCATGTATCCGTATTGGTTCATGTCAGTTGTGCCTGCAATTCAGCCTCAGAAATCTGCCTTCTAATTCCCTCAACGCCTTCAGATCTATCTTCCTGCATCTTTCCTGTGGATTCTCTAAATTTTTCAACAATTCCAGCTGCCTTTTCTGCATCAGTGGTCTGTGATGTACATGCCATAGCTGGGCCAGCAGTTTATGTGCCAGTTGGCTCATTAGCAGGCAAAACACAAAGATGATTTGTTATTTATCCTTTTGCTCAGAAAGACTACAAATAATGTATCTGTTCTCTAGTCAGGTGACAGCTTTCATGAAACTTGTATGAATTTAACCATCTAAGATTTTCATTCTTTCATCACCCTTGTTTAAATTGGTCAGGTTGGTCCAATTGATTGGAAGAAGATTCACATAGAAGTGATTGCAGTACACCCTACCTCCAAAGAAATCAGCTAAAACCAAAACTAATCTAAATTACATATAAACTCCATACATTGAGGAATAAATTACTCTACATTGAAAATCTGGAATAAACTTTTGTCAGAACCTGCTGTTCCTGTTCCATCTGAGCCTCCTGATCCTGCTTGTTTCCCTGTCTGACATTAGCTTCCTGTCTGGCTGAGATGCAGGTGAGTAGTGTTATTACATTGGGAATGCATGGCTTGTGTAGCTACATTTCTGTCAGTATTTACCATACGAAACAGTTTTTCCCTTTCAGAGGATTCCATATTAGAGTCTGAAAACAGACTTAAGGCTGTCTTATATATCAAGGGCCCAAGTCCAGGGCAGTTTAATAGAGTTGATGTAGATTTATGGCAGTGAGATCAAACTCTGATCCAAGTTTGTGCTAGGAAGTACATTTTCAACTATTTCGGGGAATGAAATATAATGATGTACTTGTGTTAGTAGCTTGATGAGAGAATGGCAGTTTCCTTGATAAAGATGATTTTTCATCTACTTTGTTCACACAAAGGGTGTCTGGTTGCAATGATCACGTGCAGGTGAGAAGTCTACAGGCAGCATTACAAGATGTAAGGTCCAGGTTAGCTGTGTGTAACTTGCATGGTTAGACATCTTCAAAGAGCTACAGCAAGAAAAACCAGTGAATAACAGGCTCACTCCACAGCTGGTGACAGAATTGTGCATGGGTATAAGGTATTTGAGGGCCTCAATTGCCCCATGCACAGATAATGTCAAGTACGGAAGGTTGATAAGGACATTTCTTTCAGGAGTTTAATGTCTCCTATCTCAAAAATAGAACACTAAACCGAAGATCTATTCATACTTGAGCAAGGACTCTGGAGTGAGTTTACTGGCACTCAGGGAGTTGCTTTAGCAGAACATAATACCACAAAAATACCAAAAGGACTTCTAAAAGCCTTCCCCAAGAGGAATCTAGCTTACAAATAATATAGGTGAGGGCTATCTTCTTTTATAGGAGAAACTTCATGTTCACACATGCACTGAGGGTTGGAGATCTTCATGTAATCTACTATAAGCACACAGCACAGATAAAGAGCCTGGTCATTTTAGTCTTAACAGGAGACATAGGTTTGTCCAGCATTATCATGTTCATGCTTAAGCAGTCTGAGCTGGTTTTCTTTAATTGAATTGATTAAAAAAAATCATAAGCGAATTTGTTATTTTTCAGTAAAAAAAAGAGAAGTCATGTTCTCTCTATGGTGCAAACAATCACTGGAACTTTGCCTGGTAAAATCTCATATGGAAATAGATTCTGAATATGACATTTCTTTTTCCTTAGATCAGTGTGAATGGAACTATTAATACCCAAGACTGATGTTTTTCTGTCCCTTAATTTGATGCTTCGGTTTTAACTTCCAATTTAGTTTGCATATACCATTTCATTTCAGTTACAGGACATCTGAAGTTAATAGTGGTTTTGCCATTGAATTCAATATGCAAACATAGAATTAGGGCAGCAGAGCAGGAAGCAGATGTCCAAAAGTTTGCTGCCAAACCAAGATTTAACTATTTAAGTCCAACATAACTGCTTAGATCTCTGATTTTCTTTGATCTTGGGTCCATGTTCTTAAGAAAAGGCTCAGATTTAGATTAATACTGTGTTTATTATGACTTTTAATAGCTAGAAAGATTATAACAGAGGAATCAGTTGCTGATAACGAATGAGAAAGTAGGAAAACAACCAATGTGTTTGCAGACTCAGTCAATGTTTTCTTTGAGAAACCTATGAGGTAGGTAGTTGCTTCTCAAAGCGTAGGTATTTTTATCCTCCAGTGTCAGAACTAATTAATGTGTGTGTGTACTCCTCGTTCATACCCCACTTTACCACATTAGGACAGCTACTTACAGCTGATGTAAAAAAAACGTTCTATCATATGGAATCTTACAGTTGTATATCATAGAATCGTAGAATCATCATAAAATTACCAGGTTGGAAGAGACCCACCAGATCATCGAGTCCAACCATTCCCACCAATCTCTAAACCATGCCCCTCAGTACCTCATCCATCGGCACCTTAAACACCTCCAGGGAAGGCAAGTCAACCACCTCCCTGGGCAGACTGTTCCACTGCCTAATGACCCTTTCTGTGAAGAACTTTTTCCATATGTCAAGCCTGAACCTCCTCTGGAGGAGTTTGAGGCCATTCCCTCTTGTCCTTTCCCGTATCACTTGGGAGAAGAGGCCACCACCCTCCCCTCCACAACTTCCTTTCACATAGTTATAGAGAGCAATGAGGTCTCCTCTCAGCCTCCTCTTATCAAGGCTAAACAACCCCAGCTCTCTCAGCTGTTCCTCATAAGGTCTGTTCTCCAGCCCCCTCACCAGCTTCGTGGCTCTTCTCTGAACTCACTCCAGAGCCTCAACATCCTTCTTGTGGTGAGGGACCCAGAAATGAACACAGGATTCAAGAAGCGGTCTCACCAGTGCCGAGTACAGGGGGAGAATAACCTCCCTGGACCTGCTGGTCACACCATTTCTGATACTGGCCAAGATGCCATTGGCCTTCTTGGCCACCTGGGCACACTGCTGGCCCATGTTCAGTTGGCTGTCAACCAACACTCCCAGGTCCTTCTCCTCCAGGCAGCTTTCTAGACACACTTCTAGCCTGTAGCACTGCAAAGTGTTGTTGTGCCCCTAGTGCATGACCCAGCATTTGGCCATGTTAAACCTCATCCCACTGGACTCAGCCTAGAGGTCCAGCCTGTTTAGGTCCCTTTGCAGAGTCTGCCTACCCTCCAGCAGATCGACACTTCCACACAGCTTAGTGTCATCTGCAAACTTGCTAAGGGTACACTCAATGCCTTCATCCAGGTCATTGATGAAGACATTGAACAGGGCTGGACCCAGCACTGACCCCTGGGGAACCCCACTTGTCACTGGCCTTCAGCTGGATTTAACACCATTTCCCACCACTCTCTGGGCCATGTCATTCAACCAGTTTCCACCCAGGAGATTGTGTGCCTGTCCAGGACAGAAGCTGACAGTCCAAAGCAGAACGCTATGAGAAACTGTATCAAAGGCTTGATATGTATAAATTAAAATTAAAGCTGTCATTAACAATACCAGGCACATGAAAGACATGGAGTATCGAGATTTCCTAACTATTAGAGTGTTATTCAGAAGTACTGTGCCCTGATACCCTAGTTTACCGGAACCAGTTAATTCCAGAGTATAACATACTGAGCAACACATTCCTAAAAGGATTTTGCTGACTTATTAACAAACAGTGATCCCAAACTGTCCTGCTTTAAACTTGATCAAGGTGTCTTTTCCACTGGGTACTTTATATCCTAGACACATTTAAAAGGAAGACTAATTCCTGAGAAGAAAATGGGTGCAATCATTCATGGAAGATCAGTGCCATCTTTACAAAGGAAGCCAACTGATGTGGCAGGGTGTTTTCAAAACTTTTCAGATGTTCAATTGAAAAAGCTCTATTTTTTCTGCAAAATTGCAGCAGGAGACATAGGCACTTCAGGAAGCAGGCTTGTTCACAAAATCACTTCTGTTTGATGTTATCCCTTCACATGTGGATAACAAATAATATAATGCATATGATCATGACTATAAAAAACAACTGTCAGTAAGAAAAGCATGTGCTAAGAATTTCCCATGGAGATGTTTTGAATAGTACAGTTATATTGCCATTCGTCATGTAGAAGCCTTTCGTCTTTTGCCATTATTCTATACACATCCTATTCTATTTTACATAAAATGCTTTACATAATATGCTGTGAGAGAAACTACACAAACAAAGGTGTACACACTTTTATAAAGATTGGAGCTGAAGATGCACAGACATCCAGACCACGGCTGAATATCAGTATTTATTAAAAGTATGATCTTGGTGAGATAAGACTAGAGATAATAATAACATAAAAATGTTTGTAATGAAGCACATAATTAATAATGGTATAATAAGTAACACTGCAACTTTTTCAATAAAGGATATGTTTCTAACTGGTTGAAAACTGGCAATATTTTGACCAAATATGTTCCTTTGTTTTCCTCTTCAAAAGGAGAAAAGATTAAGCCGGGTTTGTTTACAGAATGAAGTACACTCATTTGAGTGCTGTTAAAAGGAAGCTTGTTTAACCTTAACTCAAGCCCCTGGATTTAGCAGAAATAAGAAACTATCCTTTCTAAATCCTGGAAATCCCTATCTGAGTTCTCCAGGTAGGACACATTAGGATGTATGCTATCTTATTTTACTGCTTGAAAACAAAGTAGCTGCTTTGTTGTCTATTGCTCCAAGCCAATGACAAGACAGAGGTACATCCAAAAGGGCATTTTTTTCCCAACTGAAGAAAAGATTTCTGAATTGACAGTTTTTCCATTAGATAGACTAGGAAATGAGCCACAGGATCACCTAGCATTTGTTCGGAAGGGCAAAAGTTAAAATTTTCTGAACACTAAGTCTTAAAATCAATGCTTAAAAAACAGCACAGTGATAATTCAGATCTGTTGACTGTGATGCAAAAAGAAGCAAGTGAACATTAATTGCAGAATCACATGATTTAAAGTGCATACAAAAATACAGTGTAATATTATTGTAAGGAAATTATGTTTTAATTAAACTAGGGAAACGATAGATGAGTTTAAAGCAAAATTGGTTTCATGTTCTGGATATAAAAGCAGTAGGAATATGAGATATATTTTTTTAAATATTGTCACTTTCTAAACAGGAGATGTAGTTGCATTCCTGCTCTTAAGCTGTTAACGTTGTGTTCAAGCAAGGCAGTTAAAACTGAGTGCCCAAGAACTATATTAAGTATGCAGAGATCATATTCTCTGTTTCCTAATATTTTCTAAATCCTAAAATGTAATTTATTCCAATGATCCTTCTCCAAGAATAATTTAATTTCCTCCATTCAGCAGAGTAAAGGCTAATTGTCATAAAATGGTGAAGCAAAGATCTTTATGAATGAGAAAACAGAAGAGACTGCATCTTGAGTTAGTTGGTGATAGTATTTGCAAATACAAAAGAAGGCTAAGTGATGCACATACACTTCAACAAAATTTTATAGTTTAAACATTATCTCAGAAGATTTCCTGTGATGGTACAGAACTCCCAGATAGGGAATTTTCTTCAGTAAATCTGTGGGATTTGCGTTTAGAAAGATAGGCTTCATGTTCTGATTTTTTTTATGTGTTGTTAAAGTACCCTGCATTTAAACCAGGGTCATGTGGTATTATTATTAAATCTAAAATATGTTGAGAAGCAATCACGCAGACTTTGAAGTTTCAACAGGCAATGAAGTTTCAACAGGCAGTGAAGTTTCAACAGAAAAGGTACAGTATGGGCTAGGAACTATGAAGACAAATTGAAGGATTGAGACATTTTCAGTGAGCAAGAGAAAAACAAGAAGTTAAAAAACAGTCTACCAAAACAGTCTATCATACTCTTATCTATTAGAGACATGTTTTGAGCAATGAGAGCTTAAGTGGAGATAAAAATACAAGCAATAGGTGATATATACAAGAAATCTCAGGCAACTGCTGATGGAAGCAGAAAAGGTAAATCTGCATTTCTGTGAGGCACAGATAAGGCAAAAAGGGAACACAGCCCATGCCAGGAAAATCACTGCAGGCATCAGCACTAATATGGTCCTTAGGTACTAGATTCTTCAATAGATAAAAATCACTAATATTGCCAAGTTTTTGCAAGCATGGTGGAGACTAAACTCTCATCAGTTCACTTAGTGTGATATCAAATACTTTGATGCATCTTTAATCAGACAAATGAGTATAGGTAAAAACCTAAAAAATTAACTGTATTCAATACAAACTGTGTATTTGCTTATACTCAACTGACTGATCCAATTTTAGTGCTTGAATAGTTCATAAATGTGACAAAGCACTACTGCTGACAAATCTGATTACTAAGTGCCAACCTCCTGATTCCCGAAGGCATATAGAACCTGTCATGTTCTACATGTAAAAATATTTCACAACTGCTATAGTGCTGACAGACATGATACTACTAGTTAGCTCTCTGTATCTATATTACACTGGCAAGACAGATTTCCCAGTGGCACAGAAAAAGGTTCCTGTATTCCAACAATAATATTTAAAAAAATAGTGATAGAAGTTACAATTCTAAAATGAATTTTGTTCATCTAGATTATCCCTTTGCTGAAGTATTTCAGATAAGGCTTTTCCATACACAGGCAGTGAAAGGATAGTTCCCTGTGTTTTGTGGAGGATAACCTCCTTGGCATTTCCCACCTCTGGTTTTCTTT
This sequence comes from Coccyzus lansbergi, assembly GCA_033558105.1. NCBI lineage: Eukaryota > Metazoa > Chordata > Aves > Cuculiformes > Coccyzidae > Coccyzus > Coccyzus lansbergi. The sequence goes on along the minus strand of JAUMJK010000082.1, from coordinate 2,612,198 downwards.
CAAGAGTATACCTGCTAATTTGGGTTCAATTTTTGTTTCAAGCTAGCCACGTGGACTTTTTTCTTGAATTCCTTTCTGTGTCTCTATTTGTTTAACTAAGCAGCCCTACTATGATGTAATTTCCTTATGGGATGACTCTTGAATTATTTAAGAACATTTTGAACTCCAGTTTTGTCTAGGAAATTGCTTGAAACACCTTACAGGCTTAATTAGAAAATTATCTTTCTCCATGGTCCAGACTATTAATTTAAATGTGCACTAGTGCCAACTCCATCTTTTTGATTGCTAAGGTATTTATCCTAATTTGTATGCAATTGTCCATGCTGAACATTAATCATAAGCTCTCAAAAAAGAAATCTTCACAAAAATTCCTGAAACATTTCAAGTATGTGCAGAATAAACATCTTGCATTACATCAATAAATATGTCCTCATACATCTGTGGATAAAATTGTACCATTTAAGTGCTCATGAGAATTAAAAGGGAGACACTCAGAGGATGAAAATAAGGAGTGAAACCTGCTGAACTGTTAAACAAAATCAAAAGTGTTCCAAGTGCTGGTGAAGATTCTAGATGGGTTTTTTTTGGAGATGTTTTTGGATTTTATTGTTTGGGGTTTATTTTTGTCATTTTGGTTTTTTTGTTCATTTGTATGTTTGTTCTGTTTCTAGTGTGCACTAGCCCTATCCCATTTTACAGCAACTTTGAGGATAATTTTTAAATGTAATTTTCCTTTTTGAGGTAAAAACCTCAATGGTAGTGTGTGTGTTGACAAGCTTAGACCATATAAGAAAGCTTACAGTAGGTAAAAAGACAATAATGAGTGCACCAATAGCATGGTGAGTTGTATGAGTAAGGATTAAAAATAATTGGAAGAATTGTTGATAAATGCATATGTCAATTTCCTCATCAAGGAGTCACTTGCTCTTTGAGTAGACTATTTCATAAGTTACTCACTCGAGTTCAGAATGGTAGAATAAGAAACATCTAATTCAAGTTAGAAATGGATATAGGAGTGCTGGCATAACATGGGATGACAAATATAATATCTTTGTGTATAATCTGATAACATTTTAAATGAAAAAATGACTTGTAAGGTTACTGTTTTTCCTTCTTGTTTTGCAAGGAAATGTGTCTTTTAGCCTCTAGGTAACTCATCTCTTTTAGTAATTGCTGCTGATACACATCTGCAACACAAACCAAAACATTTTAATATAATTGCATTTGCCAGACAGATGGCCATTCCTGTCACATTCTTCATTTGTGCATAAGTAAATAATGACAATGAAAAACTTTATTTGCTATGAGAGAAAATTCTCCAGAGTAAGTGTCTTTGTGTAACTATATACATGTCTATCGTGTATTGTACAATTACAGACTTAAGAATACAGTGAAATAAAACAAATTGCATTTAGAGTTCACACTTAGACGAATCCTATCTGCTGTTTAGTTCTGCTAGGAAAAATTCTAATACACTCCATGTGAGTAACAGAAAAATTGCTATTGTTATGTTACATTCATTGTATGGATCCAATTCAGGGCTCATTTATGACAGCAACGTTGCTTTCCTAATTATAACACTAACATGCTATTCAGATAACACTAAAAAACTGAGAATATAACTTTAACATCTGTTCATACACAGTTCCTGACTGATTCCAGAGAGAAGCAGCATCAACACTCAATTGAAACTGAGACATTTGGATTTTTAATTGTGATTGGCATGTAGCAAATCCTACACATATGCTCAGTCATTACTCTCTATAGCCATCACCAGCCATATCTCTCTATAGAAAATAGACAATTGATTTCTCCTTATGGGAGTAGATTCTGCTGAGTACTAAATGGGTTTGCCAATAGTCACAAGCCAAAGTCTGATTCACTCCAAGTCCAATAAAAGTGGACATGGAAAATACAGAACATAGCCCTAAAGATGGTGCTCTTACGAGAAAGCTTACTGTAGAATCATAGAATAATAGAATTTTTTAGATTGGAAAAGTTCTTTAAGATCGTTGACCTCAACCATTAACCTAACACTGCCAGGTCCTTAAGCCATGTCCCTAAGCACCACAACCATGTATCCTTTAAATTCCTCTAGGGATGGTGAATCAACCACCTTCCAGGGCAGGCTGCTCCAATGCTTGACAACTCTCCTGGTGAAGAAATTTTTCCTAATATCCAGTTTAAACCTCCCCTGATGCAACTTGAGGCTGTTTTCTCTCATCCTATCTCTTTTCACTTGGGAGAAGAGACTGACACCCACATCACTACAACCTCCTTTCAGGTAGTTGAAGAGAACCATAAAGTTTCATGGTTCAGCCTCCTTTTCTCCAGGTCAAACACCTAGTTGCCTCAGTTGCTTCTCATGAGGTTTGTGCTCCAGATCCTTCATTGCCAGTCTCTGGACACATTCCAGCACCTCAATATGTTTTGTGTAGTGAGTGGTCTAGAATTGAATACAGTATTCAAGTGCCCCTACCAGTGCTAAGTGCAGGAGGACTATCACTTCCCTTGTCCTGCTGGCCACACTATTTCTGATACAAGCCAGGATGCTGTTGACCTTCTTGGCCAACTTGGCATACTGCTGGCTCATATTCAGCTGGTTGTTGGCTAACACCCCCATGTCCCTTTCTCCTGGGCAGCTTTCCAGCCACTCTTCTGCAAGCCTGTCATTGTTGTGACCTGCAAGCCTGGGATTGTTGTGACCCTAGAGCAGGACTTAACACTTAGCCTTGTTAAATCTCATACACTTGGCCTCAGCCCATCAGTCCAGCCTGTCCAGATCCCGCTCTCAAGCCTTTCTATTCTCAAGCAGATCAACACTTCCACCCAACTTGGTGTTGTCTGCAAACTGGCTGAGATTGCACTCAATCCCCCCATCCAAATCACTGGTAAAGATATTAAACAGAACTGGTCCCATTACTGAAGCTTTAAGATTTCCTTCATGAAGAAGGTCTAACCTTCCTGGACCCATTCACCCTTCAGGACTGACTCCAAGGGCACTCTGTCAGGTGCCTAAACAGGCAAAAGTCTGCCCCTCAGAAGTCCAAGGCAGCAATTCTGCTAATCCTGCTCCTTACTTCTCCAAGAACGGAAAACTGACATTTCATGATTACTATGCCCAAGACAGCCTCCAACCATCATATCACCCACAAGTCCATACTGTTTGCAAACAAAAGGTTCAGTAGGGTGTCTTCCCTATTTGGCTTGCTCATCATCCATGTCAGGAAGTTATCTTCCATGCACTCTAGAAAAATTCTAGACTGTTTTGTGTTTCCAGTAGATATCTGGCAGGTTGAAGTAACCCATAAGAACAAGGACTAGCGGTTGTAAAACTTCTCTGAGCTCCTTATATAGTATTAAATCTGCCTTTTCATCATGGTTGGGTGATCTGCAACAGACTCCCACCATCATATCTGCCTGTCCCCTGATTTTTTATCCATAAACATGACCCTTTCATCACCTTTGCCAAGTTCTATGCAGTTAAAACACTCCCAAGCACACAGGGCTACACCACTGCCTCTTTCCTTACCTATCCCTCCTGAAGAATTTATAGCCTTCTTTTACAACACTCCAGTTGTGCAAGCCATCACACCATGTTTCTGTGATTGCAATTGTATCATAGTTTTCCTGCTGCATAATGGCTTCCATCTCTTCTTGTTTATTGCTCGTGCTGCTTCCATTGGTGTAAGTTCATTTCAATTGGCCTATTGATCCTACCACCTTTTTGGGAGGAGAAGCCCTCATTTCTACATGACTATTTTCAGTTGCTTCTCTGGTTTCTAACATGTTAATAACCGATGTGTCTTTATGGTTACATGGCTATCCCTCCCCTACATCCACTGAGATGGCAGACCAAACAACCTCACTAGCACACTGTGCCTCAAACACCAGTGTGCTGCCCCCAGGCTTGCCGCTAGTGAGCCTGTTTTTATCCCTTTCCCCCTTCAAATCTATTGTCATGCTCTTTCAATGAGCCCTCCTAACACCTGTGTAAAGATCCGCTCCCTATTTTGAGACAGGTGTACCTTGTCTATTGCCAGCAGGCCTCGTGTCATGTAAACCAACTTATGATCAAAATACATCTCCCTTATCTATGGTTATACACTGAGTGTTGAGGATACTAGATGGTGGCATGTCTATAAATTAATGGTTTTACACCAACATATATGTATATATAAGGTATTAAAGTATGAACATGTATAAAATTCAGGTATAACCTTGGTAAAAATGAATCATGTTGCAAAAAAAGAAACCAACAACCATGTAATGTCCTGCAATAGAATTGCCTGAAACATCTAGAATACATGATGGTAAATTAACATCAGTGAATAAATGCCTCAAAGTAATTTGTCATTAAATACAAAATGTAATTTAAAAAATCATAGGTATTAAACTTTTGTTTATACTTTTATAATGTGTGAGAGCTAACACATCTTCATGGAGGACCTGGGGATGCATTAACTATGATAAAGTTCTCACTGCCATTCCAATGACTTGGCATATCAGTGATCAGATCTTTTTAGGTGGAATCTACGAGATCTTACAGAGAAGCAATTACTGCTCTGTCAGTTTTCAGAAGCCAAGAACATGTCTTTTGGAAACTATATATCTTCCTAAGATGTCCCTAATATGTGATGCTGTCCTTTCGATACTGACATGGCATTCTATACAGACCTCGGAGAAAGTGCAGGCTGAAAACATGGGGGCAACAGGATTTCTAAGTTCTCATGTGAAACAGTATTTTGAACTTACAGGAGAGGTTAAGGATATTGTCATGCCTCTATGAAGTCACACTGGCTGCTGAACAATTAAATTATCTCATGAACTCATATATGATTGTGAGGGGAATCAGTTCATGGTACTCTTATACACAAATAAACAATTTCTGGGTCAGTGGTAAATATTTATGTTGATTGATACAAGTGAAACTTGACTTCAGAGGTCTACAAATGGCGTTGACTAAAGCAAGCTTCTCAAAGGGTTTACTGAAGATTTTTAGAGGCCTACAAATATAAGTTCCTTCAGATGAACAGTAATAAAAATACATGAATCAGTTCCTTTAGCGATCTTCAGCAGACATAGCTGCAGACAAATCACTGTAGCTTGCACAACATAGTACCTTTTTATGTCCTGTACCTGTAAGCTCTTGTCCTATAGCTGTGTCAGGACAACACCCAGTATCAATACAGGTTGGGAGATAGTGGGATTGAGAGCAGACCAACCAAGAAGGACTGGAATACTGGCAGATGGAAAACTGGACCTGAGTTGACAACGTGCACTCACAGGCCAGAAGGCCAAATGTATCCTCAGTTGCATCAAAAGATGTGTGACCAGCAGGTCAAGGGAGGTGATTGCTGTCCTTCTGCATTCTCATTACAGATCTCACTTGGAGCAGTTTCCAGCTCTGAGGTCCCCAGCATAAGACAGACATGCAGTAGAAGTTTCTTATGTAAATCCACTTATTGCTCCTTTGGAGCATAACAATAATAGGACAAATCTAAATCTGCTTACATCATTATACAAACAAAGTAGTGGATCATATAAACACAACTTTTGAGAGTAATTTGTACATGTCTTTTCCTTACTTTCATCAGAGCTATTATCAAACCTCATTACTGCAACCTGTCTTCTAATGATCAAAAATGATGATCTGGTTCACCTTATCCGCTAACCAAATTAGTCCCTTTAATTAAAAAACCTGAGGCTTTGCATCTAGAATTCTAATCTAGTTGGTATTTTTTGGCACTTATTAGTTTTACTTTTTATGTTTCTAGTATTCAGGCTGGAGTTTTTACTTGTGATTAATTGCAAACCATTCATCAGGAGTACAGTGCAGAAGTTTTGAATTTTTATTATATTGAAATATTTTCATTGGTTAGAAATCGTGGACAAAGAGCTTCAACAAATGTTACTTATGTAGAATCATAATTTGTGAAAAACCCTTTAAAATTGTGTTACTTTGCATAAGAAAGAATGATCTGGTTATGAGAATACCTTGAGGATGCTGTCCCACTAATCACACATTACAGGTTTTTTCATTCTTTCCTGCCTATTTACACTTCCCAGAACATTACTTGCTATTTCCTGAACAGTTTCAGCAGGCTTAATTAAAATTCACTGCCCTTGGAGAGGTAATATTAGTATTTGTGTTCTACAAATGCCCACTCTGAAGTTCAGTTTTGCCCAAGGTCGGTGTGACTCAGAGAAGAGGAGAACTGAGCAGACTCTTGCACTAGGTATAATGACTTCACATGAATCCAAGCCTAGGGGAACCTTGCTTCCACCCCTTCAAATCCATGCTTTTTTAATAAATTTCTTAAAGCTTAATAACCATTCCAGGAAATTTCAGTTAAATGAAGTTATGCTGGTGAAGGATAACAGAAGGACTAAACAAAGCTGTTTTAACAGTTTGTGTTTTAAGAGAAACAAATGAAAGGAAGAAACCACCCACAAATTTGAGAGTGCCAGCAATGGTAAAAAAGCAATGTTCTCTTTGAGATTTTGAGTGCTACAGTAATCAAAAGAGCTAAACAAAATGCAAAATTCCTGGGCTTTTGGTAATGTTAGTCTTCAGAATGATGTAAAATTATCACCAAAATAAGATCTTAGAATTTTGGTTTTAAAAATCCTTCCTGCTTCCTCCAGCAACAACAAATTGTCCCTAAAGGTAACTATTGTAATCATTTGCCCTTTGCAGGGTTAGTTAAGAGAAGTGAGGTTACTGTATCGCTTATCAAAATAACTATATAAATAGCCTCTATTTGCATTAGGTCAGTAGAATCTCTACATTTAATCTACTAAAGTTGAGAGAAAACCTACAGTGTTTGTGAGGCCTGGGGCTAATATGCTGGATATGGATGTGTGAAACAGCAGTAACATGCTCACTACTGCAAATAACATATGGTAATAATCAGTGTGAACTGCTAAAGTTGGTAAGCCCAGAAAAGCAGCCAAAATCTTTGCTGATATCCTCTGTTGCTCTGAATTGACATCTACCCACTGAGAAAAAGGTTCATTCTTTTACACAGTACTGCTCACAATGCTGAATTTATGAAATCTTCTAAAGCAAAACCTTCACTGCTTCTTGCTTCCCCCCAGGAAATGTCTCCATTTATTGCCTGGACTCAATCTACTCTCACTGCAGACTGAGCAGGAAACTATTTTGTTTGCCAAAACAAATGTTACCAAGTCCGGCTCAGGGCTGCTCTAAAATATAGCATCCAGATGTTGCAAGGCATGTGCAGAGATTACTTGGGTAAAAAACCCAAAAAGAACAACACATTTTGGACAGTGGAAAGATATTTTATAAAAAAAATATAATTCCTTTGCCTTTACAGTCCTTAAAAGTGAATGCTTGTTTTTAGTGACTGATGTCACCAACTGATCTAAACGGAACATCTTAATAGTAAAATCCTCTTTATCAGTATTCTGGATGAGGAGATTGAATGCTTCCTCAGTAATTCTGTAGATGACAACAAGTTGGGTGGGAGTGTTGATCTAAGAAAGATATCTAAAACAAAGAGTCCCAGTCCCAAGCCTGGGGGATGCCACTTGTGATTGGCTTCCAAGTGGATTTAACTTTATTCACAACAGTCTGGGCCTGGTCATCTGGTCAGTTTCTTACCCTGTGAAGAGTATATCCATCTAAGCCTGTTTCTTCAGGAGAATGCTGTGGGAAATTGTGTCAAAGGCTTTACTGAACCCTAGATAAACATCATCCATGGCCTTTCCCACCCACTAAGTTGGTGACCTTGTCGCAGAAGAGTCATTGATTTTACTGTTAAAGAGTGAGGCAAAGAAGGCATCAGGTACCTCAGCTTTTACCCCATACTTTTTCACTGTGTTTCCCTTTGCAGCCAGTTAACAATTGAAATACTCCTCAGCCAATTCATTGCTAATAGATTTATAGGAACATTTTTTGCTGTCTTTCACAGTAGTAGCCAGATTAATTTCTAGTTGGGGTCTGGCCTTTCTAATTTTCTCCCTGCATACTTGTACGGAGCAGCTCAGAACTGAACTCAGCAGGGAGGACCTCACCAGTGCTGATCAGAGGGATAGGATTATTTTCCTTAATCTGCTAGTGATGCTTTGTCTAACGCAGCCAAGGATATCATTAGCCTTTTTTTCAGAATGGACATATTGCTGGCTCATATTCAATCTGGTGTCCACCAGGACCACCAGGTCCTTTTCTCAGCTGCTTTCCAGCAGGATGACCCCTAGCATGTACTGGTGCATGAGGTTGTTCGGCTGTAGGTGTAGGACTTAGCATGTTCTCTTGTTGAACTTCATAAGGTTATATTCTGGAAGAGAAAAGAATTTGACCTCTAAATTTTACTACTACTGGAAACTTTCCTTTTCTAAGAGCTTTGGAAGAGGATCTTCCATTAAAATAAACAAATGTATAAGAATACATATTATATCATATGAAAAAAATATATTTGTTTCTAGTCTTAGATTCTGAAAAGATATTTCAATTTGATTTGCTTATGTCTATTTTATTCTAGCATTTATTTTTTAGGATTAAAACCAAGTGAGAATTGCAGTTTTGCGTATACTTGAATTCTGATCAGCAAAGTGGTAAATATTCACCTTACTGAAGCCAAGCTAGCTTTTCCCAGGCAGGCCGTATTTCTGAACATATCCGCTAATTCTGCATTCGGCTTGGATTCGTACTAATTTCTGCAATAGGAAGTCAGAGGTTTCTTGGTTCCACTAGAGCTTTTAAAAAAGGTCTGATACCATGTTTGCTACTCTCAGCCATTATGGGATTTCTGAGACAGATTTTAGATGGTGATGTTATTAATTTAACTATATCATCCTTGAGAATTTTCAGAGTTCTTGTGGCACACAATCCAGTCCTCATAATTTTTTTAGTGTTTATTTCATCAAGTTGTTCCACAGCCTCTCCTACAATTGTTTTGATTTCAGACAGACCCCTTGCTGAGCCCACTTCATGAAGGGGTTATAGAGGGGGAATGTTTCTTATTTCCACAGTGAATATGAAGACGCAGACTATGTATAGTGCTATATCCTGATTATTAGTTGTCCCTACTAGAAGTGTGTGGGTTTCTCCTCCTGATGTCTTTGAAGGATTTTGTATTGATTTTATTTGCTAGTTATTTACTTCAAACTCTGGTTTCTGGCTTATTTTTCTTTTCATTTGATATGGCTGAGTTTCTATCATCCCTTTTTTTATATTAATTTGAGTATGTATGATTTACATAATCTGAAAGATGGCTTCTAGTTTCTAGCAAATTCGCTTTTTATCTGTTCTGTTTTGATTTCATCCTTGTTTAAGCCTTTCTTACTGCAATGCAATACACATTTCACCTGTAAGAATTTAATTTCGTTAACTCCTCCTTTCAGCTTCCCTTTTCATGGGCTGTCTTCTTTTAATATAGTTCTGTTTCTTCATGACTTCATGAAACAATACATTAATAGAACTGGAAGAATTTTTTGCATGTGTAATGTTTTTCTTTTACGTAGAAAGGTGTATGAGCCCATGAATTACTTTTGTTCCTATAGCACCAAGTCCTGTATACTAAAACCAACATGATGCAATAGAAACTGGTTGGATGATTTCTTGACTGGTAGTTGTATCAATAGTGGCAGAGAGTGATGGTGCATATGCAATCTCAAGCTCAGGAACTCATAACCTAATTGCTGGAAACTGTGATGGTGTACCCAGGGAAATATTATCCTTTATGCATTCTCTATCACATAAATACCTCCCTAAGCCCACCAACCACCATTCAGGACAGGATATTGAGGCAAATCAGGATTTTTTGCATAATTCCATATGCTTGTTCATATTTACTAAAAAAATCTGTTAAGAAGGAAATGCTTCACAGAGTGGGTTAGATTTCCCCAGAACTTTATTTTATGGGAAATCAGAGGCAAGAGTCCTGACATTATTCAATTATTCATTCCAAAACCACTTTAACTTTTGAAGTACTTATTAGTTTATGAAAAAAGGCAGAAATTAAGTGAAAACAAAAGATGCAACAGAAAGCTTCTTCTGATCCAAAAGTATTTTTCTTCTTCCATCTTTCTTTCAGAACCTTGTCACAATGGTTAGCATTGATGCTCTCAAAGCATCATACACTTTGCAGTCTTTAAAAGTTTTCATAAATGAAAACTTTCAAAGCCTTGAAATACAAACAGTCTCAAGAATGCACAAAATATAAAGTTCCTCTTGGCATCTGAGAAGAGATTTGGTTATATTGAAATGAAAGGTTGTTTCCTCTTATTTGCTATTATAAACAGCTTTAGGGCAAAACCAGACAAAGAAATGCCAGTTTAAAAGTAAACTACAACCAGGATGTAACTCAAACTGCTTTGACCTGCCATTATGTGATTCCCAGTCATGTTCTACTGAGTTAGTTTTGCTTCTGAGGTCCAGACTTACTTAAAAGGAGGACTTTTTTGAAAGAAATCACTTTACTTTAGTAAAAATTCTCAGAAGTACTGGATTTTCCCTTGCTTTTTTTGTTTTTCAGGATGTGAAGCCTGCCTGTATATCTTTTCACATTTTCTGTGGAGCCTTGAGCCAGCTCTGTTGGTTTGGTTATAAAGCTGTAAACCAGCTGTCAGATTGTATAGTGATATTTTTAATAGCTCTGATATTTCATGCTAAGTTTGCTTGAGCTTCCAGGAAATATATATTCTGCCTTGGATGTGCTCAAGCGTGTGGGAGAGTTGTTAAAGTTGTCACTCTGTCCTACCTGTTATTGTATCTATTAAATTGATGGCTTTCCTTGCAGTCATGAGAGAAGTGTGACATTTGAAGTACCATCTAGTTTCATTGACTTCCAAGTCTTGAACCTTAAAGAAACAGAGAAGTCTTAAAGAAAAAAAAGTTTCTTCTTGTTGCCTCCCACCTTTATTTGAACTTAAAACTAGAGCTCTTCCCTCTCAAGGCAAGGAATGAATGATAGGTTTAAAAAATCCAGACTCATATTCTCTCCTAACTGCAGCAACAAAGGTTTCAAGATTAAAAAAAATAGTAAGAGAGTTGTATTAAACTGAAAACTAACCTCCAATATTACAATGGCATTTTACTAGTGAAATAAAAAAAAATATTTTCAAAGAAAATATAAAATATATTGTCAGAATTGGACATTTCCTGTAAGAAAAATCTCTTACATTATAAAGGTCATTTCTAAGTGATGGAATCTTTGTTTAAATTTTTTTTTTACCTCTGGTTTCTTATTCTTTCTTCTATACAAGAGCAAGGGTCTTTTATTTTTCCTGAAGATACCACTTTATAAATGTAACAATTATAACATGTACATAATCCCTCAAAAGACACTGACAAAATAAGCTGCTTTTTTAGGTATACATGAGTTCAATTACATATCAAATCTCAGATACAGAACCTGTTTCAGCCAACTCATTAAGAACACACTTTGCTTAAATCCAGAGATGTCTCTATTGACCATAACAATTATATCTACAGGTTTACCTTGATTTTAAACCCACAAACATCTCATTAGAATAAGTGACACTGACTATATAGACTTTTAACTCACAACCCAGACAGATATACATGATTAATCTTTGCTGGGTCAGTACCATACTACTCACTATCTGAAAACTTTATCACTTATATGTGATTAAGTATACAATTAAGTAGAACTATAGATCCTCATGTCTGGATCAATTTTTAAAAAATAATTCCTACTTTGGAAAAGTTTTGAAATTACCAATTTAGCTTTTACAAAGAATATATCTTCTTTTTTTTAAGTCTGTACCCAGGACAAAATCTTCCCTCCATCAGACATTGACCCAGATTCCTTCCCTCTCCAGTTTCCATTCTTTGAGATCAATACATCTTTTATAGTTGCAACAGGTAGCAATTTTAATATTTGAAGAAAAAGAGTATAATGATTTTAAAGAAATTGTACCTTTATGTTTCATATACATATACAAGTATATCATGCCTTGCAGTGTGAGTGTATTCACAGCTTTCATATGAACAGTCTTTTAATGGCTCTTGCCAGGCACTTATTGCCGGCATAAATTTTGTAACATCAGATAAAGCACTTCTAGATTGGTTCTCAGGAAGAAACTTAATAGTTTAATGTTCTGTGCTGCTTACTTAAAGCACTGTGCTAACAAACTGGCAGAATTTCCTAATTAAATGTTGTACATGTTGTATAATGCAGTGGTTAGTAAATCAATGTTACTGACTTAGGAACAAGGCACACTGAATTATAGATGATGATTACCAGAAATTAAAACAGAATATGTGCAAGTTTAACAATCAAATAACAGATGATCAAATGTAGGTTTAATTTACCTTTTAAACTCACAGATTGTTTGAAAGTTCTTTGTAAAAATACTAAAATGGAGGAAAAAAAGGTAATTTTTTTTCAGCAGAATAAGTAATTTTTAATCTAACAGTTCCTAGGTAAGTTTAGACATAACTTCCCCCTGCGTATTACCCCCTAAAAAAAAAAAGAAAAAGCTCCAAGCACAGGAACTGTGAATGAAATGCAGTTCACCACTGAGGAAGTTGCAGTTGAGAGGAAATCATCAGCTGCTCTATATGACAGAGAAGTGCCACTGATTGCTACCCAGCAATTTATTCCTTTAGAAGAAGCTCCTTTAGCATAGAAGTAACAATGTAGAAAATTTCTGAGCATTAGAGTTGTAAGAGAGACGGTTATTTGACCTGGAAGTGTACAAATAATGGACAGGAGAGATGGGAATTCTTAGTAGTTATTGATACTTTGTGGACAATTGCCATTAATATGCGATAAAAATTCAATGGGTTATCTATTCATGTACAGTATTGAAAGAATGCACATCTTAAATAACATTCAAACCCAACAATGTCAGAAATACTTCATAACAAAACAAAGGGCTGTTATATTTGAACAAGACAAAGTAACTGAAAGTTAGCCAGGTTCACTGCTCGATAGAAGTATGCTCTATGGGAGGTCATACAAATGGAAATGGTTATATAAAGTTTTTTCATCAATTTGCATTAAAGTAATGAAATAGAGTGTGAATTTTAAAGTGAATATATCTGGAGCAATGGCATGTATAGAACAAATTCAATCATAAAAATTTACGTTAGGTGGCTCCAACAGCAAGACTATTTTGAGGAACTTTTTCCTGCCAAAACTGGAAGCATTCGTAGTCATAGAAAAAGAAGGAAAGCAGGATATTGTTCTTCTGATGGATGAATTACTAATATTTTCTTCCTTTTCCAAGGAAGCAAAGATATTAACTTATTGAGGTAAACTTTCTTTATCTATTCTGTTACATATCACTCAAAGTACTACAGCAGAGCTCTGGTATACCAGAACACTGAAGACACGGTAATTGACTGTGCATGTATATGAGTTTATACATGTTTATCTGTATGCTCAAGTGTGATGATTTACATTTGACTCCCTTGCACTACATGAGAAGATGTATTTGAAAGCTAAGGGTTTACTGAATAAGCTTAAATGCAAAATAACATCTGCTTACAGATAGATAAACATTAGATTTACATTATAAATATGATCAAAGGGCAAGTATTAACTATTTTTTTTAACTTGATCTATTAACCAAAATAATTGTTTATGTAATAAATATTTAGGACATCCTAGGATAACTCCCAAGGACTTTGGGGAGCTTTGAAACAGGTCTTCAAAAAATCCAGCAAGTTAAGTGACATTGACCCATCCACTCATGACTTGTCCATAATATATTATTGGAAAAAGTGTGTGTTTAGAAAAAAAAACAATGGATAGTTTATAGTACAAGGTTCTTTCAATAAACTTTGAATTATTTATCTACTCTAAAATCCAAGATACTTAAAATTAAATATTAAAGATTAATTGAAATATTTTAGACTTCAAGAAAATGATAAAGATACATTAGTAGCTGAGATACCAGCTGGTCACTGTAGCTGAAGAACTCATGTATGCAGTTGAAAGTAGTTTTTTTCTCCTGCAAAACGACTTTAATTTCATAAGGAAACTGAACTATTGTACCATTTACTTTTTAAATGTCTACACAAAGCTAAACTTGCTGTTATTGAAACATTGAATAGAAGATATTCTTTCAGGCAGCATAAGCTTTGAATAAACCAGCTACTGTTATTGGTATATTGACAGCATTTGTACTATTTCTTGTACTGGCCAATCTACAATTTTTCAACATCAGCACAGAGAAGGTGAGAATACATGACATCTGTCCTTCACAAAAGGGCAGATTTATTTTCCACAGACAAAATGTATAGCTAGAACTAAGGAGAGGATGAAGAGTAAGGAATTATTAAGTATTAATACTATGAAAAACTGCTGAACAATGATTCATAGCATATTAAACACATCCATAATTAAATATTTCAGTTTAATGTGATATGTCAAAGGAAAAAACATCAGTTATTGCACAGTCATTGGCCATATACTGTGAAAAAATTCTACTCTAAGAGACCAGGAAAATTATTGTAGCTAATCAATTTGTAAAAGCAAATATGAACAGTTACCAGATTTCTTTTCACACAATTATTCTCTATGTTCTTTTGAGAAAAGACTGTGAGGCTAAATGCTGGGTGTTTTGACTGTGCTATGCTAGCAGTAGATGATAACTCCTACTTTTATTAGGTCAAGGTACGCAAATAGATGAATATGCTGGTTTTATCCTGCAACAATCAGGATGACACAAATCTACTTGTGTTTGGATCAATCTCACTGTTACACTGGGTTACATAATTGCTTTTAAGTTACATTACCTGAATGCTCATCTCCTGCTGAGTGATGTGACCTCATGAGTCTTGAAGAGTTAATTCTGTAGATAGATAATGACTAAATAATCAGAGAGGCTGCTCAAGAAAGGACTTCTGCTGGACCTCAGGAACTTCAAGGGAGATTAAATGCACCTTCTTGATGCAGCCTCTGCCTTTGAAATATTGCGAGTGCTTCTAACTTGAAGCTGAAAGGAGGCAGACCTTGCTGTACATACCTTGCTCTTCTACTTTTCCCCAGATCCACCCTATAGGCATCTCTGCTCTCATTTGGCTCAGCATTTCATAAGTTTTTATATATTTACTTAGTCACATGAAAGTAGATAAGACATTTTCACACACGTAATAAGGGGCAAGACTTCTGGAAACAAGAGCTCAGCTACACAATAGGAAATAGCCTTAAATACGTTTTCAACTGGCAGTTGTTCCAGATCTTTCTACTCAGAATGACTTAGGTCTCTTGTCATTGTCACCAAATAGCACACATTTCTATACAGGCAGCTTCTCTTCTTCTGAGAACGTGGGAAAAAGAAAACACTGGGTGTTACCAGATGAAAGAAATTTCTTGATCAGGTTATCACCAGAGAGCCTTAGAGGGCCTTGGAAGCTTTTTTGCTATAAAGGCAAATGGCTGACTTGAGTCTTTTGTGGCAGGAAATCTTGGGTAAAGTAGAGCTGGGATGTCAAAAAAAGAAGACGATGGTTTTGTAGTCCAGCGTTTTGAAGAAGATGAGGACTAGTGAACATGTCATATTGAAACTACTTGTAAATATAGGAGCGTAGCTAAAAGAGTTTCCAGAATCACAGCGAACTTCAGAAGTTCTTTGGCACAATATCCTAATTTATAATTGTTGGCAAATGGCATTGAACAATGATAAGATGATGAAGTGGTGATATTAATGCAGTATTGATAAACCATGCAACTTGATTGATTACTACAATCTGTGATTCATCAGAAGAATCTTCCTTTGTATTAGCTAGTAGTTGGTTGATTTCTGAAATGAAAAGCTTGAAAAATAATTGCAGAATAGTCCTATGAGAAATGTAATAGCTTCTGTGGTAAAGTACTGCTTGAGGGAGTAGGCAGATATGGTTGCCAAATCACTTTCCGTGATATTTGAAAAGTCGTAGCAATCAAGAGAAGTCCCTGGTGACTGGAAAGAAGGATAATGTACCCATTTTTAAAAAGGGTAGAAAAGATGACCCTGGGAACTACTGACCTGTCATCTTCATCTCTGTCTCTGGCAAGATCATGGAGCAGATTCTCCTAGAAATATGCTAAAACACATGGTGGAAACTGAGGTGATTAATGGCAGCCAACATGGCTTCATGAGGGGAAAATCCTGTATGACCAACATAGTGGCTTTCTATGATGAGGTAACTGCAGCAGTAGATATGGGTAAATCGACGGATGTGATCTACTTAGACTTCTGTAAAGTCTTTGATATGGTGCCCCACAACATCCTTCTGTCTAAATTGGAGAGATTTGAGTTTCATGGGTGGACAGTGTGGTGGATAAGAAACTGTTTGGATGATTGTATTCAAAGAATGGCGGTCAATAGCTCAAAGTCCAGATGGAGATCCGTGACAAGTGGTGTCCCTCAGGGGTCCTCACTGAGTCTGTTGCTGTTTAATACCTTCATCAATGATATTGACAGCGAGATTGTGTGCACCCTCAGCAAGTTTGGAGATGACACCAAGCTGAGCGGTGTAGTTGCCACACCGGAAGGATGGGATATCATCCCGAGGGACTTGGACAGGCTGGAGAAATGGGCCTATGCAAACCTCATGAAGTTCAACAGGGCCAAAGTGCAAGGTCCTATGCCTGGGTTGGAGCAATCCTCGATTTCAGTACAGGATGAAGGATGATGTGATTGTGACCTACCCTGCAGAGAAGGACTTGGGGGTGCTGGTTGATAAGAAGCTTGACATGAGCTGGCAATGTGTGCTCACAGCCCAGAAGGCCAACCGTATCCTGGGCTGCATCAAAAGAAGCGTGGCCAGCAGGTCGAGGGAAGTGATTCTGCCCCTCTATTCCTGTCTTGTGAGACCTCATCTGGAGTACTATGTCCAGTTCTGGAATCTTCAAAATAAGAAAGATATGGAACTGTTGGAACGGGTCCAGAGGAGGGCTACAAGGATGATCTGAGGTCTGGAGCACCTTTCCTATGAGGATAGGCTGAGAGAGCTAAGCTTGTTCAGCCTGGAGAAGAGAAGGTTGCGAGGAGACCTTGTAGTGACCTTCCAGTACCTGAAAGGGGTCTACAGAAAAGCTGGAGAGGGATTATTCATAAAGGCTTGTGGTGGTAGGATGGGGGGAGTGGGTATAAACTGGAGAGGGGCAGATTTAGAATAGACATTAGGAAGAATTTCTTCACCATGAGAGTGGTAAGGCCCTGGCACAGATTGCCTGGGGAAGTTGTGGATACTACATCCCTGGAGTTGTTCAAAGTCAGGTTGGATGGGGTTTTGGACAGACTGATCTAGTGGGATGTCCCTGCCCATGGCTGGAGGGTTGGAACTAGATGTTCTTTAAGGTCTCTTCCAACACTAACTATTCTATGATTCTATGTTTCTATGATTCTATGAAAAGAAAACAGAAACTAGCATTTATAAACTATAAAAATTAACCTCTTTGTATTATAAGAATTGCCTTGTAAATGGATAAAAATAGTGTATGCTAATTTGCTAGAAGACACAGGGAAAATTGTCTACATATCCTTTTACATGGCAATACTTTTTCCAAAATAATTTACTCATTACCATGATATAATCCATCTTGAAATTAATAATTTTAATTATATGCAGGTACACATTCCTCTAATGTAAAATAGTTTTAACAGCAAGCACTTCTTTAGCTCAGAAGGATTTCAGTCTCTGCATTTAATGGCAAGATTTTCAGTGAAGTATAACAATGCTCTCTTAGGGAGAATGGTCTGTATGTAAGGTTAAATTTCTCTTCAACTCAGTCCTGTAACATCCTGAACCTTGTTTCCAAGGCCTAGACACAACACGATACAGTTCTCTCTCTCAAGGTGAAACTGCAGATTTCCTTCCTGGTTTAATTTCGGAAGTTAAACAACAGCCTTGGTCTCCTGAGTGCTGCTGAACCCAATGAAGTTGTAATTTAAGCAATGTTTTACAAGTTTTAGTTTTGTAATGAAAACTTAAAATCTCTATTTTTTTTTTTTTTTTTAAAGTAAACTCCAAGAAAAATAACATTTAAAATGCAGCATTCAGAGATTTACATTGCGGCACATTTATTCCAGCAAGTCCAATCATTAGCAGAACCTAGTGGCTTTTGTTTTAGATGTCACAAAGAATTTGCAGGGAGAGTTATCCAGATTTCAAACTGGAAGTGTGGAAAGCTGCACAGTTCTGGGACAGCTTCAACAAGAAACCTGACTAGAGTTGCATCCTAGCACTTAGAAAAAATAACATGTCTTGTTTTTCCAACTTCCCTGAGCTTCAGAAGGTAAGATTTAGAGGCACTTCCTTCTGTTACGGAATTCTTGCATCGGTGTCTTAAAATTAGGATATTCTTGTGTTCTGCATGGTCTGCAGAAAAAGTTCTGAATGCCTCATTACCTTCCAGAAGAACATACTAACAGGACTGATTTCCTTTATTATCAGAGTTTGAACAAAATCTGTGTCTGCTGCCAAATATTATCACTTACTTGTGGCATCCCCTGTGCTACCCATTCTTCCACTACCTGTAAACCATGGGTACACAGGCCCTGTGAATACAAGCTATGATAAATAACAGCATTGTAGGCATACTTTTGGTCCCAGGGAAGCAGTAGATCAGGCTCATTCTCAACTGATAGCAGCTGAGTGACTTGGTTCTTTTACTAGTGAATTGGTTCAGACACTGGCCAAATGAGGTCTGACCTCTTGCCTTCCCTCTTCCCTCTGCCTTGGCTGACATGTTGGGTCCTCCCTCCTTACATGAATCATCTGTGGCCGTAGGATCAGTGAGGTCAGCCCTGCCCTCATAATAAGCTCTTCTAATACTGATGCAGCTTGCACTGACAATTGGAGGAGGGGAGGGTTGCCAGGATACCTTGTATGGACTTCCCGGAATGAAGTAAAATAAGTGAGAATTTAAGATTTTGCTAGTCTGACTGGTGGACACAAACCAGTAGGCTGAAGTAATATACCAGTAAAGGTATTTTATGCATAGATATGACAAATATGAATCTTACAGAAACAAAGATAGGAATGGTTGGATTTGATCATCTGGTGAGTCTCTTCCAACCTGGTTATTCTATGATTCTATGGTTCTACAGTCAAACATTTTCTTGTTAATGACTAACACATTCAATGGCCTTGGATATAATGCTAGTGTTTTTCCCACCTGCATTCCTCCTAGCCTGCTTTGCCCATGCCTGTATCCACAGCCCCTCTACAGTGCAGCTGCTACGATAATTCCCTGTGCCCAACTCCACTGTTTATCAGACAGAAAAGAGTGAGAGATTTTGTGAATCCTGTGAAAGATGAGTTAGGGTTGAATTTGTGTAAAATAATGGAAGCATCACAAAAGAGCTCTCTGATAAACTGTTTTATCTTAGATTAATAGGACTTTGTGTTGCAAAATATCCTGGCAGAGTCCTTTCAGTGCTCTTTCCAAGCATGCATGGACTTACATTCTCTAAGAAGCATTTAATAGACACTTAAATGACATATAAAAACCTATATTTGGAAAACATATGATCTTTAATTTGGTAATTCTTTTGCTTGATTTTACTGATGATCTTTTATGATATTATAGTTAATTGAACACAGGATTAATGAGATCATCGCTTTATTAACAAGAGAAACCATGAAAAATTAAACAATGAACAATGATTTTCCTGATTTACCTTGCTAGGTACTATTTTATTACAAAGCTGATTGACATTCTTCTGGTTATGATTTACTTAAATACAAGCTTTCTATCAGAGACTAAACATTGTTTAATCCCTACAGAAACCTGATCCCTATAGTAAAGTCAGATGTGATGTAAAATGGAGAGTTTCAGTTATTCTTGGCTCAGTAGTATGAAATTATGATAATTTCTACCAGCATACTCAACGCCTATGCTTTAGTGACAAAACAGAAAAGGCCTTTGCTTGGCTCTTTCTCTCCATTAGCAACAGGATAACTCAACCACTTAATGCAGACTAGGGACTTTCTGTCTCAGAGATGGCTTTGCAAGATAGAGGAAATGTGTGCTGCTTTTCTAAGCAAAGTGCTTTATTATGCACTCAGGCACATAAGTACCAGAACACAGAGGTCATTATTCTTCCCAAGTGGCCAACATCTTCCTCACTTTGATGCCTAGCTCAAAAAAAGAGGTTGCTAAAACCCTACTAATAGCTGTAGGTGTAGCTAAGTTTAGCAATTTTTAAACAGATACTCATAAAGCATTGACTGGAGCAACACATGGAACAGTAGAGAGCCATTGTAGTCTCTTGTGCTGTAGCTCGTTAAAAATTCCTGCTAATGTCAGGAATGGGTTAAAGTGATGAGAGGGCTTTTAACAGAAATTCCCAAACTCTACTAAGAACAACAGTGACTTGAAAAGTAAATAACTAAGCTAATAGCTAATTATAAAAATAATTTAAGTAACAATTTCAAACACTTGATTAGATATGTTGAAATAATACCGTAGAAGGAAAGCAAAGGAATTTAAAAATAATATTACATTCTTATCTATCAGCTTGGCAAGGAGAAAGAGGCAAAATGAAAACGCTTGGTTTGTACACTGGTGGGAAGGATGCTGCATTTCTTCTACTCAGGCTATAAATGTGTGAAATAGGAGATGGAATACCTCATTCCCAGGAAAAAGAACAGGCCTTGCATCTAATGTTTCTACCTAACATAGAAGGTGAACACAAACAAAATTTTATAATAATAAAATTTTATAATAAATGAAGATTTTATTCTTCATCTAAAAAGAACCAATATGAACAACAGGAAATGTGTAAATTCTTTGTCAGAAGTGAAATTCTTACTACATTTGCCAGAGCAATCCAAGTAATAATATTGTTTCTATTGTCATAGGTATCATTAAATAGAGAACCTACAATTTGCCTGGAATACATATTTTCTGAGTCATAATCACCATTAACTTGAGTTATAACTGTTCATATGTCAGAGCCTTCATTCCTTATGACTGTTAGTATTTTCTAACATCTACTAATTATTTGAAACACAAATATTGTAGAAAGATGTTGTTCTTTCCTATAAACAATTGAAAACCAAAATTCAATGTTGGTATAAACATAAGGTTAGCATTCTTATTAACTAAGAAACTGGTGTTTCTTCAAGCAGATGATAAGTATTTTTTTTACATGTAATCAAGTAGTCTACAACAGTAATATATCAACCAAATGAAGGTGCAGTAAGTTCTGTAGTCTCCAAAAAGGTTGATACCATGCCAATATAGAAAATACAAGGTTCAAAATGTACTGTTTGTTTTGTCTGAACATCCACCTTCATTGATGACTTATAGTATTTTCAAATTTATGAAAATTATGTGATGGTCAATGGATTGACAAACTAGAAAGCGTTACTTATTTTTTGCAGATTACTAAACTATTGCTCTTGAGTAGGGTAATTACACAGGCAGTGGTGAAATATTGACCACATTTCTAATCTACAATCTGTAAATACTCTAAGAATACTCTCATTGCTTTGTAAATTTTAAAAGGCAGTGTCATTGCTGCGCACTGTATCTTGGTATTGTTACTGTGTGGAGCTGCAACTTTATGTCAAAAATAACTAAGCTATTTATATTTCCCACCTCTACGCACTGTCCTTCCAGAAGGCCTACTTTCTATAGCGGGTGTTTCTGGTCATGACTCACTATCTGTCTGAATAAAATTTACAATATTTTTATACAATTTAATGTCTATGAGAACCCATTTTCTGAGTATTTCTGCAAAGTTTGTGTAGAACCTCTGTTATTAAGTTGATTCCACTCAGAGGGACACAATATTTTGCTTCTGTGACCCTGTATAATCCTTTGCCCTACAAGATGAATTCTCTCTTGACTCATAAGTGATGAATTATAAGTTAGTGCTGCCAAATTTCCAATACACACAAAATAAAAGATATAAACAATAATTTCCTCATAAGAGCAACATAAACTAAGCTGGACTCAGCAAAACCTAAGTGAAACTTGCACAATAATAAAATTATGTTTTCGTACAGACTTTGATTTATCTGATCCTTTGGGTCAGACATTTGAAATTTATTGGTATAAAAATGCAGAATTCATTTGTATAAACCTCGAATGAACCAAGGCCAAGTCTGGATGCACCTATATTCATGAACACACAGGCATGCAAAAGTTGTCAGTATTACTAATAGCCCAAACATGATGATGACTCAGTGCCACAATTTCTTAAGCCCTCATGCACCTTCTCACAGTGATTTGTTTGGGTTTTTTTTTAATTGTAGATTTAAAATTCAGTAGTTCTTGCCTTAAATCAGGAAGACCTTTTAAGAAATCTTAGAAATACTTCTTTTTTTCTTAGAGCCTTATGTCATATTTTGTCTTAAATGTTGCTATAACTCAGTTATTTGGTTTTGTGTGTCTTAGGGCTTAGGCTTTAACTAATGAGATAGACACAGGTTTCAGGACTGCTTTACAAAACTACTGTCTTCACCATTGTTTCCTTTGGTGCCTGCAAAACCTCGTGGCTTGTAGAACCAAAACTTCAAATTATCTTGTAAACTGATTGATATATTTCAACATTTTACATGTTCTTGATGAATGTATTGTCTGTCAACAGAAAGGATGCTAATAATTGCATCAGTGACAAAAAAGTAGGAGGCAGTATTTGGCATAGAGATTTGGGAAAATAAATATCAGTGTAATTATCAATAGTAGGTAATTTGCTAGATATTCTCTATTTTGACCTAGGAAAATTCCTTAAGTTTTGAATTTAACTCCAGCGCTTGTAAAAAAAAAAAAATTGATAAATGTCACCTTCCAAGTAAAAACGATCAAGGTAGCAACTGACATTGAGAGTCTCATCAAGTTACTTTTCTTATCTCAAATGAGAAAAGAGCCTCCCTTTCGCGTCCACAATATCATATAATTGAATTATACGTACCTTTATCTAATTTTTCTCCCACACTCTCACAGATCCAAGGAAATTTTAACTAAGGACAAAACTTATGTCTGGGCTCTGCAGTCATCATACTTCCACCCATAACTTCAACACAGCACTACCAACAACCAACGCTATAATCAGCCAAAATCCTCCCTCAGTTCCCTGCAAAAACACTATCATGTTTGTTTACATGTTCAGGTGGTTTTGGTGTCTTCTTTTATTGGCCATTCTGACTAAGGCACATTCTTAGCGATGACCCAGTCTTGGACTCAGCCCCAAAAGTGCATCAGACTGCGCAGGATATGTTATTATCTGCTATGTAACACATAGACAGTAAATTAACTGCTATCAGCCAGGTGACAGACAGCTAAATTGAATGTTTTCATGTAGTTTTCCTTAATTGTCTATATTCCTTCATACCTATCTTTTCTGATATTGCTCCCATATCAGATTGAGAAGATTAAGTCTGTCAGAACAATGGGGGAAATTATTATAGACAGCAAAGATATGACACTCCAACAATGGCAGGTGCATTTCAAAATAATGCCCTAAAGTACGTATTACACACATTCACAAGTCTTCTTTTCATGGTTCTACCAGTGTATTGTATCCTATAAAAAAATTCACAGCTTTCTCATATGTATCAGCAATTGCTCTGAGTCACTGAGGAACCTAAACAAATTGTGTCTTGAAGTGTAATACTTTTAGGAATGCACAGAAAATATGACAGCACATTTAGGGGGAATATGAATGCATTTTTCAGAAGGATTTTATGACTTTTCAATTCAGTACAATTGGATTCCTCATAGAAAAATGAATTTCAATATGCACCTGAAGCTGAAAATGCCAAATGCACAGAGAATAATTCAGGAAAATTATCCTTTCAATCAAAATTAATAAGTAAGGGAATCCAACAGTCATTTGCTGAAGACTAAATGATATTTTCTGTGCATGTCTCCCAGCTATTTGCTTACTGAAAAAAAATCATATTTTCCAGTAATATACGCACTAGATATTTATATAGATGTCTGTCAAAGAAGTTACAAATTTCACTGAGAGTCTCTTACTGCTAGAGTAATCCAGGATGTAGCTATACCACTTTGCATAAAAAGCATGACAATAGAGCAGAATCCTGCGGATAGAATATGCATTAATTATATAACGTCTCTGTCCTGCTCTTTCAGAACACATTCACATTATGTTTTACAGTAATATACATACATGCTGTTTACACAGTTGAAAGATTAAAAAAATAAATTGCAACTTGTTACCACATCAGAAATGTTATCTGCTGCAAAATCCAAGTAAGTAGAGATCATAGAATCACTGGGTGGAAATAGACCCACTGGATCCAGACATTCCTATCAAGCACTGAACCATGCCCCTTAGCACCTCGTCCACCCATGTCTTAAACACCTCCAGGGAAGGTGACTCAACCACCTCCCTGGTCAGCCTGTTCCAGTGTCCGATGTTATGGAAGTGAATTAGACTAAGGAGGACCATTATTTTTACTAGTGTGCAAATTAGTTTCTTGAATTGCTATGTTTGACAGGGATTTAGTAGTTAGTTTACATAGGCACTTCATCTTTAGGGCAGGCACCAACTGTTTGTGGTAGAGAATACTTGCATTATGAGAAAGTTTTGTACCTTATGCAATATGTTTTCAGGTTATCTCAGTCATGGCTGTGAATCACATGGCATTTTGTAGGGAATAGCCCTTGTACAAATGGCAGAGGGCAGGAAACAAATGTAAAGTCTAAAGCAAGGACTCCATAGACCAGAAAGCTGTGCTTTCATAGAATGAATGCTTAAGATAACTTTATGCAAGGTCATTCAATATGGTGCATTTTACATCCAATGTATACAGACTTTCTATCTCCATGTTGTAATCTGCACCTCATTAAAATACTTACCTTCTTATTTCTGCATCCACTTGTCTTATTTTATGTTCATGACCATGTAAAAAGTTAACTTTAATCAAATTATTTTTAATTATAATTTCTAGAATTTTGTGTTCTCTTGTATTGTGTGTCCCCTAAATTATGAATTATTCAATCATTATACTTAAAAACATTATCTGTATTTTTAGTTCATAGTGCATTAAATTCTGCAGTGACATCTATCAATTGACTATATTGTGCCATCATCAAAACTGTAAATAAACCAGATTTCAGCTGCAGTCAGATCTGCAACCTTCAGTACACCATTTCAGTATAGTATCACAAAAGACAAGCACTATAAAGTAAATTTCTATAGAAAATTATGAGTAATCAGAGTAACATTTCTTAAAAAACTGATGAGGATTTGTAGCTTGATGTAAAATCCCTCAAGCCAATGTACATCATTAGCCTTGATAACTACATTGGGCTACATGAGAAAATCTCATTAGTCAAGCATAGTTTACCTTAAATCACAGTTTCTTTTTGGAAGGTTAAAAATTATAATCACTTTTTGATTTTAAGATTGAGAATAAGGTATGCAATTTCCTTTAGGTCAAAAGATGAGGGTTTCTTGTGTATTTTACAATGGCTTTCCTTTGTTCTTGTGAAAGTAGAAGGCTGAAGGTTGGCAAGGAACGTGGGAATTTAAAATTAATAATGCCTCTTCTTCTCAAAATATTTCTGTTGATTTTGTATTCACATACTTGATAGCTCATAAAACCAATAACAATTTCAGTGCCAAAGTACAAAGAAGAAAAAACAGCCTGAGGTAATGGTTTTCCAACTACAGATACTACAGATGCTGAAATATGTGGAAATAAAAGACTGGTTTTGGCATTACATGGAGGACAGTGATTAATATCAGGAAGAAAGGGGCAAATGTCAGACATTCACCAGCGTGCAATTGAAGTGACTAGTATTTAGAAAAACAAGATGATTATGTTGCCCCAGAATAGCTCATCTTTCAAGAAAATATGGTAATTATGACCAAATGAACATTTATCTGCAAAATGTCTTCTGTGGTGGATGCCACAATTTCTCTTTACTTCACTCTTTTTTGCACTTCTTAAGGTATGTTGATTTTCTGTAATGAAAGAACGATAATTTGAGGGCAATCTCTGGTGTACAGATGGCACAATGGGAAATGACAAAAATGTTACTTCTGCAGATATCTTTCTGATTTCTTTTTGTCGTACTTGGTACTTATCCATTAGACAGATTTTATTGACTTTACTTCTGCCAAATTATAAAAACAACATCAAGGATCCACTGTAAGATCTCTATGTAATATTTTTTCTCTGTGTGTGCATCAAACCTCAATTATCTTGGATTAGAAGCAGGACTCACATCTATATTATGATAAATGTCCGCAAGCTTATGGGTGCTTCATGCACCAGTCTGGAAAACAACTTCATTTTCATACTGAGATGAAGAGTTGTTTGCACAATGATGCTGGTTCCCAGTGCTCTAAAGGCTACTAACAAGCATTTATGCACAAGAAACTCAAGAGTGGCTGCTGCATTTTTATTCCTGTGCAATGAATGTTTCATCACCATATATGAAGGACTGTAGAGGTAGGTGACATGCCTCCATCACCTGTGCCTGGGCCAGCTGTGACAGTGTGGCATTATCCCTCACAACACCATTGCCTGCTGGGGCTAAAATGGGATGACTTTCAATAGAAATGGCCTTGATGCTGTGGGCCAGGATGGCAGAAGTCATGTGAAGATATGTTGAACATGGTTACTGCCACCGCAGTAGAGACAGAAGCAAGTGAGCCACATTTGTATAGGCCAGCAACATAGAATTGTTGAGTCATAAAATCACAGAGTGGTTTGGGTTGGAAGGGACCTTAAAGATCATCTAGTTCCAACCACCCTGCCATGGGCAGAGTTACACAGACATCTGGAGCTGATCCAGGCACCATTCTGGGCCTTACCTTTGATGTCTCTTCCTTTCATTTTTGTCTATAAATTTAAACACTGGATTTTGTAGGGATTTATACATCCAAGCTGCTAAGACACAGGAGCAAGTTTTAAATGAGCATGTTTTATCTTCAGCAATGTACAGCAATAATATCTTTTTCAGAGAAAGTTCACTGGAAGACAATAATCTCCTCAAACCTATACTTCATGTTAACTTGTGCTTCCCCCCATTTCTCAGACACCTCTCAGCTAGAAAACTTCAGGCTTTTACAAACACTCAATCTTCCTATAATTCAGAGTAACTATATTTTATATTTCAGAGTATTGTGGCACAGGATTATGAATCAGTCTCATGAGCTCATCTACAATCCGAGTTTCTCTTGCTACCTCTTGCATTTCACCCTGTTTCCATATAAAACAGCCAAAAGTGTGGAAAGTGTCTTGAGGATGTGTTCATGTAGTAGTCTTCAAAATGGTTATTCTTATAAAAGGAAACCTCAGCAGCAGGATGTATAAATTGTAACAGGGATTGATTGTAATACAGAAACCAAAAAAACAGCTGTCATAATCATTGGAAATAACTATGGCAGGGCTACCATATTTTCAATATGAACTCATTACTCAACAAACTCCCCCGGTAAAAGGTTGAGAGCTCTTGGAGCTCTTAAAAACTTCTGCTGATCTGCTTAAAGATTTTTTTTAAAATAGATTAAGTGATACAGACTGCAGGACACCAGAGGAATGACTTGGCTGAAATACTGCTAAATGCCCTCTGAAATGAATAATATTGACATAATCTCTCTGGTTTGGAACAAACCAGATTATGGGGCTCCTGTTGACTGGAAAGATTATATTACACTTACGCGGATTTATCCAGAGCCATTGATTGAATCTTCATTCAGGGAGAAAAAAAAGCAATGAATTAAAAGTAGACACATAATGTGTTCTCACAGCATTGTTCAGAAAGCATTACTGCTCACAGAGAGTGTAAGTTAAAAAAATCTTCAAACACCTCTCTTTAATTCACAGTAAATAAAATCAGTTTGTAAACAGTTGTCATTCATTGCTAGCAGGCAAACTGTGAAAACTGCATGTCATTGAGTACCTTTTTTTTTCCCCCCCCAAACACAGCTTTACACTCCTATAGTTAAGGAACAGAGCATTTAAGGCAATGCTTTTTTATCTCATACTCTATGCTTCTTTCAGCAGGCAGGGATCAGACTTCACATGATCTTGCAAATAACACAGATCTGGAAATCCAGAAATAAATACATATGTCATGTAACACTTGCTGATTGCTGAAAGGCTTCACCATGGCGCTATAAGAGTCACACTGAAACCTCACAAAATCCAGCAGCTCTTCCTTCCATGTCTCTGTCACCTCATTTGCACACTTGGGTGCATTTTGACACCTGGTGTCATCTGTCCAGCTGCTATATCTATCCAACTTATTCACTCATCCTATGTGCTTGTAATCTATAGTAAATTTAGCTTTTGTTACAGAATTTATGAGCTGAGATGAGTCTATCTTTGTAGTAGAGACTAGGTGAACACTTCTGCGAAAACATACTATGAACAGTTTTATGAAGGAATAAAACACTAAAAGTCACTGTAGCCATTTTGAAAGATGGGATCAAAATTCCTTTGAAACAATCCCATAAAACTATTCAAACTTAAACTATTTTGGGGTCTAATTTTTTAAAGACCTTTGAGTAAGCTCTGCAAAGCCTATGCCTATTTTCAAACTTGATTTTGGCATTAAGTGTAAAACCCACAAAAGAAAACTAATTGTGTGATGGTAACTTGGGACCTAAAGCAGGGAGATGTAGGCAGATGAGTGATGAAGTCCTTGCAAAGAGAAAAGAGACCAGAAACCAAATCTTTCTTGTTACAGGAAGACATTCAGACTTCCTTACAGTTCACAGGATACAGGTGTTAATCTGCTCTGCCTTTACCCCGAGTTTTCTTTATGATCAAATCTGGTTATGTGTGGTCTGAGAAAGACTGACCAGTGTGGGCCCACCAGATCTTTTTTTGAAATCCAGTGTGTTTGAAATATGGGTTAGCTACCTTGCCCCTCAGCATTATTAGAGATTCAAGGCTCTCTCAGCTTATCAAGCAACAGTCTGGAATATGTTCAGAGAAGGATATAAGATGGCTATTTGGGAATGTGGGGAACTCTAACAGGGCTTTGTGGATTATGAATTTGGTGTTGCTGATAAGGCATGTTCATTCATGGACCTAGTCCTTAGTCTTGTTGAATACCACTGGGACTTAGTCTCTTAGTCTCTTGTACTATTAGGTGAACTCAGAGCATCTTCACACTTGCTACCAGAAGGTGTTCAGGTACAACCTAGTCTCAGAACAGATGAATAATTTCTTCTGATAGTTGAAAAGGAGGGTTTTGGGTGAGAGAAACAGGTTTGAAACTCCTGAATTCACTCTGCGAGAAGGAAGAGAACATTTCCTTAGCAGGAGCTGCCTGCAGGTTCTGACTCCAAGCTCTTATCTAGTCTAATTTGCCCAGGCTACAGCAGACCTTGTCATGTTTCCTTTCCTCCACCCTGCCAACTTTGAGTGGAGCAGAAAACAAGCAAATTCCTCTGCCCTGCCCACAGTTTCCCTTCTTTCTCTTGCTCTGTGCAGTTTTACTGCTCTTCAGGAATGCCCTAGCAGGCCATTCAGATCAAGTTCTGTCACGTGTTCCCAGGACACATCCCAGACCAGAAGCAAGTACAAAGGAGACGTAGAGGTTTAGGAGGTAGAGTCACAGTAACCATTGGTAGCAGATTGAATAGTTCCATGAGCGTGTGTGTGGACACTTGGCATGCTTGTGCTTTCAATAGTAAAAGTTCAAATAGAAACCTCTACGAGTGCCATCCTGATATACTACCTGCCTGGTCCTTCCTGTCCCAGCACTGTGTAGAGGAACAAAACCTCAAGGTGTTTGTGCAGAGCACAGGAGGGATCGGAAGTTCAGAGGGTGTGGGGAATATTTGTGTCCAGTAAGTCACGTAGGCATCAGTCAGTCATGTAGGCACCATCACCTTGGAGAAAGGTCTGTCTTCAGAGGGCATCTTCCTAGGGAAGCTGCCATCCCCAAAAGAAAAAGGTCACAATTTCCTTTTCCATTACTCCCCATCAAAGCATGTTAGGCAAAGCACCACACATAATACTAGGAGTGGTGCAGGCAACAGGTGCTGTGGTATCACTCCTTAAGCAGCAGACATAGAATGGGCAAGAACAGAAGTAATTTCTTGTTTAACGTAAGACAGCATACAGGAGCCAGGAGAAGGAGCTGAGAGATGCTCCAAGCATGTCAATGGGTAAGACAGAAAAGATTAGGATTAAATTCCCAGTTCTGGTTCCTTGTCTGCAGAGAGAGAGAGGAGTCTCCTCCAGCCCATGAAAACTAATTCTGTGGCAACTGAGGCAGCTGCTGGTTATGAAAATATGAAGTTCACAAAGACTGCCAGAGGACCAGCTCTTGGAATTATTGATACTGAAACAACACACTTCCAACTTCCTTCAGCTACTGACAAAGTTCACTGTGTGCTGGATTTTGGTATAGACCGTGACAAACCCAGAGGCTCACCAGACTCTACAAGGAGGCAGATGTAACAGAATAGCATCAAAATGAAAATTTTCTCTGACATCTATCTTCAATGATCATTCACAATGATGTTGTCTGACAATGCATGCCTATGACACACTATGATATAGACAGAAGATAGTGTTGCTGTAGGGATGGTGTACAGCTAAAGGAAAATGAAGAACAATGATTATGGGCGCTTGTCATATTAAAGCTGCCACCGAAGGAGATTTATTTATGGTAAAGCTGAAGGCTGTTTCTAAGTTTGGATGCTGAATCATTGCCATCTAGTGGTAGTAGCGTTGGGGGTTTCTTTCTTTTTGCCTTTTTTTTTTTTTTATTGGAAGGTCATTAAGTTCACAGTCAGTTTAACATCATCTAAGTTCCACCTAGTGAGTATAAAAATACTTGATGTCTTTCATACTCTTGAGAACATTTAAATATTCCTCCAAGCTGAGCAACTGAAAACCTTAGCTATATAATGATCAAGGTATGCACAGATTCAGAAATACCTACCTTCCCATTACTCCAGATAAATTCATCCATCACAGACTAAGTCTCTTTGGTATTGAAGGATTATGGCTTATCCACACTCCCAATTTTAGAAGGACATCTTCACTTCACTGTGGCCTAAGGAGATCAGAACACCAGACTGACTACCACTAATAACCTTTTATCAGTTTGACTAACAAAAGGTATTTCCTTTGATGATGGGCCTTACAATCACCTGCATTTTGTTAATTTTTAATTATGACCATCAAGGTCCTAGGTGTTTGTCATCACACCTGGCCCCTCAGCAATAAATTCTTCTACATCAACAAGAGTTAACAAGAACAGGAGTTAACAAGAAGGATTCATTTCAAAACTTCCCTAGAAAACAAAGAAATGCTAAGCCTCCTGCAGTCCTACATATGAAAAATGAACTATTTTAGTGGTCTGTTTTTCACTTGCAGTGTACCAGCAGAAGTAAATCGTCAGAAACAAATACAGTCTTATTTCCTTATCCCTACAGGTTGACTGTAAATTAGGGGACATACACAGCTGTGAGCATTGTACAGTGTGCTTATAAGGCAAAAGTGCTGAAATTTCACCCTACATATCAACTGATCATTTCCTTAATATATTCCTCATCCAAGGATTTATGGTAGAGTAGATAAATTCATAAATGTTTGATATTCTGTTTAGTGCATTAAATGTAGCTCTCAGATAAGCTCTTGCTTTAATTTGATGCTAGTATCAGTGCTGATCAATATCTCATCTGGCAACAGAGTAAATGAAGGTTGTACTAAAATGTGAAATGATGATGTGCTGAGTACCAAAGTTAAGTAGGGACTGAATGACTGAGAATGACCAGAGGTGACAAAAGAAGAGTCTTTGGACAGGAGATCAAAGCAGCCCTAGAAAAAATACAGTGAGAGGATTATTTCATTTGTGTTTATTGTAGTGAGAGGAGGTTTTGTTACATTGTTCTCTTTTATATTTACCCTTACTCTTTTCCTTTTTCCTTTATTCTTTCCATAAGGCTTTTCAAAAGTCTCCTTTTACTGAGACACAAATTCAACTTTATCTTGTAACCGTGCTGATATAGGAATTAGGGCTTTGAAAATTTGATTGCTGCTGCAAACTTTTCCCCCTCTGTGAAAAAACCTCCTAGGATTTCATCAAAAAAACCCGAACAGCACTGGAGATGCACCTGTTAAGCCTGAATAAATTTTTGTAAACATGAATGAATAGATCTGAAATCTAAGAAGTTTTATAGAAGCAAATTATCTTTACCTATCTAGCAAATGAAAAATTTGTATATGTACTTTGAACATCAGCAACTGATGTATATATATGTGTGTGTGTGTGTGTGTGTGTGTGTATATATATATATATATTTATATATAAAAAGTAATAGGATTTATACAACAGGCTGGAATGACATACATTTCTTGTTGCCTTTCCAAATTGTTGTAGTTTATGTTCTTTCTGACATTACTTGAAAGAATACTCTTGCAAATAGTAGAAAATCAGTAATAAGTGAATGAAAACACTGTAAGTGACACATCACTTAAATTAATTTACCTCTATCAGGGGTGAATGCATTGCCAATAAAATTTCTATTACCCTTCAGTGAAGTCCATTTTTTGACAGGAATTTTATCCTGAACTTTATGAACAGTATGAACCCCCAGAAATTATAAAAAATGCCTACACCACTGGGCTGCAACCTCTTCTCTCAGTATCTTCTCAGTTGCATTTCGTGAGGCTTCAAAAGCTTATAAGTTAGTATGATGACAAACATTTAGCTTTTACTGGCATAAATGCATAGTTTTCCTGGTTGAACTTGCTGGGTTTTCCCTGCTTGGGAATTACCTCAGAGAAGGTTTAGAGCTTTGGGAGTGAGTCCCTGGGGGCATGTTTGTAAGAACATGGTATCAACACGGTAGCTGGTGGCTGTGTGAATGGACTCCAGCTCTTGTTACTCATCCTTTCCTGTATTCTTTTCCGAGCATAATACTCAATAAGAGTCTCTGCTTTTAAAATTTTGAGAGTCCAATAAATGAAAGATACGTTTTCCAATCTCTTCAAAGCTATGCAGAGATTACGCTTAGAGTTCAGACTGCTCTCAGTGTCAAACTTTCCAGATGCCCTCCCTGTTTAACCACAGGAGGACAATTGATGAAAAGCTTAGGGGAAGCCAGCTAACATGAGCTTGGCCACCCTCTGCTGTCCTCTTGGCTTTGCCATGGCCTCCATTGCATGATGCTGGACAGGCAAGACAGGCCCTGACCTTTTCTGCAGCAAATATCACATATCACAGATGAGACCTAATGGTCAAGAAACTACAGATTACTCACTGGTGGAAATTTTTATTTTGTTACAAGAAGTCAGGAGTGGCATCACTGTCACTTTTGGTCTCCCACTAAGCCATTGGAGTTGAAACTCCCTCTTGTCCTGTGCCCACCTCCTACTGCATTAAATCCTGACATGAAATTGAGATGGCAGAGTCTGTCTATCCAGCTGTAAATTATACGATGTTGTTCGGTCATGGTTGGTTGTATGGTCATGGTTGTATTCTGTGTATCTTTGTGTTTTTGTAGACAGAGGCCACATGACAATTGGGTAGCTCAAAACTGAGAAAAAGAAAGAAATAAAACTTGTCCTTGTTAAAGTTTCATGTAAAAACAGCAGAAAATTTTTAGTCTTTGACAAAAGTTCCACTTGTTCCTTGCTCCCTAAGCTGACGTTGTTTGAAATTTTAGCAGAAAAGTGAAGGGTGCTGCAAGAACCACCCCTGCCATGGGTGACGGTTATTATGATCTAATTGGTTAAATTGCAGTGGCCTCTTTTGAATATGTTTGAAGATACTTTTAATTATAAAATCCAATGAAATATCCTTCATGCTTTATTATGAAGCAAGAAGTAGTTGTTGCTAACGTGAAGAATTTTTTACTGATGAAAGAAAATTAAGGTCAAATAAACTGACAATGAGACAACACTCTCTTACTCCTGTGAGTGAATGCAGTATTAGGATTTTACTTCTGCAGAGTTTCTGAGCATGCTGAGTGTGTCTGCATTGTGAAGACCTAATGGTGATTCCACAAAATATTACATCATAAGGATATTATAGGGCTGCAGATGTGTCCTACTTAAACACAGGGTACCCAAAGGCATTTTCTTGTTCCTCTTCTAATTTCTTTGTGCTTAATATTTGATGGTTGATGGAAAGTCTTGAGAAAAATGTTTAATTCCTGCATCTTTGGGTGATTAAACACCTCTGAGATCTGAATGGAGAACAATTTTGGTCAAATGCATCCTTTTTGTGTCACTTACTACTAATTGCAATGACTAGTGCTGTGATACCACCTTCCTACTAAAGAATCTACTTTTGTTGGTGGAACAGGAAAAAAATCAATCAATCAATCAATCAATCAATCACCTGAACACAACATTACCCTTCTGTTTCCAATCACTGCTTCGACGCCTGACTTTTATCACCAAGTATTTTGTAAGAAAACAGGTTGTTTTCCTGCAAAACACCATGTAACTTTAATGGGCTGGTGGCCAATCAGACCACAATATTAATATGTAATATTTTTAAACCACACATTCATGTGGCAATTTAACACACAGTATTTTGCAGACATCATTCTATATATGCAACAACGTTTCATTTTTTTCTCCAAGTATTACATTTTTATGTGTAACATAGCAAAATCCACTGAGAAGAGATAAAATCAAATATGAATTTTTTAGAATGGCTCCCTCAGCAGTGGGATCCCCTTTCCCTTAAAATCTATTTGCATTGTTACATCGAGCATGCACATGACTTCGCAATTCAAAGGCTGACTATAGACTGTCAGGTTGGCTCTAGGACAGATGTGAACTGACGTAATATGTTTTTCACACTAGGTGACATAACTCAAACCTATTTTACCGCCTGATAAATGTTTTTTCATTTGGCAGAAGTGCTGCAGATATCATGTTTTTGATTAGATCACACAAAGCCAGGGCAGTACACTTTCCTCAGAATAATAGCTGTGTGTTCTTTCTTCCTTTCTTTCTTACTTCCTTCTATTTAACCTGTAACAAAGTCTCAGTTATTTTCACAACTTGTCTTCAAATAAATATTCTACCTTTCAAAAGCTTCTCATCAACCAGCTCTAGGGATTCTTGAAAATAAATCCTACAATTTTCAGTGAAGAATAACAACCATATTCCCTCAATGACATCAAAGAGATTTTAGATCCATGGGGTCAGAATAGTCACTTATTGTGGACAGGACTTTTTTGGTATGCATGAGTATCCTCCAGAAAAGAAATTGCATTTCATGAACTGCATTCCTACAGCAACCCTTCTACTCCAAGATAAGATGCTGCCTCTTCTCTCTGTGCAGCCATCAAGAAAGGTGGGGAATAAAAAATACTGTAAGCCAGCCACAGCCATCCATTGCTAGGCCTAATCATCAGTAGTCATGTTACAAAGTAAAACCTGGAGCTCAGTAACTCTGAGATTATGCATTTAAACTGAGCTTTAAAATGGAGGTTGCAAGTGCACGTCAGACCTCTCCTGGTGTCCCTCTCTTTCACTAGATTTTCTCCATGTTCAATGACTTCAGAAAAGGAACTGCTTAACGCCAGTTTTACTCTGGTTTCCTCCTCTATGAAGAAAGCTGCAACAATTTAGTGTGTGTGTTATAAATATACTTTTGTCCCTGCAACCAGGTGAGATCCGATTTCCGTTTCTATCACTACCACATTACACAGACAGACACATTTTTCGGTTTTGTTTTTTTTCTTTGAGCTAGGCATATTGAAATATTATTGAACCATGAAATCAGAAAAGAAATTCCAGCTATGATTCCTATTAAAAGAACACACTGATTTGAATCTTAAGTGATAAGAAAAAGAAATATGAAGGCTTGACTAGACTACAATGGTGAGTAAAAATTCTTAGAAAACGCTGCTAATAAACACACCCAGCTATTTAATCACATCACTGAATCCCATCCATGATGAAAGACAGTCTCACTACTTGAAGAAAAATGTATATACTTACATTTCCTATAAACATCTTCAAAGTGGCAATATTATATATAGCACATTTTTCAATGAAGATAAATAAAATCACAACAGCATGCTATCTGGTATGCCATAACCACTAAACTGCAACTATGCTCCAGAATTTATCTTATAAATATGAACTAAATGGTACCACAGTCACAGGGAAAGAATGTGAGTCCAGAACCAGCACAATTATTGCTGATATCACCGCAGCAAGTCAGAGCAAGAAATGAAGAAAATAGGAAAATGCTACCTCATAGGACCAGGTATTTTAATAGTTACTCTGAAAGGTTTCCTACATAGGATAGAATCAAAAGTAGCAGGAAGAAATATCAGCCAGAACACAGAAAGTATTGAGCAACACATTTTGAATTATGACAATAAAAGTGTATATTGCCTGCTAACTCTGTTTACTTAGATATTCACACATTAAATGTTCAATTAAAGCAAGAATATCAAGGCAGATGGAAAGTAGTTCAGGAAACGTCAAATGTTGCTGTACGAGTTCTTTGTGCTCATTCAGACAACAGGCCACCTAGCTCAGTAGCCTGCCTTCAGAGGGGGTCAGCTACTGACCCTTCAAGAAAAGGCTATTAAATAAATCAGAAGCAAACCAGTATTAATGATGTTGGAAAAACACCCTCTTTAGCTTTGTCAGACACTGAATGATACTTTGGAACTTGAGGTTTTGTTATAACTTTTTTTTAAACATAAATCTATCAGTGTCAGGAGCATGTTAGGAGCACCAAAGGAAATGTATAGACATTGGAACTCAGAATCCCACATTTCGAGCACAGATAGACCATGATTACTATTTGTCTAAGCTCTCACCTGTATTTCTCCACAAAGAGATTGGAGAATTTGTGTCCCATTCGTGCCCCTACAACCCAAATAAAGAACACACTGAAGATGTTTCTAAAAACTGTGTTGTTTCATGATAGGGATGCTTGTTGACAGCCTATTCACCACTGTCCATGGTTAAAATGGATGAGTATTAAACCAGATTAGTTTCCATAGCTTCTAGGTGCAGCAGCTGGACCTTCTCATCAGCTTATCAGGTGCTTAAGAAGACCTTATATTTGTTCCTATACCTAAACACAGTGGTCAAGTTATTGTTTTCCAAGTTATACATCTGTCAATGTATTTTGATATTTCTCCAGTTTTCATAGCTATCCTGAAGCACAGTCAAAAGCTGCAAACTAGGACTAAGCCTCTTCCTTACTTGTACTACATAATTCCTATTCAGATAATTAAAGATTTCATTCACTCATGGATGATGTGATTGAGAGCAACTCTGCAGAGAAGGACTTGGGGGTGTTAGTCAATGAGAAGTTCAACATGAGCCAGCAATCATAGAATCATAGAATCACCAGGTTGGGAGAGACCCATCGGATCATCG
This sequence comes from Coccyzus lansbergi, assembly GCA_033558105.1. Classification (NCBI taxonomy): domain Eukaryota; kingdom Metazoa; phylum Chordata; class Aves; order Cuculiformes; family Coccyzidae; genus Coccyzus; species Coccyzus lansbergi. The sequence continues at coordinate 2,574,940 of JAUMJK010000082.1, read as the reverse complement.
AGTCCAAACATTCCTATAAAACACTAAACCATGCCCCTCAGGACCTCATCCACCCATGTCTTAAACACCTCCAGGGAAGGTGAATCAACCACCTCCCTGTGCAACCTGTTCCAATGACCAATGACCCTTTGTGTGAAAAACTTCCTCCTGATGTCCAGCCTAAATCACCCCTGGCAGAGCTTGAGTCTATTGCCTCTTGTCCTGTCCCCTGTCACTTGGGAGAATCACAGAATAGGTCAGCTCTCTCCTCTCTACAACCTCCTTTCAGGTAGTGCACTCACATCCTATATGACCAATCATATCCTGGGCCTTACTTTCTTGTGAGAACTCATTTGGAGTACTGTGTCCAGTTCTAAAATCCTCAAGATAAGAAGGATATGGAACTGTTTGAACAGGTCCAGAGGAGGGTTACAAAGATGATCCGAGGGCTAGAGTACCTTCCATATGAAGACAGGCTAAGAGAGTTGGACTTGTTCAGCCTGGAGGAAGAGAAGGTTCTGAGGAGATCTTATAGCGACAATGCAGTACCTGAAAGGAGCCTGCAAGAAAGCTAGAAAGGGACTATTCATAAGGGCTTGTGGTGATAGGACAAGGGGAAACTCGTATAAACTGGAGAAGGGCAGATTTAGAGTAGATATTAGGAAGAATTTCTTCACCATGAGAGTGGTGAGACACTGGCATAGGTTGCCCAGGGAAGATGTGGCTGCCTCATCCCTGGAGGTGTTCAGGGCCAGGTTGGATGGGACCTTGGGCAGCCTGGTCTGGTGGGAGGTGTCCCTGTCCATGGAATGGGGGTTGGAACTTGGTGATCTTTAAGATCCCTTCCAACCCTAACTATTCTATAATTCTATGATTCTATGATTCATTAAAGAAACAGAATCAACTAATTATGTTTCTTAGGAGAAGTCTGTGGTTATTATCTGGCACTTCGCAGAGTCACTGCTCTCTATGATTTCCTTTCTCATCCCATAAACACTCAAAGTTCTGGTGTTAAAATATCTCACTTAAAAAATGAAATGGTACTAAATGAATTATTTCCTACTTGTTTAGTTTTACTGATAAGTGAAGACATTTTTAAACAGCTAAGTTCATGTATGGGGAAAAATCTTGTTTATCATAGAAGTAGTTGAGAAGATTTTGGAGTTCATGTTAAGCAAAATAGATTTTAAAATATTTTATCAGCAAAAAAAGTTATTGAATGATGACACTTACTAATGATTTGGTTTTATACTGCCATCCTTACATAATTGTTTCTCTGCAGTTACATTATATTGATTTTGCGTTTATATGGTTTGGGAGAGAATAAATCTTCCTCATCATCTAATGTTATTCTAAATTCTGCACTGTTTTATAGTGAGAATCATGAGGACCTTGATGAAATAACTGGCCTCATTTCTAAAGCTGTGTTAATGAAATATGACAAAAAAAATAATGCATTTACATTTACTTCTGGGTGATAATGATTTCTCAGTAACTTAACAAGAGGACATAGGCACTAATTCCCAGTAACAAATTCAATTCAATACCTAATTTTTACTCTGTAAGTTTGAAGACTGTACCTCTATAGCTGTAGATCATAGATATTGATATACATACAGACACACATAGTTACTGAGTTCAGTTTAGTAAGTTCACTGTAGTAATTATAATAGCTAGAACATTATTAATACATGCAGAAAAAGCAGTAGCAAACAATACGATGTCTTTGACACAGACAAGCTTTTACCACATTGTGTATGATGAAAAATTTATCAGCTGCTTCATCTTTTCCACATTTGACAGCTAATTTCAGGAACTTCAATTTTATATACAACCTATAAATTATTTTTTAACTAAACATGATCATTCCTTGTAAATAACACCAAATCTAAGATTTATTTGAGGTAATTGATTGGCCTGGAGCTATACACAAGAAGTTATTAAGCTAGTTAAATGTTTCTAAGTAGATATGATACATTTTACTGAAGAACCTACAATGCAATCAGATTTGTTACTCCTCATGCTATTTGTACAAGAAAACCTTACGCAGACTGAAATTTTACCATAATTGAAATTTTTTTTTACCATCATTGAAATTTTATTTAGTGTCTCTGTTTTAATAGATTAATTCCTCTTTATCATTCCAGCTGAACTTTGAAAGATAAATAGCTACCTAGATTAGCAGCAGCTACAACCATAATCGAAGTTAGATTTTGATTATTCAGAATGATAAGAAAATAGGGACAAGAGAAATCTACTGTAAGGAGATGCAAACCTTCACTTCCTGATACAAAAGCTCTAGTCACCAGAGTTAATTCACTAGATCATGCCTACAAACATGACTACAGTCCAACAGTTCCATACCCTTCTTAAGTTGAGGATTCCAGAACTGGACATAGTAGTCCACATGAGGCCTCACAAGAGAAGAATAGAGAGGCAGATTAACCTCCCTCACCCTGCTGACCACCCTCCTTTTGATGCAGCCCAGGATACGGTTGGCCTTCTGGGCTGCAAGCACACATCACCAGCTCATGTCGAGCTTCTTATCAACCAGCACCCCCAAGTCCTTCTCTGCAGGATAGCTCACAATCACATCATCCCTCATCCTGTACTGAAATCGAGGATTGCTCCAACCCAGGTGTAGGACCTTGCACTTGGCCCTGTTGAACTTCATGAGGTTTGCATAGGCCCACTTCTCCAGTCTGTCCAAGTCCCTCGGGATGACATCCCGTCCTTCTGGTGTGGCAACTATACCACTCAGCTTGGTGTCATCTCCAAATTTGCTGAGGGTGCACTCAATCTCTCTGTCAATATCATTGATGAAGATATTGAACAGCATCAGTCCCAGTACAGACCCCTGAGGGATACCACTAGTTTTAGATCTCCATACGGACTTTGAGTCATTGACCACTACTCTGAATATGATCATCCATCAGTTTCTTATCCACCATACCGTCCAGCCATGAAATCCACATTTCTCCAATTTAGACAGAAGGATGTTGTGGGGGACCATATCAAAGGCTTTACAGAAGTCTAGATAGATCACATCCATTGATTTACCCATATCCACTGCTGCAGTTACCCCATCAGAGAAAGCCACTATGTTGGTCATACAGGATTTTCCCCTCATGAAGCCATGCACCTCCACGGCCTCCATGTAGTTTAGCATAGCTTCTAGGTTATGATATGCTAGAAGCATAGCTGGTATTCTAACATATATTACATGATGTTGTTACTACTATTGTTACTAAATGTCTTACCTAAAATAGATTTTTTTAACTCAATCCTTTTGTATAGATCATTTTGCATAAATTATTAAAACTATAATCAACCTGTGTAATATCTACATCAAAGTTGTACAGAATTAAAAACATATTTCTGCTTCAGCATCTGTTTCTGGAGCATAATACCAATGAGAACAATAAAGAAAGCTTTACTATGCTGAAATAGGGAGTGGATTTTCAAGTGAGGAATTAACTGTTTCAAAAGATATGGTTCATCTATTTTTAATTTTACATAAATTCTTCCTCTAATGGGACTATATAAATTATAATCTCTTCCTTTAGAGAATTTGTATTTTTAGAGATTTTATTCAATGAAAAATATTTAAATAGCTCTGCACGAAGACTGTGTCATCTTTAATTAATTGTCATAGTGAAAATATTGAATAACATTTTCTAACAACTTCCTAATTTTTTAGTTTTCATGAAAGCTGGCAGAAGCATTAACCATAAATGTGGCCTAGGAAGGAATGTTCTTAAAAATATTTTGAAAAAGGGAAATAGGGAAACATCAGATCCACTTTTAAAAAGGAGTACTCTAGGAACCACTGATCAGTCAGCTTCACATCTGTGCCTGATAAGACCATTGGACATATCCTCCTAGAAGACATATTGAAACATGGGGATGATAAGGAGGTGATCAGAGGGAACCAACATGACTTCACCACGGGCAAATTGTGCCTGACTAATCTAGTGGCCTTCTATGACAGAGAGGCTGCATCAACGGTCAAGAGAAGAACTAGAGGCATCATCTATGTAGACATCCTATTTGTATGCCATTCAGAGTGACCATGACAGGCTTGAGGAGGACGCCCATGCAAACCGCATGAAATTCACAAGGCAAAGTGCAAGCTACTGCACTTGTGTAAGGGCAATCTCCAATATCAATTGTGAGATGAAATGATTGAGAGCAGCCCTATAGAGAAAGATCTGGGGAGACACACCTGTGCCCAGCTCAGGGCTCCTAAGTTCAAGGAAGACAAGGAGCTACTAGAGAAGTCCAGCAGAAGACCACAAAGATGACTATAGGACTGAAACATCTTTCTTATGAGAAATGGCTGAAATATCTGAGTTTGTTTAGTGTGGAGAGGAGAAGACTGAGAGAGGATCTTAACAATGTTAATAATGTCAATACACACTTGGACCTGTTAGAGCGGTTTGAGAAGAGAGCCATGAAAATGGTTAGAGGGCTGAAACATCACTCTCATGACAAAGAGCAATGTTTTTAAACTGAAAAATTGTAGCTTTAGATTGGACATAAGGAGGAAATTTTTGCAATTTTACAATGTGAGTGGAGAGATCCTGGAACAGGTTGCCGAGAGAAGTTACCAATGCCCCATCCCTGGCAGTGTTCAAAGTCAGGTGGGACAGGGCTTTGAGAAACCTGATGTAGTTGAAAATGTCCCTGCTTGTGGAAGGGTGATTAGACTTCATGATCTATAAAGGTCCCTTCTAACCCAAATCATTCTATGATTCTAGAGTAAATATATAATCATCAAAACTGTAAACCATACCCTTCCCCTTTTCCTACCTTCAGCTCTAACATGAAGATTAACATTAAAATACCTACATCATAATGTCAATTGTCCAAAGAACACATCTCATGAATGGATCAGACTTGTGTGCTACTGCCCATCCTAGATCCCCAAATCCCTTTCATTTATAAAATTTAATTCCTAGAGTCCAGTCAGCCACATTCTCCTTGATTTCTGGAAGGATAATGGACAATGTCCCCTTGGAACATGCTCTGGGCATGCAAAGGAGAAAAAGGTGATGGGGAAGCACCTTGATGGTTCTACCAATGGTGGGTGCCACCCGAGCAGCTTAACTGACCTCAGTTACACAATGGCTGTCTGGATGGATGAGGGTAGGACAGCATATGGTATTTAATATGACTTTAGCAGAACTTCCATTACTTTCTCCTGCTCTGTTCTTGTATATAAGTTAGGTTGCTGCAATATGGATGGAGGGCCACTGGGATGGTAGTGGAGCACTTGTCCTGTAGGGTGAGGTTGAGGGAATGGGTCTGGTTCAATCTGGAGGCAGGAAGGTTTTGGGGACACCTAATAGCAGCCCCTTGTATGCTATGGCATTACCAGAAAACAAAACCAAGCATGTCATGGAGGCACATAATGGGAGGATGAGAGACAACAGGCATAAAAGGAAATGAGGGGTTTGGACTGGAATTAAGGAAGTTTTTCAGCCTGAGGACAGTCAGGCAGGTGTACAGGTTAGGCAGGAAGCCTATGCAGTCTCTGTCCTTAGAAGTTTTCAAGACCTGACTGGACAAAACCCTGAGCAACCTCATTGGTTCTGACAGCTGTCCTTACTTGGAGCAGGAGCCTGAACCAGAGACCTCATAAGGTCCCCCTTCCCAGCAGTATTATTGTGAGATTCAAACTGATATATAGGTGTCTAAATTACCAACTGTAACTGTACAAATTCAAACTATTTTGAGGGATCCTGTTTCCTCAGGCCTATGAAGAAAAGATGATACTTCAAAAGGTCCTGTTGTTTCCCAAGACTGGTGAAATATCTGTAGCAGATCTCTGGAGAGGTGATTGTTGACAGCTTTGATATAAATACAGTAATCAGATTCATTCATGTGACAATGGCACATAACATTTCATTTTACAGAACAACAAAAAAAAATATTCCCAAAAGAAATAGAAATCTTCTGCAGAAAATGAACAGAGGTTGGCAGTCACAGCTTTAAACTAGGTGGAGCAGTTCTGCAGGTAAAGGGGTTTTAGTGTCATAGTGAAATTTATAAAGATTTTTTTACTATTTAGAACTCAGAAAAAAATGAAGAATTAACTTGGAGAAAAGTGGGCTGGTTTTCAAGCAAGGTTTTAAGAGTTTACTAAGGTATTTCTATGACTTTTCAACGAAAGGAGCACATGACAGGTGCTTTGGGTGCTACTGGTTTCTGCACATGTGGGGCAGAGACGCTGTTAGCTGAAGTACTGTCGGTATTGTTGGTGTATGTGAAAACATGAGAGTAAATGGGAATAGTGTATTGGGATTCATAGAATCATATAATAATCAGGTTGGAAGAGACCCACTGGATCATCGAGTCCAACCGTTCCTACAGATTACTCAGTTCTCCACTAGGTACACCTTTCATCTTCAGACAAGTCTCCTGAAATGCAGCATTCATAAGCAATGTTATTCTAGGAGGCATCTCTTGGGATCTCTCCAAGGAGGATTTTAATCCTCGTCCTAGGTTACCTTACAAAGGTTTCAGTGTGTGAGCCTTGGAAAAATGCAATAGTCCATTTGCAATGGGCTTACATTAAATCATTGAGAGTCACAGTGTGATCTATCTCTTAAAACAAAACTTTGTGAATGCTGTGCTGTGGCAAGAAGCATACACTACTGCCAATACTACTGTGGCATTAGAAAATATGGATCAGTGCTGACTCTTAGTCTTCCAGCACTGCCTCTGGAAAAAGCACAGTCGTCTTCTCTTTCTTTTCAAGCCTTTAAGTAGTAGTAATTGGTTTTGGCCAAGAAAGAATAGTAAAGAGTTTTTACCTCAATAAACTCTCTTGGTTGAGAACAGCAATACTGAGAAATATTAAGTCTGCAGTATTTTCACCAGTTTCTGATCTGCTAAGTAGGCAGAAATGCTAACAAGTTGAACTCTGAGGGTATCACGGGGTGATAATCACAAGGCTACCAAACCAGTCATACAGCATTACTGGTATATGCAGCCCTGTAATCCCAAGTACCCATGTTTAGTGCCAAATATATTAACCAGTTGTAGCTCTGCTAATTTTGTTTTTGTATAGCATACAGGAAAACTGTCATGAATAACATCTATGCCATCCTCCAGAGTAACAGAGTAAAGAGTAACATTAATACTTTAAGCTTCTGTTAACATAAATACACTGAACAAAACATGATATTAAATACTGAATTAATGATGGCTGTTTCATAGAAAAGTCATTTGCATTCAAAGTCTGATGGTATAAAACTGAAATGTGAATGCGTATGTAGAACTGTAGGCATTTGAATATTGTTTATCATTGTTCCAGGATGGTAAAAGGGACTTTAGAGTAAACATGAAGAAGATGCCTGACAAGCTGTACAGCAGGGCTAATTTTGATTTGAATGAGGTTTTGAAATACAAATTCATGTAGTTGAGAACATTTCTACATGCACTATTCTTTAACAAAATTAACCCTGCTATATAATTCTGTGCACGTCTCTATAACTGCATATTCAGTTTTTCAAAATTAACAGAAAAATATGGTATTATGAGCAATTGATGGATTTTATCCATATTAAAAGCTAGCCAAATCTATAACAATAAATGAAATAAAAGCATATTAGTAGCTTTATATTTTCTTGTTTTCACTTAATTAAACTCCCTGAGGAATTTACTTTCCATTTTTTAAACAGCAGTCACATAAGTGAAACCTGAATTGACTGAAGTCAATGACAAAACTCTCATTTCTTTCCAAAGGATCAGGATTTTGCCCTTGCTTATATGGTGGGTTTGTTATAATATCTAGGAAAAAAATGAATTTTAATCAGAAATATAGTTTGATCGTTAATGGCATTTAAAGCATATACTTGTCAGTAGATTTACATGTTGACTATTGCTGCAGAAGAAGTTACTCTTTCCTGCTTCTTTTATCAAACATGTTATTCTTTGCAATTAATGGCAAGAACTTCTAACAAAAGACAAAATAATAACCTTATAGGAGAGCACACCAAATCATGCAGGGTTTGAATATCTTAACCGCCAAGCTGTAACCCCTGACTCCTCACTCTTCCTGCAGACTTCAGAATAAAATTCAGCCAGCCAGGAGGGGAATACTCTTTGTCAGCTGGTTCTACTAAATGAACCTTGACCGAACCTAGCCTGTGAAACTCTGTTTTAACATGTGTAAATCAGTGGTTGTTGAAGAATTATTTTAATATTGGTGAAATTAATTTGAAACTATTTTCAAAAATTGCTGAAAATTTCTGACAGTTTATCTTTATATCTTCAGTTAATTAGTAGAGAGAATATTAGGCTGTAGTATTGAACAATTAGGAGGGTGCATAAAGAGAAGTACAGAAAACAGTAAAAGCAGTGTCCTTACATAAATCATTGGCATATTTTCAAAATGAATATTCTGTACAGAGTTTTTCACATTGCATCAAAAATAACCCCAAAAGAAACAGAAGAAGCCCAGCAGCTCTGACAGAAAAATTACAGCTCCAGAGATTCTTCACATAAAAAGATGAGATAAACATGAGCATCATGTAATTTTGAAATAGCATGCACATAAGGTGATGTGACAGATACCTAGGAAAATGCATGTTACTTCAGCTGTCATTCACATGTCCTGTAATTACAGAATTGTGAAAACCCATGGTGTAATAGAAGAGAAGGCAGGGAGACAAGCTCTCATTAATAAAATATATAAATATGAGAATAAAGTAGATGGAAAAGTTAGGAAAGATAATAATTCTCAACATTCCTAATGATTTCTATGATAACCACAACAAGGACAAGAGTAGGTCTTCTCCTGACTGCTTTTTTTCAATAAGATCACCTTTCCACAAGTCCTGGCATTATGCTCTTTGGTGGTATGTGCCACCTTCCACCAACGCTTATAGCTCCTACTCAGTTCTGTGTCCCAAACTTAACCACTTGATCTGAGTGGTGACTTGTTTGACTTAGGACATGGTGCCAGCATGTAGCTCCTTTTGAGGCCAGACATGGTCACTGGTCAACACTCCTGGGAATAGCAAAACTAAAATCATAGCAGGTGCTTGAAGAGTGAGAAAATATAATGCAGCTTAACCCCTAGCTTCACAGCTCTTGAGTTCTAGATAATGAGTGAGAATAGTTTCAGTCTGCTATAACTCACCTCCAGCTGCCCATCACACGCTAGGACAATTCTGGCAGCCAAAAAATGATATAGATTAAGGCCCTCTGACTTGACTATTTCCAACTCAGTCTTGCTATCTGATATGTCACCCGTTAATTCCATTTACACACAGGAAGTCCTCTAATATCAAGTTTATTTGCCCCTCTGATTGCTTCATTGGACAAGCAGCAGGCTGCAAGCCTATATACCAACACAGATATTTCCATATCTATTTTACTACCTCCAGGGAAATCTTTTGTTCTGCATTTTGTGTTCCTTTTTGCCAGCATTAGTCAGCATTTCTTGTTGTATCTTGTCTTCAATTTGGACCATAGTTTGAGTGATAATAAGCATCTACAGTATACCTGCAACTCACTGACTGTTATTAAAATATACTGAGTTCTGTGAACCTTTTGGGATTTGACTGGCAGATTGTTCTCTTTCCAACAGCAACATTTGTAATTGGGAACTTCTATAGAGCTGTCAGTACAAAATAATAGCATAAACAAAAGCACTGTGCAATTCCAACACCCAAGACTTGGCCTAGCTGCAACTACATGCTGCACACAGGGGATTCTGAGCCTGTAGGGTATTTTTAAAATAAAACAACTAGGAAAGTTTTATTTTAAATAACAGGAAAATTTATCAAGGTAATCACACTGAAATAAGCTATGTCAAAGTTGATTTTTTTTTGTTAGTTTATTTTGGGCTGTTATTATCCATCACTAAACAGCAGGTCCATACTCCATTGCATGGCAAAAGCAGCCCTCTGTCCTGTTCATCAAGGTAAATGTGACATGTCCTGTGATTTTGAACTTTCTTTTCAATAGGGATTTGGGTAGACCATGAACTTTACAGGTACAAACAATGATTTTTGTGTTAAGAAAGAGTACATTATGTATGGTGGAACATTACAGAGGAGGAAGTAAAGCAGAAAGCAGCACCAGGCAAGTAGTAAAGAAACCATGAGTTAGATTGGTTTTGCTGTCTTAGAGAGTTTTTCAAAGTAGTCGTGTTCAGACTGTGTCAGGATGCCAGCTTCTCTCACTTAGTGCTAGATGAGAAGAAGAGAAGAAGAAAGGGAGGGAGGGCATCACAAGCTGGCATTTCTTCTCAGGTGTCCTTTTCCTATAAAACACTAACATAATGTAATGTAACGTAATGTAATGTAAAATCTCATCATTTCCAGATCATGGAAGTCTGGCTCATTCTGGTTTTTGCTGTGGATAGCATACACCTCTTGTTTTCCCCAGTGCTAGGAAATATTCCATTATATATATATAATATTTTCAAGTATTTGTATTTACCTCTGTGTGTGTGTACATACATAAAGGACATACACATGTACACATATATTACTTTCTTGTAACATCCTTTTGAAGGAGTGTGACAATCACTTCTCTCTTGTAGTTGTTTTTGTTACCCAACAATTGATTGTGTGTGTGTGTAGGAAAGGGAATGAATTAAATGAGAGACTGAAAGTATGAGAGCAAGATAAAAGCAAAGTAAGCTTCTAACACCCTTGTCTGATGTGTGCTACCTTTGCGCACTGGTAATTATTTTTCTCTTCAGATATTGCCTGCTTCAGTACTTGCTGTACTTACTTCAACATAACTTGCTTTAAGGTGCACTTTTCCAACTTATTAACTGAAGAAAAAAAAGCAATAAAATAAATTCCAGCCCAAGAGAAGACCTTTCTTTGTATACATTAATAGAGTAGTTATTAATAATAACACCTAATACAGAAACTGAGTAAAATAGTAGCATTTTCTGTTCTTTTTATTTTAATCATCAAATTATCAAATGGAGTATTGTTTTTTTCACTTCTGAAGTGGTACAACATAACAAAATAAAACCAAAACAAACTATACAGTTTTACTGGGAGAGAATAAAAAATCTTTCACAGGTAGTTGCCTGCACTGTGCCTTCTGTTCCCATAACCACAAAATTGTATGTTTACTTTATTCTCAGCATATTCCTAGAGTAAAAGGTGAGAGAAAACTTCAGAAAGGATCATACGGAAATATTACAAGTAATATTTTACTGATGTTTCCGTGTTAAGCTAAAGGGAGATAATTGCAAATTTTTGTACTGGATGAAGAGCGTGCATCAAGTACCAAAGGTAGGAGTAAATAGCTTACCTCATGCTTAGCAATGGACTCAAGCAGAGTTCTTTTTACATTCAAAAATATCAAATTGATCCTAGTTTTTGAAGTAAAGAGATTTTTATCTATAACACCATTAGTCAGCAAAACTCATTATTAGGCAAAATCATGCAAAATGACACTGAAATTAAGTTTTGATTACAAAGAAATCATCAAAGCAAGTAGCTAGAAGTCCCATGACTGAGAGCATACTACTAGCTGTTTTCATTAAAAAAATGAAGTTATGATTTTAGTTGATGGACACTTTGTGGCACATTTTCACCCTTGTCTTCCTAAGAGATTTTATGTCATGAAGAAATGTAAATATAGGAAGGTAGGAAGATAAGCAATAGGCTCAGAGGACATACAAGAATAAGATGCTAAGAAAGTGATGATGTTTACTTCCTCTTCAGGACAACACACATATGTAAACCCCAGGGCTCACCATGTCATACTTTCACTAGGAAACTGACTCAAAACAGGTTTATACAATTTGAATTCACAGTAGATACTTTAAAAAAATGAGCAAAATCATTCTTTTCATTGAAAATAAACAGGCTTTTATGATGCTGGTTTAGTGTTTGTGACATTCACTGAAATTTACTAATCATATTCTGATTATTTTTTTAAAAAATATTTCCTCTTTGTTGTTTTTCAGTCAGGGACTTGGACAATTGCAGTAGGTTCATAAACTCTGTACACAGTTTTTGCATGGGTACCTGTGGTGAAAATGATTTTGGAAACTGGGCTAAGAGCCTATATACTACAGCTTGAGTCTGGACCGGAATTTGCATTATCAATGCTTACCTAACTTCGATTCACCTGGCAGTGCAAATTACATTCAGTCATGTTATGGCAGAGAGTTTCATAAACCTCTTGATCTGTTCTCAATTAAAAGACTGCCATGATAATTAGTCACAACATGTTTTGCTTTTTTGCAATATAGAAGTCTTTGCATTGAAAGAAAATATCGATGCAAAAAAGCTACAAAAACACCCCTAGCGTGCAATATATGTATATTCATATTAATAAATGTATTCAGTTTAAAAGCATGTATTTAGTGTCCTTAAAGCAAGGCATCATCATAGGTGGTCTGCACTGTACTTGATCTCCTCAATTGACTATGAATCCTGTTCAGATTAGTGGTCACCAAATAAAAAACTCCTATATTATAATTACAGGTAAATGTTCTTCACACAGGAATGCACTCTTCCAAACTTTAAAATATAAAATATCAGTTTGTCTAACTTTAATGACCAAAAAAAAAAAAAACCCAACCAGTTTGCACAGTAAGGTGGCACTGTTTCCTTTTTCTTATTGAAGCTTTTAAACCTCTGGAGTACTGAGCTTCAGAAACGCCAAAAGAGTAAAGCCCCTTTTTTTCATTAAGGTTTCCCTCTGAAAAGGAACTGGACAAACATCAGACTGACTCACAGGTCTGTAATTATCCCTTCTCTTCTCTTTGAAGCTGACTTGTGCTTCCTACTGTCTTTGTCTATCACCTTTTAAAATCTGCTACAATTACTGTGGGTATTTTTGAGCATGGAGAAATGTGTGGGGGTGAAATTTCCACCCTTTCCAGATGCTCTGCACATACCATTGTGCCCTTCTTTTCCTTAACCTGCAGCATCAAGAGAGTCCTATATTCAGTGCACACTATCAGCCATGTTGAAGATTCTCAATAGTAAAAAATTGCTGTTTCCAAAAGACCATGTCTACAGTAAAATTACAGAGGTGAGAAGATATGGCTCCACCCTTAACCATGGTTTTGACATGATCCATCCTTCTGTAATTGTACAACTTTGCAAACTTTGGGGAAGCTACTATAAAGCAAATAGAAACAATCAAAATTCTTTCAGATCCCCACTGAAAGAATTTTGAGCTACAAAACTCTTTTTTTTTTTTGCTCTGAAATAACCAAATTAGGCATGATTAGGAACTAGGTCGTCTAAAGTTCACTCCTCTGGAGCTCTGCCCCATGTTTGCTATATTACAGTCTGGTGCAATGTCTTACATAAAAAAAAAAAAAAATAAGGCATGTAGTAGTCAGCACGATACTTTTTATTTTCTAGACATTCACAACAGCGACACCACTTAAAGGTGTCCTAGACTTCTCTAATTAGGCCTGAACTTCAGATTATATGTTACCAATAAGTCTCAGGAATGTGCTAGACTGAGCCTGTTGAAAACAACAGTACTTTGTAATTTTTAAACTGCTTTTTCACAGCATGATTCTAGTATGGTTGCCTGATATAAATCATCAATCTAGATACTTCCTTAGCTTTAGCAGTCATCTTTTCCACTCCATACAAGTTTACAGTATAATGTTACAACAAAAATCTTCTACTGAGTAATTCTTTGCAACTTTCTGAAAAGCTACAGTTTTGGGTATAGTTTATTCTGCTATAAAACTCCATGTTATTTTTTAAGTGTGAGCTAATAAACTTGGCTTTACTATGGTATCTGAGTGTGCTTCTTGCCTAGTGTTTTTCACAAAGGTTTCATCTGTTCTGGAATAGAGAATATAATATTACCAGAGACTATATGAACTTGAGAAGTTACTAGCAATTAATATACCATGAGTTAGTGAATATCATGAAGAATGTTTTGCTACTCTAATACTTCATTTATGCAAGTAAACACCAGGTAATGCAAGAGACCTACTAAGTTATGCAGCTGTTGCTATGTTTTATTTAATTCTTCTGTCACTCTCTATGGATATTTAACTTAACTAGAGAGAATTTCTCAGAAAATTTAACCAAATCTTTTTAAGTATTGTTGCTGTTGACTAAATTTTATCTTACATTTAAAGATTTACTATATTAAAAGAGAAAAGCTAAAAACAAAATAAAAAAAAAAACCAACCCAGACTGCTCATAGTTGTGCAAGACATTCTTTTCTGAGGATGTATGTGGTAATTTCTGTTAGAAAACCTGGGAGAATTCAGAGATTTAGAGTATAAGTTGGGTATTTCTCCTTATTCAAAGGCAGCACTTGCTTAGGCTCAGCAGGCAGAGATCCCAAAATTTGTTTCCAAGTAATCTCTTAAACTCCAAGATGGTAATGACTGCTCTGCAGCAGAGAATTGATGGAGCTCCTCAATCTGTTTGGTAACATCTGCTGATCAAGTTTACCCTTTTCCTTAACATAACTGTCTCTCTTTCTTAATAAAACCATGAAAGGGGACTCACTCTATAAGTTAAATGTGTTGGACTTACTGCCTCATGTACATGAAAAAGTGTAAGGAATGTATGTGCCTTGGGAAGGTAAAAAAGGAAAGTTCTCAGCTGCAGTAATATTTCTTTTCAAGTCCCTCAGTAATAACTTATAATGAAACTATAGAACATTTTTCTTCAGAAAGGATATTAAATTTTACTTACGATTAAGTGGACATAATAAAACCAAATCTTCCCCCTGAAATATTCTGTTAAATACTCATCTTCAAAATGTCAGGTAGGGAACACTATAGCATTTGAAATGGGTTTCTGGTCTTTCCAACTCCAAAATTAGTATTTATATTGAATACAGTATATATTAATTTATATCATTATATATCATATACTGTTTAATGCAGATGTACTTCCTAAATAAGTGTTGGATAGCAAAGCAAAAAACAAATGACAACACGTGAAAATATATAAATATCAATACTATCACAGTTCCATAAATATTACTGTATCTGTAATGCTGCTGAATGTGGTGTAATGTGTTTAGCAGGTATACAGGTCTCTTTTTCCCTTTACTTACAGAGTTTCTTTGGCTCACTGTACCTTAAGAAATTATTCCTTATGTCTGTGTGAAGCATCTGACATAAAGAAGTTGAAATATTAAGTAAAATGCAGTAATTTATTAATCAAATAAACCTGAGGTCTATGGTGGATAGTTCTCAATATATTCTGAGTTCCTCTATAATTACTGTTCTGTTTTGCTCTTGTATGATTCTGTTGCTGTTTCATGAGATCTGTATGCACGTAGATTAGGGCAATTCATCAATGTGACAGCTGGATTTTAAATTTGGGGCTGTTATTTTTTCAATAGTTTAGCTGTTCACTTTAACATCAACAGGAATGCAGCCTTTAGATTATGTACATTTTGACATCTTTAATTCCAGATTTATGTGGCGTGGATGAAAAGGAATGTGTACATTCTTCAATGGAGAAGACATCTTTACTTTCTAGAGATCTCCCTCAAACAGCACCATAAGCTCCTCTGAAGCCATGAGACCATCCATGCTTAACTTAATCTTCTACTGACTCTTCAAAGTGATGCGGGAATTACTCTAAGAGCTGGAAAGGCATGCCTCTGCCTCTGTTCCCTGCCAACAGCCCTACCTCAAGACAGAGGTTTAAAATTGCTTTTATGACCTGAATCCCTCTGTTCCCATATGTTTTTCTTCTAAGGGAGTATGTGAAATGCATACTCACTCATTCTCTTTCAAAGGCTAACAATACAGTTTTGTTATTTGTTTTATTAAATATGAGCTCCTAGACCTCTATTATTATGGCTTTTTTCTCTCAAAAAAACCAAACCCCAAACCACAAACCCAAACCGAAAGGAAAAAAAAGAACATTATGAAAACCAGTGAGAAGAAAAGTCTTGTTTAAACCGCTTTTTTTTTTTTTTTTTTTAGTATTTATGTGTGTGATAGAATTAACTATAACCTTTCAAATTATACCACTTTCCTCTTTAACATGCTAACCATTTAGGAAAAAAGAGGTACTAGCCCCAAATCCCTGGCTGAGCCAAAGGAAGCCCAACTCTGCCTCCCTGAGAGCACGATCTGTCCAGTTGTTCTGAGGCATTGAATTCACTGCAGGATATATTTCAGAATGACGCCACTGGATTGAGAACACCTTATTCATTTTTCAGCAAAAGCTGCTGAGCGGGCAATTATATCAACTCTCTGTTTGTTTTATGTAGCACCTTTCCTTCATTTCCATTTCACTGAATCTGCAGCAGACACACAGCACAATGCTAATAGTAATTTTAAAAGACAAAACTTTCCACAAAACAACATCTGTCAGGCACACCATATGGAAAAAAAAACCATCCTCACAACAGAAAATGTATCCAAACTTTGTGCAAACAACGTGATAATAAGGTAGCAACAATAAGAAAGAAGTTAGATAGCAGGCTAGGAAAAAAGCTATAAAGTTAATTATCAATATAAATAATATTTTTATTTGGAAGTAATGGATACTTTTAATTTTTTTTTTGAAGGATTCTGTATTTGTGCTGCAAATTGATTCCTGTATTCAGAGTCACGTACAAGAAAAAGACCTTACAATGTTTAGAAAAAGGTCTTCAATTAATGACAGTGGTCACACTCTGCATAATCCTAAAACTTCTTCATGAAATGTGCAGTGTAGCTAGTTGTAATAAAATATATGCAGATACCACAATAATAAGAGCTTGATTAACTCCGTTCTATAGGAAGCTGCATATTAATTTCCATAATGCTTAAAATTAGATTCCATCTGAATTTTAACAATTTCCCTTGCCAAATGAAGATGCTAATCGCACTATTCAAATGTTTGAAGGGAGAACTGGGAAGCTTTGTGCAGACAAAAATCTATAGTGTTACCATTTTAGCAATGCTCATGTGCCCAACATAACCAATCCTGAATGAAATCCTTTAACTTAAACATTTGGGAAATGCTTAGTACATCTCAACAAATCAAGTGGGTTTTTTAATATATATTCATTGGCAGATAAATAAAAAGGAATGGATGTTTTCTACATAGATTACCATAGTATTTATTCCTCTTGAGCGAGAATGTCAGCACAATTTTGTTTAATATAATATTAGAGGAATTTTAGAAGATGTTTATCTAAAATCTGTTTTACAGAAAACATACATGTTCTGATGTCATTACTGACTATCAGTTACTTTCTGGCACACATTTGTTCTACATCTGACATTGAGACATCTACGTACCAAGAATTATTTCATCAAGTGAACTTACAATTACAACAACCAACACAATACTAGAATCAAGATCTCCTTTCTAAGAAAAAGATATTGGTTTTCTATACTGTTTCTTTGGTTTCACTCAGTTCTTGTAGCAAAGATACAAATCTTTTATTCCATATAGCTTGTTTCTGTTCAAGCTTTCGGAGATGGGTTGAGCTTCAGGATTTTTCCTGCTTAATGTTGAGTCTGCAAGCTGTTAAGAACTACCGCTACTTTCAAGACCTTTTCAGTTCTGGTACTGAAGGAAATATCCTACATAATTTCATTCCCACAGGTGTCACAGGGTTAAGCACTTCAGGATAGTAAAGTGTTGGTTTATATCTTCTGGAGTTATGAGTCCAATCTACAGTGTTTAAAAGTAGCTTTCAATTAGATATTTGTGATGATTTGTTAGTGTAACAACAAGTAAACCACAACTGCGAGAGGAAAGAAACTGTGACAGCAATAGAGAATCTATGACTTGCTCTTAGTCAAGCTTCTCACCCAATGACTACAGCTGGTTTTAATCCTACTCTTTAGACTTCAAAGATTTTTAGGATGCCAGTTTCGTTTGCGCCATAGTTTCTTACTTAAAGAGCTGGAGTGATGCTTAAAGCATTATTTGAGAGGATGTGGCAATGCTTGTAATCCACTACAGAGAAAACCAATTATTTTTCTACTCTTCTGTTCTTCCTGCCTGATATTTCAGCTCATTGATTTCATCAAGTGTCAACCATTCATTTAATATCAATGTGTCTGAACAAAAGCAATGCCTTATAAATACTATAAAAATCACATAGACTTTAGTTACATCTTAATCACTGTATTTCTGAGCATATTGATGATAATAGCTATCATTATGAAAAATGTCATAATTTATGACACATAATGTGTTCTCTGAAAGACTATAAACCAATACTTCTGCTTTTACTAGATATTTAGGATGCAGATTGTTATGCTGTGTAATTACAGTTACCACAAAAGATTAAAATTGTTCCAAAAATATGTATCATTATGCAAATGCAAAAAATGGACCCTTTTCCATTGATTTTTCCCCTTCCTATATCTCCTATCAATTCATATCTCATTCCTTTTCTCTTGCTTTGCTTCCATTGTCTTTCCCATTGGATATTTCCTTTATTCCATTTTTCTTTACTTCTTTATCAGTTCACCCCTGCCCCTGTATTTCTAAATCATTATTTATTTCAGGAAAGAAGTTATTTTTAGCCCTTTTTTCCTGGTCTAGCATAATTTTCAATTCTCTTCACTTGTCTCCTTTGTTTCTTTGTACTATTTGATTCTTCTTATTTCACCTCTCTACAGTTTGAAGGTCTCCCCTTTTCCAGAATGCCTAGGGGGTTTTTTGTGCTTCCTCCAACCACTGATTTTGCTGCTTCTATCCATTGGTTACTTGTCCTTCTGCCTCCTTCCACGGAAATGTGTGGGTTGTTTTCAAAATAATATGCCACTCTTCATTTTTAGCAAGGCTCAAATAACCTAGAATGCCTTACATTAGATAGGGTACACCTGCAAAAATCCTTAAGAAAACCACAGGTGTGTATTCAGTGTTTTGCGGTTGTGGTCAGTGAAAACCAACAGTGCGCTGTAGATTTTGAGGTGTTTCCTTCAAGTTTCCATCTGATCAGCCCTTCCCTTTCCCTCAGCTTTTGCCCTCAAATCTTAACAGGAAGTTCGATTAACCCTCCCAGGCCTTTGGTTTATATATTTTTTAAATGGATCTGATTATTATTTCACTGTCTTGATGAATTTTTTACAGATCACTTACTATTTGTAAAGAGAATGAAGATTATCTGTCAAAAGATAAATTAAATACAAACTGTTATAATTTCCAATAGAACTTGTGCCCTAAGAATTAAATATCTAGTTGCTCACTTAAATATGTATCCCTCAAAGTCACTTGTTTTAGAAAAATCTATTTTTGCATTAAATATTACATGACAGAGGACTACTTTGTAACTTGCCAACTTGTTACTAGTATGTCATATACCAGCTCTGAAACACCAAATTCTTGTTAAGCAGAGGAAGAAAGAGAGGAAGAAACAGAGGCTTGCAAAAATTATCCATGCTTCAAGTCTTGTCCTGTGATATTCTTACTTTATGAGCTGTCTGCATGCCTAAGCACAGAGGATACAGTAACTTTTTTGCTACCTTGAAGAAATCTGTACATCAAGTAAAACTTCAAGTCTTTGTTTGGCACTGGGAATCTGCTATGACAGACTGTTGTATGAAGAGTCTGTTAGCTAAGCAAGAGTCACTGCTAAGATTTTGCATCCTGCACTGACTTCTTGCTAGCAGTTTAAAAAAAATCATAGTATAATGCCTGTATTAAGACTACGATAGTAAAAATCTTTGCTATGAATATTTAATATTGCTTAATTAATTTAAATTATACCAACTGTTAGTGTGCTAAGGCGTTCAGTGTGTACTGAGCTGGCAAGGGCCTCATAAGTAGCAATTAAGACCGTGAAATGGGAACTGATCAAAAAAGTAGTGTACTTGTGCCTCCGTCTCCATGTTTCCTGCAGCATTGTGGGAACATTTGGAAAGACATTTGACACAACAGCAGACCCACATCATACCACAGACCAGTGGAGCAGTGCCCTCTCACTACCTCAGCAGCCTGCTGCACCTGGTATGCCAAATCATCATCCACTTGCAAACTGCAAGGTTGGGGTTACAGGAGATGGGGAATGGCAGCAAGTTCCTTTCAGACAAAGGAAGCCTGCTCCCCTCAAGCAGACGGCAAAACCTGAGATCGCCCTGGTGAACAAGTATCAGGTGTTGCAGGTGGAATCTAATCCTGAGGATGATGGCTACAATAGCCTAGAATCTTTCCCTAGGCCACACCATCCTCAGAAAAAAATAACAACACCCTCCATTAAGAAGAAGAGGAGAGTGATTGCTGTAGGGGACTCCCTCCTCAAAGGAACAGAGGGACCAATTTGCAGACCTGACCCGCTTCACAGAGAGGTCTGCTGCTTACCAGGGGCGTAAAGGAAGGAGGTAGCTAGAAAACTTCCTTCCCTGATTAATGAGACAGGCTACTATCCTCTGATTGTAGTCCCAACTGGTAATGATGACTTAGTAAAGAGGAAGACTAAAGACATAAAGAAAGACTTCAGGGCCATTGGGAAAATGATGGAGGGCTCTGGGGCACAGGTAGTGTTCTGCTCCATCCCAAGGCTAAATAGAGTGGACCCAGAAGTTACAAAGAAGAACTCTATTAATGCCCGGCTCCAAGCCTGGTGTGAGGAAAGGGGCTTTGGCTTCTTTGATCATGGGGTGGCTTGTGCACCCCCTGACATTGTTGCTAAGGTTGGGACATGTGGGTCTTCTAGCAGGGCTAAGGCCCTTGCTGAAAAAATAGCTAAGCTCATAAATTGAGCTTTAAACTAGATGTGGAGGAGGAGGGGATTGAGACCAGGCTAGGCAAGAGCGACCCTGGACATGGGGCACTAGAGATTCAGAGACAAAAATCACACACAAAGTGAGGGAGAGTGCACCTCAGAGCAATAAAGGAGATACAAGCACTCTGGTGCAAGCTATTCCAGTTACCAGGCAATTGGGAACAAACGCTGTTCCCTCTAAGAGGTCTGAAGGCTTGACAGCTCAGCTGAAGTGCATTTACACCAATGCACACAGCATGGGGAATAACAAGGAAGAGCTGGAAGCTGCTGTAGGTCAAGGAGGCTATGATGTCGTTGCCATCACAGAAACGTGGTGGGATGACTCATATAACTGGAGTACAGCTATGGTGGGGTATAAACTCTTCAGAAGGGATAGGAAGGGTAGGAGAGGAGGTGGAGTAGCCCTCTTTGTAAGGGAGGACTTGGACACCACTGAGATGGAATGTGGTGATGAGAAAATTGAGTGCCTGTGGGTTAAAATCAGAGGAGCCCATAAGAAGGTAGATTTTGTGATGGGAGTCTGTTACAGGCCACCCAGCCCAGGAGAAGCAGCTGATGAGCTCTTCTGTAAACAACTGGGGTTGTTCTCCAAATCAATGCCTCTTGTTCTTGTGGGAGACTTCAATCTCCTGATATCTGCTGGAAGTACAATAAAGCAGAAAGGAAGCAGTCTAGGAGGTTCCTGGAGTGCGTGGAAGACACCTTCCTTGCACAGCTGGTGAATGAACCAACAAGGGAAGGTACCCTCCTGGACCTGCTGTTTGTGAACAGAGAAGGCCTTGTGGGGGATGTGGCAGTAGGGGGATGCCTAGGACAAAGCGATCATGAGATGATAGGGTTTTCTGTTCTAGGCAAAGTGAAGAGGGTGGTTAGCAGGACAGTAGCATTAAATTTCCAGAGGGCAGACTTTGGACTCTTTGGAAGGCTGGTTGGCAAAGTCTCCTGGGAGACAGTACTTGAGGGCAAGGGAGCCCATGAGGGCTGGGAACTCTTCCAAAAGGAGATCCTAGCAGCTCAGGAGAAAACCATCCCCATATTCTGGAAAAAAAGCCGGCAGGGTTAAAACCCATCTTGGTTGAACAGAAAGGTCTTGAGTGACGTCAAGAAGAAGAGGAATGTTTATGGTCTCTGGAAGAGCGGACAGGCCTCTTGGGTGGACTACAGGAGGGAAGTGAGGTTGTGTAGAGAAAAAATCAGAAGGACTAAGGTTCAACTAGAAATCAGGTTGGTAAAGTCTGTGAAAGACACTAAAAAATCTTTCTATAAATATATAAAAAATAAAAGGAGAACTAGGGAGATCATACAGTCCCTATTGGACACAGAAGGGACAATGGCGACAGGGGATGAGGAGAAGGCTGAGGCACTTAATGCCTTCTTAGCCTTAGTCTTTAATTGTAAAGAAAGTTGTTCCCTCTGTGTACAAACCCCAGAACCAGAGGAGCAAAACGAGGCTTCCATGGTCAAAGAGTAGGTGATCAGAGCCTTGCTTACCCAACTAGACACCCAAAAGTCTGTGGGGTCAGACGGGATTCACCCAAAGGTATTGAAGGAGCTGGCAGATGTGCTGGTCAAACCCCTTTCCATCATCTTCCAGCAGTCCTGGAAGACAGGGGAGATTCCATTGGACTGGAGGCTGCCTGATGTTGTGCCCATCTACAAGAAGGGTCGCAGGGAGGACCCGGGGAACTACAGGCCAGTCAGTCTGACCTCAGTGCCAGGGAAAGTCATGGAACAGATGATCTTGAGTGCTATCATGAAGCACATGCAAGAGAACCGGGTGATCAGGCCCAGTCAACATGGATTCGCAAAAGGCAGGTCTTGCCAAACTAACCGGATCGCCTTCTGTGATAAAGTGACTTGACTTCTGGGTGAGGGAAAGGCTGTGAATGTGGTCTTCCTAGACTTCAGCAAAGCCTTTGACACAGTTTCTCACAGCATTCTGCTATGGAAACTTCAGCCTCTGGCCTGGACAGGCGCACACTCCTCCGGGTAGAAAACTGGTTGGATGGCCTGGCCCAGAGAGTGGTATAAGTGGTGTTAAATCCAGCTGAAGGCCAGTTACAAGTGGGGTTCCCCAGGGCCCAGTGCTGGGTCCAGCCCTGTTCAATGTCTTCATCAATGACCTGGATGAAGGCATTGAGTGTACCCTTAGCGGGTTTGCAGATGACACTAAGCTATGTGGAAGTGTCGATCTGCTGGAGGGTAGGGAGGCTCTGCAAAGGGATCTGAACAGGCTGGATTGCTGGGCTGAGTCTAATGGTATGAGGTTTAACATGGCCAAATGCCGGGTCCTGCACTTGGGGCATAACAACCCTATGCAGAGCTACAGACTGAGAGAAGTCTGTCTAGAAAGCTGCCTGGAGGAGAAGGACCTGGGAGTGTTGGTTGACAGCCGACTGAACATGAACCAGCAGTGTGCCCAGGTGGCCAAGAAGGCCAATGGCATCCTGGCTTGTATCAGAAACGATGTGACCAGCAGGTCCAGGGAGGTGATTCTCCCTTTGTACTTGGCACTGGCGAGGCCACTCCTTGAATCCTGTGTTGAGTTCTGGGCCCCTCAGCACAAGAAGGATGTTGAGGCTCTGGAGCGAGTCCAAAGAAGAGTGACGAAGCTGGTGAAGGGGCTAGAGAACAGGCCTTATGAGGAACAGCTGAGAGAGCTGGGGTTGTTTAGCCTGGAGAAGAGGAGGCTGAGAGGAGACCTGATTGCTCTCTACAAGTACCTGAAAGGAGGTTGTAGAGAGGAGGGAGCTGGCCTCTTCTGCCAAGTGACAGGGGACAGGACAAGAGGGAATGGCCTCAAGCTCTGCCAGGGGAGATTTAGGCTAGACATTAGGAGGAAATTTTTCACACAAGGGGTCATTGGGCGTTGGAACAGGCTGCCCAGGAAGGTGTTTAAAGCATGGGTGGATGAGGTGCTGAGGGACATGGTTTAGTGATTGATAGGAATGGTTGGACTTGATGATCTGGTGGGTCTCTTCCAACCTAGTGATTCTATGGTTCTATGATCCCTGTGTGCCCATGAGGGTGACTACAGTGTGTTATTGACTAAAGGTAACTGTCCAGAAAGGTATTACTAACATATTACTGGCTAAACTACCGCACATGCTAAGAAACCAAGTTATACTAAAGTTAGCTATGTTGACAGTTCATTTCCATTGTTTTCCTTTCAGCTGGTACTGATTCCCACCGAACTAGCTGCTGCGTTCCTCCCAGCTGGCCTGTGTGTATCTTTTGGCTCTCTGCTTCAAGGTCTTGTTAGTAGTTCAGTATCAAACAGTCTCATGGTATCCAGGCCTTCTTCTCTGTAAAATCTTCCCACAGTATTCTGCTGATGTGGCACTGAGCTCTGGAAAAAGCCCTAAATCTCATATCCTCAAAGGATTCTGCACGTCTCCTTCAGGTTCAGCAGTCCCATTTGTGGCTGTTTGGTCTCTCTATACATCCAGGGCTGCCTGTCTGCCTGATGGTATGAGGCAACTTAACTACAGAAGCAGCATACAAACTCACAGCTCGTTCTCCATCTTCACCTCTTAGATGCTCAGGATGTAATAAAATAACTTGTAAAACATCAGTATCTATTTCCGTAGTCTGTTATACCATCCATTCCAAGTCTGAAAAACTAAACATGTGTCACTTTGTATGTAATGTTGATTATGTGAAGGAAAATAAATATTTTATGTTTATAATAGGGAATTAAGAGTAAGAAGAATATAGCGTTTGATTCAAAATCCTTCTAAAGGAGTGAGTCCATGTGTTTGTCTGAGGTTAGTTCAAAACTCAATGAGAATTTAACTCAACTGATTTTTTTCATTGCCAACAGTTAACACTGCATTCTTCTATATAACTGCAGTCACTCAAGAGCTAGCTAACTCAAGTTACTATTTTAATGCATATATCTTCTTCATCAGATTAATTAGTCTCATTAACTGTTTACCACGTATATTAAATTCATGGACATCATTTATATTTTGACCTGTATTTATAGTAAGTTCTATGTGGAAAAAAAGCCAATCAAAGGAAATTAATAAATATACGCCTAGTATGTCTTTTGATATTTCGTTTGAAATAAGTGATTTAAATGATCTTTACAAATTGTATCAGCCCTTGGATGTTATCTAACTGTGGAGTTGAATTTCTGTTATCCTAATTTTCTCCATTGTACCATATTCTTTCAAATTTTAGAATGCGTCTGAGCTAACAGAAACCAAATTAGTGCAGAATACAAAGAAGTTCATTCAAGCCTAGGAAGTTCCTGTTGGATTCAGACTATGAGAGATTAACCATACATGTAAAAAGTCTAAGCAATTCTGCCTCTCAGAACCCTGAAAAAGGTATAATTTAAGTATCTTGATGCTCTTTTAGTCTCTTTAGAGTAGTGTACCTTTTCCATTAGCACGACGGTAATAATCATGGTCCATAAGATGCAGAAGAAGTTAATGCTGAATTAAACTCAATTCTGTGAACTTTGTTCAGAAATAACAATAAGACTCCAATAATGCTTTATGTGAAACAAGATTTTCTGTGTTGGACTGGAGACATCACTACATTCCTTACTGCAAAATATTTGTGTGACTCCCAATCTTACTAATTTAACTGCAGTGTTGATTTTAGATTAGAAAAATAAATATTGGCTTGCTATGATTATTAATTTTTTATGTAAAAATTGATATATAAGTAGAAATTACTATCTCGTTTTTAAAAAGAGCAGATCAGTCCCAGTTGAACTGATGTAGTAACTAGGGAGATATAAACTACATCCTAAGAAGGTCACTGTTATAGCAGTTTTTTAATGATTTTTTGCATCAATATAGCATTTGCCTCACTGTCATCTTTTAGTACTCCCTTTAGCCTCATGCAAAAAGACAACTTCCAGGTAATTTAACTGTCAAATAATTTTTCTGAAAGAAACATGATAACAAGAGAAAGCATGTTGCATGGGTTGGAAAATCCCAGAAGATGCTGTTCAGTCTATGGAACATGATCCAGAGCAGGGCCAGATACTTCTAAATCACATCACACATATCTGTCTCTGTTGTCTTAATGGATATATTTTTTTATCTGGAAGCCTAAAATGATGGGTGTATATCAGGTTAGACATTAAGAATTTGTTTCTAACCATAAGAGTAGTGCAGCAAGGATCTAGCTGCCTTGAGAGCATGCAGAAAGGGAATTTTTAACTGCAGGTGAAACAAGTTTTAGCCAAGAGTGACAGATACAGTAATGGGCTGAGCCTGCCTTGGGGCAAGGAGGTGGATTGAGTGAACTTGTCAGAAGAGTAAACAGGTATTTTCTGAGTTTGTGCAGTCTCTTATCTCTCATCACTCTCAGTATTGTGTACAACACAGCATACCTTTTCCCCCCAAGTGGCTGTGCATCATCTGGATCATTTGAGCTGCATTTTTACTAGTCAAGTGATATTGTCTTTAAGACAGTATGATGCTGCTTTTTGTTGTTGTAGCTGTAGCTGGGATAAATATATACTCTGTGATTTCTACTTTTGAAAACATAGCTAAGATAGCTCTAAATCAGGTTGTTCAGGCCCTGTAGGAGGTTTCAAATACGAATATGACTACAGCTGCACTGTGCTTTCCCTGCTATGCAAGCCAGTAGGGTTAAAACTATTTAGGCTACTGGATAGAAGCCAGCAGTGTGCTCTTGCAAGGAAAGCTAAAAGCACAGTGAACTGCACTGGCTGGAGCATAAGCAGCAGTTTGATTAAAGTGATTATTTCCTTTTGCCTGGCACTATGGTGAGTCTATATATTCAACACTGCATTCTGTTTTTGATCTCCCCTCCTCAGTACAAGCGGGAAATCAAAACAAGAGTCTGTCCAGCGGGCACCTACCAGGGTATTTAGGGACATGGAGAATATATTTACTCGTCCTGAAGAAAATAGATTCAGGGAATATCTAATTATTGTCTTTGAGTACTGAGAAAGGAGTTGTAGAAAAGACAAAGCCAGGATCTTCTCAGAAATGCACACTGAAAGAAAGGCAATGATTGCAAGCTGCAGAAAAAAAAAAAATTCCTTACTAGATATAAAGAAAAAAATCCTAGAGTGGCCAAGCTCAACATGGTGACAGTGAAATTTACTTTTTATTTTAGATTTTCAAACCTTAACTGGAAAAGATCCTGTGAATTCTGATGTTTAGCCCTGCCTTCAGTACACAATTGGTCCTGACAACATATTGCTGCCTTCCAGCTGAAATCTTCCTGCAACTCTGATGCAACCCCTTAGTATGCACTGTAGTTACCCCTTGACCTGAAGGGAAGAGATGTCTTGCAGAATCATAGAACAGTCCAGGTTGAAAGGGACCTCAGAAGATCATCTGTTCCATTATTTTCATGGGGAAAGTAGTCTAGATGAAAATATCTATCACCCTGTTCAATTGCATATTAAAACCTCAGTGGTAGGGACAGTTATCACTTCTCTGGGAGATCATTCCAGAGACTGATAGCTCTCACTGCAAAAAAATTCTTTCTTACATCAAGATGAAGTCTCTCTCAGTGCAACTTATGCCTGTTATCATTTGTCTTTCTATACGGCTCCTTCTAGAAAGAGAAATTTGTAGTCCTCTTTGTAGATGTCCTTTATGTACTGAAATATTTTAAGTACTGGAATGAGGTTCCCACTAAACTTTTCTTCAGGAACAAAAGACCTATTTCCCTCAGTCTTTCCTCATGTGGCAGATACTCCAGCCCTCTAGTCATCTTTGCAGCTCTCCTTTGGACCCTTTCCAGTTTGTCTGAGTCTTTGCTGAATTGTGGACACCAAAACTGAACATGGTTCTCAAGGTGCGGCTTGACAAGTGCTGAGTAGAATGTGATGATCACATCTCTGTCCCTGCAAGTAATGCCCCTGCAGATACAGCCCAGAGTCCACTTAACTTTTGCTGCTGCAGAGGTGTTCTGCTGAGTCTTGTTCAGCTTTCCCACCAGGACCTCCAGCTACGTTTCAGCAGTGTTGCTCCCTAGTGACAGACATCCAAACCTGCGCTGGGGCAGTTTGGTTGTGTTGTCCTAGGTGCAGGACTTTGCACTTGGTAAAGGACCACAGCAAAACAGAAACTTTGTATCTTTTGTACACCAGAGCTGCTTTATCTGAGTATGTGTGGGAGGACAAAACATGGGGTGATTATGTCTCCATATTAGAGAACACAATAGAATCCAGTAATTCCTGAGACACCCAGTGTGCATTGCAGGATGTGATTATTATTAATAATAATAACTCCTGTAACATTCTATTAGGATCACATATGTCCTCTATAGGATAATAATAGCTCTGTTAGGATAATTTTGAAAGGATTTGATCTGATCTGGATGTGAGCTAAGAAACTGTGATTATGCCAGAGGAAATGAGAAATCACAGTTTTAAAACAAGCTGCACTAAGGAATTGATCCATAGTTCTTTATTTTCTGAAATTCGTAGTCCTTTCTCTGTGCCATATTTTACTAGGAAAAGGCAAATGACTATTTCCTTACTGAGCAATTTACTGAATGAGCATGATGCACGTAATGTTTAAAAGGAAAGGATAAGCATGTTTATCATCAAACAAAAGCTGTATCATTCTTCATGGTTGTCATCTCTCTTCTTTGAAGCCTTAGGTCCCATAGTTGTTCAATAAAACAAAAATCAGTTATGATCTACATTTATTTTAAAGTGGACAGTTATGTCAATGACACTACTTTTAGCACTTACACTTCTCTTCAAGAGCATGCTTGTAGTTATCAAAGATTTTTTTAAGCTTCTCTACTAAAGAGACTTCTCTGCTTCTGAGAGTGAAAAATAAAATTATTTTTTCAGAAATAGACCAATCCCTATTACTATAATACAATCTAACTGGTACTGCAGCTAATGACATAGTAAGATTAAATGCACAGATTATATTTTTACAAACATACAAACACCAAGAATATGAATTACATTTAAAGTATTTCTTAACTGGTGTGTTTACTGGGATTGGAGAAAGAATTTTTAACAAAAAATGACAATGTGAATGTTAAATTTATGTTTTACATTTTTTTTTTAATATATATTTTTATGGGTTACATTGTGTAACTCTAAACTGATTTATATAAAGAGCAACATTCAGTTTTGCAGTTTTTAAACAGAACAGGGACTTCTGTCCTCCATCCTTGCTAATTCCAGGTCAAAATAATGTACTAAGTGCTTGTCTTTTCACACAGGTTCTAATGTGCTGGACACACCACGCACCCATCACACTGTCTGTGAAGCATCTACCCTTGCTTGCTGAAAAGTTTCAGACAAAGAGCTCATTTGGAGCATGACACTATTCAGTCTTCCTTTTCTCTACTGCATTTGGGACTTGACACTGTTCTGTCATCCTTCCTTCTACTAATGGCGTAAGCGAAGAGAGTTTTGCCACATACCTACTTTGTGTTTTATATACCTTCATCACTCAGGAAATGTTTCTAGAAATGTTGTCATTATTTTATCAGCACTGTATCATGATTTAACCTGAGCTGGCAACAGAGCACCATGCAGCCACTCACTTGCTCTCGCCTAGTGCTGTGGGGGTGAGAAGTGGAAGAGTAGAAGTGAGAAAACTCATGGGCTGAGATAAAGGCAGCTTAATGGATAAAGAAAAAGCTGCACTTGCAAGTAAAACAAAACAAGAAATTTACTCAGTGCTTCCCATCATCAGGCAGGTGTTCAACCACCTCCAGGAAAGAAGGGTTCTCTCATACTTAACAGATACTTGGGAAGATAAAATGCCGTAACACTGAATGTCACCCCTTTCCTTTGTCTTCTACCAGCTTTCAATGCTGTTATATGTTATGGAATAACATTACATGGTATGGAATATCTCTGATGGCATCAGTTCTCACAGCTGTATCCTCGTCCAAATTCTTATGCACTCCCAGCCTCCTCGCTGCTGGGTTGGTGTAGGAAGAAGAAAAGGTCTTGATTCTGTGTAATAACTGCCCAGTAATAACTAAAACATCTCTACTATCAACACTGTTTTCAGCACAAGTTCAAAACATAGACCCATACTAGCTACTGCAAAGAAAATTAATTCTACCTCAGCAAAACACAGCACACACTGCAATAAACATATCTTCCACATTTTTTTCCTTGTAAATGTATAATAAAGTTGCTAACTGAATCATTGCAAAGGCATTCAAATTCATAATTTTCGTGGTAGAATAAATGGCATTTTTTAATAACTCTGTCCCCCGCAAAAGTTGCTTCTTTTATCTGAGAAACTTTGGCATTCCCACAGTAAAAATCATTTACCTCCTCTGATAATTGCTCCTGGTTCATAGAAGTTAAATGAAGCTGAAAAGATTCAGTTGCACTGAGACTTGGCAGAAATATTTTTCATTTACTTTCATGTGTTTGGACTTTCTGCACATTTCTGGAAACACAATAAAAAGGTTACACATAAAAAGGCATAGGTAGTGTATTTGTAACCTCAGCTTGACACTTGAGACAGTAAACCCCAAATCTAATGCATGTATCATTTGATACCTTTGCAATTTTCCATAATTTTCTTGTGGTAGTTACTTCTCATTGACGCCTACAGGGAGAGCTGAGAAAGCGAAAACCCCAAGAGGCAGTAGCTAAACCAATATTGATGCAGTGCCAACTCACAGATTGCAGGTCTAGGCTGATGTTTGGATTCTGCTGGTGTTACAGTACCAGAAAAATTAATAAAGTTGCACTGGAGGCAATTATGTCAATATATCCACATGTCAAGAACTTTAGCTGGTACTTTGGTCACTCAGTGGTTTGGAGTTTGTGTCTGCTTAAGTAGAAAGGTGAAAAAAACACACACACACACACACACACACACACACACACACACATGCAAACACACCTCCATCCCCCACTGTCACCCACCTACACACACACACACACACACACACACGCAAACACACCTCCACCCCCCACTGTCACCTACCTACACACACCCATG
This sequence comes from Coccyzus lansbergi, assembly GCA_033558105.1. Lineage (NCBI taxonomy): Eukaryota > Metazoa > Chordata > Aves > Cuculiformes > Coccyzidae > Coccyzus > Coccyzus lansbergi. Next base: position 2,544,341 of record JAUMJK010000082.1, on the reverse strand, counting down.
TGATCCTACATGCATTTTGACCTACGCAGAGTACAGAATGATCTTTACCACTTTCTCAGTAGAATTTGCAGCTTTGAATTGTGTCTCTGGAAGGGAATGGTCCATTTCCATGCTCTCTAAAATAATAAATACCATAATTTCTTGTTGTTTGGCCTCAAGTGGGAGAAAAAATATGATGGCAAGAGGTAAATGATATATTTATTTTTTATTCTACAGAAGCTGTAGTTTGTAAAGTTATACATATTACATGGATTTGTATGAGTACAGAACTCCATCGGAAGATTTCCTTTTAATGAGCATGTGTGTGCACTTCCACAGACTTTATTGTGACACGGTTTGAATGCAGGCAATCAGGTTCATGACTACATCTTTCATAATACTGGGCTTTTCAGGTGAAATCCAGTACTTGCTGAACCCATTGACTGGTGCCAGTGGTTTTGAGTCAGACCTACTCACTGTGATTTATGATTTTTTTTCCAGTCTGTATGGTAGAGGGCTGAACAACCAGCAGTGGTTTGATGGCTTAGCAAATGCCTATGATAACCTGCATCCCGATCAGCTGCTTCTAGACTGCAGAAGCATCACAACTATGCACCCTCAAAGAGGATTTTAATTTTGTCTTAGCAGGGTTGGCAGCACAGCTGCAGAAAGAAAGTGGTCTTGTGGAGGAGACTGAATCTTGTGAGCTAATGTCACCCGTTATTCAGAGATGATATTGAGGGCAGATTCAGACTCATATTAAATTAGAGATGAAGAAGTACAGGTGTGCAGAGCAAGAGCTAAACTGCCTAAATTTATACACACCTCAATAGTCCTGTCACCCACTACCCTGTCCAGGTATCAACTTAATGAGACAGTTTGAAAACCAATGTGATCTTCTTCTGTTCAGATAAAAATATTCTTTGAATATTATTTGAAGAAAGTTAAAATGAGCTCTTTCAGGGAGTCCTGAGCTTCATTAAAGTGAGATAGAATGGTCATAATGGATAGACTATGGAAAAGACTCCGAGCTGCTATAATTAGGAAACAGCACTCACTGGATGTAAATTGATTACCCATGTGTAAAGTTGGTACAGTCACAAAAAATGTTGATATCTCACATAATAATAAGACCTAGGAAGTTTCTTAATGTCATCCATGAATATTTTTGATTGAATAACCTAGATTGATACAATCTGACTTGTGTTTAATGAATAACTTTCTGTGCGTTAGTGGAGAATATGAATTATTTTCTAATTTCCATTTAGAAGAGTGAGATGAAATCTGATTCCAACTACAATTATTCTCTTATTACAACAGAAAATATTAAAACTCCTTTGGCCAAACTAGCTCTGTTTTCTTCCCAGTTTACTACAGAGCAGTAATATGACTTCATTCAAAAGGATGTACCACTGATAATGATAATTCTCTTAATCTCCTGGCTAACACATAACAAACTGTATGCAGATCTTCCTCACCATAGAAATGGGTCTTTAGTCTGAATGATGAAGAGATTTAACTGAAGCTTCTTAAAAAGACAAACATGGACTCCAACTTCTGGAATGTCCCATCCTTATATATACAAAGAAAGAATAAGATCATAGAATCATAGAACTGTAAGGTTGGGAAAGACCTCTTAGATCACCAAATCCAACCACCAACATGATAAAAGATGCCTACTAAAACAAACCCTGAAGTGCCCAAAATACACATTTTTTGAACACCTCCAGTGAAGGAGACTCAACCACTTCCTCAGGCAGCTTCTTACAAAGCTTCATCACTCTTTCAGTAAATATTTTTTTTTCCTAGTAATCAATCTGGCATCCCCTGGCACAACTCAAAGCCATTTCCTCTTGTCCTATCACTTGTTACTTGGGAGAACAGACCAGCACCCACCTCACTACAACCTTCTTGCAGAGAGTAGCAGAGAGCAACAAGGTCTCGTGAGATGCTCATACAGTGAAATACTCACAAACACTTTTGAGTTACTTGTGCTTGTTTTATTCAGAGGTGCTAGAGAAGGCTGCTTCTTTGCTAGTTCTATTGAAATGTTTTCATACTAATAAACACACCAGTGGCACTACTTCTATTAAAATAGGCAACAGACACAATGAAATGATCAATATTTAGAAAATTTACCATTTTCTCACTGGAGTCCATCACGCTTTTTGACAAATTCATATATGTTTTTTATTATTTTACATTCACTTTCAGATTTTGAAGTGAGTTCTGATAAAAATAGACACTATGCCAAGTCTACTGGTTGCTGCATATATTGCAAGACTTCTTTCCAAAGTATTTTTTTGTTATGAAACGACAAACCATTGTTTAGTAGTTAGATGTGAAAGTTAATCAAGTTGCAAATCTTCCTCAGATTGCGCATCGCATATTCCGATGTTGAGTGTAACCACGGAGACAATGAACCCATGAAAAATTATTACCTCCTCTGGATAGCTTAAATAAATATGCCATAAAAGCTGCAAAAAAGTAACAGTCTGATATTTTTGCCTAAATATATCAATATCAGTGACTGAATATGAAAATGGGAAAGGTACATTTTCTTTTTCAGTGCTAGGGTGGCAATAGCTAATTTATTTTTAATTTTTTTACTCATGCATGAGTTTTTCATGGATATTCAGAAATTAAATCAGGTTTGAAATTTGCCATCTCTATCATAAATTAAAATAGCTTTTTTACCAAATTCCTGTTATTTTATGCATTATTAACTTCAGTGTCTTACAGTAGGTTATAATTGAATTACTTTTATCATTTCATCACGTTCTATTCAATCAAAAAAAATACTAAAACCTCTCTACTTCATCTTAATTTTCCTATAGTATTTTAAGATGTATTTAAGATGTATATTTATGTATATGTATATATATGTATTATGTATATGTATTATGTATTTATATTATATTATGTATTATGTATATATATTATATGTATATATACATACATATTATATGTATATTATATATTTATATTATATTATGTATTATGTATATGTATAATATAAATACATTATATTTGTGTATATTTATTTTAAGATGTATTTAAGATGTATAGTATTTTAAGTATTTTATGGTTGGACTAGAAATCCGATGGGTCCCTTCCAACCTGGTTGTTCTGTGATTCTATGATTCTAAGATCTTCCCTTGTTCTGTGTTTGCGACTCATTCTCTACTGTTAGTAGACTGTTCTCTGCAAATCTTCTAACAGAGATGGGGAAAGACAGGCAGTTTTCTGACAGTGATTATTTGTGTGAAAAGAGTGAAGACTCAGAGAAATATGTCTGAGAAGGACAAGTCTGTGGCGAGACCCTGTCTTAGGTTTACAGCAATACTATTCTGCCTCCCATACAAACTCATAATATGCTACTTTGACATATTACTTTCTGTGGCTGTCAAAGAAAATACTGTTTGCTTTGTGGGGAAGGTATCAGCTGATGCGTTTATGATCTTAAAACATTCTCTTACTTCTATCATTTAAAAAAAATGTAGAGGGACTGGGAACACAAAGTGTTATTCTTATGTCTGGGAATAATATATTCTGCTTTATGCAACTGAAGAATATTGCAGACTGTTTATATGATAGTGTTTATTTATGTTTCTACCACTAACTACCTTTACAGTTAAACAGTGAGTCTTTCTGAGCAAGTGTGTAAAATGGGGAGGACATAAGGAGGATTCTGCCCTATCCCACACATTGCGTGTGAGATTTAATCATAATCATAATCATAATCATAATCATAATATCCATGTGGATAGAAAGATAAGGGACAGCTTGTCTCACATGATTAGAAACACACCATCTTAACGAATCTAAAGGTGCAGCCCCAAAATGTGTGCTTCTTTCAGTATTTCAATTCAGATAATGAATTTGTTTTTGAAGGGAATCTACCTGTTGTCTCCATTCACAGCATTTTAAATTGTGTAGGAGGCCTAGGATCTGTCAGTGTGAAAAAAAGACATAACCTAAGAGCATGCATAAGGCATGCCACTGGCCACAGTCTTTAGTCCAAGGGGCTAGACTAGAGTCAACGTGGAGTAAAACACCTGAGGTGCATATAACATGGATGACAATGCCTCAGCAACAGTGAATGTGCCCTCAAGACAATCCTTATCAGGAGATGCTACTACTTTTTTTTCTCTACGGCTAGTGTAGGCATATACTCATTTGTACAAGTAATGGGAAGCACTGGAAAAAAAAAGATGCATCCAGGAGTTAGTGGCCATGTATTTCTGCATCATAAAACCCAAGCGAAAAAATATAAAGAGTTGTCACCCAGCACATTGCAAAAAGAACATAGCATTTCTCCTTTAGTTAATAAGTCTACGAACATTTTTCTCAGCCTTATCTTCATTTAATTACAGGTCCTCAGAGCAATTTGATAGTTTGGCATCCAAACCAATACAAATGCTTTCTGAGCTCCTCCACAGCAGCACCTTTAGGAACTCTGCCTCAAAGTGCACATTAGTACCTTGTTTGGTAGCAATCTGTCTTAAATGGTCTGACTGCCTAATATGGAGCCAAGTCTACCAGAAACCTAAGGTCTCAAGGCAAAAGAATCAATAAAATAGTATTATCTTTATTAAAGAAAAACATTTCTTTATATCAGTTTTTATAAACCCACACAGGGCTAGTATTTGGCTGTCACTTCACACTTCCCAGTAAATTGAGCATAGTCTGTACTTGGTTCAAACAAATCTCTGCTCCGATTATATCATGTCATCAGAGAGAGGCAGTCGTAGGGTGGGAGTGGAAGGATTCATTTGAATTAGTCGCTGTGCTTAAATTATCTGTAATAATCTGTAAATTGTATGATTGTTTTTGTCGTGTTTGCTGTGTCACATAATGTTTTGTGCAAAATTGGAAGTGACCTTTACCTCTTAAATACTTTCATGTGGCACTTCCTACATTAGTCCTCAGTCTACAATGCCAGTAAGTTCCACAGCCATCATCTGCACACATCACTACAATTACTGATATCAGTTTATAGTTGATAGCTTTGGAAAGCTATCTGTTCTGACAGACCTGTAATGATGCTTTATCTTTCTCTTCACAATGTCTCTCCACTTTCTGTTGGCTGCTAACCACTTTTTCCTTGGTCATCCTTAAAGGTCTCCAGCAAAATTACTTTGTTGCATTAATCAGAGTAGTATTTGGCAAAACTTTCATTTCATGAGCTCATTACTTGGTACTTGGACCAGATCTAGGCAAGCTCCACTGTCACCCTTCAATGCTTGTCTGATATTGTTTTAGCTAAGGGACAGTAGCTGTGCTACTGGGAGACTGGATAAGATGTGTGAAAGTCAAAACTGTGTTTTGTGTAGAACACATTAATGTCTAAAGACAAAGGAGTGTATGCCAGATATTTGCAAGGATTGCAAGATGATAAATTCTCTTTTTTTTTTTCCCCCTAATTGTTAATCCTATCTGTTCACTTTACAGGAAGAATAGTATCCTAAAAGTACGGTAAACTAGTTATTTTCTATTTTCTATCTTTATACTTACAGGCTTGAAGGTATGATCATGCAGCAGTTACATAACATTTTGTAGTGTTATCAGTGAAACTTCTATATCTTCTGCAGCAGAGTCTTGTAAATTTGTTTCTTGTTTGCCACAAAGCCCTTTGGAAGCCCTAAATATTTATAGCATGTCCTGAATAAGCAAAAAGAGGAAGCCAAAGAAGAAAAAGAAACCAATAGTTTCATTTCAGTGTGACAAGTTGTGAGCCATCATTAACTATTGAAAGCAAAGCAAGAATCAAGACACGCATTTGTGGCACGTGGCCCAGAGTTGGCAATTGTGTGCTACAGGCATATGTTTTGAGTTGTTCACTTACAGAAAAAGGTTGGATTGATAAAGCTCATTTAGACAGCGTGAGATTAATCTTCTGTTATTATATTGAATTTGTTCAGCTTTTGCTTGCCAGTTCCAAAAAGGAGGGAGCTATTGAATATAATGATTTAAGATGAAGAAATTCAAATGTACCCAAAAATCAAAAGTAGTATCTTTGGACTGGGATCTCTCTTATATTTTCTTTTCTTGGACTAACAACAGTATTTTACATGGTTTGTTGGATCCACAATCATCATTCCAAGGGAATTCTGTATATGGACACAGAAAGGTCGTATGTTTAAGTGTGACTAATTTTGGGGAGATTCTGACCACTGCCATCAAAAAAAACTAAAGGAAAGAGTAGGCAATTACTGCAGCTTTTAAGTCCTTATTGTGTTTTTCTAGGCCTGAAGTCAAATGCCATTACACTATATTTGTTTTCAGAAGCTGTGCAATACAAACACCAAGTAGCATTATTAATGTATTTTTTCTCTCCTGAACTTTAACAGATAGTTATGGTATTTTCTTCAAGAGCTACCCGATTCACAAGGAATTTCCTAAGAGATTTCTGTTCAGTAACAAAAGGTAAAAGAAAGGGAAAAAAATTATGAAGAGACTTGAGATGAAATTGTAGGATAGTCATTTAGTCTCTTATTCTTAACTGGATGTATTCTAAAAAAATATTTCATCCTTAAAATCAATGTATAGAACTAGGAAATGAAAACTGGTGAGGTAAACAATTTGTGAACTAAACACTGAATCTCTTATGGCAGTTTTGAGTCTGACTAGTAGTCTTCTTCAGCCAAACTTTCTAATCATTCACATGGGATACACACACTGAACAATAATAACAAAACCACTGCCAATAAAATCAAACAAAAAAATAGGTTCCTGCTTGGTAATTGGAATTACTATCCATTCAGTTCCTTTGATGAAGAAAAGGACCTTTGGGAAAAAGATAAAATGTGTTAATAGGTAAAGGCTGTCAAAGTGTGCAAGGGCAAGGGGCTTGAATTACAACTGTGCAGTTGGTCTTAATTTAGTGTTTCTGAACACTGAAATTTAAACATAAAACTTGATTTGTTGTAAGAATTCATCTTAGTAGGATTGTAGGAAAAAAACAATTTTAGAATCATAGAATCACAGAATAGTTAGGGTTGGAAGAGACCTTAAAGATCATCTAGTTCCAACAACCCTGCCACAGGCAGGGACATCCCTCTTGACCAGGTTGCCCAAGGCCCCATCCAACCTGGTCTTGAACACCTCCAGGGATGGGGCAGCCACAACTTCCCTGGGCAACCTGTGCCAGTGTCTCACCACTCTCATAATGAAGAAATTCTTGCTTATATGAAACCCAAATCTGCCCCCCTCCAGTTTATGCCCATTTCCACTAGTCCTATTACTACAGGCCTTTGCAAACGGTTCCTCCTCAGCTTTCTTGTTGGCCTCCTTCAGGTACTGAAAGATTGCTATAAGGTCTCCTTGAAGCCTTCTCTTCTTCAGGCTGAACAAGCCCAACTCTCTCAGCCTGTCCTCATATGGGAGGTGCTCCAGCCCTCAGATTATATTTGTAGTCCTCCTCTGGACCTCTTCCAACAGTTCCATATCCTTCCTATGTTGAGGATTCCAGAACTGAGCACAATACTCCATATGAGGTCTCACAAGAGAGGAATAGAGGGGCAGGATCGCCTCCCTTGACCTTCTGGTTATGCTTCTTTTGATGCAGCCCAGGATGTGATTGGCAGTTTGGGCTGTGAGCAGACATTGCCAGCCCATGTCAAGCTTCTCATCCACCAGCACCCCTAAGTCCTTCTCTGCAGGGCTGCTCTCCATCACATCATCCCCCATCCTGTATTGAAATCTGGGATTGCCCCGATCCAGGTGTATGACCTTGCACTTGACTTGTTGCAACTCATAAAGTTTGCAGAGACCCACTTTTCCAGCCTGTCCAGGTCCCTCTGAATTACATCCTTGCAATGTGGCAATATTTTGTGTGAAATCAGTAAAATCAAGCACATAGAGAAGTAATTACACAAATTATACAAATGTATGATGCCCATTATTTCATACTTTACAAAACAAGTAAAAAAAACCCTGCAGTGTTACTCAGCTTAATGTGGTTTTCATTAATAAATAAGTATATACACATTTTTTCCCCATTAGAAGTAAATTCTAAAAGCAATGAAAAAGCATTTCTGTTGAATTTCCAAAGGATGCATTTATATTGTCTATCTGCAGGCAGGCTCTATAATCATAAAGCATTTTTCCTGCCATAAATCTTCCTTCAATATTTGTCTTGATTTATTTGAGATCTTAGTTCCGCTTTAAGAGAACTAAGGAAGGTAATGAGATCTTCTTTGGAAGGTCTCACCAGCGTTGTTTCCTGGGCTGAATTTACCTTCTATCTAATCATGGGAATGATTTTTCCATGGGACAGACCAGGTAAATCTTAATATTTTAATAAAAGCTGTTTTATATGAGAATAATATAAGCTATTGAAAGACAGAATGTAACCCTTTGCCTCTCAGGTTGGGAATCCTCTTATCGAACTTCATCACTGTAAATATGAGCTTTCAAAACTTATCCCATGGTCTTTCTAAATCCTGTTGAGAGAAAATACACCTCCATAAGTAATTTATCTAGAATTTGTCTTATTTTCTGTAATGAAGTTTTAAGTTTTTCAGTTAGTCACAACAGACTCTTTCAACACACCTCACTTTTTGATGCACAATATGAAGTGGAAAGAACGCCACACCAGCTTCTGAATGAGAATCTGATAATGGTGATAAAAATATTTTAATAATGTTAACGTGATTAATGCAACAATGTGTAACACTGTGTGTTTCACAATTTCTTCTTCATATTAATTCTTGTGACCATCTGAGTTTGTAGATTAGTTTATGTAGATACATATTAATCAAGACTCATTTTGAACATGTTGCCTGAAAAGCAAAGAACAGTGTATAGCAGACATACACAAAAGCACAAATGGGAACTAGAAATATAAGTCCTATGCACATGCAGTGACAGTCACACAATTTTGGAAAAAAAATCTTTTTTTTTCTCTTATTTTCTGTTTGATTATCTTCTAAAGTTTGTTGATGACAATATGACTTAGTGTTGAATATCTATCCAGAATTACTTTATATATCAATCTGATGAATCTATAATTTCTATTAAGTATTGTTTCTACTGCATATTTTCATGAACAGATATACTGGAACAAATCCAAATTTCCTACCTAGTGTAATATTATATCTGTACCATATTTGTTAATCATCAACAAGGCCAAGTCCTACCAAGGAAAACTAAGTTTGCAGTTCTAAGCTACATAATGAATTAAGGTGCTGCAACTGCTTGGTAAAAATTAAGTTGGTTTTTAGGCAAGCCTCTGGGCAAAATATATATCTGTAAGGTTATTAAATTTTCCAGCTATTCTAATCTGTCTAACTGAAGTTGTTATCTCTTCCTAGAAATAGTATCCTGTCTATTATTTTAGGCCATCATGAATATCTCTAGTTTTGAATTCCCTTTTCAGGTTTCATAGTTGATTCTGGTTGAACACGGTCATAAAACTTAATACAAAGCATTTTGATACTACAGTAGGGACTTCTTTTCCCCAGTGGGAGTTTCATTGTTTTCATTGCTAAAAATCAGAACTGGAGATTACAGAAGTTATTTATAGTCCTTTCATATTCAAAGTTTTGACATGATAAAAACAAGTTAAAAAGTAGATATCAAAATGTAGAAATGGCTTCTAAACATTTTTCTTAAGCACCACTTATATTTTCAAGAAATCTAATTTACACGCCTATTACTGAATTATCAATTATAGATGTGATCCTCACAATAAGAAAGAGTTCTATGTTTTATTCATTCATTATAGATACATTTGCATTTAGATCAAAGTACCATTTACAGTTGTCATGTGATTGTAGCAGTACTAGGCTAGTACAAAGACATACATTTAGACTTCACTGCTATCAGTCAATGAAGTGTAAGCTGTACATGTTAAAACAGCCTCATTGTTCAGTCTTAACATAATTAAACCTCCTACCATGACATCCAGGTACTTAATCAAATAAAATCAGTTATCTTTCTTGTCAAGGACAATCATCCATGTATTCATCTCTTTCATCATGGAGAACTGCAGCTTGGTAATTATAGTAATGCAAGTGATGTGCTCACACTTCAGTGGTATCCACCATAAGAAGAAAATACCTGTCAGTCCATTACAGATACTCCCTTGAATGCTCTCAGGCCACAGGTGTTGAAGAAATCAAGCAGTAGGATGAACAGGTACAGTGACAGAAAGTATTACTGAAAATATAGTATTACTGTTATCTAAAATATTCACTCTCATTCTGAATCGCCTTTTTCCACTGTGGTTGTCACAGACCAGTCTGAGAGAAGACAGCTCATGTGAACTATGAAATGATGTCCTCACATCAGGAGGGGGCAATGTTTGTTTCCAAATAGAAGATAAGATATATACAAATTAAAATGCGGGTCAAAAGTTTGTCAGAAACTATATTTTGGGGTTTTTTTTCTCATTTACTCATTTCTAGCAGAGTAGAGGACTGTGTAGGAACTATATACTGCTGTGCTCAAAAATCTTTTTTTATGGGCAAAGAGGAAGAATGTCTTATTCACATACACTAGGAATTAATCAAGGAAACATTTTAAAATTATTCTTTGTGAACTGTTTTCATGTCTAAGACTTCTTGCCACAAGATTTTCGTAAGATGCAAAACTAAATCAAAAATTTATGTAGAAATTTCAAACCTTTATGCTTCTGTATAAAAGAAAGTGAGAGATTTTGCTTAAGAATTTAGTTGAATGCAAGCCATTATATGGTATCTGGAAAGACGTAGCTTTTTGCAAAGCCAGCAGTAAGTGTAGAATTAACAAGAGTTCTTAAATTTTAACTTACTGGGAGATGTCCTGATGCAAAAGTCGTTGGAATTAATAGAAAATCCTTTTGCTAATTCATACAAGTTGTGATCAATTATTCAAAATATCCTAATAAAATAATTCTTTTACTTATTTACATATTAAATAAGAAAAAAAGATATAAAAATCTCTTAAAATATGTAAATATCTCTTTGAGGATATTATATCAAATTCCTTCAAGTTAGCATTGAAGCAAAAGCTGCTTCTCTTGGAGTATGAATTTATGTGCTAAAATGTCATATGCAGAAAAGTCTAGGAGCACCTCAATGGAAAACTAAAAAAGTAGTTAAGCTACAGCAAATATGGTGAACTCTAGGTATTTCTGCCAAATTGCCTCTACTGTAACAAGAAGAACTGGACAGGTCCACAACCAGATTGATCAAAAATAGTACATTTCAGTTTTGAGGGTTTCTAGGGAAATACTGCCCAGTAAAAAAAACTGTTTAGAAAGATTGATTGCCCTGTTTGGAGTGTAGCAATATTCCCCGATGTAATATAGCATAAGTGGCTTTAAAAGAATATATTAGCACTCACTGTTAATTTCTTTTAAATCAGATGTTCATCACCATGTTGTTCTTTGAATAGGTTCCCTACCTGATTATATTTCCTTCCAACAAATTTAATGCCTTACAGGTGGATCTAAGGAAGGTTTTGAACTTCCCAAAACATGTAAACAAAACTTCCATCTCAAACAGAGCAGGAGAATTTTTTATAAAGCTCTATAATACTGATAGCAAAATCAAATTGTGTGTTTTTTACAGGTCATGGCAGAGTTCTATGCAAAGTTATTATTTTTATATTGCACATAAAAAGACTTCCTTCAGGGTGATTTTCTTAAGACATAAATATTTCAAGAATTGAAAGAGAGTTTTCATTTCACCTACCCCCAAGTTAAACATAAAACAAATATATGACCCCACCTGCCACATTGCTGCCTGCCTTTTGGCACTCAGCATGGGGGAACATAGTGGAAAAAAACACCTTGTTAAGCAAACAAACCCTCATGTAATGTTGATTATCAGGTCATAAACTACCACAATATTTAAAATATAATATATAACATCATTTATTTTTCATTACAGGAAAGTTTCTTTCTCCTTAGTTCATAGTGATCTGTGCTTTATGTCATGAAAATATCTCTCTGTCTCTCTCTCCGCAACCTTCTCAAGCAGGTCTCACTGCGCCAGGAGAATTCAGGTTGTGCTCAGGAATGCAACAACACTCTTATGTCTTCAGAAATGCCTTTATGCTGTAGACAGCTACACCTCTTCTATTTCCAGTTTCTGCTCTGTTGTAAATAGACATGAGGATCTGTTGCCAAGGTTGAATCTAATTTTTCATGCAGTTTATTTTTCTACATAAGTGTGAGTAATGTCATTGATGAGACAGACAAATTATTTCCCACTGATTATAGAGCAGATGTTACATAATCTATGTGAACCATTGCAGCCTGTGTTCTCTTTCATCTTCTTCTTTGCTGGTTATTTGAATAAAGTGTGAAGATGATGATATTCACAGATTAAAGCAGACTGCACATGTTGCTACTGGGCTGCCTGCTCTCTGCAATTCAACCACAAAGAGAACTTGTGCACAGGTCGACCATAAGAAAAAGGAGAGAGAAGTCAAAAAAAAATGATACTGAAGCAGCTGTGCTGCACAGCATGCCTAGAGCAAAACAGAGCACTTAGGTAGAGTTTGGATCCTGGCCTGGGTTTGAATAGGGGACTGAATAACTTAGTGAGACCTCCTTTAGACTTATTTTCTTTAATACAATGGCAGATAGAGATCTGTGAGGTTTTGAATTGTCCCAAGCAGTGTGATTGGCCCTAGAGCAAGTAGGTCCCACATAACCTTCCTTAACATCTGTTCCATCTATCACACACACTGCCTGGCTGTCCTGGCCTATTTCTGCATATACGTAATGGTGTGAATGATATAACTTATCCTGGGCTAATTCTGTACAAAGCAACAGCTTTTCTGGTGGAGTCCTGTCCAATAAGGTGTAGAAAAGCTAGGACTTGGGCATACACTGTGTCCCATAAGTGTGGGACCCTGTAAGCAAGGTGTGGTGTAGAAGGAGAGCACTGCCTTGATAACTGGTATCAGTGTACCAGCCCTTTGTTTCCAAGCCTCTCTCTGAGGGATACAGAGAAACCTTTATCTCTGCTGCTCTTTGTGTGGGGAACACGCTTACCTCTGGGTCTGGACAAACACAGAGTAAGGCTTCTGCCCTGGGAGTAACAATGTTTTCTGCTGTATTTCTAGAGTTGTGTGTGAAGGAGCACATAGGCAGCTTAGCATATGCTATTGATTATGTGTGCAAGAGGTGGTGATTAAATAATGACATTTCTCCAGACTTTTTGTGTCTTTACCCTAATAACAACAAAAGATTGACCAGAAAGAATTTCACAACATCTTATAAACTGAGAGCAGCTGTTTTACAATATATATCTTAGTGAATTCCTCAAGAAAGCTGAGCCAAAATTACTTGTGGCATCTCCTATCTAAATTGGATGCATGGTATTGAGTCTTCTCAAAAGGTGGGAACCTTACAAATATATCTCTATAACATTAATTAGCAGACTACAGCTCTGAAAGTAAATGGGATAGTATCCTATACTGAATTTAACTGACTACAAAGATTAAAAGAAGTGGAGGTTTGCAAAGTCCTCATTCTCTATAAAAGACTTGAGAGTACAACTCTGTTCTAGCCCTTGGATGCAGATGCATTGTCTGCTCTACACTTATGTTTTTAAACAGATGTTCAGAAACAAATCAGTAGAAACCACATTGCTGTGTTTTATAGTATAAATGGAAGAAACAAGGAATTATGGAAGAAAGAATGAACTTAGAAAATGATGTGGTCATTTCTGGATGGCATATTAAATGTGGTTTTACATCTCTACAAATCTTGAGGGAAAGCCAATTTTTCTTTGTTAAACATCTCCATGTAAAACTGTCTACAGAATGTAGAAGGATGAGAAGGAACCATTATATGTCACAAAGAAGCATCAATTTATTTTGTTATGCTATTATAGTATTTTCACACCTGCTAGCAACAGAGTTTTAGACTTCTACTCAATCGGTGTACTGATATACTGTTGAAAAGACCTGAATACACATTCTATTTCCCATGATAGAATAAATATCAAGTAATATATGCTTTATAAGGTGTAGAAACAGATATTACAGGACATTTACTTTTTACCCGTACTTGAAAACCTAACACCTTTGAAACCAACATGCATCTTCCCACTGGTTTGAAGAAAGAACAAATTTTATTCTTTAAATTACAGAATATGTCATCTTTTCTTCCTTTAAGTACCAGATATTGTTATTTAGCTTTCTTGGGCCCCAGACCTCTGTTATTTTATTTGAGTAAGCCACCTTGTGTCAAAAGATTGAGGAATGGCTTTTGAAATTTCTTTATATAGCTTTACATATTTTAGCATTACTGGCACAGAAGTAAGTTATCTGCTGAATGAGGCTGCCTGAACCTTAGCAAACTGATTCACATGACATTGGTTTGTCCTCTTCTTCCCCTGAGAGATACATAGGATAGCAGTTGTGTGATCCCTCACCTGTACTAAATGAGGGGAAAATGTGTGCTTTCCATTACAGACAAAATCTTAAAGTCTTCTACATTTTTCTTCCACAAAGACCTGCCAGGGATCTTGCTGAAAAAGCAAGGGCAAATATGTTTAACTTTCATAATTATTTAAATTAAGATACAGATCTATTGGAAAATGTTTAGTTATGTTAACAGTGGAATTTCAAAACTACATTTATTACATCTGACCCTAATAAAATATTTCCTATTTTAACTGAAAAAAGTCTGCAATTTATCACTTCTTTTTCTTATCATACTATCCCCCCCAAAAAATACATAATTAAGTAAATAAAATTTATTGCTACTGCTGTTATTATGCTTCTTATACTTAGTAATTCTGTTTCCTTTAACTATATTATGGCACATCTTTCCCTAAAATAACAGAAAAAAGGAGAAAAAAGGTGAGTAAATCTGTCTTGGAATTCAAACTACTGCATTTGGTTTTCAATCCATAATTCGTCCTGTTATGTAACGTGATATTGTGATTACCATCTGCATACGTATTTTCTTATTTAAAATGTGTTTCTCATGTTGCTGCACTCACTTTGCAAACCCTCTTGTGGCTATGACCCAAGAAGGGAAGGCTGAAAGCAAAATTTTTCAAGGCTTCCATAACAAATGTTGTTTCAGAAAGAATCATTCTTAGCCCATCACAGAGTGGCACAGAGGAAGCTGCAGCTCTCACAGAAACTTTATACTGGATTATAGGACAAAGGATGCTTTTTCTTATCCTGCAAAGCTGCTTGAAGGAAAGACATTTCTCTTGCTGGATAAAAAGTAATTATGAGCTAGGCAGTGATGTTCATTAGTCAGTGGGAAAGAACTAAAAGATAGTCACTGCCTGACGGATTGAGTCAAAACCTAGCTAACCTAGCTGAAAATCTCATCTACTTGTGTAGGAGAGATGTGACTTTTTCTTGGACTATCCAACAATAAAAGAAAAGCTCCAAGCTGGATATCTTTCTCTGTGAATGGTATATGAATGTAAATTTTTCACAGCTTTTAGTCCAGGGAACACTGAATGTAAATTTTTAAAATTCAGTTTAATGTATATCTATGTGTCAGCTGCTCTGCTCTTTAAGTTAGAAAAAAATATAGAACATACTGTTAACAATGTTCATAAAACTGGTTTTCTCCCTTTCTGTAGGACTTGTCCCTGAATACCTATATGAGCACGAGGAATAAATTTAATACTCATTTTGTTTCTTCTCATACCTTCAGGTACAGCTCTTCCTCCAGGAGGCAATGTAAAGTCTAGGAAAGGCAAAGAAAGGTGTAAGGAAGGCTGTAAAGAGAATGAGCTATTTTGTTGAATAAATAATTACATAAAGTGGGACACGGGATAAAAGAGATTAATCTCTTTAAGCATAATTTGTAAAACAGAACTAGTTTATGTCCCTAGCTGAATTAATGTTAATGTCTTAGGGAGCTAGCTTGGAGCTACTGCTGTTGATGAAATACAAGTCTCATTAAAAATCAGAAAAGAAAAGAAACAGTTCATTCTGATCCACTAGGACAGCTAAGTTGTCTCCATGTCTGTACTATATATAGAATTCCCATATATCTACAGATACACACACCAAAGGGAATGAGTTTTTTCCAGATTATGAAATGTGGAAAAAACTTTCCTTTGTTTACAAAATAATGCTTTTAAGCATTGTGTCACACAGGTCTGCAATGCTTTACCATAACTACATGTTATTTAATATGGATTCAAGCACTTCAGAAAATAATTCAGCAAAAACTGCCCACATAATGCAACATCAGTGGCAGCCAGCTGGGAAAAAGTGATACATTCCCTTATGAATAAGTCTACAAGCTAAAAATCTGATGAGATCAGACTTGTGGTGCAAAATCTGAATCAACATTTCAGGAAATACCTTGCTTGGACAGTGAATGTTACCCTAGATCTGCTTGTATATACTAAACGTACTCACTCTGGGACAGTGAACTGTTACCACTGAAGTCTGTCCTTGTCAATAGGCTGAGGATATTCCAGCATCTAAGTGTTTTGCTGACTGGGATTTATTGCTCCATGATGTATGGAGCTTGGAAATGAGTCAGGAAATGTCACATGGCTTTTTGCTACAGCAAGGACAGAAGAAGCAGACTGAAGGTCAGAAGAGGAGAGCTGAAAGAAAGGTTGTGCAAAGAAGGATTCTAGTAGCTTGGGAGGACACCTGGACCAAGGTCAGAAGAATCCTCATGAATATTATTGTTCTTCAGTTAATGCAGCAGAAATTTTTTGCTATAGCCCTCAAGAAGTAAGCACTGTTCTTCAAAAATAATTAGATACCTTATGCAAGAAGTTGAGAGACTCGGTATGCTAGAGAATCTTTTAGTAAATATGGTGGATTTTTTTCAAAATGATTCTGGGTTTTTTTTCAGCCCCAATCTATGTTTTTCTGCACAAAGCATCAATTTCTGTAATTATAGTTTTAAATCTATCTACTGAAGTGCTAAGCACACTAGGAATTGCAAAATAAAATGGTAACCATCTCCTTAGTAGTTGTCTTTCTTGACCAAAACCAGTAACCAGGTTTTCTTCAGGATTTTGCATGTATGAGGATAACTGTTTCAACTCAGTTATACTCTTGCAAGGTCTGTTTCAACTCAGTTATACTCTTGCAAGGTGAGCCATACAAGGAATTATCCCAGTTAACTGCAGTATACTATTATTTTTGAAAAAAGACAGGTTTAATCAGTGTGCTTATTTGACTTTTAGATCTCAGGATGGTAAACTGACATTATTATACATTTTTATACATTATCTATTGGAGGCGTTAGCTGAATGTTTCTCCAGGAAATGTTTTTGATAACAAGTGAAATGCAGGGATATAAGTCTAAGTTAAAAAAAGAGGGAAAAATGTGATGAATTTTTAAGTGCATATTCTCTGTCATTCTTAATAAAAACTGCTCAGTGAAACAATAACTAAGATGAAGAAGCACAGAAGTGAGAACAAGCGTTGAGTGTCACAATACTCTACTTCAAGTTGTCATGTTGGCATCTAAATATGAGCTAGTCAGCTAAACACCTATTATAGTACAGAAGAGAAATGAACACTTCTAGAAAGCTTTCATCTCACTCCAATTTAGAACTGTGTATTTCAATTTTTTTATAGAGGTAAGAAATGAATCCCGCCTTTGATAGTTATCTTTTACACATTTCCAACATCTTATTTACTATGTTTAACAAAGTTGATGTACCCAGATAAATAAGACTAAAATAATTCCACTTGCTTTGACTTCAGTAACAATAAGAGCATTGATGCTAAGCTCCATGTCTGTTCTGTACAGAGGGACAACAAAGGGGAGATGGTATATAAGAAGAAATATATTTACAACAGAACCGCTAATAAGCTTGATCTGCATGTAATGGAAAGAAATACATTTTCAAGGACCGCCAGTTATCCAGAGAAGGAACAAAGCCATGAAGTTTAACACAGAGAAATACAAATTATGGAGAGCTAGGAACACAATTTAAAAATGACCTGCCAAATTTTAATCTCCAGTTTACTGATTCAAAAATACCATGATTTTCATTGTACTGAGCAGTGACCTGTAATGGAATATAAAGTAGTTTTCCATTATATGAGTAAAAAAATAGCATGAATAAACTCAGTGATATTTATTTGTTTAAAGTGATCTATTGCCATATCATCAAGCTTTATTTATTAAGTCATTGTTGTCCAGATGAGGTCTCCAGTCAGTGCTCTCTGTAATATTTATCGTTACTCAGTAATTATCTTCTTTGTCTAACCAAAGAGCATGTTCCAGAGTTATAATCATTATGCACCTTTTGCAGTTTACTGAGACCAGTACAAATAGCAGTAAATGCCACTTGACTCACAGCAGTTCTTCTACAGTAAGGACAGTGTGAAAATATTCTTAAAAATTACTATGTAAAATTAGAACTAGTTTATCCAACTGAGTAGACAACATGTGTATTCATTCTTATAACTTCATTATTGCTAGAAATAAGTATTGTATTCTTTTCCTAGGTCTTGTTAGTATTTGTGAATAAATACAACTGTGGGAATGTAAGCAAATTTATGTCATTAACAGTATAAATGACGAATCAAACTTCAGACATCTAGGACTTAAACATCCAGACTGTCCAATACAAGACAATATTAGACATCCAGACTGTTTCAATAACCATCAAACATCTCAGCTTTCTTATCCTAGTTGCTTCAACTACCCATCCTGAGATTAAAGAATGATCCTCTGAGGGTTTCTACTGTTATTAAAGGTAGATTGGACAATAAATGTTCACTAACCTTTAAAAGGTTGAAATAAAATGAGAGGAGTGCCTCTTAGATCATGCTCTTGTGAGCGGTAACACTATGGTTTATCACTGCACTTATTTGAAGCCACTGTGGAGGAGGGCTGTAGGTTGTGCCTTTAAAGGCTGAGAGTCCAAATTCCTTGCCAAGCCAGTATAAATGAGCTAGATGGCAAAAATCTCAGCCAGTATGACATGCTGGTATTTGAACTGATTGAGTAAATTTGACATTAAAAAAAATAAAAGGACCACATTTTTCTTCAGAAGCTGTAAAGTCACAACACACTGTTGTGAAAATGTTTAGAATAAAAGCACTGTAATTGCATTTTGTGGTCTAAAATTATAAAGGAAAAACTAAACACAATGAGGTCTTAGTAAAACTCTTGATTTTTCCAATTAGAGCAGGTGAAAAGTGTTCTTGCCTTACATCAGAGATGAAAAAGCCATATAATGAGACAAATATGTTTATAGGTATATCTGTTGGATTTGTTCTCCTTAATTGCTGTGGCAGGGTGGAGTCGGGAAGGTCACAGAAGTTTTAAATTATTCTGTTATGTTATGTTAATGAAGTAATCCTGCAGGTGGGAGTGACAGGTGTTACCTTATGTGGGATGACCGATTAGCAAAAATAGGCATGTTACAAGGACAAAGTGACCAATCAATGTTTACCTGAGATTTTGGCCTGCTATCCCTATATAAGGTAGAGTTTGATACTCAATAAAGTTTCTCCATCTGAAATCACATTGATTTGTCATGGAGTTCCATTGACCCACACTGCATTATATATCAACACTTGGCCATCCTCATTGGAGTATCTCTCAAAGCTATTACATTTTACAATTAACGATCCTCTTCTAGAAATACATTCTCCCAGAGATGGATAATAGCTGGCTCCAGAGGCAAGTTGAAAATCTGGCATCTTAAAGTAGAGATCATCACAGCATGCCTGATGCCTATTTTAGATACAGAACAGCAGCTACATAGGCAACAAGCAAAATATTGCTGCCCCACTGAAGAACACGGTGCTAATTACAGTAATTTCAAGGAGGAAACTTCTTAACTCAGGTTCAGTTAAAAAGTGTACTGCAAGATTAATTATTTTGTACACAGCAGTTTCCTCAAGATCAGGCATTTTGATGCTTGGTGAGAGAAAACACTGGATATAAATAATGCCTGCTACTTGTAGTAAAAACTGTGGTAGCACAATACATTTTTCTGAGACAATAAAGCTTATGTGTGTTTATGGTAGATTATACTGCACATATGACAAGGTTTCTTTATTTCATTCCTAAAAACCCTGTAGCTTTTTGCACATTTAGTTGCAAGTTAAATTATATTTCAGAGTGCAACTGTGGATTCATGAAATACTTAAAACATCTGCAGTGGAGCAAGAACAAATTTTGCTCTCTTTGCTAGATGCCTTTGGAGAGCACTAATGGTACTCAAATATCATAGTTATTCTCAGGAAAATTTCTTTGGGTAGGTAAAGAGCTCTTATGATGACATCTGAACACTTCCATCACCACTATGCTCCTCCTGGTTCCCAGTACCCACCTCCTTGCTATAGCGTCATTAACAGTTTATTATCCTCTCTAACAGTCACCAAAATGAATATTTCAAGTAGGTTTTTGGCCTACCACTTGCACATGATTGGCGAGATAAGCACCAAGGCCATCAATGAAGGACATGCATTATTGAGAGGTGGAGTATCTGAGGATCAAATACTTGAAGTTTTGCACACACATTCAGCTGCTACAGGTGTTACCTGTAGTAATGGTACCCTGCCTGCCATCCCTGTGGCATCCTTATGTCTGCTTCTAAAAGCAACAACACACAGACAATACCATCTACTGCCCTCCGCTTAGTATGACCTGGTCAATAGCATCCTGAAAAAATCACATTTTTAACCTCACAAAGTTGTTCCCTAGACTAACAACATGCTGTGTTGCCATAAGGTTTTTTTTTTAGAATAATAAAGTAGAAACCACCAGATCTTTTCAAAATAAGTCTTCTGACTGCCAGAGGGATTGTAGTAATTACACTTTCCAATGTAAATTGAAAAGTTGACACCAGCATTTGGGATCAAGATCCCTGCAGAAGTGTGTTTCACAACGTGGTAGGGACTTGCTGACTCCAGGGAACCCAAAGGAATTGCTTTTCCCTACAATTATTTGACACATTTATTGGTATGATTTTGTGTTTCTGATTCATTGCTTACCAGCAGTAGCTTTTAAGGTCAAAAATGGTGTTTGCAAAATTGCAATTACCTTTGATTCATTGAGCTAGCTTCTATGAACTGAAACTTGTGAAAATAGGGGATAATATCAGGCTTGCCTCTGACAAGCTGCAGGAGGATGC